>JAQMYJ010000033.1:27049712-27060253 GCA_030014305.1 Clarias laeviceps
GTCACTAACCCGCAGTGCTACCACCTGCTAATGGCTACCAATATGCATTTAAAAAATTCCCGTTATTCTGTGTCACCTTGTATATATGAGTTATAGTTATCAGTATGAGATCTCCCAGGGTGCCATACACACTAGGATTGTCACTGGCAGCAAGCAACAGCACAAGTGGCATTTCAATTAAGATTTTCTCAATTCTGTGTCAATTAGATAAATTTGTGTATATTTATTTTACAGTAGTTCATTCAATTAATAAATAATTGTTAAATAAGTTAAATAAAATAAAAACCTTCACAAAATTAAACAGTTTGTGTATTATTTGTTCAATAAGTTTGTTTTTTATGTGATATTTATATCATACATCAATACATGGCTGATTCATCTTTGCTTAAAATTCGCTTAATTTCAAAAAGTGATAGAACTTGTCAATGAACTTTATTATATATATATATATATATATGTATAGTATATATATATATATGAATGTATAGGAGTTATTTTTTTTCTTCTATTGCTTGTTTCGTTATATGTATGTCTGTATATGCTTATGTGTGTGTGTGTGTGTGTGTGTGTGTGTGTGTGTGTGTGTAGGGCGAGAAAGGAGAACCAGGGATCACTATTGGTGCTGATGGATCACCTTTGTCTGTAGTGACTGGACCTCAGGGACCAAGAGGACTCAAGGTTTCTTATATTTAATAATGCTTATCAAAGTAGATGCTTTACAGTGTGAGGTGGAGGGGAAAAAAGTGAAGGAAACAATGCAAAAAGAAAGAAAGTGAATTGATTGTAAAACAGAATAATGAAAATACTATAAGTAATAACAATGAAAATAAATAAAAGTAATTTAAAAGGTATTTTAGTAGTAAATTGGCAGTAAAAAAATGACATGGAAAATAAGCATTTATAATGCCAAAGTAAAATTAAAAATATAAATAAATATTCACTATTGGGTCGAGTCTAACTAATATAAATTGGACATGTGCTCATTTCATTTATACAGATATTTTAGTTGTTTCTGTTACTAATTTGTTTGTTTTCCAGAGCTTAGATTCATTTCTGTTGCAATGGTATTAAGTGAGCATGTTATTAAGATTAATGTGAATTTCCATTAACTAACTCTAAGCAGATCTTCTGTAAATGTTAACATGTACCGTATTTCTAGGGTGACGGTGGTGTTCCAGGACCGCCTGGAGTCATGGTGAGTCAAAGCCACTACGATGATATTTTAACATCTAGCATATAGCATATAGCATATAATATAGATAACTGGTCATTTACATTGCTATTCGTTTGTTTATCACACTCGAGTTTAAAGCATTTTCCGCTTTTTTCTCCATGCCTTTGTTGTATGGCGACAGCTGCTTCTGTTCAAAATGTTTTGGAAAATTTAGTCAGGGCGGTGTTGCCTGTACTGAAACAGACCAAGTGAAACAGTTTTCCTTTTTCTCTGGCATGTTCCGCTTCTTACAGCTTGAGTTTGTTTCTGTGCACCTGTTATTATAAAGGCTGCAGTACTGATTGGAACACAGTCATGCCTCAAGGTCATCATTTTTTTTGTGTTTGGTTTTATCAAACAGGGCCCAGTCGGACCAGTTGGACCCAAAGGGGAATTTGGATTTCCTGGCCGTCCGGTAAGTTAACATAAGTTAACTTTGTGCCATGCGAATCTCGCATGGCTGTCTGCGTTTAATGCAGATGTTGTGCATCCAAATATGGTCAAATATTTTGGTCGGGTTAATCTGGTTTTCACATGAATATTTAGACCTCTGCTGCGTCTTGTTGTAGGGACGTGCTGGAATGAATGGACGCAAAGGTGAAAAGGGAGACTCGGTCGGATTACCGGTATGTATCACGCACATGCAGTCAGCTACGGCGTTATTTATACCATTACTGTAAATTGCTTTCTCATCAAAACACGACACCTATAGTGCTCAAGACAGAAGGATGCTTGCTCACATGCACAAGATATCGAATGTATGTGCAAAAAATAAATTAAGTAATAAAACTATACAACGTCCACATACTGTATGTCCTCATATCTAAGCTCGGTATGCCAATCATTGCATGTGTTTTTCACTTGCTCTATATTTCTCTATTTTTCTTATTTTCACAAAAGGATGTCATTAATTCTATGGTAAACACACATACACACACTCATACTCACATACACACAGTGACATCAAAGGTTCCTTTTTAATCCTAAAAGCTTTTATGAGTGCTGACACTATTTTGGGTTTATGAATAGCTACGTCTGGTTTTCATACACTGTCCCATAGCTTTCTCTATAAAGCTGTAGCAGTGCCCCTGTCAGAGAACTGTAATGACTGCACGCTAGAAAGCTGAGGGGATATTTGAGGTTTCTTAGGGTTTTGGTACTAAGTTGTAATTATGCCGCTTACCACATTTATTTGCTCCTGAAAAAAAAAAAA
This sequence comes from Clarias laeviceps, assembly GCA_030014305.1. Taxonomy (NCBI): domain Eukaryota; kingdom Metazoa; phylum Chordata; class Actinopteri; order Siluriformes; family Clariidae; genus Clarias; species Clarias laeviceps. The sequence continues at coordinate 27,052,139 of JAQMYJ010000033.1, forward strand.
AAAAAAAGTTGTTGCACAGAAAAGAGCATGAAAAAAAAATAGCATGTCATCACATGGGGAGAGAAAACAGCCTGCAAGCATAACTATTTACTGTGTAGTTGTAGCACATGTCAATGTCTATTCACTTAGTGGATAAATTAGTTAGTAAGTGAACATACTGTAACAGTTTATGATGTACTGTAGTCATAGTTCACGATGATGTCCTTGTCTATGTATCAGAAATTTTTAGATACACTTGTTATTTAGTAGATTTGTTTGTTGGTTGCTTAGTTAGTGTGCGTGTTTATGAATGAATATTATTAGTAGCAGTTATACAGTACCAATCAGCCATGAGATTACAATGTAATGCATTAAGCCCAGTACTGTGTAGGCTTCACATGTGCCACCTTCTGGACATGACTCCAAAAGACCTACTGTATGCTGGTGGATATTTCAGGTGCTGTGGGTTGTGTGGTGGGTCTCTGAGGCTAGTTTGTCCTGTACATTCTATGGATGCTCAGTAGGATTGAGAGCTGGGGAATTTGAAGGCTGGATCAAACAGCAGTAAATCAAGGACCAGCATAGACCTTTTCAGCAGTTTGTGCTACATTGGCTTTTCTGTGGGCTAGCCTTTGGTCCTCACAGGCATGGATGAGTCTTGGGTGGCAGTTTACTGGTATATAATCAATGAACTAATTTTTAATCAATTCAATTAACCTGGCGGTGGTGTTGGTATTGTGGCTGATCAGGTTATAGTAAAGTAAAGTAATCATAGTTCATTTAATTATTTACAGTATATCTGTTTCTAAATGTTCTGTGCTTGCTAAACCTAAATTTGGAAAATTATTCAGCATAATTTAAAGTTACTCTTGACTAATTTTAGTGATTGCATAATAGTTCTACATGTTAAAGCTTGACTAAGCTACATAATAATATCATTGTATTCTCTTTCTCTCCCTCTCTCTCTTAATTTATTGATTTATTTTTTTATATCTATCTATCCCTCAACCTCTCTTTCTCCATCATCCATCTGGGAAAGGGCCCACCTGGTCCCCCCGGCCCACCTGGACGTCCTGGAATATTCAACTGTCCCAAAGGAGTAAGTGCAATCTGTTTTCCCTTTCTGCTTCTGTCCATTTTCTTGCTCATATTGTAAATGTAACTCACAGTGTCTACCTTCACGTTTATAGACAGTGTTCTCGATTCCTCCCCGGCCCAACTGTAAAAAATCTGTAAGTGACGTGGTCGTGCAGTGGTATTCAGACATAACCGAGTCTGTCTGTTTTACACTTACTGTGTGTCTCCGTCTAGATGTATGGTGTTTTTGTCAAAATATACAATATAAGTTGTAAAGTTGTAAAAAGTTAAAATTGATTGAAATTTCTTTTGTCTGTGGTAATCATACTGGGTATAGATTGGGTTGAGAAATTTTTTCTATAAGTTGTTTAAACTCATTTTAGCTCATTTTGGCAAAACACCATATTGTTAAATCTTTTGTCCTTGCTTCAAACAATTGCATGCATTTTTTTGCAACTTTATAGTAATTGTAGAATGTAGAGTGTCTTGTCCACTAAAAAGCCAATGTTACTGAAGCCAAGCTGAAACACATCTGATTTACCTTTAATAATGTAATTAAACAAACAAAAACAAAAAAAACACGTTTAAATGAAGTAAATCAGGTTCTGTTCCTGCTTGGATCAAATCTAACACTTTTGTTGTTGTGGAAAATCTAAAGTCTGTCTGTGTGAGTTCAAAAATTCAGTTTATTAGGGAAAACAAGTATTTTTCTTTATCGCCAATGTCTGAGAACTGTAAAGCCTTGAGTGAGTAATTTAATTGACAAAAAGACTTATTCATTTTAGCTCATAATCTAAAGAAAAGTATTAAGGCATGATAAATGTTAGGCTTTTCATTGCTTAAGGCGTATGACACAGGTATAGTGTAGCAGGGGAAACATTAAATTGTGAAATAAGGTGGCTACCATTGTCTATTGCAAATAGTTCCCAAGTTTGGACAATATTGAACTTTCACAGAAATTAGAACCCTCTTAAACCTGAAATGCATCAGTGATGAGCATGTTGCATGACAGATGAACATGGTATGAGTTTGCTGCTCATTTTGTGATGAACTAATTCAGTGAACATGACATTAGTCCTTTAAAAATACACACTGCTTGGCAAAAAAAAAAAAAAGTCACACATACTGTACTTATGTAGTGTTGGACTGAATTCAGTTTTGATCATAGATTACAACACACATTTGCAGTGGAATTCTTAAAAACATTATTGATGACCTGGTCATTCAGTACATTCAGGTCTTTAGCTGACAATTTTGTTGCCACATAACGTTGATGAGCCTAGACCTGAGCAACTGAAACAACCCCAGATCATAACACTGCCTCCAGAGGCTTGTAAAGTGGCCACTATGCATGATGGGTGCATCACTTCCTCCTGGGGCACCTTGTTACCTTGACACATCAGTCACTCTAGAATAAGGTCAATCCAAACTCATCAGACCACATAATCATATTTCCATTGCTCCAAAGTCCAATCTTTATGCTGTCTAGCAAATTGAAGTCTTTTTCCGACAACCTGTTTGGTTTTCTCATTGCCATAAAGCTGTTTAATTCTAAACAGTTCTTATCACAGTTCTGTCATCACACTGTGGAAATGCTCTTAATTTAAGTATTAGAATAGCTATAATTTGTATTGATTATTATTTACAACACAACTTCACAAAGCATTTAAGTAATCTCTGATCATAGCCATCCATAAATTTTTTTGACCACATTTCTGTCCTTCCTTCGTTCTTAACCAATTTCCAGTAATTTCAGCAATATCCTTAGTAGTTTTCTTTGCCTGATGCAGGAAAATAATTTGACCCTTCTGAGAAACCTATTTTTACAATGTGCTACATCTTCCGACATGGTTGTTCAAGAAATGAGAAGCTACTCACTGCATTAATTACGATTAAACGATTAAAAGAATTGTTGTAGCTTACACATGTTAATCACTACAGTAATGATCCAAACAAAGGCTAGTAGCTGTTTGCTTATTTAATTCCAACGCGTGACTTTTTAAGCCAGGCAGTGTAGTAACTAAACTGAACAGTATATGTACACTTGTGTCATAAACAAGAAATGGAAAATCTGGAAATTTGAAACAATTCTGATTCATGTCCCTTATAATTTGCTGTTTCTTCTGTATGCAATGTGTTTCAGTGCAACCAACGTAATGTATTAAAATATTACATTATTCTGGCAATCAATTCGGATGTTCAGGCCGGTGATTAGTAACCTGGTGATGCTGAATGCTGAGTGGTTAGAACAGACGAGAGGGAAATTGCAATGCATTTTTACATTGCATCTTTAGTCACTTTGCAGCCTGTTGCAGTAAAATATTTGTTCCTATTTTTTTATTTATCCTACATCATTTAATTTAGTATGAAGAAATGTGGGCTGGCTCAAGATGTTTTACATAGTACTGTACTGTACATTTGTGAAATAATAATGCTTTAAAATCAGAAATCAATTTTAAAAATACTTAAATAAAAAAACAAAGAAAATGTTGATTTTGTAAGTGTTCTAGAAGACTATCCAACAAAATGTTGCTAAAATGTGTGTGTATCTGTAAGATACCTGAAATACTTTCAAATATAAAAAAAATAGGTGGATAGATGTAAAGTAGATAGATAATAGATATATAGATTGATAGAAATCTGTTTACTTATCCAAAATGGTTACTACTACAGAAGAAACAGCACCGCCACTGTATTTTGTCTGATGAAAAACATGCGTGCATATAACACAAGTGTTTTATGTTTGAATGTTCCCTTTTTTCTGCTTCATGGACTAAATATTCTGTTTGTCCAGTGCATGATTTCTACCCCAGATGGTTTCAGTCTAAAATCATTCTCTTTGGATTAACACTACTATGTTTACTACCGTTCAAATTCAGCCCTTTATCATGACCTCTAGTTCTTTGTGTTTTTCTTCCTTTTTGGGGTTTATGCAGATCAACGGCAATTCCACTGCAGGTTAGTTTAAAAATCCTGATTTACTGTCATTTAATTAGTTTTATTTAATTGTCCAAGCTGACATGACACACACAAAAAAAAAATTTAAGAAGAATGTCATAACCACAATGGTTTTAATAACTGATTTTAGTGAAGTCATAATTCTCTGTTTCAGTGCTTGAACATAATACAGTTTCACAAATGATGGATTTCTGCTCAGCATTTTTTATTTTGATGTTTTGCCCATTTGTCTCCTAAAGAGGGAGCCAGCTGTTCAACATCTGGAGTCAAAGGGGAGAAGGGCGAAAGGGGCTTTCCTGGCCCTCCAGGTCCATCAAGTATGTCACTTTAAAATGTCCTGAACCTCTGTATGTACAGGGCGGACCAGAAGTCTGTATCCACAGGCAAAAATGTTTTTAAAAAGGAATAATTATGCATTGACAGCTTCTGATTTTGCAACACTTGTGTGCAAGAAGGCTGAACATTTTTATGAAGTATTAGACCTGATGTTCTTACATGCAGAATGATTTATGTTCAGGGCCAGTACCGAAAGACTGCTGACTTTAAATTCCCCCTAGTCATCTAAAAAGTCATATGATGGTAGATTTGGTTTAATTCCATCTTCTTCGTTAGTTTTAACACCATCAAAAACATCAAATTCCATAAAAGAAAAAATACCAATAGATACTGGCTTTTGGGCCACCCTGTATTTACATGAGGACCGTTCATGTCAAACCAGGATTTGTGATGAAAAATCCCATAAATGAAGCTGTAATATCGAAAGACTTCAATCACATTGTCAAATGGTAATGAGACTCTCAGCCACAGTAAAACATTTTCATGGTGCAAACATTTTAAAGAAGTCCATACATCCATGAATGAAGATCCTGGCTGATGTGGTTTGGAGCTCACTGCAGTTATTTCCATGACCATTCAGCAGGTGGAATGCCTGATCCATGAAAAACAACAAATAACTTGTCACCAACTTGCAGAAGAAATGCACCTGTCTGTTGGAACTGTACACACAATCATTCATGAATACCACTTGCACATTACAGGGACTTGGCTGTGAGTTGGTGCCACATCCCCTGTACAGTCATGACCTCTTTCAGGCCATTCCCGCATGATTGGGCTATTAAAGGAGTTCCTGGGAAGCCAGTGTTTCAAATGTGAATCAGACAGTCCGATCATGTCCGAGCTTGAGCATACTGAGAAAACTTGATTTATCCAAGCACTAGTGAAATGCTGGCATTAGTGTAGCAAAGGATTGTATGTCATAACTGCGTTCTGTTATTCTACAGTCCCGGTTTGACTTGAACACCTCGTGTATATAAGAGTGCACCATAACATCTATTTCACTTATTTGTACATTGCAATGTAGCATTGTGATTTATAAACTTTTTGTCTCTATCACAGGTACTATGCTGGGTGCAGGTACAGTGGTGAGTGGGAAACAGCAGATTATCTTACTTCCTTTGATTGACCTCACCAGACCGTGACTGATTGAAAAAGTGTTATAAGTCTCAACCCGCATAACAACCTGTGTTTTGTCTGCATTTATTCAAAAAACACTTGTGTGGTTTTTGTCATGTGCATATATTCCATGTGTGTGTCAGGGAGAGAAAGCTGATTATGGGTTCCGGGGTGAGAAGGGAGAGAAAGGCGAGGCTGGAATGCCAGGGCCACCAGGGATGCCTGGAGCATCTGGGGTTGTGGTCAGTAAACACACACACACATATACATATATATAATATATACACTAGAAAATATATACACGCACACACACACACAGCCACTACACACACATTTAGTACATTTTGTCTTGTAAATCAGGTAACCATATAGATAATTCCAGTTTGAAAACACTGACCTTTCCCGGAGATTGATTGCATGTTCTTTTATCCTCTTGCCTTGCTCTATATCTCACTTTCACATCTCTCTGATCTCTCCGATCTCCATTTTTCTGTTTTGTTCTCCTGTCTGCCTTACATTTTTCCCCTTTGTCTCTGCCTCCCACTTTCAATCATATTTCTTCATATCTGTATTTTTCCTCATCAAACTCACCCAGTTTCTCTCAACTATATGCTCGTTTGATCTTTTTTTTTGTTGTGACTTTGGAAATTTATGATTGATGGGCCTTTGTAAAAAAATTATTGCGCTGATGACAAGCTGCCTTAAATTTTTTTAAGTGCTCTGATGCCTCATGTAATTAGAAATGGATGGGTTGGCAAGCCTTTATTCAGAAATTATAAAAAAATAAAAATCCATGCAAAACAACTGAAAAAATGAGGTTCAAACCGCTATAAAAACAATGGCAGAGCCTTTGTTGGCTGGATCCCTTATTGCTTCATGTATTTAAATTCAAATGGTTTAACAAGCACCACATACTTTACTCAAGTTTGTACTGTTATCTTTTGGGTGTAATATTAGCATGAAAGCAATTGCTCTGGTGGCAATAATAATTCATAAAATATAAATTGTCTGCGACAGTAAATAATAATTTTGAAATGTTCTTGGTTCTCTCTAAAGGGACCTAAAGGAGAATCAATCGTTGGGCCTCCGGGTCGTCCAGGAATTCAGGGTCCACCCGGTTCTCCTGGTGTCGGAAGACCTGGTGCCACCGGCCTCCGAGGCCCTCCTGGACCTCCTGGCCCTCCTGGCTATAGCTCTGGTAAGAAGTTAGAGCTTAATAAAAAAAAGTCCTTTTTTGTTATTTTCTATGCTCTATAATGAAACAGATATCTCAGAAGAAATTTTAATTGTCCATCTGCACACCATCTGAACTGTAAAACAATATGTATTAGATTGGAATCACTGATAATAGCAGTTTTCGATGATCGTAATAAAAAAAAAGATCCACACCAGATTCACACTCAGGTTTTTCACTTTGTACCTACATACAGTAATTGATAATTAATAGTTATTAGAAATTACAAATAACCAAATATTGATCTTGGACTTCAGGGGTTTACACTTGCCTTTCTGTTGATGATAATGATGATGATGTATGCCAGATACATTGTGTTTCAGTGCTTAGGCACCAGGTGTTGTCTTAGCGGAAGCATCATACAATTCTGACTTGTACTAAAATTTTCTTGTGATTTCAGCTGCTACTATCCCCGGCTCACCTGGGCCTCGAGGTCCTCCAGGTCCACCAGGACCAACTGCTAGTGGCTCTGGCCCAGTGAGTGACACTTATCAATACACACCATTAATTAAGGGTCATATTCACCATTAACAGACTTACACACTCATACTAAATGTGAATAGTCTCAGTTATATGTGATTCTGTGCTTGAGCTTAAGTGAGTTTTTCTTTCATGAAGTGGACAGTCCACGTTTTCCTCCCATATTCTTTTTTTTTTTGGAACTTAAAGGCACTGTCTCTGATTGTTACTCTGATTATCTGAATGGACTGCCTAGAAAATTAACTTAAGCACTCACTTAAGCATGCCTAAGATACAAAATGTCACCTCTATGTGCTGTGGGTTTAATAAATGCATAATTTTGGTACAGGTAAAGAAATACACAAGTCTTCATGCCATGAAGCTTGAGTCACATGTGGTTGAAGACGGAACATTGTGCATGGTGACTGATACAAGTAAACTCTACCTCAAGGTCAAAGGGGGTTGGAGAGAAATTCAGGTAAGATTTTACTTTTCTTTATTCTATTATATGTATATTCCATATCAATCTTGTGTCAGAATGTTAAGTACAGTATAAAATAGTTATTGAGTTATTGTGAAATGGTCCATAAATTAAAAAGGAAATGATGTTACAAACTAGCCAAAACAGAGTTGCAGGACACGGTTATGGAAATAATTTTTTTTTTGTTTTCCAGCTAGGAGGATTGATTGAGGTGAATACTCATACTGTCCTCTCACAAGATGACGTAAGTACCAGCACATCGTCAGCACTTACTTAAAGACTGCACACCCCCATCAAATCCAGTTTCTTACCCCCTGGTAACTTTAGGGGGTGGTGGGGGTGATATGCTGTGGTTACGGCTTACTACGGTGTGGGAACAAGATATTATGTTATGGCAATGACCAGTGTTGGGGGACATTACTTTTTAAAGTAACTAATTACATTACAAAATTACTGTCATTAAAAAGTAATCAGT
>JAQMYJ010000033.1:27074304-27085160 GCA_030014305.1 Clarias laeviceps
CACACACACACACACACCGAGCTGACAACTCAGTCAAAAAGTCCAGCAGCACACACTACAGTCTGATCCCTATTACAAAACCTTAAACTAACACGATAACGCCTAAAACGTTCGACAAGCCTCTTCTTCTTATTGTTATTATGTCACATTTAAAACGTACTCGGCCAGATAAAAGTCTTAAAAGCCTGTAATACTCTGTAACAATAATGCTAATGCTGCCTTCAAGTGCCGTCGGAATTATTGTGAATCTGAGTTTCCGATCTAAAAGCGAAGAATAACGTCGATTCAAGTCGTATTTACACATCATTGCGGATCTTCAGATATATTTAAGACTCCCAGGTTTATCATTTGTCACCCGTGCGTTTTCTCAAGTTGTGTAGATTATTTGAAATAATAATTTTATATAGGCTAAAATTTTTTAGTTGTAGTATCTAGTTACTGATTTGATAGTGATTTAAATCTACACTCATGTTTGCATTATGTATATATTTATATAATATTGCGGCATGTTAGAAAGATGACAAAAGTACTTAGTTCTATATAGCTAGGCAATCTTGGACGTGTATTTTGAACGTATGCATCGTAGTTTGTATTGCAAGTGGGAAACCGGGGAATACGGGAAACACGTGAAGGCAGCATTGAATGACTTAAGCGATTTAAACATATCGTTACTTTGTCTCGAGTACTGAGGATGTTTAATATTATGCTATTGTGTTTTAACATTACACAAGTTGGACTCTTGAAGGTACCAAAAGACAAGGAAAAGTCCATGTTGTTTGTATTTCTGACACTGAAGAGTTCTGACCCTGGTGCTGGAGTCACTTGACATTTTGCTCACTTCACCATTTGGCCTTCTTGTTTGTGTTTGTTTTGCATGCTGATGTGAAGCAAACGGCAGTTTGGCAGGTTGTTATCCTTAATCCCTGCTTGAGAGCCACACATTTTTAATTCAATTATTTAATCAAAGGCCTGGAGAAGCCTTTGCCATTATCTTTAAAAATGATTCCTAGGTCACCTGGGATTCACTACTAGGTGACCTTTAACTTCATAAGACCACATCTGATTGTAGGTTAAACTTGTGTGCCTGTGTTTAGGAAGCTTTATCCCGTGTATATATAGTGTTGTGACATTTCAATACTGCAAACTCTACTGATATCAGTCCTATACATATAACTTATAAAGTGGACATGCTCTTGTTTTTTTTTGTTTTTTGTTTTCTTCCAAATGTCAGACTTTTCAACACCAAGCTGTCCAGAGGTTTTCCCTAACATCTGTCTGGTCAAGTAGCTTCTCATGTTGTACCTATTTGAAGTTCTCTCCTTTTTTTTTCTTTTTCCCAGAGCGAGCATCTGTAACCGATTTAGGCTTCCTTCAAGTGAGGTTCAGGACGAGGGGGTGGGGAGAGGTGGCACTGAGAGGCGCCCTTTACTAAATAGCTTTAGTTCTTCATACAGCTCATGGCTTGAGCACTTCAGCTAAAATGATGTAGGTTTACAGAATCGAAGGGCTCTTAAGCAGGGTGGGGTTTCTGAATAATGCAATTTGAAGACACTTTCCAAACCTGTGACAATGTGTAATAAAACAAAAGTTTATATTCAGTTGCGTAGATATTTCTTTCTTAATCAGTCAATCGATTTATGCTTGTTTTGATTTATGCAGTGATGTTCTGGAAAGTTAAAAATAAAAAGTCTGGGAAAAGGATTTACTAGTAACCCTTATAATATTTTCATAAAGAAAGGCAAAAAAAAAAAAAACCTTTTGTTCCACATCTTTGGTTATCTATGTTTGCCTTTTTCTTTGTCTCTCTCGTTCTCTCTCTTTTTTAATACCCTCTTCCTAAATAATGGATAAGCTTAATTCCAGCATTATGGATGTGAAATCTGATCTCATATTGACCTGCAGACTGTCTCACTGCCTGCACACACCCAATATCGATACAAAGCTGTGCATATGTGTCAGAAAAAATTACAGAGGCGTAATTCTGTACATATAACACATATACAGAACTATTATAGATGTGACTCCAAATGAACATAACAGTTTAGGAGATTTTACAGGAAACACCTACATCAGATTTTAACATAACTGTGCATAGTAGCCCTTATGTACATAATGCATATGAAATCAAATTTTAAAAGGAAGGCTTCTTTATACTGCTTAGGGAAATTAAGTATCATGTGTGAGAAAATTGCTTTCTTTTTTTGCTTTTTTTAAGTGAAGTAGGAAATTAGAGTTTCTAATCCACATCTCTGCACTTATTTTTTTTAGTGTAAGATTGCAATTTGCAAGGTACTGCTCATAAATAAGCAATATTTTTATGATATAAGCAATAAAGACAAATAGTTTTTCCACAGCTACACTGAAACTAATAGCATATAATCTAATGGTAGTAATGAAGAAATACCATTGTTATACTTGATGCCAGTGACATAGTGACATCTCAGATCACATACTGTACTATAAGTCTACAAGACTCAGAAGCTTAATTGGACAGTTTAAGTTTTTTCAAATCTTATGTGAAGTCAGCCAGTTACATCTTTTTAAACTGGTATTCGTGCACACATGTCATTTGTTAAAGCATAAGGCATTATTTTACATTGGGACAATTTTTTTAACATGTGCACAATAGATGTGTACAGTGACACACATAATGCATGCACACTACAGCTGCTATGTATCTTGTGTACAGTATGTGCATTAGGAATGGGAATCACCAGGGACCTCCAATTGCAATATTTTCACAATAATACTGCTAATCTTTAAGTATTATGATCTTATAAATATCCAGATGCTATAGTATTTTTTTTTATTTTGTTACAATTCTAAACAAGTTATCAGATAATGTGCGTCCTGTCAGTGTGAATAGTTTATAATTCACACCTATAGGATAATAGAGGAACTGCAACATTTTACCACTTCAAATGCGTATGCAATGATACCTTGGCGAATTTAATCCGTTCGAATACTTAAGGCGAAATTTTGCATTGTTAAATGCATTTTCCCATAGGAAATAATGTAAATGCAGATAATCCGTTCCAGTCACGAAAAATATTACCAATTTCTACCACTATAATCATATTTTGTATATAAAAACAATCAAAACATTTAGAAAAGATATTTAAATTAAGTAAAATCTAAAAGAAAGACATTAAAACCTCACGTAATCTTCATTTATGATTCCTCTTGGCATTGGCTGCATTAAAAACAAAACTGAAAAGGAACTACGTTTTCTTCTTGCTACCGTCCTTGGTGATGTTCTTGGGTTCTATTTCTTTACTAAATCTTGCACAACATGCAAAAAAACACAAAAAAGTATGTAAACTTCAAGCTTCACTTGGATTTCTACTGTTGCAAACAAGATTTGAACAGCTCCTGGCCGGTCTTCAAACTTGGCCAGAGTTTGATTCGGCTCGGGTCATTTGCCGAAAATCCTTCATATGCTGAGGCAAAATTATTGCGACATTTCATCCTTGAGCAAAATCGTGGTTATAAATTAATTGCTACACAAAAGATTCATAATTGAAAACTGAATAATTTCCCCCCCCATCTCTAATGTGCAAGCATAGTTTAGATCAAATAGAAACCTGGATGTAGTGTGGGGCCTTCAATAGGTCCTGGCAATGTTTGTTTCTCTTTCACTGTCTTTGTCTGTTTCTTGCTTGACCCTGAAAAACATACACTACACATACTTTTATTTTTTTTTTCCCCCCTCACATACAGTCTAACGGAAAAAATTACCCACTAATTATAGTCGAGCGAATTGCTCCACTTTTTGTTGTGTGTGAACAAATTAGTGCAGTCTACGGCCTTGAGCTGCAATGTTTTTCTGGTTATATTGATATACAGTATCTAAGTTACATTATTCATTTGCAGTCCATGCTTTTTGCCCTGTGGCTCCTGATAAAGTCACATGGTTTTGTTTTTCAGTACATTGCTCTGCATATCTCGTGCAGTGGTAATGTAGCCTGGTTACTTCCAGGAAGCTTCACTTAGAATTGTACTGAGAGAGGCTGAAAGGATTCACTAGACTATTATAAGGTATTATAGCCCCACTTATTTTCCTGTCATTTATGCATTTGTTATTACGTGATAGATGTTTAGACATGGTCCCTCAGCTTGTCAGGATTAGGAGGCGCTATTACGTAACAGGGTTGGACGCTTCTCGCGTTTGATCCCCTGCCAGCCGATCTGTTGAGCAAGTCCACCAGTCACGCTCTTTATCTAAATACACGCAAGCTGTTTCATTCATTGTGTCCTTTCTCTGGCATCATTGTGGCTTCAGAGGATGACATGTCTATAATGTGTCTTTTCTGATGTCGTTATTGAATCTGAAACAGTGTTCTCCTGGTTTCGATGAGAACTGGCTGGTCCTTAACATCTGCTGAATAAAAGTGAGCGCTTCAAAGCTTGAATAACACCATATACATTGTAAACACCTGGAGTACACATGTGTGAAGCTCACAGCGCGATGCATGTAGTGAGCACATCTTTTTGCCATCTTCACCTACATGGTGCGTGCACCACGAGGATGCCATGGCTTTAATGTATGTAAATATTATCTTCAATGTATAAAATATTTCCAGATGTATTTATGATACTGATATGGAACTTTCTTTGAAGAAACATTCAGAATTTGTTTTTCAAATGTTGGGATTGCACTTTTTTCGGGCCAGATGCTTGAGCTCACTCTCGGCCTCCATCACATCAGTCCTTATTAGGGTCTTAAGAAAGGAAGTGATTCCTGATGCAGTTTAGGAGGGGGTCTAGCGCAGATAACTGGCATGTGTTGGCCATGTTTGGAATTTTTTCGTTAGCTTCTGCTCTTTAGATCTTCTCTGAGCTGACCTTGGACATGATGTTTACCAGATATCCTTTTAAAGTTAGTGTGTATTTGCTCATTGACAGCAGGTCAGTCGTACAATTCAGAAATTAGTCCCTGCTTGGATTGTGTAGTCTCTGATTCATGCAAACAGCTTCAACAGATGTATTTTTGTAGCCACTGTGTCTTGTTGAAAGACTCGAAATAAATAGTTCACTTCGTATTTTGTGGCTGCAACTTTAACCTCTGAGAAGATAATACAGGAGCCATTCACGATGTCTCTGTAGCGTGTGGGGCTTTCCATGCTGTTCTTTCATTTTTAACTTTGAAAATGCAAATTAACGAACATCTGAGCATCGGAAAAGACAATTCCATACACTATACTGAGCTGGAACATCTGTTGCTTTATTAATCAAGTCAAAATGCAAAAAATTTACCATGGGGGGGGGGGATTTCTGTTTTTTTTTTTTAAATAGTGACCTTGAGGATCTATTTCAGTGACACAGCTTTCTATGTGTATGGAGAATATACATTGCTGAGAATCTCACCCTCTTGAAATACACAGAGACACACACTACAGGCAACTAAACAAACAAAACAATCAACCTACAAGAAGATTCAGACAAACTCCATGAAGACCGGAGGTGAAATTCAAACCTCAGCCCTTGACGTGCGAGGCGACAGCGCTAAGTCACTGACCACCAGTGATATGACTACATATATTGATATACCGCATCTGGATATCAACATGGCAACAAGCAAGGCACATAAAAATCTGAAGTGCACTATGGATCTGTGCAATTATTTATTTGCAAAAGGCTATAATTTATTACAGGTAATATATGCATAGTCTGGAATTTATGTAGCGTTTGTCAATATTTTATTTAATATTATATTTTTATTTATTGCATTTGTTTATTTTTAAGTACTTTTAAGGTGATAAATAAACATCTTAATGAGCTCATTTTTAGCATCATATATTAGCCTGGGTAAATATGTTTAAATTCAAAATAGTACATTTAATAGTTAAATATTGCAGTTTAAATTGCAATCATGACATAAAAGAAAAAAATATATATATATATTTTGACTTATCAAATTGTGTGCATCTGATGACAACAGAAGACACTCATGCAATATTTGGAGTGTAAAAAGTTCACAGCAGCCATTATCTAAAAAAAGGGGATTTTTTAAATAATAAAAAAAAAAGAGTATTATGTAGTATTCCTACCATACATTCCTGTGCATTTTCTTTAAAATTCTATTTTTGTTAATATTGCATAGGATATTTTTCTTTGACACTAACTTTCATTTAGAATACGGAGTATGTCTGTCCATTTATTAAAGGCAAGCTGCATACATTGTCAGTTCACTAAAAGCTTGGCATTGTGACATATACATCTTGTCCACGATCCTGTTTCCAGAAGATAGGACTGTTTTACATTTCTTCCTATTCCTCGCCTCCCAGTCATTTCAACAAGCGAACAAGCTATTACAGCGCGATAGCAGTTTTGCTCTTGTCAGGAGTTGATTAATTGATGCACAGGAAGTCAAGTTTGACCTGGACCCATCATTCGTCCTTTCTCCGAATGGCTGAGGAATTCAGGAGTGAAAACAGACTAGAATTGACCATTCAACAAAGAACATCTTTATGACTCTTTAGCTACTAAAGATGGGAGGAAAAGTGCAGTAATGGTCATTTCAGCTAGCAGCGAGCAGCTAAAAGCCTATTGAATGCTTGGGTTGTAGCACTTATTGTCCATTCCTCCTGTAGGAAGTCAGGAAGACGGGTGTGCGTTCACTCCAGCTGTGGGGGAAAAAAAAGAAAAAGCGACCGTAGAGCCGAAAATCAGAAGGAAAAGGAAAAAAAATATGCAAACAGGAAGTGCACTGGCAGGAAATTCAAGCCATGCTTTAAGTCTCGTAATTCCACTCTCCATCAGCAGAAAACACTTGTGCAGAGCTTTTCTATTTCAGGCTTTGTTTGTCACTTAGTAAATATCCATTTGGTCCCAGCTTTGGCTCTAACCGAGCTCTCTCTGGTTTCTATGATTGAAAGTGGGAAAAAACATTTTCAACTTACATGAGCCTCATCTGAACCGTGACCAGCTCAAGCCGGCTCAGAAGTAGAAACAGCCAGGATCTGGTAGTCACACCCTCTTATTAAGCCCAGCAGAACAAAGCGCACAGGGCTCGTGTGCAATAGAATTCCCTCAGGCCATCGAGCAGTAGGACTTCATCCACAGAATATGATTATAACGCCGCACTGACTGGTTAGATTACCATGCCCGGAGTCGACACGGCACACTTTTAGATATGACATGCCCTCACCAGAAGACCCAACGTTTAACTCCGACCTCAGGTTAGGAACGAGGTTCTGAGTCAGCCACCAGAGAATCTACCGTACACACCCTTCTTCAGCTACTACCCAGAAATTCAACCCAGAAATTCCAACATTGTGGTTCCACACTGAAACGTAGTCATGTAAGTACTGTCCACAAAAAGAAGAAAAAAGCGCTTTGTAATCATCTGTGAAAACAGTGGAAAGTGACCAGAGAAACGATGTGGTCTGGTGTTGATGACTATACATAGAGGCCAGGAGAAAATCCCTGTACGCCTCCCAAAACACTGGGTTGAGTCGGTTTCAGACATTATTCACTGTCTGACCCTTACAGGACAAAAAATAATTCCCATAGTGTAGCAGGGCATGTAGATGTATATAAATAAATAAATATACACTGTATATTTTTAAATATGGTTTGATAATGATAACAGGAAATGAAAATGATAATGAGAAAACAATAAAACCGTAGTATGCTTTTAAATAATTAAGTACATCTAAATTATTGACTAGGGGAGCATAAGGGTCTGCGCGTGGAGTTTGCATGTTCTTTGTGGGTTTGCTTCGCTTCCCTACAGTACAAAACATGTTGTAGACTGATTGGTGTTTGTAAATTGTTCATAGTATTTGATGAAGGTGTATGAATGTATGTGTACTTGTGCCCTTTGATTAGCTGGCACCCCATCCTTGGTGTCCCATACCTGTGTCCCTCGAGTTCCCTGCATAGGATAAGCGATATAGACGGAAAGTCGATCACATGTTCACACAATTTTCTTGTTAAAGCTGTGTGCTTTGAAACCTTACTTCTGTTTACATAAAATATATAATAAAATATGCATAAATGCAATTTGGGTGATTCAAATATTCCCATGTGTTTGTAGCACCTGGACAAAAACACCACAACATATGTTTTCATCCAACATGTGGTCTCCCTTTTTGCCGCCATGCTCTTATTATTAAAATTCACACACTTGCTCTCTCTCTCTCTAACACACATACACACACTATTTTCTATATTGGTACTGCCCTTCTTGCTACTACCCAGTAATAGCTGTAATAGCTCACAGACATCAGAGCCATAGAAGGTCATTCAGTAATTTTAGAATTCAACAGAAATGATTACAAACAAGCAAAGGAGAAATGCAAGAGCTTTTTTTCATTTTTTGAAAGAATTTGAAAAAAAAAATGTATTCATGTAACATATGCAATATGCCTGTCTATTATAATTTTTATTCAAGAAGCTTTTTTTTTTTTTTTTTTAATTCATGAGCCTGTATACTTTATAAAAACTATCAGAAGCCACTCTGTAATTTTAATGGCTCTCCTTGTTCCATTAGTCTGATCATTGTGTACATGCGGGCTCCATCTGTTAATTGCCAGGCCCTCTGATGTTTTCCACTGAGTGGTACGATGAGGAATGGCTTTTCTTCCTCGTAGCAGCAGCTCAGGGAGAACAGGAGGAAACAGCATGCTTTGGCTGTAGCAGATGTCCCATTCACACCGAGGAAGGCACGCGTCATGCAACCTGATTGATAACTGCCCATATGTGGGCATCACAGGGAGCCTGGCAGCTTTGGTGTGGCTTAAGCTCCACGCAGGGGCAGATGACGGGAAAGTTTGAGCAAGCTGTGCCTTTTAATCAAAGACTAATCTGAAACGTGCCTGTGTGCTGATGGGTGGCATGTAGTTAAGAAAATGCAAAAAAAAATTAAAATAAAATAAAATCTTTCTACGCCATTACTTGTACCCTAAGAGGATTTAACAGAGATGATCAGCAGTCAGTTGTCGTTAATTTGGGCAGCTTTCTTGTCAGCGTATGTCAGCTTTTCCCTTTCTCTGTATTTAACTGTCAATTAGGGCAACAGGCAATATGGTCGCACTGCATTAACAGCGAGCTGCCTTACACCCACAATCACTCTGCTCATTTCACTCGTCTACTTCTCTATTGTCCTCCATCACCCCCCTCTAAGTGTCAGTGTGGGTCTTAACAGCTTGAAAGGATTACCTCAGACCCCATGCTGCCAGCTTACACATCAGTGTTTATCTTCAGAGTTGTTGAGGGCACGTTTCCAACTGGGAAACCGAAAACCTCATTCTGTTGGATAATCTTGCTTTATTTATTTTTTTGGTGTATAAAGAAATTAAACTCATCTAACAGTTATATTCATTCATTCATTCATTTATTTGTCCTCCTTAACATGAATACTGGGTGAAGACACGGCGCCATGCACACACACACCTTCACACATGGGCCACTTTAGCTCACCTACCAGTATGTTTTTGAGAGGTGGAAAGAAACCAGAGAAACCCCCACACAGACACACAAGAGAATGGTTTTAACCACACACAGACACAACTGACCTGTCTGTTTAACTACACCTGAATTCAGGACTTACCCTGAGTATCCTGGAGCTGTGCTTCAGCAACGCTATCCAGTGCATCATCACTCTACCCCTGTAAGCCATCATTTCAATATTATACTGCAATTATATAATTCTGCAATAAATCCTACAACCTTTTTGCATTATTATCCCAATACTACAGCAATATCACCGCCCACTTCATCTCTGATTGGAGAATTGCATGAATAAACAGAGCTACAGTTGTTTCTATTAAAGTGGCCAATGAGTGTATAATATAATACAACCACTGAACTGTAACACAGCAATTGGGAAACACATTGTGTATAGTGTATTGTAAAATAAATGAACAATACTAAATACTTTTCTGAACAATTTATTATTAAACACATTTATTTATGACTTTTTTTATTTTTAAAGCACATGACGCCATTTCCTTTCTGACCACATGGTCTGTATATGGAAATGCTATTAACATTCCATAGGCTTTCTGTTTCTCACTATAGTGAGCTGATTTCAGATTGGTGGAAATGTCACTGGATAACTTTTCCATTAAGGAAATGAGTAATAAAGAGAAAAGGGAGAGTGAATAGTGCAAAAAAAAAAAAAAAAATCTAACACTAATACCCACAACATAGTCATTTCTGAGAAATTCTTTAGCTTTTTTCTGTAGCTAATTTCTCCCCTAAACATTCCAGATGCATACCAGATGTACATCCTGCTCTCTTCTTTTTCACCTGAGCCCTATAGTAGCTCCCTCTCGAGGCTTAATATCTGTCTACAAGGCTCTCGCGTGTCCTCCAGCTTTCCCAGCTCTCTATACTCAGTCTCGGAGGATTTCCGAAAGTAATATCCTTTTTCCTAATGTGAATAGGAAAGATGTTAATGGTTAATTGATTAATCGAAAATAGATTAATTAAGGTTTATTTTCCAGGTAGCGGTAAACTGGACGGCCCAGCTGTAAGCTTACATTAGTGTAGCAATCCTTACTAGACAAGCTTTTTACATCCACGACCAATGATTTATTTGAAGAGTCGGGTTTTAGTCCTTTTCATGAATACCGGATTGAGTCGGCCTGCATTCAATTCCCTTCCTCCATCTTTATTTTCACAGAGAGCTCTGTCACAAAACTCATCACAGGTGTTTCTTAAACGATTTCAGCAAACCAAACAGAGTTTCACAAGAGCTTCACATGCACAGCTGATGTGTATGCACTGAGGGGTGTGGCTATACACAGATGGGTCTGTTTGTGAGTGTGTGTGTGTGTGTGTGTGTGTGAGGGAGAGAGGGGGCCTGATTGGATCAATGCTCTGCACACAATTAAATAAGATTTTAC
>JAQMYJ010000033.1:27095074-27114091 GCA_030014305.1 Clarias laeviceps
CACATAAGATGCCCCTGATGAACTCCATCATAGTATCTTGTTCAAGCTTCTGTCACATTCATTCTGTAGTATTTGACATTCTGTGGCATTTGTTTGTTTCAAAGTTGTACAACAGTTAGTTTAGACCAAGTAATTGGATTGGATGAGTGGATCTCTTCAAGCGGTCATAATGGACAGCATCAGTAATGGGACTTTTAATTATATTTATCACTCCATGTCTGTCCATGTCACTCCAACTGTCGTTCTCTTACCTCAGGCGCAATAACACAATAAATGAAAGGAACTGCTCTACCCCCTACAATACTGTAGCTTTCATAGTGACCAGATCTCCATCGAGTTGAACACCTGTGTGATATATTTCATCAACACCAGCTGAGGGAATATCTCATGGTGTTTATCCTTTCAGTAGTGTTCCAGATAATTTTATCTAGTTCTGGTTGCTTGTGGTACCTTGCTAAGAACATTTACGTAGGGTTTTCCTTTACTTTGTCATCTGCCTGCACACCTACCCATTAAATCGGTAAATGGACATAGATAGTGTAATGGGGCAAATATGATTAACTCTGTGCTCTTTTGTGTGTCCATTTTGCTTTTATAGACCCCTCCTGCTGCCATCATGCCGTGGAGCCCCCCCAGTGTAAAGATGCATGCGATCAGGTAAGAAATTGGTCACATGCTCATATCCATTAGGAATGACCTGTGACCACCCCATACAATATTATCACAATACCTTGGTGTCGATTGGACTAATGCTGCGATTCTATAAGCATTTCAATTTTATAAATATCCTGATCCGATATTACTTTCTTTCCACTTTTGTTACAATTCAACTGAATAAAACATGAATAATTAAATGTAGCACATTTCTTAGATTTTTAAACAGTAAAAAATTTCTTCAAGACCTGACTTTTGCACGATTCAGAAGCTTGTGCACTCAGTACAGAATTATTTATATATTATAAGGCTATAAATATATAAATAATATATATTATAAGGCTGACTAGTCATAGCTGTCGTGCCTCGGGTCTGTGTCCATGGAGTTTGCATGTCCTCCTCGTGCTTGGTGGGTTTTCTCAGGGTACTCCGGTTTCC
Organism: Clarias laeviceps; assembly: GCA_030014305.1. NCBI lineage: Eukaryota > Metazoa > Chordata > Actinopteri > Siluriformes > Clariidae > Clarias > Clarias laeviceps. Next base: position 27,096,167 of record JAQMYJ010000033.1, read on the forward strand.
TCCCACAGTACAAAGACAAGCAGATAAGGCTAATTGGCGTTCCCAAATTGCCCGTAATGTGTGAATGAGTGTGTGATGTATGTACGTGTGTGCCCTGCTATGGATTGGCACCCTCGTCCAGGGTGTCCCCAGCCTTCTGCCCTAAGTCTCCTGGAATAGGCTCCGGGGCCCCATGCAACTCTGTATACAGGATAAAGCGGTATAGAGGATGTCTTGGACAGACACAAAATAAAATATGTTTTACACACACACACATGATCACAGTGTTATAGTAAACAGTACACGCATGCACGGATGTTGATTATACTAGTAAGAGACGCGCACTAAGACCAAGCAGGGGAGACGATTACCCACAATTCCGCAGCACAAGAGAGAGAAAAACTGTTGGCTCAGTTGTGATCTTGTGACGCTCGGCGTCAAAACGAAACGCATGCGTGATACATGATACTCGGTACTCGTAAACCAAGACTTGTGCGTTTTCCAAGTCAAAATTTATTAAAAATCTTTGCTCGTCTTGCGGAACACTCGCAGAGACAAGAGATTGGGCTTGGACAAGAGTTTATAAATAGGAAACTAATAGTGAGAACAGATGATTATAGTCAGGAAAAGAATACGCAGCAGAAATTCATGGTAGTCAAAATGTTGTAATGATGTTGAGACAATGGTGGCATTAGGTTGTATTTGAAATGTAGAATTACTTTGATGTAATGACATCAAAACAATGTTGACTACATGATAATGGGATAATGTTGAATGAATGGCCTGAATAGCAAATGTTAGTACACTACAATTGGGCATCACACATGCTACCAGACAACAGCAATTTACTGATGTATTAAATTGAAAATCAGCCAAAAGTGTAAAACAGACTTCTGAAATGTGTCCTGTGAAACCGGACATGATGTGGTTTGGACGGTGTACAAGCAACATATTACAGTGGAGTAATTTGGGAGCTAAGATGCACCTCACAGTAATATTTCAGAAGGGAAATGAAACATTGCAACACTACGAGATGTGACATGAGACACACATGCTGCGTTTCTGGGAGCTGTTGTGTCCATCTCAATCTTTAATCAGAATTCTACACGCTGTTGGAAATTTAAAGGACAATGGATCTGGATGTGGGCGGACATTGTGCAAGTGGATGTTGATAACAGCAAAAGCATGTAGTTATAAGGTATGAAAGTTCGAAGCTGATGACATGTCTTTAAGGGTTTAAGGGTTAATGCAAGCAGCATTTTGTAGAATTTGTGATGAAATAACATTTGATATTGGGAAAGCATTCTAAATAAATATACAGCATAAATGTTTGAATAAATTCATTGGTGATGTATAATTTATTCACATCTGGACATAGTAAGAATGTTAACACAACATCCATTTTTTTTTTTTTGGTGTTATCCAGAATTTACAGCATAACATTGACTTTAGTGCCATTTCTGATTGGCTGACAATTCTTGGCTGTTCTTTAAAGCTCTGCAGTCTTTTTGACTTCATTTTTGAGTAATCCATCACTTGTTATGAACCCTGAAAGGAGTTTCAGCAAATGCAGAGAATGCACAACCTTATTTTTTTGAACAATGTATTTAGTGTCAGCACTGCTAGGAATATATGGACTGTTTGAATGAGAAGTGTTGTTTTTTTCCCTTTGAAGTTGGGTGATGAGAGGGAGAGTGAGTGAATAAAAGTTTCCCTCACTCCTCCCAGCATACTGAGGAGCAGGTGAGGGCTTTTTCGCTTACTTTTATTTACTGCAGGGAAAGTATGCGACGAGGCCAAGAAGGCTTTCATAGATTCCCGTCTGTCTCCTAAACTCCAAAGACATGAAAGAGATGTCTGAAAGGACTTTTTTGGGCAATCAGAAACAGCTGAGCCTGTGGCATTACTTTAACCTTGAGCCCTCTGGCTGCAGCAGCTCCGTCCTCTCTGAAAAAGAAAGTCCCATTCAGATTACAGTGGCTGTCCAGACAACGCGCCAGCTACGGGAAGCCCTCTTATCCCAATAATTGCACCTGCCAAAGAGAGAGAGGGAGGAACAGAACACAATTTCAACTCGGCAAATCAGTACGAGATAGTTGATACAAAAAATATGTCAAAAAAATGTCTAAAAAAAATAAATAAAATAAAATACTGGATAATGAATGCTCACATGAACAAACAATATATATTTATATACCTGGTCTCCAAATGGGAAGAAAGATTTCAACCTGTAAAATCGAAAAAAGAATTGGACCCTTAGTCTGAAATATTGACAACTTGAAAGACATAGCTCACCACAAAAAAAAGCAAAAAAAAAAAAGTAAGAGCTTAGAGCTTAGGACAATAATGACACCTTGTTAGTGCTGGACTGCAGCAGGGTTACTGTGGAGAGCGAGAGAGAGTGGAGGCTTCCAGGCTGTGTCACTGTAATCGGCCAGCTATTTCACCTTAATGGAAGCTTGGAGCTTTGATGAGACGAGGCCTCGAGCCCCTTGAAAGAAGCAAGACGGCCTTCTTTAGATGTTCTGCCTGGCACCCGCCATTGATTTAGCTGTCGAAAAGAAAAGAGAGAAAAACTTTTCTAATGGGCTGGATAGGTCATTCACTCACGGAGGCTCCGGTCCTTTTCTATTGGAGTGTGCAGCAGATTTTCTTTGAAGAGCCGCCAAGAAATCACTGGCCATCCGCTGCTCTTGTTTAAGGTATACACAAAGAGGTTTTTGGAGACTATATGAAATTACCATACAGCAGCTGAACTGGACACTATAAGTAATCAAAGCTTATCAGCAAACATGCATATTTTAATTAATGTATGGATGGCATGTAGTGGTTTGTACATGCAGAATTTTTCTAGCACTATATGGCAATTATTAAAGTGTGAGCTTAAATTACTATAAAGTACTGTATGGGGCAAAATGCTGGGGTGGTTACATGCAACAATAATGGCTCTTATTTAAAGGCACCATAAACACTTGGACATCTGTTCAGAATTTGTATTATTAATTCATATATACTGTAACGCTAACAAATATTATAGCATGAAGTCTAGATGTGGCATTCATGTCTGGTGTCTGTTGTCGCCGATGATCACAAGGCCAGGTCAGCCAATGCAAGTCATCACACACATTAAAATCACATGTTTAATATATGATGAGCTTAGCAAAAGTAAGCCAACAAATCTCACGGACAGCCATAAAAGTAGACAAAAAAGTCCTCTGTTCAGATGTTTAAGAGATCAAAAATCTCTAGGATGTAGACAATGTAGACAAAACTAGCATGGAGAGCAGAACAGACCAGCATCACTTCAGAGGGCTCACCACAAGATCCAGACCAGCATAAAATGCATAAACAAGCCTGGAGAGTTCTGGGACACAGTGTCCTGAGCGGATGACACGAGAAGATGAGTGATTAGGAAGAGGAACGTTTGGGGGAAAAACAGGAAATACTCAAAGTCTAAAGCATACCACCTTATCACTGGGACTACAGGAATTACTCATAGTGTAATGCAGGGCCTTTCAACTCCAGTCCTGGAGTGCCAGTTTGGCAGTTCTTCTGCTGACCCACAGCTGATTTAATGAATCTCTTAATTGAAAGTGGGACTGTTTGGGTGCTGGGGAATTACAAATTGTGATGGAGACTGGCCTTCCAGATTTGGAGTTAAAGAGCCATGAACTAAGGCAACACCACCTTATTACTGGGACTAATGGCAATACTCCTGACCATAAGCATACCACCTTATGTATCACTGGGACTACTATAAGTGCTTATGGACCAATTCCTTTCTTGGACTCTGCTGGTATTTAGTGATGACACTTCAAAGAGAAAGATCATTTTCACAGGTTTCTTAAATGCTGAGAATGTATAGAGGCTAGAAAGTGTAATTTTTCTCACTACACTAATGTCTTGCTAAATATGTGAGTTTTAAGGAAATGTTTGTTTAGGCATGGCTGAAATTACATGTCCTTTAAAAATTTGACATCCTGCACTTTAATACCAGTTTCCAGTTCTGTTTTCTTCCAAATTCAAATTTAAGTAATTTCATAGCACCAATTATTCTAACTAACTTAAGTGCAGTTCTTCTTAAGTGCATTAAGAATGATTATAAAATGATCTGATAGAAAATATTTTACAAACTAGCATGAGAAATGCAGTTCCCATTGATATCATAAAATCTTCCAGCACCCAGTCCGAAACAGCTTGCCTGAATGTATCCCAATTTGTTTAAACAAGAATAATTAGATTCGAGCATGTGGAATTTAAGTCCGTTTTGGCAGAAAGCTTTGTGTCTTGCCTGCAGCAGTTAGGAACAAAATGGCAAACCATCCTAGAGGTTTGAATGCCAACTAATCTTTCACATTCAATGCTCTTTTAAAGTAATCCTCAATACCAAAATCTGACTAAGCAAATTCAAACCACCCATGGCACTTTTGCCTGCAGCAGAATGTAACTGGTTTTCCATGAAACAAACCTTATATAATGAGAACTGATATTCCCTGCAGCAGATCGGATGCGTCACCTCACTTGCCTTTTACAACTAGCTGTTGTGTAGTTTCATCATTCCTCTTCTCACTGCAAGTTCAAATAAACACCAACCGGTGAGCAAACTTTTACGGGACAAGATGGAACAACCACTAGTGCAACAGTCACTGTAGTGGCTTTGTTTACTGCAGATCATCGAAATGAATTGAAATTTGCTAAAGCTGTGGAAAGAGCATGAAATCTTAGTTAATGTTAATGTTACAAAGGCACATTCATGCCGAAAAAAAACAGTTAAATCAAATTACTCTGACTCAGAGGATAAACATATGAGGGAATTCATGCTCTCTTTATATGCAATCGCATCATGAACGTGACCTGCGCTCGATTGTGTAGCGTGAGCACCATGATGTCATCAAGTCAATATAGTAAGTAGCATAAAGAGTGTAGAGTAAAATGAGATTTTGATACCCATGTAGTGTTCACTAGGAGTTGCAGAAATCTTGGTTTACGCTATTAATAAGAAGAAGTCAGAACCAGACTATCGTGGTCAGAATCAGGGTAGCTGCTCATGGGAAATGTTTCTGGGATGTCCAAGTGAGATTACAGCATGAGGGAACTTATATAATTGAAGTACAATACTTTTATATAATAACAGTTATTTTTTTGTAATAAATGAAGAATATTATGCTTTTTAAGCATCTATAGTTATTTTCCAAAAGACAAGTTTGTTTCTTCTCATCAATTATGTAATAGCATCTGTGAACAAAGATTTCCTTACAAGCGTCACTTTATATAGCTGAAGTCAATAAGAGGAAAAAACAGCATGGTGGCGTAGTGGTTATCAACTTGACCTTGCATGTTCAGGGTTTACGTCCTGCCTTTGTGTTCGTGAACATAGATTTAGCATGAGTTTGCTTTCCTTCGGGTAAACCCTCTTTCTATAATAATGTACTAGTTATATATACTATTTATATAATACGTACACTATAAGTAAGATATGTAAAAGAAATCCTCGATATTTCGCAATATACAGTCGAAGTTATAATACTGGGTGCGGTTGAGCAGAGCCGGGCTGAACATTGAGCTGGGGGAGGGACTCTTGTCATATGATGTCACAATAGGGAAAATCTGAGTTGCTTGTTTAAGCCCTGGCCAATACAAAAATAGAAAAAAGTTAAACAGCACTATGACTGAAAAAGTTTCTGTTTAAGATGTTAATGAAGAAATCGTGCCTTATTAGGATGTAGTACATCCTAATAACAACATCAACATGAAACAATATCAACATGTGATTAGATGTACAGATGGTTCAACTTCCCAAACCGTGCTGTTCTGGGAAAACTATGAACTTTCTGGGCAATCAGAATGAAGTATTCAACAGCGCTGTGGTATAAACCCAGTGTATTTTATTAGCTCCTGCTACAGAAACAGCCTTCAGCACACAAATATTTAGGCTGCCTAAAACAGTTTTGGTATTGATATTAAAAAATTATATTTGTGCTTCATGCTTCTGTCAGCTCAATGTTGTGTGTGTGTGTGTGTGTGTTTTTTTTTTTTTCACAGCTTGCAACTATTAGAAGTGAATCCCGTTTGAAGCACCTTCTCCAGCGTTTACCAAGTTACTGTCCTGAGTCTATGGTAAGCAGAACCACCTGTCCATTTAAAGAAAACAGTTCGTGATGCATGTCTTTCTGTTTTGGTCTCATCTAACCAGGGTAAATAAAATGACAATAATAAAAGTATGAAAGATAAAGACTGACAAACAGCTACATCAAATTCCATTCCTTGCCTTTGCTCCACCCTCATCCCTAATTACAAACCTGGAATGCCGGCTGGAACAGCATGCAATTACTTTCAGTCTCTAATTAGGCATCAAGTGGAAAGCTTTATTTTATTTGGACACGTGTCCTTCTCTAATTTGCCCAAATGGATTTTGGAAGTGGTTTGCACCACTCTACGCATAGAGAGAGAGATTTAGAGAGAGAGAGCTTCAAAATCTGTCACTTAGTCGCTCGAATCGATGTGTGATTTAAAGAACCACATAGTGGTGAGAACATCAAAAGCAATCGTTAAAATTTTGAACATTCATTTTGTGTAAATGTATGCTTTGTGCCCCTCCACAACCCCCTGCCACTTCTTTTCACAAATAACATTGATGCTCTTTGACAGGAGCAGCTTTTTTCAGCAGCCAGAGAGCATGAAGGAATATTTACAATGACGTACAGCACGAACTTCAGAAAATCTCCTGTTTATTTTGTTAGCCATCTTGTGAAAGGCAGAAAAATCCTTGAATAGGTCAGCGTGCTTTCTTTGTCTAAAGTGACTATCATTCTGAGAGACTGTAGCTGCTGCTGCAACACTGATTCATGTGGCTTCTCTGAAAGTTCTAATCATGTCATCGAGTTTCTCTGATCCACGCCTTTTTAATTCCGTAACGAGAGGCTCTCTGGAGCCGTGCCGAATGAAAGAAATAAACACATTTTAAAAACACTAAGAAAAGCAATACCGAGATTGGCAAGAGTTTAATGGGTTCGTTGTGCAGGGTGCAGCTGGATTTCATTCCTTGCCTTTGCTTAAGTTTGGTTCAGGCAATTAAAATAATTATATTTCACATTTTGACTCATCATGACCCTAATATGCAAATTGTATGAAAATAGCTGTCAATCAATGTGACACGAGGAAAGATTGGAGCTCATAATATTCAAATGAAGTTGTAACAGTTATGTATTGGGGAAATGTTAATAACTGTACATCAAACAAATAAATGACAGTTAAAGTAGTTAAATGACGTTGTTGCTGGCAGTACATTGTTTAGAAAAGAAAAGAAAAATGCGGTCGCTCTATAGTCAGGACTTTAATTTCCTACATTCTGCCTGAGCATCCAATAACGAACTGGACTCCATATTAACTTAAAGACTGGCAGCATGAACATCCAGCCATCTAGCACATAGTATGACTGCAAAACAATTCCTGCTATCTGTTATCACCTAAAAATTGCCATCTCAGGGAGTTTTTCCTTGCCGCTGTCGCCCCCGGTTTGCTCATCAGGGACTGTCTAATCATTTTGATTCATTGACATTTTTCACAATTTATACAAATTTCCATAACTGATCTCTGAAGATGTTTTGCCACAGTGATAATTGTTCAACTCGCTATACAAATAAAATTGAATTGAATTGAATATTAAATATAATAATATGTTAATATGAAAATATATTGCAGTGTTACTACAGTAAAATACTGTATATGTACTTAGATAAAATAGATAAAATATTCACTTTGAAAGACTTCAATGGATCATAGATATTTTAGTACAGTAATTATTTAAAAATAAATAATAAAATTTCTGTATTAAGTTTCTGTAAATGTTTTAATTATTTATGTTTGTCTTTAACTCCCAGTAAACATAGTGCACAAAAATAGTTGGGAAGTTATTCCAGACATCTTAAAGTGGATTAATTATGAAACACAACAACAGCGTGGCGCTACACGTCTCGGGTTTTATTACAGCTAAGCCAAAGATTTTGATCACTGACCTAGTACACTTTTAAGTAGTAGCTAAGATGCAAACATACACAGTATCTCTAAAGTTTTATCATAATTTGCTGTCATTTGTCTTGCAGAATGACCTTTGGATCTGCATTAACTCTACATTACCCGGTAAGAACTGAAGCATGGTTACCCGTTTTCTCTCCCCAGTACCCACTTGTATGCACTGTCTATTAAAATGCCTGTTCAAGTCAGGACTGAATACATACAGTACCATTGGAAATACATTTGGTTAAAACAAAAAGGGTTTTGTGATAATAATCATGTGGCTATGGTTCATAAATAATGTGCGTGTATTATTGAATTTCTGATGAAAGCTGAAGAGAAAGAGAGATTGTTTTCTCTTCTGTGCCCCTTCACCAGTATGGTTGTGGTCCTTTTTAGGGGCATCAAGGAAATCAGATGGATGGGTCGGCCTTGGCTGCTGTGAACTCGCTATTTCTGCGGAGTGCCGCAGGGAATGCAAACAGGTAAATACAGGGAATTACTGTACTGTACACACTGCAAAAAGATTATATATAGCTATGAAAGTGAAAATATGTTGAATATAGTCAAATGTATTTCTAGATATGTTCTTTTTTTCTATTTTAAAGTTTGAAATAGACTTTCCGTATTGGATCTTTTATTTTACTTCAACCATTTTTAGAAAGAAAAAAAAATCTATACAAACTGAATAAGAAAATATAAATGTTGAACTAAATAAAAGTGTTTATATGGTGTATAATCTAATATTTGATTTAAAATAATTTCAAAGTATGAAATATTTTATACATTTGTGATATTTTACACTACCTGACCCCCAAAAATAATTACTTTGTCTCCACTATGATTATGGCAATTTTTTCAACAACGTTATGCAACATCATAACATTCATTTCTGTCCAGAGTTGCATAACATTTTGGCCGAGATCTTGTATTGATGATTATATATTATATTATATATTCTATAAACGCTTCTCCTGCAATCCCAAATACTTTCAGTGAGGTTAACGTCAGGACTCTGTTGTTCATATGTGAAAATGTTTCTCTGTTTGAGTCCAGAAATATCAGAAAAATCTGCAATCAGAAAAAAAGTTGATATGCCACTTATACCACTTCAGCCCTGTTATTTCAGCAGTGAAAATATTATAATAATTATTATTATTATAAACATGATCCCAGTGCAAATATTTAGTTCAGCTTTTTCGAATTAATATCTATCGGTGCAGGTTTTTGTTTGCATTGAACAAGTGTTAGTAGCTTATGTTAAAGCAGATTATTAAATCCAGCACATAACTGTTCATAACATAACTTTTACTCAACATTTTGATTTGAGCACATAACGCTGTCAGTTCGGGTATTTTACACGCTTGCACCTCGGACTGCTGCAGATATGTTTGCGCTAACGACCCGTATTTTCTCATAATGGCGCAAACTGAGACAAACTGGTTTTAAACTCCCAGCAGGAAGAATAAACATACATTGATCTTTCCATTCATCTTAAAAGGTTCACGTCCCTTTTTTGGAGTAAGCCATGCTGTGTCACACTGTTTTTCCAATGTCCCAAAGTCCAATCTTTAAGCTTTTGAGTCTCACTAACAAGTGGTTTTCTCATGGACACACAGTTGTTTAGTCCCGATCTTGTGAGCTCTCATCACATTGTGTGTGTATTTGGAAATGCTCTTACTTTTACTATAAAAATAGCTGCAAGTCTTTTTTTTTAAAGATTTGAAAGATTGTATTTTTTACAGTGTAATTTCACAAGTGTTTAAGTAACCAGTCATGTTTTTTTTTCCTTATGGAAGTTATAATTGTGTTGCAAAGATCTTAACCCAATTCCATAATTTCAGCAATCTCATTAGTTGTTTTCTTTGCTTAATGTAGGTTAATATTTTGACTCTTCTCAAACACGTTTACATCTTTTCCATGAGCGCAGGGTATGTCTTCTGACATGGTTGTTTAAGAAATGAGAAGCTGCTCACTGCATCAGTTAGGATTAAGACAATTGTTTCCAGTTAAAACATTTTACTCACTGCAGGTATTTTTTATTTTTTTAATCGTACTTAATTATTTGTTTATTCACATCCAAACCAAGATTTATTTGGTCACTAAGCCATAATATAGCTGCGGTGTATATTATTAAAGGGATGGTCTATTGAATTTGTTTGTTTTAATTTTTGCTGTGTATATGGAGCATGTTGGTGTAATTCTTGATTTCAGTTTTGAATGAGCCTCAATCTTGGATGCATTATTTTATACTACTACTACTTCTTTTCCAGGCATCATCTAAAAATGATATCACAAAAGTATGCAGAAAGGACACAGAGGTAAGTCTATTATTACAGTAAGTCTATTACAGAATTATTGATTATGAAAATCTTAAATATGCTCACAAAAACGTTTTATATGGTTGTATCGAAGCTTCCAAGCTTCCATTGGTTTGCTTTTAATGTAGTTTTAGTTAAGCATTACTGCCAGGAGCGGACTACTCTAGCAAGGCATGATGTTCAGTTTCCTCTGAACAATAGCAAAACATTATGATCTCGGTTATTCTTATTTAACACCTAATAAATCATAATGAATCCAGATTTTGATCTCTGATGAGTTACTTGTTTTCTGTGAATAACTCTCTGATAAGAATGAGAGACTCAGCATGTATAATATTGTACAAACAATAAAGATGCCTGTTGTACAGGGGTTTAGACCACAGTCTTTTTCTATTGTCAAATATGACTAGCACAAAGGAGTCGATTAATTTTCTTTATACCACGGCACAGCCGAATGCTCAAATCTGATGGGTCAGAAGGCGTATGAGGGTGTAACAGCATAGATCCAGATGTAACATAAACGATAGATTAATATTAATGGACAGATGTTTTTATTTCTATGGTTACCGTTCATGCATAATCATAAGTGTATGTTTGTGTGTGGCAAATCGCAGTCTTTTAAGCAGAATAGCAGAATGCAGACGATATCCCCTAGCAATGTTAAATGAAATTTAAGGGGTCAGGCTTCATGTCTGAATGCGCTCATGCCGTAAAAATCGATCCGGAATTTGTACTCAGTTGACCCCGGTCTGAGTAAGTCTGAGCTGCATGAGGAACATTTACTGATTGAAACAAACAAGATTACAAAGTACTTATGCATGACGTGGTGCATTAAGTGGGTCAATAAGTCACAACATGACTCAAGTTGTGTTGCCAGATTGAGAGGTTTTCCCAACGGAATACTTTACTTGAGGTGAATTCATTCATTCATTCATTTATTCATTCATCTTCTATAAAACGTATCCAACAGACTTTGGGCACAGGTTGGAGTACACCCATCAAACGGCGCACACACATACGGACAAAAAAGTGAAAGCACAAAGGGACATATTAAAGTTATTTTAGTGAGGTCCATCAAAGCGACTGGATTTTCAGCATTTCCTCATTTTTAATTTTGTCAATCTGGCAATCTTGGGTTATACTATATGCCACTCGATGTTCTGTAGAGTTCCATGAGAATGGCCAATATCACGTGCGTGCTGTGTCTCTCTCCCTCTTAGTCCAAGAATATGTTTGAATAAGGAATATTTTACATGTCAGAAAGACATAGTTTTTATGAACTGATAAAGCCCGAACTATCACTTATCTCATGTCTAAAAAACAAGTGATAACGGACACTAATTTGTATTTTTTATGGATGTTTTCCAACATTAAAATAACTGTTAATAAATATAATGTCAGTTGCTATGGTACGAGAGAAATAAAACACTTTAGGATGTGATCATACTGATACTGTGATATTGTCCAGGCTTTTTTTTTTGGAATTTAAGGATTCAGTACGGAAAAAGTACAAATGTCATAATAGTCCTCGTTGTACCATGACATCGTATTTATTATCAAGTCTAAAAGAAAACAGAGCTGACCTTTGACATAAATGTGTATGAATGTTTTCTCATAATTATTCCTGCATTAAACTCCATCAGAGTTTCTGTACCTCTGTTTGTTTTAAGATGAACAGAAAAACAACGGTGTAATCTGCTAAAACCAGTTTCTCAGTACTAATCTTCTGTTTATTTCACATGACTAGAAGGTTGATTGCAAGTTGCTCTGTCGTCAGAACGGGAACACAAACTTTGTTTGTCTTTATTTCTGTACTAATGAAAGTTATTTCCCATGCATCAGACCTACGTCTCTCACAAAGAAGGTTCTTGTATGTTTTGTTTATTCTTTATGGGTATGGTGTACACACAGCTGGAGTTGAGACATCTGGATGTTTAAAAGATGAGGTCAATAAAAGGTGCAAGTAAAAAAAAAAAAAAGAAATAAATAAAGCAATAATTAAATAATAAAATAAAATATTAAAAAAAAAATTTTTTAGTGGAGTGCTTAGCACAGTGACTGTCATGGCTATGTTTTTCCTTCTTGATTTCCTCCTTTAATCTGGATCACCTCCTTTGTCTAAACAAACAAACAAACCACTGGGCATAATGTTTGGTTTGGAGCAGACACACTCCCGCTTTAAATCCCGAGCCCCTTTCATCTCACGCCCTCAATTTACGAGCAATCTTGTTCCGAGCCAAAGCACGCAACAGGATAAACTTCATGAAGCACTTCTGAGAGTCCCAAGACGTTTTTTATGTATTTACTTGGCATGCAAGTCAAAGAAAGGTGTTATAATGACCAGCGCTATAAAACTCTTCAAAAGGATGGTTTTTAATTGATATTTTCATGATGGCCAAAACGGAATCATGCTTTGAAAGAAGGAGTGTAGAAAATCACAACGGCTTGAACTGTGTCTCAGTACTTTATATATACCTAGCCAAAAATATGAGATGGGAGTTTTGAAACATCTGAAATGTCAGGGACGAAACACAGACTTTTGAATGCTTGCCAAATACTTTATCTGCTTTTTCTTTGATGTTGATATACAGAAAAAAAACGTCTCAAACAAAGCAGTGCCAAAGACTACAAGTAACAGAATTTCCTTCTCTATCAAGGATGTTATTGCATTCTCTCCAGTGCCTGTGTTTAACACGCTTGTCTTTTCTCTTCTGCAGAAACCGCTCTACAGCTGTATCACCAAAAATGAAAGTAAGCACTCATCACTTGCATTTCTTTACAAATTTACTGAGCAATATATTAAAGATGGTACAAACCCAAATATCACATATATCACTCGTCTAATTTGTATTTCATTTGAGAAATGTTGTATAATATCTACACTGCTGTGTGTTTTCGATGCATGTTAAATTGCGTGAAAAAGAAACAAGACACCATTCTATTTGGCAAATCATGACTTTGTGCCTGCAAGGCGGGGTCATGACCCCCCTCCCTCCCCTCCATCCCACTGAAATTTACCCTGCTATTGAGCTCACCAGTAAATGAAATGCTCATTTGTGATCATATGTGTGAGCAATGCCCTGCAGTCATCGTCAGTCACAGATGTTATGAGTTTCCTGTCCAGACTTCGGACCTCCTGAAATGTAGCCTGTTGTACTGTGGGGCATAACCTTTGGTTCAAGTGACCCGATGGGTCTAGGCCATGTCCTTAGGGCAAGCCACACACAAAAGGCGTTCAAGCGGGTCCCGTTCAAACCAGGATAAAATTTCCTGAGAATAAAAGAAAAAAAAGGATTGACATTTACATAACTTTAAGCACATACAGTAATGAGACTAGGACATATTTGTATGTCCATGAATGATGACTCGGCTGAGGTGGCTCAGAGCTCGTTGCTGTCGTTCCCGTGAACATTCAGCGAGTGATAACTTTTGGAAGTGATTACAGCAATTCAACTTGGAATAACTGCCACATCCCCCGTACAGTCCTGACCTCGCCCCAGACATTTCCACATGATTAGTCCATTAAAGGAGTTCCTGGGAGGCCAGTATTTTAGACGTGAAGCATGCAGTCTGTTCCGGCTCCGGCGTACTGAGAAACCTTTCTACCTTCAGGCATTAGTGTAGCAGAGGATTATATAGAGAAATTAAGTGAGTTTATTTATAACCCATAACTGTGTTCTGTTATTCTGCACAATCAAAAGTCTCGGATTGATTTTAAAACCCCTTGCATTTCTATGTGAGTGTGTCTGTCTTTCTCTCTCTCTCTCTCTCTCTCTCTCTCTCTCTCTAAGAATAAATACATAATTAGCCGACACATCTCAATATCAACTGTTTAAAGAAGATTAGTGCATATTTTGGATGCCTACAGCATTAGAAAGGAAAAAAAAATCAAGAAAGACCCTGGAATTAGAAGGTGTGATCAAACTTTTTAATGGTTTTACTGATGTGTCCTTCTCATGTGTTCTTTCAGTGGGCTCAGTGTGCTGCAACTATGCAGGGAGACACACTCACTGCCGGGAATACTGCCAGGCCATCTTCCGCACAGACTCCTCACCCACTGTGTCTCAGATCAATACGGTCAAGGAATACTGCCAGAGCATCAGCCCTCAGCTCATCAGCTGCGTGGCCAACTACACCAAATCATATCCGACCAGGAGTCCCATCGATAGTGAGCAGAAATCACAGTGCCTTATGTTACAATGACATTTGCGAGTAACCATTTTTAAATGCTATAAAATTCCTGCGTTAGGTACATTATATGGCCATATGTTTGTGGACACCTGATCATCACACATCACTTTTCGTTCTCCAAAAAGTAACCACTAAGTTGTAAGCATGACATTGTCCGAATGCATAAAATGAAATTTATTGGGAAATGGTTCGCCAGGGTGGGTGTGGAAGAACCCGAGTAGCCTGCCTCAACCCTGAACATCTTTGACAAGAATTGGAATACAGACCGAACCCCAGACCTCATTCCCCAAAAATCAGTGCCTGATCTGACTAATGCTATAGGGCTGAATGATCACAGATCCCATTAGCCATGCCATAAAATCTAGTGAAATATTTTCCAAGAAAAATGGAGGTCATAACAGCAAAAAGGGACTTAATCTGCAGTTTAATAGGCACATATAGGTGGGATGGTCAGATACTCACACTTTTGGCCATATAGTGTATATACAAAGGAGAAACATGCCATTTTCACAACTTTATTTAGTAGAAAATGTCAGAAATTGTTTCCCCATGGCTGCCACAAATATAAACGTGAATAGTATTTTTTTCTAGCTAAATCGCCAGACTGAAACGACCTCAAATCATATGCTCGTACTTTATGCAAAAAAAAGCATATGAACTCCGGCGATCTAATTTACCAGCCATATAATTCATTTTTCTCCTCATTATGTTACTTTCTGATATTCATTTACTTGTTATGGCTTCATGCTTTATATTTTATTGCAAAAATTTGGTTGGTGTTCATGTTACACTTGTCTGATGAGCAAAGTTAAACCATGTCATTTTCAAAGGCGCAACAGATCAAATGTTTGTTACCTAATCAGGACATTTACCTTTTCCACCGTGCCAGTAAATCTCTATGCATTCTGCTTGTCAAACTTTCTAACCGTAAGCATATGTGCTGCTCCAGGCCTGTACTGTTGTGACCGGGCGGAGGAGGCACACTGCCAGACGGCGTGTAAACGGATCTTGCGGACCATGAACACCGAGCATGAGATCATGGAAGGCCTGATTGAAGAGTGCGGAAGCCAGCCCCTCCCCCAGGACCCACTGTGGCAGTGCTTTCTGGGTAGCGCTCACCCTCCTACCAAAACTGACCCAGAGACATCCCCGACAGCCAAGATGGACTGCGCCAAGCTCCACTGCTGCTCCAAAGCGAATACCTCACAGTGCAGGTCAGCTCACAGTCACATTTTTTTAAAACTAGCCATAATCCAAAGCAGGGGTGACCTAAAGGATCCCCACATGGGTGTTTTGCGACTCTGAGTGCAGTTATGTAACTTATTTGTTAATAGACTTATGTGCCAGGAGATCAGCACCAACTGGGGAACTCAGACGTGGCAGGAGTTTGACCAGGTCTGTGAGTACAGCCCTGTGGAGACAGATCTTATCACCTGCCTGGCAGATGTGAGGGAACCATGCCAACTTGGCTGCAAAGATCTCACCTACTGCACCAACTTTAACAACAGGTAACAGTTTACAAAACTTCGCCAGAGCCTAGAGTTGTGGTTTGTCCAAGTAGATTTTTTGGGAGTTATCACAAAGAACTGGAATTTATTTTGGGGGGGTGGAACAAAGTCTATGACAATATCACTGTTGAAGAAAATGTCATCGACAACCAGGTCACTAAGTGACTTGGATCAAGTTTCTCTGAGCTGCCTCGAGGTTGTGAACAAGTGTGTGAAGGTGTGCACATGATGCCTTGTGATGGATTGGTGTCCCTGCCTCATGTTGTCTCATCCAGGGAGGAGTGTCCCTCCACCATTTCAGTTCTGCTGCTGCCCAGTCATGTGGTTACTGTAAATGAATTATGACCTGTGGCCAGTCTGTTGTCATCTCACTCATACTCAGATGTAGGTCTACATGGTCTGTGTTATTATGTTAGGAGTGGTTGTTGCCCTTGCTAAATTGTATGTGGGTTCACATGCCCTCCACATCACCCAGCACAACTATTCTGTTTGGCCCTCCCAACAGTTTTAGGGCTGGAGTCTCAACTGTGCATTACAGAGTCTTGTGGTTGGTTGATTTAGTGAGTTTGCAACATCTTCTTTATGTTCCTGGTTTGATGATGAACTGTTGTCAGATGGTAGGACCCTGTGGCGTTTTCCTTCAGATGTGGCTTGGTGAATTGGAGCACTCATGGGTTCTTTGCGAGGACAGTTCCTTTTATGACCTTCAGTGGCTGTTGGTGATGAATACTGACAGACAAGGATGTAAAAAATAATAGCACCAGAGAAACCATTGTCTAGAACAAATCTCAATCCCTGTAAAATCCTTACAATGTCAAAATACATACAAGACATGACCATAATAGACAGTAGAAACCAATTGTCTACTAAAACAGTAGATTCTACAGCAGAGGTCCAATTTAGCTTTACATGCTCATGAGCATGATTAAGAACAAGTAAATATTAATGTTAATACTATTACAATTTTAACACGATATCATGATAATATACAAAATCATGCTAAAACCTTGGTTACTTCTTTTGATCGTACACAGTTCTTGGCAGCATATTGGCTTAGTGGTGCTTAGTGGTGCCTTAGTGGTTTCAACTAGCACCTCCAGGGTTGAGGGTTCAAGTCTTGCCCCTGCCCCTTCTCCTGTGGGCCTTAAGTTTACATGTTTCCTCCCACAGTCCAATGACATGCACATTAGGTTGATTAGAATTTCCGTATTGCCTATAGCGTATGGTGGGGTGTGTAGGTGTGTGCTTGTGCCATGCACCCTATCTGTGTGCCCCAAGTTCTTCTACACAGGGTTAAAGATATAGATAATAAAAGAATGAATAATCTGTTCTTATTGAAATTGACTATATACTCACTCTCACTCACTCATCTTCTATAGCACTTCATCCTGTGTAACGGGTTCGACCCTTTTTGCATCGGCGGCACCATAAAGCACGGACACGAGGCGAGGTCTTACGGGGAAAAAGGGTAATTTATTTAGGTAAATGGGGAAGGAAAGGGTTAAAGGAGGGAGGATGGAAAGATAGGGAAAGGAAAGGTTGTGCATGTGCAGGTCTGGTGAGCGGTGGGCAGCGGGCAGATTGGCAGCGTGGGCCCACGTGGACAGCAGCTCCTGCCTCCATCCGCTCGGGCTGACTCTGCTCTCGGCGGATGGCCGGACCGGCCCCTCCCAGCTCTCTCTGTGGGCGCGGCCTGGGTGGCTTTCCCCGGCTGGGAACAGGGGCCGTAACGTGATCCTCCTTGCGGCCTTTTCCTCCTCAGCGGCAGGGTCACCATAATCCGGCTCCATTGTGAGAGCCGAAGAGCTGCGGGAGCTCCGGCAGTGCGCTCCCGGCTGTCCTTGCAGCGGCGATTAAAGGCGTACTCGGGGTACGTTCCATATCTTTGGACTGTGGGAGGAAACTCGGAGTAC
>JAQMYJ010000033.1:27114191-27135780 GCA_030014305.1 Clarias laeviceps
GGCCGTAACGTGATCCTCCTTGCGGCCTTTTCCTCCTCAGCGGCAGGGTCACCATAATCCGGCTCCATTGTGAGAGCTGAAGAGCTGCGGGAGCTCCGGCAGTGTCCTTGCAGCGGCGATTAAAGGCGTACTCGGGGTACGTTCCATATCTTTGGACTGTGGGAGGAAACTCGGAGTACCCGGGGAAACCCACCCAGCACGGGCAGAACATGCAAACTTCATGCACACAGAGACGGGAATCGAGCCCGGACCCTAGAGGTGCAAGGCGACAGTGCTAACCACTATAGCACTGTGCCACCTTGTCTATATACATAATAAATAAATATGATTTAATGTATAATGTTCTTGCTCATAGTCTTTATTTTACTAAATGTACAATCATTATCACTTTTTTGTTCTGAAGCACATTTTTCCCTCTATTCCTAGAAGTCACCTAGGAAAATTCATTACACAAAGAAAGCTGTTAAGATTTATTCCCTCTGCTTTAGATGTTTTACCTTGTCAAAGATAGCATTATTTGTAGGATCTTTGCCCACATCCCCCAGAACGCCAGGCATTCAAAGTTATCCAAACTATTCTGTGTATTGTTTAGACTGGACAGGGTTGATGAATCTTTCTTTACGATGACGGCACCCTTGCCTCAACGGCGGGATGCAAAGGTCATGCAAACAAACCCTGGCTTTGATTTCTTTTGAAGGTTTCCTATAGAGATTTGCACTAGTGGGCACCCCTGCAGATTTCAAAAGCTGTTGCTTTGGGGACTTGGCAGTGGCACAGAGCACAAACTGAGCACAAAATCCGTTGGGGACAAATATGGTTGTGGAGTGTTTTGCTTATCTGCAGTGCAGAGCAGTGTAAGTAAACCCAGTGCACACCCTGTCACGAAGGATGCTGAGAGAAAGGGTTGATTTCGTCTTTGAGGATGGTGGTTGAGTGAGTCAGGGGGTATAGCAACAGGAAGTGCAACAGGGAACATGGAAAGCTAGTATCAGCAAAAAGCTCTTCAGATGGTGCGTATTTGGGGCTGCATGGTGGCTTCACAGGTCATTTTACAAGCTCTACAAGAGTTCCGCTTGAAAACCCAAAATACACTACATTGAGTCTCACTTGGAACTGGACAAGTGAGTAAACAATTAAAAAATCCAAAATGATAACACAATCAGCAATCAAACCCCAGAATTAGGGAATATTCCATTTTTATCCTGTATACAGGGGGCTTGAAGCCTATCCCAGGAAACTTAAGGCACGAGGCACGGTACACCCTGGTTGGAGTGCCAATCCAGCACGGGACACACACACACACACACACACATACACACACATAGTCTCATTCACACACTACGGACAATTTGGGAACACTGATTAGCCTAATCTGCATGTTTTTGGACTGTGGGAGGAAACCGGAGTACCCGGAGGAAACCCACCAAGCACGAGGAGAACATGCAAACTCCACACACACATCGAACCCTCTGACCCTGGAAGTGCAGGGCCACAGTGCTAACCACTAGGCCACCGTGCCGCCCACTGTCTATTAATTTTTTATTAATTGCCCAGTCCTAGTTAGATGTTAGGTTAGTACATACTCAGATAAGCACGACCCCTATTGGCAGTTAGGTGTAACAAAGAGTATTACAAATAAAATGTTGGTCTGCTTTAAGAAAACAAAACAAAAAAAACCACGTACAGGCAGTTGCACCAGTTGTTTTTGGAATGAAGGAGTTATAGCGGTTCTCTAGAGAATTCTAAGCTACAGTGTTGAGGTCTGAGGTTAGAACGAGTTCCTCCCCTTTAGTGGTAAGGGCTCACACTCACGCATACTCTTGCACCCAAATAAAACATTAAAAGAGTGTTGTAAACAAACCCTTCTCTGACCAACAAGAGGCTTGTTGTTGGTCAAACACTCATTCTGTTGTGAAAGGAAACCTGTGCTGGGTTTACATGAGAGAGGTTTCTTCTTGTGGGTTAGTAAAGAAGTCACAGCTCGCTCTAAAAGCTCCTCCTGCCAGTGGTGAATGATGTTTGCTTTGGGAGGAATGTTTTAGTCCTGACAAGTGGCACCAAGTGAGCATCAGCTTATCAGTTACATCCATGAAGAGCCATTTCTGAGCCAGTTTGGTCTGATTTTAAAAAATGTTCATGGTCTGGTTTTTC
The DNA here is from genome assembly GCA_030014305.1 of Clarias laeviceps. NCBI lineage: Eukaryota > Metazoa > Chordata > Actinopteri > Siluriformes > Clariidae > Clarias > Clarias laeviceps. The sequence continues at coordinate 27,116,343 of JAQMYJ010000033.1, forward strand.
TCTGTTTTCATTTGATTTCCAAATATGACTTTTTTGGCCTGCATTCAGTTTAATAGCTTTTCTTAGATAAATACTAAGAGCTTCCACTCTGGCCTTGGTCTGGATATCCTATTAGCATTGACATTGATAGAGATGTCCTTTTTTAGTCCAGATAGTGAAAAGTCATGGTCAGGTGTAGGATACTTGCAGGGAATGTATGCTGAAGACTTAGACATGAAATGAGGTCTGACGTTAATGTGTTATTTTATTTCAGGCCAACTGAGCTGTTCCGGAGTTGCAACATCCAGTCTGACCAAGGCGCCATGAATGACATCAAACTTTGGTCCAATGGAACCATTAAGATGCCTTTCATGAACATTCCAGTTTTGGACATAAGAAAATGCCGGCCCGAGATGTGGAAGGCTGTTGCCTGCGCACTGCAAATCAAACCCTGCTACAGCAAATCCAGAGGCAGCGTCATCTGCAAGTGTGTATTCCGTTTCCAGTCTCTACATAATATTCTTGTGTTGTTTTCCATGTTTATGGTACCAATCAATGGAATGGACACACCCACTCATTCAAGTGTTCAACATTGAAAAAAATAAAGATGAGATGCTGTCTTTACTTATAAAAGGGCTGTGGTTGCATAGTGATTACAAAACTAATGGCATGTTTTAAAAGACAATTATACAACAGTTAGTTCTGACCAAGCAATTTGATTGGGTAGGAGGAGTTCCATGAGTGCTGATATAGAGTATAACAGCACTAGGACATTTAACTATATGTCCAACTTCTCCTCATAGGCATTCTAATAAGAGATGTTATGCCTATTCAAGTCAAGTAGAGTGGACATGTGCCCCCACAAATAGTTCAGATTAGAGGTCTGTGGAAACAATAGAAGTTGTAATTAGGTGGCACAGTGGTTTAGTGGTTAGCACTGATGCCTTTCACCTGAAGAGTCCAGGTTCAATTCCCGGCTTAGGTCTGCGTGCAGGGAGTTTGCTTTTTCTCCCTGTGCTTGGTGGGTTTCCTCCAGGTACTCTGGTTTTCTTCCACAGTCCAAAAACATACAGATTAGGCTAATTAGGGAATCTACTACTGCAGTTTAAAGATGGACAATATCACTGCTGTTCATCATTCCATTTCAAACTCCTGCTGCTACCTGCACATTGCACATTCCACATATTTAGTACAGTTTATTTATACAGTTCTTACCTTTTTAGATTCTTACATTTTTATATACATTACATATTTTTACTTTCTACTTTCTTTTATTCCATTTTATTTTATTGTGACAAAATTGTAGATTTTTTTTTTCTGTATGCTTTCCTATTAGCATTTTTCCTTCTTACTTCCTTTTTCCCTTTTTAAGGTCACAAACAGTCATGTAAGCATTTCACTACATATCATATTGTGTATGGTTGTGAATGCCACAAATAAAAATTTTTTTATTTGAATTGGCATTTCCAAATTGGCCGTTGTGTGTGAATGTTGACCACAGGTTCCACCACGATGATAAAATAGGAATAAATACAATGGTAATCACCATTGGCCTCCCCGGTTCTTAGCTGGAGTACAGAGGTAGATGGATGGATGGATGGATGGAGAGTATAAATTTTAAGTCTGAATGGTGCACTCAGACAACCCCCTATTTTTTTTGGTATTTAGTTCGTTCTAACTGGAAAGCGCTGTCTAGTATCCCATTCTAGGTCGTATAGTTTTTAAATATTATAAATAGCAGCTTGGGATCTGGGGTGGTAACCAGAAATTTTAAACATGCAGTTGTTCAGCCTATGTTAAAAAAAAAAAACTAATCTTCTAATGATCCGTCTTTGTTTTCTAATTACAGACCAATCTCCAAGCTACCATTTCTGTCTAAGATTCTGGAGAAAGTAGTATATGCAGAACTAATAAGTTATCTTAGTGAGCATGGAATTCTTGAGGTCTTTCAGGCTGGTTTTAAGGGTCTTCGCAGTACTGAAACAGCTCAGTTAAGGGTCTTAAATAACATTTTTCGTATTACCGATTCTGGTGATTTTGTGATTCTTCTGCTGCTTTATTTAACAGCTGTGTTGATATAGTAGACCATGACATTTTTCTCTCACGCTTAGAACACTTGGTGGGAATTAGAGGGACAGCTCTAGACTGGTTTAGGTCCTATCTTATTGATAGAACATTTTCTGTTAGTCTTGAGTCTTCATCAGCTCCTCTGACATATGAGGTCCAACAGGGTTCTATCCTTGGACCCCTTCTTTTCTCTTTGTATTTATTGCCGCTCGGCTATATCCTGAGAAAAGATGGCATCTCCTTTCACTGCTATGCAGACGATAGTCAGATTTATCTCCCAAAAACAGAAGGAAGGCTATTCTGTCAAGGCTCTAAATTTTAATGATAAAAAGACTGAGGTTTTGGTATTTGGTTCTGGTGCCAGGGGTAGAGTTCCACCTCTGGATTTAGGAGCCTTTGAGCAGTATGTTAAACCCACAGCTTCAAATTTAGGTGTTATTTTTGACCATGGCCTTAAACTCTGATAAACAGAGCAGGGCTGTGGTTCGGTCCAGTTTCTTTCAATTAAGGCAATTGTTAAAAAAAATCCTGTTTTGTCCTTTAGGCATTTTGAAATAGCCATCCATGCCTTTATCACCACTCGCATCGATTACTGTAATGCTTTGTAGCTTGGGGTTTCTCAGGCAGCATTATATCGACTACAGCTGATCCAAAACTCTGCTGCTCGACTCTTAATGTATATATGTAAAACTGAACATATCTCTCCAGTTCTGGCTCCCCTTCATTGGCTCCCGGTACAGTGCCGAATTAATTTTAAAATTCTTTTGATCACGTTTAAATGTTTACATGGCCTTGCCGTGTGCATGGAGTTTGCATGTTCGCCCCATGCTTGGTGGGTTTCCTCCGGGGACTCTGGTTTCCTCCCACAGTCCAAAGACCTACAGATTAGGCTAATTGCCGTTCCCAAATTGCCCGTAGTGTGTAAATGAGTGCGTGAGTGTGTGCATGTGTGTGTGCCCTGCAATGGATTTGCACCCTGTCCAGGGTGTATCCCTCCTCGTGCCCTAAGTCTCCTGGGATATGTTCCAGGCCTCCTGCGACCCTGAATACAGGATAAAGCGGTATAGATGGTGAGTGAGTGAGTGATTATATATATGTGTGATGTGATTTTAATAATGTCTTTTTATATTACTTTATTATTTATGTGAAGCACTTCGGGCATTCTTGTTGTTAAGCACAAATAAAGTTGAGCGGAGTAGAGACTGCTCACTAGGGAATCTGTAGGAGTCAAGCAGACATATTACAAGCTGATACACAACTGCAGTGTAAGGAATGAATAACCAATCTCTGCTTTTCCTCATGAGACAATACGACATTTCGAAAATTTCATTTGGTATAGTGTCTTTAGCATTAGTGATGATTTTTAAAACTAATCTTAAGAAAAATATAAAACAGCTATGTGTTTCTGCCTAGCTGCCTCTGCCAGGAGGGTTAAGACTTCCATCGATGCATCTTTGGACAATAAGATAAACCCTGAAGAAAGAAAGAGATCACTTAGAGTGACTGAAACTGGTGTTCTTCAGTAATACATTGCACATTGTGTATCATTCATTTATATTTGTTTAAAATAATTTAACAGTTTCAGGGAGGGTGGAAATGAAGGTATGAGAAAGGAATAAGTTTTGAGATCCTGGAATAATCCAGGCTCTGAAGTTGTTTGAGTGCAAAATCTTTCAAGTGAATCTTCAAGTTCATCTCAGCATGTCACTATACATTACAATCATCGCGCAGGAGAGAGGCATGTGGGAGTTGACAGCCATGACCTTGATGAATACAGCACAGAGCTGTCTGGAAGTCTAGAGAGATGTTTCACCTGACAGTTTCATTCACGCTCACACACGGGGGAGCAACACTGACTGTTTTGTTTGCATTTTATCACACCTGTGTTTACACTCTAAGCCAAAGCTTGTCTCGTTTGGTGATCAGCGGCCCATCCCTCGGCACTCACTTGCACTCCGGCGCTGTGAGGATTAGTCCTCCTCACGCAACAATTCTGGAGAACGGCTTAGAATGCTCTCGCTCATGTTTTTTTGACAAGAAACACCCTGACTCAAGCAGCTTAGGACAAAAGTTTGTGTCAGTGAGCGATGGCAGGCTGTGACCTCACCGTCATTCCTCAGCATCCTTACTCTTTTAACCTGTTCCAGCATGCTTCAGTGTTTCTGTCTGGTGGTTTCATCGAAGCTTATCAGAGGAATCATCTAAGGAAAATTGTCAGATTTTACCTTCCCTTATTGACATTTCTCTAAGCCTCGATCATTTCGTTACTAGTATTGCAGCCGACAGTGTTTTAAACCCAGCATGCCAATTGTACACTTTTTAGTATGTGGTCATGTGCAATTCATGGTAAAAACATCTTGAAGTTTAAAAAGAAGGAGACTGGAATGTCTTCCAGATAATGAAGACTGGAGCTAAATTCAGCAGTGTGACTAACTAGTCATCCATGTGGCTAAATGAGCAGCATTGTTCTGGTCATGCAGGGGTATGATTATATGTATTTCAGGATAAAATTTGGTGTCCCACCGGGCCGTAATAAATATTTTCACTTGTCAGCTAGCAAACAGTGATTTAGCTGTTTCCATTTTTTGTTTTCAGTAAGTGGTAATTTCCTTGTGTTTATTGTTTTAACTACACATTACCTTGTCTAGTTAAAATGACCAAGCTTTCCTTACAAAAATACCGTATAAAGTACACTTAACCACCTTTCTTGAAGTGTACTACTGTTTATGTGAATCAGGAAAAAAAAATGAAAAGTAAAAAATGTCTTAGTGAGGTGAACATGGCGTCAGTCCACATTAACACAGACTCTACAGTTGTACTGGATTTTTGAACACCACTCATCCAAAAGATTGCAGTTGGTGTTTTGTTAATGGTTGCGCAGAGATCCAAAATCCTCTCCAAAAGCCACCATACTGTACGTGTTCATTTGGGTTGGGATCTGGTTGAGATACCATAGGCTATAGATTATTTTCATGTTGATCCATCAAGCTATTATGTGAAGCATTATGCCCTTTGAAAGGGGGCGGGGCACATCTGGGAAGAGACCATTCCCATCAGAATAGAAATATAACACTTTGGATAATTACATCTTAGGATAAAGATGGTCACTTGGAAGATTTGTTTTTTATTGATTTGCGGTGATATTTCACTCTAAGGAGACAATTGGACCCAAGGTCACAGAAGAGCCTATATTCTAGCCTTTCAGTTTTGCATGAGATGATAAACTAGACAAGGATAAAAAATAAGAATGCGAAACAATTATTTCTTATTATTTCAATGACCGTTAATTTGGTTCCTGCTTTCCATCTCAGCATGGGGACAAGCTAGAAAACTTTTAATATTTATCCTCTCCAAGTTACTGAAGACCCCAGAATGCATTCTGGCTCACTTTGTACCACCAGTGTGAACAAAGTAAAGACCTGAAGCTTGGTGTACTTGCACACACTTGTCTATCAATACTACAGTTAAGTATATGTAATGTACTTCTCTGTATGTATTGTGATGGCCAAAAATATTGAGACAAAAGTGATATTCAGTGTTTTACTGATATCTACATCAGTCAATATTGTATAATTAGTATAATTTAGTAATTTAATTAAGCAATATCACACAAAAGGGAGTGCTGTTGTGCTGGATATCATCATGACCTCAAGTGTAATATTTCTTTTATATAACATTTCCACAAACACCATTTATTAGCAACAGATAACTGACAGTATAATTAACTATCTTTGATAGTTCCTACTGGTACCATGTAGTCAAAAGGTGAGGCGAATAAACCATGGAGATGGTGGACAGTCCTGTAAATCTCGCAAATCTTTCTTTATATTACACTTATTCTACTTAATATCAGCTCCACTCTCTTCAAAGTTCCAGGACTGAATCAATCCTAAATAATGTTAGATTTTAATCTAGTGCACTATGGTGTACAATCACTTGCTCCACACACCAATTAGTGCCCTTGATTGGAGGTTAAAGATGGATTTGGGATACAGTCTGTTAATAAAAGATAAATATATTAAAAATCAGTAAAATATTCCAGACGGATCAGACGCAATTAGGAACGACTTAAAGGCAATTATTAAGGAGACAAAGTGTGGGTTAAGATGACATAATGTTATCTGGTGTGTTATCTTACTGTGATGTGTTATCTAGTGCTTCTGTGAGTCGTTTGGAATGTGTTTTGGCAGGCAGCTGCTCTCCACTCTTCACCCATGCTGGCATCTGACAGTGTAATTAACGATTGTTAGAACACCTGTGATGCAGAGTGATGCAGTGTCTTGCAAAAGTATTCATACCTCATTGAACTTTTCCACATTTTGTCACGTTACAACAACAAACCTAAGTGTATTTTATTGGGATTTAATATAATAGACCAACACAAAGTGGCACATAGTTGGAAGGAAAATAATACATTTTTTTTTTTTTTTTTTTTTACAAATAAAAATTTGAAAAGTGTGGCCTGCCTTTGTGTTCAGCTCCCTTTACCCTAATACCCCTAACTAAAATCCAGTGGAATTAATTGACTTCAGAAGTCACAAAGTAATTTATCGTTTTCCGTCCACTTTATAAAGATGTGCCACTTTGTGTTGGTCTAGCACATAAAATCCCAGTTGTTTGTAGTTGTAACATGACAAATTATGGAAAAGTTTAAGGGGTATGAATACTTTTGCAAGGCACTCTACATATAATTAAATGTCGGAGTGCTGTTAACATCTACTGTATTATCACCACAATGGGTCTCTTCCAATCAGATTACTCAGTCAGAACTAACTGTTGTACAAGTATCTTTTTGAAATGGATCGATGGCTCAATGTCTGTTTAGTGAAGGGCAGTTGACGTTAAAAAGGTACCAGGATGAAATCAGTCAGATTCAATTTTAATATGTCAAGACAGTAAGCTCATGGTGTCAGTGACTGGACAAAGAAAAAAAGCTCTTAACATATTCATGTCGGTATAAATAAGGTGAATAATAAATGAATCTCAACACATAGTGGAGATCAGAAAGTCACCGCTGGATTTCAGATTTTGTCGAGTCACTCTGAGATGGTCTCATTCACAATGTATGAAAACAGTGCAGCGTAAACAGCTCTAATGTCTTTCCAAGCATGAAGCTGTTTTATGTATACAGTCAACAGGAAGTGTGCTTTCATCTCTTCCATCTGAAAACAGAGGCCTGTACTAATGTGTGTGTGTGTGTGTGTGTGTGTGTTTGTACAATCCAGGCTGGCAGGAGCACAGAGAAGTGGTGCGCTTCTGTTCTTTGCGGCATACACCTTGAAACCAGATTTTATATCACAGTTTTACCTTTAATTATTATATTCTTGTCTTATCCTCTGCAGAGACCTTTTCATGTTCTGATTTATATGGTACTTTCCATATTTACCAGTTCCTTAAAATCCTATTCCAAGTTTTCGAAATGGTAAATCACTGGTATGCATTTGATCCCAAGGTTAAACAAAGCAATCCGACTCTAGTTTTCTTCCCCCCTCCCTGATAATATCGTTCAGATCTCATTTCTTCATGTTTGCCTTCAGGTCAGACTGTGTGGACATCCTGACCCACTGCGGGGACTTCTCACGCTTCCCAGATGGCCACACCCCGGAGCGGATCTGTGATCTCCTGTCCCCTACCGATGACCCAGAGAGATGCATTCCTCTTCAGAGATACCTCAGTGAGTCTTAAATCCTTCAGCGTCAGCTTTATTTTTCTGTTTAGAACCATGAAATTAATTGTTCGTGATGTTCCTGTGGCTCCTACAGCTCCTAGTCCCTTTGAGAACATCATCGAGGAGGTGATCCATCCATGTAATCCCAACCCATGTCCCAGCAACCATCTGTGCGAAGTAAACAGGAAGGGCTGTCACACTGGACAAGACTGTCTGCCTTATTTCTGTGTGCCTGGTACTTGGGGTTCTCTATTATTATTTCAATATTTAACACTAAACACAGTATTTTTAAACTGGTTACCAGTAGCTGGTTAAAGCATTGTCTTTAAATAACCGTGAGAACTCTTTCTGGTGACAGGCTGCAAACTGGGTGAAGCTTCCGAGTTCCTAGTGCACATGGAGGCCCGGATCCAGGTTCCAGTGCGAAGTGGCCAGGCAGGCTGTTACGAGGTGTGTACTTGCGGGCAAAGCGGACGTCTGGAAAACTGTGCCGAGATGCCCTGCACTGACACCACAAAGACCTGCATCGTCGCAGGACAGAAGAAAAGTAAGACCTGACGGAATTGCTATGTCTTTAACCTTTTGTTCTTTGTGAATTTTTTTCAGAAAAAAAAATTATTATGTAATTGTTCACAGAGAGCAATTATGTGATGATTACACAATAATTATCTTGGTTAAAAGGAGAAAGGCTTTTGTTCTTTTTGCATTCAAAGAAAAAACAACAAAGGCTAGAGCAAACGCAACCCTCAGCCCTTTGAAAGAATCCCCTAGCAAAACATTACATTAAAGGAGAAGAGTAAAAGCCACCACATACTGGAATTTCCTTCCTGCGGTCTCCTTATGGACAGCCTGAAATGTCACCGAGCTTTTCGAGAGACTTGCCCCTCCTTGGCACGAGCCATAAACCATCGATCCCTCGAGTAACGTACTTCTGTTTTGACTGCCACCTACTGGTGTAGTGTCACTGACAAAAACAGTTGAGGTCTCTAACTTGCACGTTTCGACAACCACAATATTTGCAAATTAGTAATAATAGGCTGGAAACACACAATAAATACATAAACATGGAAACAATTAGCAATTTAATATTGAGCTTATTACCGAAAATGAAGATGAGGAATTGCCCTAAGAGAAGTTTAGAGGAATTGCAGTGGTCAGTCTTATGTAATTGAAGACAGAGTTGGATTTATAAGCATCTGTGTCGCATTTTACATTATGTATTGTATTAAAAAATGGTGGTTGTTTTGAACCTGAATGACTTTCATTCGTTTTTTATTCTGGATTTCAAGGTCTTTGGCCATTTTGGTGGTATTTAGGACAGATTTATTTAATAAAGCACTTTAGGAGCGCCAGGTCTACAAATGCATTGCGTAAGGAAATTGAAATGCGCTGCAAGTGAAAAGATCTTGAATCGAGTTTAATTTAACTACATTTTCATAATATAAGATTACAACTCAGCGAATATAAGATGATTAAGCCTAATTGTAGACAAACTGTACCAAATATTTAAGTGTAAATCCCTTGTTCTATTGCCAGATGATTTCGCGAACTTTAAAAATTTTTCTTTTAAAGAAAGCAATCTGCCAATAGAAAGAGATATTTATGCTTAAAGATTGACAAAGATCATACATTTACTCACTTACTTATCATCTACACCACTTTATCCTGTATACAGTGTCGCATGGGGCCTGGAGCTTGGGGCACACACACGTACACACTCATACACCCACTGAACGCCAATTAGCCTAATCTGCATGTCTTTGGACTGTGGGAGGAAACTGGAGTACCCGGAGGAAACCCACCAAGCACGGGGAGAACATGCAAACTCTATGCACACAGAATCGAACCCAGACCCTGGAGGTACAAGGCGACAGTGCTAACCACTAAGCCACCACGCTGCCACAGACCATATTATACATGGTTCCCAAGATTTATATTACATGTGTAAGAATGTATGTTAAAATTAAGAAAAAAAAAATTACTATAGCAAATACAATCTGTTGTATAAACACCAAAATAATTGAACACAGACAAGGTTGATCCTGTGTACACGGCCATCTTTGGCAGACGCTAAACGAGTGAAGATTTCTCTTGGCAGGTTCCGTAAAAAGATTGCATGTTTTAGTTTTTTTGCGAAGTGGCTCTGTGTCTGCCATGATGGTTGTTTTGAAGAAAATTATAATGGGGTCTCGGGTCACGTGATCTCAGTGCCATGGAGGTTGGGCCTAATTAGCATACTAAAAGTACAGGCTGCACAAAACAATTTACAAAAATTATTTTTTTGTAGATAGATGTGCAAGGCCAAGACGATAACTCTAATCACTCGTCATTTCTATGAATATTATTTATTTGTATTATTTACTTATTTATTGTGTACTTGTATAGTTTGAATCCGTCTTTAAGAATTTGTTACATTTATGTAGGAATAGGCTTAATAATCTCACAACTGGTTTGTTTAAATCTTAAATTGAGAATTTTGGATAACTTTGACTTTGAATATATATTTTCACTTACTTTTTTGCAGTGTACCACTGATAGTAATATTGATTTGTGCGGACAAATTAATTGGTTGTGTAGAGTCTAAAGGAAACACTGGAGCAGGTTTGTAGCACGGATATCCTAACTTTACAATGAGATAATGTTGACCGTACCCAATGTTGTAAAAAGTTGCAAAAGCGTTTTTCCTCGAGCAGCTAGTAAATAGTATTAAAACCTCGCACTAATACCACTAAAACGTATTGCACTTGGCTAAACAGAAAGAAGTTATTATTTTATGATGTAGGTGTGATTATTGTATATGCTAAAAACTTCTCGTAAATAAACTCTTTGTTTAAAAAACAATACAGAACATAAAGCTATATAGAAAAAGTGTGGGAAGTTACACTTTTATTGAACAAGTTTATATTTTCAAGGTCATGGAGCATCTTTCAAGGTGGACTGCAAGTCATGCTTTTGCTACGCTGGAGAAACCATCTGCTTCCCACCACAGTGCCCTAGTCCAGAAAACTCAGGCGAGTCCCGCCGGGCATTTACAGGTGTGTGTATATGTGTGTGTGTGTGTGTGTGTTTTCTCTAGACTTTCAGTCCTACGGTTTACTTTGTGTTACTTCATCTGTTGCTCTCTCTCTCGCTCTCTCGCTCTCTCTCTCTCTCTCTCTCTCTCTCAGGTCTTCCATGTGGCTGTCCCGATCATTTTGTTCCAGTGTGTGCCCGTAATGGACGCACGTACCCCAGTGCCTGCGTTGCACGCTGTATGGGCTTCCAAGACAATCAGTTTTTGTTTGGCTCCTGCAGGAGCACAGAACCCTGCTCGCCCAACCCCTGCCAGAGAAACCAGAGGTGAGAGCAGAACTATGGGATAGGTGATGGGACACCCTTGGGACATTTCCCAGTGATGGGACATTTCCTTGGGTTTATTATCTGTGTTTCACATGTTTTCCTTGCTTATATGTGGATCTTCTCTTGTGAAAGTGGTTTTCTCCCAACTATCAAAAACATCCCTGTAAAAGGGACCTGCTGAATAAGTTTGTTTTTGCACGCAGTGATCATGCTAAGCTCTGGATACACCACACCCATGTTTTTAAATATACAGTATGTTATATTGCCATCAGGTAGAATTCAAACAACAGGAATGTCCTGAATATTAAAATACCTTTTAAATGCCTCTTATGGTGATGGAAAATATGATAATAAATCTAGCATGATACTGTGGAAAAAATACAAGCAATATAATTATAAATGTTATTGATTTTAGCTTTAATTACGCATCGCAATATGGTGGCCAGTTCATGTGTGAAACGATTCCTCATGCTCACAAACCCCACTTTCCCAATTTGAGTCCTTTGAAATGGGGTCAGTCTAAATTCACCACCTCACTTAACCTTTTTCCATTCCTTCAAAGTCCAAACTTTATGATCTCTACCAAATCAAGACATTTTTTTCTGATTAGCCTCACTAACAAGTGGGTTTCGTGTGTCTAAACAGCTGTTTAGTTTCAATCTTATGAGATCTCTCCTCACATTGTGTGTGTGTGTGTGTTTGTGTGGAAATGTTCTTATTTTCACTATTAAACATATGATTCATACTGTCCATTTTTAAGGATGCAACTTCAGAAATCTAAGTGGTCGCCGATCACAAGTCATTCATGTTTTGTTTTTTGTTTTGTTTTTTACTAATCACATTTCTATCCTTACTATCCTTCCAAGTTTTCGGTTTTTAACCCAATTCCAGGAATTGTAATGTTTTCCTTGCCTGCTGCAGGCCAATATGTTGACTTTTTTTAAATGCCAGACGGTGTAGTTTTTAGACAACAAATTTTATTGGAGATCAGTCGGTGAAAAAAGTATACTAAACATATAATAAAAAGTAATTTGATAAAAATAAATATAAATCAATTATCTGCTAATTAAGCAAAAAAATTTTTGGACCCTAGTTTTCAAAGTTGCTTGGAATTGATTTCCAGAATTTCAAATCCAAAGTGTTTTAGTCGATTTCGTACAATGAAAATTATCCACTTTTTTCAAACACAGCAAACCAAAGGACCATCGTGATTTTGTTAGCGAATGCTTTATTTTGAATTTGGCTGGTTGGAATAGATTTTATCTAAGATTGAAATGCAGTTAAGAAAAGCATTTTTGACAACGGAGGCCATCAGGAACATTGTGATATAATTAGTTACCTCTTATTAAACACACTGAATGTCCTATGTATGATTTGATTACATTGTCCCCAAATCTTTCCCCCTTTTTATTTTTTTTCACCTGTTGATTTTATGGCACTTCCTCCAACCCAACGTTTTTTTTTTTTTTTTTGTCCCCCCTCTCCAGGCTTCCCATGCTTATCCGTGTTGTTTATTCAGGTGTGATGTTCAGGCATTCCCCTCCAGCCCAGGCTAATATTTCCTGGAGGCATTTTGTAGCGAGAGTGTGTTGTTCTAAGCCTTCCTCCCGGATACTCTTCCTGAGCCGTAAGGCCTCCAGCTTAGGAGTGTCAGACTCCTCCGGGGACACGATGAGTTCACATTAGCTATTGCCCATGTGCTAATGTGTCTTCTCCTTTCAAGAGTGAATGATGTAGTGTTAAACTAGTGTGAAATCTAATTAGAGAATACGAGTGAGTGTCAGCCAAGATAATTTATTAGCACTTCTTTGTTCATGTGGGAAGTAATCAGGAGTGTAGAAAGTTTAACCTTGTTAATGCGAGTCCTGTCGACTTATATAAAGAATCTTTTGTGTGCTTCATCTGTGCACACTGTAGCGAGAGTCCGTTTCTTGCAGTTAATGTACCGGAGGTGTTCGAGGCAATCCGGGACTTGGTTGTGCGCAATAACAGAACACAGTTATGAGAGTAAAAACTACACTATCAGGACACATTTTCTAATTCCTTGGTCTTTCCTGATTTATTTTTTCTACATTGTAAAACAATGCTAAAGGCATCCCAAATATGCAATAATCTCAATAACAGTTGATATTGAGATGTGTCTGCTACATATGCTCTGTAAATCCTCCACAACAGCTCTAATCTGAAGTGCTGTTTGTTAATTGGTCATTTCTATGTAAAGCTGCTTTGTTACAATGACAATTGTTAAAAGTGCTATACAACTAAAATTGAATTGAATTGAATTGAATTTCTGAGGCTGGAAACTCTAAATGAGCTTCACCTGAAGTTTTGGTCTTGTTTTCCTGGGAAGGTCTTCCTGAGAGCCAGTTTCATCATGGTGATTGTTAGGTTTTGCAAATGCACTTGACAATACAGTTCTTGCAAAAGTTCAAATGTTTTAGTGCAGCTAAGAGTCTCATCACCTTCCTCTGCTGTACTGTAAATATCAATCAACTTCAGTCCCAGGCTGAATCGAACACCCCTCGTAGACTCAACAATGCGTCATCTGTCATAATGACGTATATGACTGATTTTTCATCTCCAGACCACTTGCTTATAAAAACAATGTATAGAGAACGAAGTCTTAAAGAGCTCTTGAGCACATTATATGCTTGTGGCTCGTTCTCGTGTAGCTCTCCTATAAAAATAAATGTCTTGTGGAATCTGTCTTATGTAACACCCAACAGCTTGCTTTATAACATCCCCTCCCTGGCCCAAGGTTCAAAGTGAGAACGTAATTCCATTGTTTGTTCTTTTATAAACAAGATGATAAAATGGCTAACCCTCGCTGTTAAAAAACCCGTTCGCGGTACTTTTATGGAGCCAACCTTAATGCACTGACGTCCGTAAACAGTCTGGTTGCCATGGATCAAGTGCCTTATGTCTGATATGAAGCGCTGATTCTAGTCCTATGAATAAACATAAAGCACTGGTTGCTCTCATCCATTTATCTATAGGGTACACTTTATCTTAGAGGGTTTGGTAAACACCAGGCACAAGGAGGAAGTAATGCATCCTGGATAGGATGCCAGGGCACCCACATTCACTCACAGAGACAAAATAATTTGTTTTGCTCTGATTCATAATACTGAACAACATTTTATACTTATAATCCTATTCTTTTTTTCCTTTTTTTTTTTCAAGTGCCATTAATCCTTCATATCAGTTCCTAATATCAGTTACCTGCAGTTTGGCCTTTTACCACAAGGGGGCAGAGTTACACTGCTACACTGTTATTATGCACAGTCCCCTAAATGATTGATTTGATTATGAGTTGGGGTCTGACAGTGCTTTGCAATGTGGCTAACAGCTTGGGTATTTAAAACAAATGAGTCGGCCACAAAAACTAAATCTCAGCTGTTTGAAATTTACTCCACATTTGGCTTTGATTCCTTTTATGTTAGATAACTGCTGCGTAATATGATCCCTCTCTACACTTTAACCTCCACCACCTTACTAAACTCACTTGTATTTCAGAAGAACATTTCTATCTTTTTAAGATGATACACACCACCGTAATACTAATGAACTCTAACCCCACAGGACTGTGGACAAATCTGCTTCTCCAAGCACCATACACTTACATACCAGTGTTATTTCAGTAGAATAATTTCCAGCAAATTGTTCACAAATAAACCAGCTTTTGTACATGACAACAATTGGAAGCGCAGGACATTGCTTTCTTTTTTGTTTCGTTTTTCCATCTTTCTGTATTAAAAATTCTTCTGTGGCTCGTTCAGTCTTATCGACAGTTATTTTCTGCATCTCTCTTATGCACATGAGACAACTTATTTTCTGCCTTACCTTTCATATTCCGCTTTCTATGGTCCTTGTATATATTTCCTGAGTGATACTCCAGTGTAGCATTAAGGCTGTGTGTAGAACCTCTGGTAAATAGTCTTCTTTTTATATATTTTAGTAATAAAAAGCAAAGCTCGGTAGAAATGAACAGGAAAGTGGTTTTTGAGATTAAATAAAAAACTTGTATTTCCTCTTAAATGCATTACTACCTTGTTCTCATGCTCTCTCTCTCTCTGATTCCCTAAAGCACAGCTCAAACTTCAGGATCAGAGACGTTATGAAAAAGACAGCAAAATAACAGACTTACTGTTTTATATGACCTGTGATTAAACATCAGCTTTGTTTCATATTCATTGTTTCAGGTGCATCCCGAAGCGGCGTGTGTGTCTGACGAATACAACAGAATACCCGTGTCTGCAGTATCAGTGTGTGGCACGGCCTTCGGGCTGCGACCCGAACCAGCTGGACCCGGCCTGTGACACGGACAACATGGAGCACAACAACTTGTGTCTGCTGTACCAGAGTGGTAAAACCCTGGCATACATGGGACACTGCCAGGTACACACATCTACAGTTTATTACTGTATTTTAAACATGTTTCTAGGGCGATGATGATATCATTCAAGGGTACACTGTCTTCACCATTTCGGAACGGCATCTTCGTGGAAGAAAGGTGGACGGAAAGAAATCTGGAATTGTGATCAATAAGAACCTGCAAAGTAGAAATGAGAGCTATGTTTAATAATGAAAGTAAGAGCAAGAGTGGAAGTGAGAACTCAAAACCACTTGTTAATGAGACCAATCAGAGAAAATGCTACAGTTTGCTACGGAGTATAAAGATTAGACTTTGGAGCAGTGGTAAAAGGTCATGTGATCTGATCAGTCCAGCTATTCCAGAGCGGTGGGTAAGAAGGGAAGGTGCATGAAGCAATGCACCCATCATGCGTAGTAGCCACTGTACAAGCCTCTCGAAACAGTGTTATGATCTGGTGTTGCTTCATTTGGACACGTTTAGGCTTTGCAACGTTATGTGGCAATAAAATGAAGTTAGCTGATGACCTTAATGTACTAAATGACCAGGTTATACCATAAATGGACACAATTAGGAGAATAGAATACTGTCCATCTCCTTCCATGTGTATGATTACCCAAAGAGATAATGTTAAAGCAGGGCAGTTATTTTCTTTAACTTTCTGGTCAAGATTGTTAATCGTACAAATATAACCTGATATAGTGAACACAGTATCGCTGTCCTTCATCCAATTTACAATTTCCCCTTGGGATTAATAAAGTACTCTATCGATCTACAGTATCTAGCCCAACTTTTATAGGGATCTGTCATTTCTTTAAGCGACACTAGGTGGCACTGTCTTGCAGAAATAATAGCAGAGCAAGTTCATGCCCTGAGCTCAGACTGGAGTTTCCAGGAAGCTGGTCCACATTAACTACTGCCGTCTGCTGAGGCCAAAGCCATTCATTTACCTGCAGCTATAAACAGCAGCCTGAACACGGGGTCACCACAGCACACTCTGTTAAATGATGAGCACAACTTTCAGCACAGGAAAAAGCATTTTTTAATGTCCTGGCTATGTGTTTAGAAGGTGTAGTGACCATTTATCTTCCTAGCCATGTGCATTTTTACTAATACAGACACACAGACACATTAATAATCTCTAAACCTATAAACACAGAGTAAATAAGAGCCAGAGAACTAAAGAGCTCAGTGATCTCCAGTCTCGAATTCTGAATATCATGTTGCTAAATATGCTTGGGCTGTTTTTTAGGATAACATTAATAGACACATAGATCTCACCACAACCCCTTCTTAAAATCATTTCTGACCCGCATGTCAGCCGTATTACGCTAATGAGATGGTTTGCTCAGCATTTACACTTCCTATGGTGCTCAGGTCGCTCCTGCTAACTCACCCAACTGCTTTCTGAGGTCTGATCTCATGGAAAGCTGTTAGATCAATTATCAGCTCATTAAAACACCACCAGGCCAGTTAATGAGGATGTGCGCGTGAGCAAATCTTATGTATCATGTTTAAAGAGAGAGACATTCACTGAAATTACACATTTACAAAGAAAGCCATGGAAATAATAAAAGAACATGATTTAATACTAACCATTATACAATGTTCAAGTCAATCTGGAACTTTTGATTAATATAATAATAGAACATATTTCTCTAAATTTTTCTACACCTGCTACACTAATGCACTTATTCCTACCATCAGTATAGAAAGTGGCGTCTCTTCAGAAGTTATCCATAATTTTTTCAAGGATCAGGCGTTCCACTCGCTGAATGTTCACAGGAATGATACGTAATGTTGGCAGGAATGTGTAGCCTTCTTTAAAACATTTACACCATTCAAATGTTTTGCTGCGGCTAAAAGTCTCATCACCGTATTTTGCTCGAATTCTTCTGTAAATGTCAATCAAAGAAAGTCCCAGTTTGATTTGAACGCCCATATATAAACATATAACATACATATGGTAACCTGATGCATGACATTAAACATTTACTAGCTTTCTCATGCTTCTCGGCCTCGATGTTTTATCGTGTTACACTTTAATAACACTCTTCTACACATGACCCATGTTCAAAGCTGTTAAATGTAAAATCCTTAACATTCAATACTTGTAGATTAATTCTATATTAAAGCTCCTGGTTTAAGGCGAATACTGTTACTACATTGAGTCCAATGGTCTGTACATATTTGCCTGTTATGTTGCTTAGCAACCAGATCTTCCCCTTAGTAGAAAACATTGTGAATATTATTAGTAATAAATATTAAACAGTGCTTCACATCCTATTTTGTTTGTGTTTCGCACACAGGATTCCTGCAGAGTAACACGGGAAGTGTGTGGACACAACGGTGAGACGTATAAAACAGTGTGCGAGGCATTTTCGGACCGCGTGGCTGTGGATTATCAAGGCCGCTGCCAAGCTCTGGGCTCTGTGTCAGGTTTTCCGTCTGATTCAGGCTGTAACGCCATGCCCTGTCCTCCCCTCTCTGCTGCGGGCTGTAACCCCATTACCCCTCCCGGTGAGTTGCAGTCTGCTCTGCACACATTTACACAACTCATATGTGTCCATGGGCTAAGACCTTTCCCCTTTACGTGTGTGTGTGTGTGTGTAGGTTCGTGTTGCCCTGTGTGTGCTGGGATGCTGCAGATTCTGTGGAATAAACAGCAGATGAATGTCTTTGCCAAGGTAATTATCTTCATGTTTTTTGCCTTCAAGGTATATTTATCTGTTACAGAACATATTTTCAGGTTTCAGGTTAGTCCATGCCTCCTGTACTCCTGATCGAGCTTTAGATTCAGTAACACAATGCAAACAGTAGATGGCAGCATGGATCACAAGTGCTCCAAAGTGTACCAAGTAATATTTTCGGCCATTGTCATGTTCCCCAAGTGGTCATATAAACAGTGTGGTGCAGTGTCGTGAATCTCATTATAAAAACAGTTTAGGTTTTTTTTTTTTCATTATTACTATTTCAGTAATATGGTTTTCAGTATATGCGAGTGTGATAAATTGGAAAGCAGTAAACATTATAATTCAAGACTACACACAAAACAGGCACAAAGAAACTTTTTCCAGAGTGCATATATAAATTTTCCATAAAATATATCAGTCAATAACACAATATCTGATTTTTGATTTAGAAAATGATTTATACAGCAAGCTTGTTTGCAGGTGATTTTATTAGCTATAAGATGCATGAACGCATTCAACAATATACAGCAGCGCTGAGGAGTGCAAGACTGCAAAGTCACAGGTTTATATTAATGCACTTGTTCTAAGATTTTAATGTTTCAATGCCAACATATAATTCACATGAACATATGCTCCATATATGAATAATGATAAAATAATAATATTATTAAAAATGATGAACTATAATGATATATTATAATAATAAAAACAATGGTAAAAGACTATTTTTTAGAAGGTGTCTTTAAGTAGATATGGGAATCAGCAGGAATCACCTGATACGATATAATCACAATAACTACAGTAGGTGCCGATTCGATTTGTATTGCGATTCTTTAAGTATAGAAGTATCATTCTAAACAAACTAAACAAATACCACGCAGGAAACTGTGCTACCTGCCAATGTGTGAATAATTTAGGGTGCACCACCTGGAGGATTACAGAGGAACTGCAACAGTTTACCAAACATACAGTAAGATATAAAAAATAAGGGATAATAAAAAATATTTAGGAGTCAATGGAATTATCTCAGAATAGAATTGCGATCACAAACTGTATCAGTTGTTCCTCCATCTTTAGTTATCAGTGTTAATGAATCATAATTGCCAGTAAGCTTTCCAGTCCAGGACATGTGAGTATATCAATTTCCATAAATACAGTAGATGTCAAGGATGATCAGGGAAAACAGGATGCGCCTGAGATCAATCTTGCAAAGGCTGTGAATACTTATGTACATGTGCTTTCACAATTTTTTTATTTTTAATAAATTTGCAAAAATCTCAAGTAAACTTTTTTCATGTTGTCATTATGGGGTGTTGTGTG
>JAQMYJ010000033.1:27135880-27147725 GCA_030014305.1 Clarias laeviceps
ATTTTAGAATAAGGCTGTGACATAACAAAATGTGGAAAAAGTGATGCGCTGTGAATACTTTCCGGATGCACTGTAAATCTGTCAATAACGCAATGTTTAAGGAGTTTCTTATCTGATTTTTGATTTAGAAAATGAGACAGTGAGCTTGTGTGCAGGAGGATGAGCTTTAAGACTTTAAGAATTTATTAGCTATAAGATTATAAGGCGGGTACTGAAGATGCATAAACGCATTATACACAATATACATCAGCGCTGCAGCGTCTTCAGGAGAAGAGTTCACTCATAAGGTTTCTTTAAGCAAATAGTTTCTTCGTCTTTTAACTAATGAAATAATAAGTGTACCAGTTATAATGTAAAGGGTAACAGCAACCATTTAAAAAGTATTAGGAATGGATAAAAGTTTGTACATATTGTGTAAACACTGGCAGATTGGCACGGTAGAATATGATCGTTTTTAAGTACTCCATGGTTGGAGTTTGGTTTTATTAAGGATTATCCCTTGTGTTGTTCCATATCGCCTCTACTATCCAGTTCAGTGTCCTCCTGTTCCTGTTACTCAGAACATAAAACACAGTTACATAGGAATGTACAAAAAGTTCAGCAAAACCCAATGTTAACCAGCAGCACAATGCTTTCTTGTAAATGTTTATTTAGCTCTGTTATGGGGTAACAGGATGCTCATGTGTGTATACGTGCTCGTGTGTGATATTTTCAGCTGAACCGGAATCAGCCGGTCACAGTGCACGACATCCTGAGAGTCCTGCGTCTGCACATCTCCGTTCCTCAGTGTGATATCTTCGGCTACCTGAGCATCGACTCTGAGATCGTGATCCTCATCGTACCTGTGGACCAGCAGCCCACCCCACTGCAGGTGTGTGTGTGTGTGTGTGTGTGTGTGTCTATATTTAGGTCTGCGTGTACACGCTACATGTTATTCTTTTCCTTACTAGAGCCTTGAGCCCTTTTGTCAACATTCACAGTAAACGCAGGGAGAGTGCCTGCTGTGCCGTCAAACCCATCATCTTCACTCAGACGCATGTCATGGAAGAGAGAGTTCCACACAAAGCCTCGATGTATATACAGTGTAGATGTGATGAATGTGTTAGACATGATGCCTTTCGACAGCTTGTCAATCACATTTCTGCTAATTAGAGCTGTTTAATGAAATACGAATCAGGTTTTCTGGCTTAGAACTGAGATCATGAGTCTTTGGCCAGTCGAATTAAGGAACAATATGTATATTTTGTTCAGTTCTTTGGGTCTTTGTCATAGCAGATGTTTAAGAATGACAGTTTGTCTGCATTTTGAATTACTGAACAGATTTACTGCAGCACTGAATGCTGAGCCAAAGCAAGTGCTATTTATTGCCAAGAGCGCAAAGCTAAAAGGAAACTGGTGTCTTAATGACTCCACTGGTGATAGGAATTTCATACATGGTTTAGTAATTTGGGAATTTACAGTAATGTTCAGGTCATAATAGTAAACCGCTCTTTCCCTTTCACAACTTGGGTTAAGATTAGGGTTATATCTGTGCCTGCTGGTTTGGCATGCTATTGACAGCATGTTTTGCGTTTTAAAATATTAATCTTTTAAAACACTCTTAACCTCTTGATACTTTAGGTGCATCAGGTCATGTCATACATCCAGGATCAGTGGTCACAGTGAATAACCAATAGTGGCATTTTATTTATTTATTTTTCTTGCAGGATTAGTTCATTCTTCTTTCATCTTCTATACCACTTATCCTGTACAGGGTTGTGGGGGCCTATCCCAGGAGACTTAGGGCATGAGGGAGGCAGGGTACACCCTGGACAGGGTGCCAGTCGCACACTTGCACTCACACAAACACGCACTATGGGCGATTTGGGAATGCCAGTTAAACCTGGAGGAAACCCACCCAGCCTGAGAATCGAACCCTCAACCCTACAGGTGCAGAAATTAATGATATTTTGAATCAGATGTCATTGGATACAGATATGCAGCCCTACCCAATAATTTATGATTTATTTATGAATTATGTTTTTTCACAGGATACACTGATAAAATTATATATTTTTTTAAATCAAAATTCTAGTCTTATCTTAAGGTTACAGGTCATGTCATGGGCTTGTTGCCTTTCAACTGCTAATTAATCATTCAGGAAACAAACAGATGAACGAGACAGATAAAATAGAATTGTAATGCCACAAAACATCTATTAGGAAAAGGGAAAAAAGTATTGAAATATTATACATCACGATGCACAAACATGACTATATGTATAGACTGGTCTCACAATGTGTACTGTGCGGTCTCCTTCATGCTAGCGGCTTTTCATTTCCTTTTGCAGTAAAGATAAAAGAATGTAATTCGAGTGGCCTATATGTAACTCAGCAAACATGTGTACTGTATAATATACCAGTGCTAAAAGCAGAAGCACACTTTTAATATATGCCGTTGTATTTATGACTCATTCAACCACATGCTTGACTTACAAATGTATTTTCGCTCACTTAAACCTCTCTCTCCCTCTCTCTCTGTTTCTCTTTTGTGTGCTCATGCTCAAATATATACAAATATAGCAGCCCTGTGCTCGGTCTGATTAGCAAAGCTTAAAGAAAATGTGACACAAAAACTGGCAACCAAAAGCTGAAAGTTAATTTCGACAAACACTATACTGCAATCAGGCAACATTTCATCCCTGATTCAGTCATGGCTAAAGAAATCACTGTGTGGGTTGTGGAGTGTACAGTATATTTAGTACATCACCAGTTATGTGGAGATATAGAGATATCAGCCGTAAAAATTTAAAACAAATCATAAAATGTATTCATAGTTTCATTGCACACATATTTGTATTTTATTATAAACACAATATCGAACCATTTTTAGAAAACACATAGTGTATAATCTCATTCCTTCTGTTTATCCACAACCTCCCTCCAGAGGAATTATTTATTTCCTTGTTTGTTTGGTTTGATTTCAATGCATTTTGATGAAATACCCTGTTTACATTTAATTTCATTAGGGTAAGTTTTAATTAAAATCATTTTAATTACATTTTCTTTCCCCAATACTTTCCATACTAATGGCCTCAACATTGAAAAAAACTCAAAAGTGAAAAAAGTATACACACCACCCTGCTACTGTTCCGGCTAATTTGTCTCTGGTGAACAATTTCTTTTTCTTGCATCATATTTCATCTGATAGTTGAAGGTACCTACAAATATTGCCTCAGAGTTAATGTGTTGAAATGCCAGAAAGCTCTGTATACTGTTGCTAAATACTGCGTTTGCCCGGTGTGTACCCGCAGATCGAAGCTTGCAGCAAAGAAGCGGAGAAGATCGACTCCCTCATTAACTCGGGCAGTCCTACGCTGGTGTCCCACGTCCCCCTGTCCGCTTTCCTGTCCTCCGAGCTCAAACTGTCCACTGTTAACTCCGCTGCTCCCCCCTGCACCCCCTCCCTCTGCTTGTCCATCTGTCTGTCTCTCTGTCTCCTCCTCATGTTCCACGGTCTTTGCTGAGCAACAGCTTCCCAGGACTGACCTTCGACCTCTCTTTGTCTTGTTCATAAAAAAAAAAAAAAAACAAGCCCCAGTCTGCATAGCCTTGACAATCACAGAAACACCAAGCTGATGAGAACAATCACTCGAAATATGACGGGACGATGAAGTTAAGGAATCGATAATGGACAGTCGAGCTGTATTCCTGTCTAGAGGAGTCTGCATTATGAGTCATGTTGATCGTTTTTTTTTTTTTTTTACAATCGTTGAGCAGAAAGCTTCAGAAAGCGTGAGGAGTAAAGCAAGGAAATGGATAGAACGTGATCTCCAAATCAATTTCTGGCTCTGGTGCTCCTCTCTGCTGCCTTTCACTGCCGGTTTCACTGGAGCAGATACTTTAAACAGTATATGTTTCACACACCTCATTTTATAGATAAGAACTGAAGAAAAGCATCAGTCGAAGTGGAGAAGGCTTTCTACCCCAGAATGAAAGTGATCTTTCTTCATTCCTTTTTTTGTATATAATTTAATAAACGTAAAAGGAGAAACTATAGCCATCCTAAGCCGGTTTTACACTGTGCGATTTCAGCTGTCTGTTTGAGGTTACTGCTTGTCACGTTGCAAGATAAAATAGAATGTGTTCTCCATGTCAGATTATATGACTGAAGATCCTCTAATGATCTTAAAGGATCGTTAAAGAAAGGCTGTGATTAAAGAAAATTACTACGTTCTGCTTACCAATTAGTATAATCTGGGCTCATGCAGCAAGAAAGAAAGATGCTTGAAAGTAGTGAGTCTGTACTGAAGCGCATCTTTCATATGTCCATTAGTATGGATGCAAAAATTGCCGTTCCCGAGTTTGTAGCTGTCCCAGGAGTGTTGCACCATCTTCCTCTTGATGGCTTTTAGACAAGCAGTGATCACACACCGAGTCTTTAAATCCCATGTTTTCTGCCGCTGCCAGAATTGAAGCAGTGCTGAATCAGCCGCAAGTGAGCATATACAGTTATATTATGCAATGAAACTACTTGATTTAAAGACATAAAGACTGGTGCACATATCCTGTGATGTTTACAAGTGTCACGTCTGGACGTCGTCACAAATTGAAGGTACGCATCTACATGGTAAAGGTGGCAAAAAATCTGTTTTGTGTTTTACCAGTCTTAATAAATATTTGAATCCAAGGTTTTTACGCTTTGAGACTCATGGCAACAATCACGAAGACAGTGGAACAGAAAAATCCCTTGTCCCCTGTTAAAAAATCCCTAAACGTTTTACAGTTTGACCTGGAACCCTGATGGACAGGGTTTCTTTGTCCGCAGGTTAGTATGTGGACAAAGCTACTCACGTTGCCGCTGCTTTTGTACGTCAAGCATATGACAGCTGATCTCAAGTCAGTCTCAAATCGGCGAAAAATCAAACAGTGTAAACCTGGCTTTAATGAATATGACAATCATATCCACAATTGGGTAATCACTACAGTATGCCTTGTTTATATAGATTATATATGTAAAGATTTATTATATGAAGTATTGCAACAAAAAAAAAGTATGTTGTTAAAAATATCTAAATGTTTATTTTAAAATGTTTTCTGACCTGGTGGTCGGAGCCACAATGTGCCATTTTTAAATCTTTTTCTTGCATGATGACAATTATGAAGTGTTTTTACAGAAAGCTTTGTGTTGTTTGGTCCTGTCCATGTCTGAATATGTGTTGTCCTTGCCTATGTCAAATGAAGGATTTCCTATTTTAACAGTATTATCGTGCTTGGGCAGCTTTGTAGCATTTCCACTCAGTGGAGCTTTGTGCTGTTTTATGTTTGTGTTTGCAATTCAACTGATGTATTTTTTTATAAGATAATAATAAAAAGTGTTCATATTGCTAAATGTAAATTGTGTTATATTTTACATTATGTTATTCTTCTGTACTCATTTAGAATGTTAACTGTATAACATTTTTTGTCTTTATAATCAGCTCACATTGCAAAATCAGTATGACAGGGAAATAATATATTCTCCAACACACATCTAAGTTTTGTACTGATAGTTCCCTAAATGCTACCAGTTCCCATAATTACCACCAGTTTTTGAAATCACAGCACTTAGCATGGGCGCGTCTAACATAATGTATGCTTTCATAAAGTTATATTTAATGTTTTGATTGTTTAGTAAAAATAAAGTGAGCTCCAGTATCTGGGGAAAAAAATTAAAATGTTAAGGGCATTCAAGTCAAACCGGTACACCAATGCACTTATCCCAGCATTTCACCAGTGCTTGGATACCATCAAGAGAGAAAGTTTTCTCAGTAGGCTGGAGCCATGATCAGACTGTCTGCTTCATGTCTGAAACACTGGCCTCCCAGGAACTCCTTTAAGGGCCCAAACTTGTTGAAAGTGGCTTGGAGAGAGGTCAGGACTATACAGGACATGTAGCAATAACTCCCAGGTGTTGTGCAATATGCATGTTCTGTTGGTGAATGATTGTGTGTATACTTCCCATAGACAGATGTGTCACTTCTGCAAGTTGGTGACAAGTAATCTGATTAGACCTTTTGTTTAAACATCTCCTTGAAAACACTCTTATGTCACTCTAGGCACAGAGATGGGTTAATATAAGGTCATTAAACGGGTCTGACACTGATAAACATTATGATGCGAAGTCAACATGCAGCTGAGACATTTATATTAGGGAAATAACAGTGGTTGTGAAATAAGAGAATTTGAGGCAATTCTGGCAAAATTTATTTTATGCCTAACATTTCTGGACATGGCCACCATGCTTTCTCTAGAAAAAAAAAAAAAGAAAAATCCCTAATATCCCAGATATAGGACTATGTCTCCCTCTCTTTGATGAATATAAATCAATGTGCTTGGTGTGTAATGGTTTTGCCAGAGGTTATAATAACAGCAAGTGAAAGCTGATTCTGTGGAAATAGTTTAATATTGTTTAAAGTTTCAGCATCATCTGCTACATGTAGAAGCAGTCCAAATATATTATATTTACCCAAATTCATTCAATTTGTTAATATCGAATGTTTACTATTTTTCAAATGTGAAAGCGTTCAGCTGAAAAGTTTTAAACATTACCAACAGAGATGAAACATCTAGCTAGCTAATGGAAATGTTTACTAGCTCGAGTCTGTGCTCCTGTTGTTGTTGTACTGGGCTGTGATGTAGTAATGGTTTACTGCTTAAGAGTTAACATTCACTTAGCTAAATATCTGGTGAGGCATATAATATAATCATGCTAATGCTGGATTCATTTAAAACACATACTGTATACAAGTAAGATTTCGCTGCTTCAAGCCAACATTAGATCACCCATTAAAGACAATGACCGCTATCACAAATGTTGGTTTGCCTCTTTCTGTTTGATCAGATTTATCATAATAAAAATTATGGAGGCAGGCAGAGAAAGCATTTGAAAATGACAGATTCTGTTCAACTTAACTGTTTAATAAAAACAATATTTCAAATCAGGTCATGGGTGTTGAACAATTAAAGTCAGCGATTATTATTTTTTTTGGGACATTTTTCCAGGTGTTCAGTGTTGTAGGCTGTAGACACTGATCTTAATACTGTAGTAACATTCTTTGTTCACTAGGAGAGAGAGGGTCCAGTGTCATGCTGACAGTTAAGCATCCTGAGACCATTCATGTGTGGGAGCCAAGGGAGCAGGGCTCACTCACAATTTTGCCTAAGAACACAGCCATGAATAAAGAATTATACAAAAACATTCTCTGAGAGCAACTTCTCTCAACCACCAAAGAACAGTTTGGTGACGAACAATGCCTTTTCTAGCAAGATGGAGCACCTTGCCATAAGGCAAAAGTTATAAATAAGTGCCATCGAAATTTTGGGTCCATTGGCAGGAAACTCCCCAGACCTTGTGATCAATCCTTAAGAGGTGGGTGGACATGACCAAATACTCACAAATTCTCAGAACTGCATTGATTATGCAAAAATGGGCTGTCATTAGTCAGGATGTGGCCCATAAGTTGCTCTTTGCATGAACTTAATGTAATTGTCAACAAAAGCCTTTGACACTTAGGAAATGCTTATGAACATCTGACAAAAAGATCTAAAAACACTAAAGTAGCAGACTTTTGCCCATGGCTGTTGTACATCTAAGAGGTGCAAACAACAGGTCAAACCAAATCAGCCAAAATAAAGTGCCTCCTTTCCCCTGATTGGTGTCTTTTTTTCACTCGTGAGAAGGAAATACAGACGTTGCATTATGTAGGGAGTACAAAATACAATATTTTACAATATTTGTAGCGAAGTAAAAGTAAAAATCCCACCAAAATGGAAATACCAGGAGCATGTGATGAAATTTCTCTTGATTGAAGGCATAAATCTACTGACATTTACAGAAGATTTCAAGCACAGTACGTTGATGAGACTCTTTGCCAAAGTAAGGCCAAGGTGGCTCAAAGCCCACTGCAGTTGTTCCAGTGAACTTGGTGAGTGTAATGCCTAACTTGTGAAAGTGACGCATCTGTCAGTGGGAACTGTAGACACAATCATTCACCTACACCAATTGCACATTATAGGAACTCGGGTGGGAGTTACTGCTACATCCCCTTACAGTCATATGTTTCATATGTTTGGACCATTCTTGGTGGAGTTCCTGGGCAGCCAGCAGTTCAGACATGATGCAGGCATAAAAGAGTAAATAAAATTATATGACATAATATATATGGTGGGTTACAGAATCATGTGATGAAGTCATTTGTCATCACCCATTTGCACATGTAATGAGTGGGCAGGGAATGAGTACAAACAGACAGAGAGGAAACTATTATTCACTTCATCATTTCTCACACTCACATGATGATGATGTTGGAGTTGTTTTTTCTAATGATATTCTTTACAGTAAAGCTTTCAGGTAAGATGAAGCTAATTATTCTTTGTGTATTTTCTTGTGATGAAATCACACTTTTGTTTGATCACTAGACAAGACTTGATTTAATAATCACAGAAACCTACCCTAAAATAGTTAGAGTTTTACAGTATGTTAAATGAAAGATCAGGTCAGTGATAAGGTCTAATTAAAGCTGGGATGCCTACAGCAGAATTAATTTTTTTGAAGTTTAAAAGTCTAAAGTCTAAGAGTTTTTTTTTTTTACTTGTGCTGAAAGGGGGAAATGGGTTTAGCCAACATTGAAATATCTCACGCTTCTCGGTAGCCTGCTGAAGTGTTTTGGTGTTGTAATACCTACCTTTCATTTTATTCCCGAAGTCCAGGCATTGTTGTTCTGGTGTTATTTTAGACACTGCTCTCACTTTAATTGAATAAAAGTCATAAAGAAATGGGTGAGCTGTTAACAGTGGTCATTTTGCAGGCGATAGAAACAGTGTAGTGAAATCATCACAAGAAAAATGTGCTGACTTTTACAGGCCTTTAGACGTTTTTCACTAGCAGAACTAAAATGCCTAAACTGCAAGGACAGAAACAAGAAGGCCAGGTTTAAAAACACATTTATTTCTTTGGCAAAGGCTTTTATCCACAGTGACTCAAAAAAGAGCCAGGGTACATATGGGACTTTTAAGCATTTTAGGGTTTTGTGTACTGTAAGTCCTGGAACTAAACACAACCTTGTATAAACCTACGACCATGCCTGTATATAGTATAGATATAAATCTGAACTTATTTACATTTTATGACATTCAATGGCTACTTTAATAAAAACACCTACAACCCTGAAGATAAGTTGGTTCAGCTTGTGCCCTTCTTGACTGACAGAACTGGCACAAGATGTAGAATTCTACCATTTTAGTCCACCTACATCACAGCTTTTTGTGTGTGCATTCTTGCTTTTCCACTCTCCAGGGTTGTAAAAAGTGGTTATTTAAGGTATTGTAGCCATTCAGTCAGCTTGAACCAGTTTGACCTCTTTCAACAAGGCATTTCAGCTTCAGAATTTCGGTTTTCTGGATGTTTTTTCCCCTGGACCATTCTATGTAAGCTCTAAAGGCTGTTGTGTGTGACAATTCCGTGTTATAATTATACATAATATATAATTAAAGTTTCTGAAAGACTACCTTTAACAACCATGCTACAGCTAAAATCAATAAGTTTATCTGCCCCAATCCAGTGTTGTATGTTATCTTAAGTGCATATATATATATATATAATATATATATATATATATATATATATATTTTCCATTGTGCTGCTGCTATGTAATTTTAGAATTGGCTATCGGATATCGATTGGCTGATCGATTAATTTTAGGAATGAGCAAATGTACCAGTGTTCTAGTGAAGAGTAGCAAGTGTACATTTATAGCGTTAAGCACATACCCTTATCAACTTCTATATTATGTCTATATCTTCATCAAAAATGTACCATTGTGTTAGTACAAATAGGTCAACCTTTAAGAATATTCAAGAGTCCATGTTAGAGAGGAGTTAGTACAATAAACACTTAGTAAGGTTGTAGGTTTTCCGCCTTGGTTTAAGGATAGCCAGGGCAGGACAACTTCACTCCACCACCTTTGTGCCAGGACTTTAATAAAATAAAATGTGAAGTTGTGACAAATAAAATTTGAATTTGAATTTGACTGTGAAACGTATTCATGCATGTCTTTCTTGCATTTTGAGGAATAATGGGTCAAGTTCAAATTCTAAAGGCTCAAGGGTACATGGTGGAGAGCAGCCTTTGGGTTATTATAAAAAGAATAAAAATACAGGCCCAGTGTAGCTGGACTGTGAAAGCAGCCAATTACAGAGACTAAGGCACTTCTCTTGATGGTACTGCATGCTGAAAAGAGGCAAATGAATGGAATAGACTGCACGAAATAAGTTGGGTTTAATTTTCTCTTCCCACTTTTAAGCATTCTGTACCAATAATGCACAGAAGCTTGATTTATACTGTACACATACTACTATATTGTCTATACTGTATATTAACTTTAGGTTTTTGATCTTCCCTTGGAATCATATTTGTGCCATATTACAGGATGCACTTTAACACTACAAAATGAAGAAAAGTTCAAATGGGCAGAATACCTGTTCAAGCCACTTTATGAATTAGTGGGAAAGAGACAAAATATTTCCATAAATACGAGGCTTCTACGTTCTAATATTAGGGAGACATTTTGTTATACTGGGGAGATCATGAGAGAAATGGTAAGATCAAGATGTCAAAATTAGCCATTATTCCCACTTAAAATTTACAGTTGGGTCCATAAGTGTTTGGACAACCACAATATTTGTACAGTAATTGTGTCAATGTAGACTACCACAATGGATTTTAAAAGTGGTCATCAAGATGGGATTAAAGTTTAGACATTCATATTCAATTCAAGGGGTTTAACACTAACCTTTACTGATTTACTGATATTCTTTCTACGGGTAAAAAATGTAATACCAATAAAAGGCCAAATCAATCACCTGATTTGAAACCAATGGTACGATTTTTACTTAGTGAAGACAAATTCCAGGGCATAAAGACCAACAAACAAGAAGCAGTTCAAGAAATCTCCAGTAAAGGCCTGGCAAGGATCTGAAGGGGAGGAAATTAGCATTTAATATACAGTATATATACAGTATATAGACACAATTGTTTTAAGACCCAAAGGTCAGTTGTTCTGAAACAGAGCAATAAGTAGTAATTTACAATAAATTTACAATTTACAAATTACAATAAGTAGTAATTTACAAGTAATTATTTATTTATTCATTTATTATGAATTTTTTTGGATGCCTTCACCATTGTTTTACAATGTAGAAAGAAAAAAGAAACAGGAAAGAGCATGGAATTTGAAGGTTTATCCTGGTTTTAACTTTTTACTGGTTGTGTGTGTGCGTGTGTGTGTGTGTGTTCTGCACTTCATTAAAATGTTCCCTTTCCCCCCACTGCAGCTGCTGGGAGTGTCATTACAGTGAATAATCTGTCTGTACAACAAGGAAAGTCCATCATCATTCCTTGTTTCTATAATGCACAACATGTCAATGCACCAAAGTACCTGTGCTTTGGAAATCTCTGGGATTTTTGCAAAAATGTTATGGAAATTAATCCTGGAAAGGTCTCGATCTCGGATGACCAAACCCAGCAAATATTTACTGTGACTATCAAGAACGTAACAACTAGTGATTCTGGTCTATACTGGTGTTCTATTAAAATGTATGGCTTTGACAAAAAGAAGGACTTTAAACTAAACGTCAGAAAAGGTGAGATTACCGTATACCCTACATTAATGTTCATGATACTGTAAGTCTTCTTCTTTGTCTTTCGGCTGTTCCCTTTCAGGGGTTGCCGCAGCGAATCATCTGCCTCCTTCTAACCCTATCCTCTGCATCCTCTTCTCTCACACCAACTAACTTCATGTCCTCTCTCACTGCATCCATAAATCGCC
>JAQMYJ010000033.1:27160763-27180503 GCA_030014305.1 Clarias laeviceps
AGAAAGTAACGCTGTAATGTAACTGATTACTTTTTAATGACAGTAATTTTGTAATGTAATTGGTTACTTTAAAAAGTTACGTCCCCCAACACTGCTCATTTAAATGTAAAAAAAACCACAACAGCTGACTACTGACTCCTGCAATGTGTTACACATCAGTCTTCCCATGAAAGTCCTTCATTACCCCAGTTGGTGTGAAACATACCATATACTTACTGCTACAGCTCTAGTGTGATTCAGGTGCCCTGTGCATAACAGGTTTTTGCAAAACACAATTGTCCGAACAACCTTTGAAATTATGAATCCATTTAACAATTTCTATTCATTATTCAACGGCAACTTATGTAACTCTGTAATGTTCTGTTTTTAGCTAGATTAAAAATGATCTGCTCATTTACTAGTACTTTCTTGCTTACAGTGTCTCTTGCTTAGAACACCAGATGTGTGACCAAACTGGGCATGAAAAATCATCAATCAGCACAAGGTCTGATGGCAGCTCTATCAGAACGGCTGAATAAAATTGATTGGTTTACATCCAGAGGAGCAGGCAGCATATACTTCCACTATTTATTAATTAACACCAACTTGCTTTTCGTAATCAAAATGTATACAGTATAAGCACGACTTGTTTCTAGCATGCCAACTATGTATAGCTGGCAAGCAAATAAAACAAAATAGCAACTAAAAGTAACACTAGCAATCCATCTAGAGACATCTAGTTGGATCTTTCTTTACCTGAGAATCACTCGCTGCTGCAAATACAGTATGGTCACATATGAATAATGCAAAGATTGCCGTGAGATTGCTATGGATGGTAAAGCATATATTCCCTAAAGATTGCTATGAATGCTATCATGTGGATGTCCTAAAAACACTGAAGTCTCTTTCAGTTACTCATTTAGCTGAGATCAATCTTAGTATCAAGTGTAAGTGAAGTGAATGCTCCTGCTGTAACTCCTGACATTTCTTGAAGTGTTTTTTTCTAGCTTGGCTCCACTGAAAACTGTGCTCATTCCAATAGTTTACATTTTAAAAATACTGTTCAAAAAGATGGTTCTTCAAGGTGGCATGGTGGTGTAGTGGTACTGAGAACTGGCACCTACAGCATTAAGGGACAGATTCCCACTTCAGATCTGTGTGCATGGAGTTTGCAGGTTCTTCCCCGGCTTGGTGGGTTTCCTCTCACAGTACAAAAACATGTAGATTAGGCTAATTGGCGTTCCAAAATTGTATGTGTACTGTATGTGTCCTGCAATGGATTAACACACTGTCTTGTGCCCAAAGTCTCCTGGAATAGGCACCAGACCCCCTGTGACCATGTACAAGATTAAAGGTATAGAATATGAAATGAAAAAAGGTGGTTTATTGGTTCAGTGAAAAGAGGTGGTTATTTTTTATTCAATTCAATTCAGTTCTATTTAAATTAAAGTTTTTTTTTTATTTTTTTATTTTTTTATCAGTAAACATTGTCCCAAAGCAGCTTTACATATATCCAGACATAGATTTCTAAATCTATTCCTAATGAGTCAGTACAACTGTGGAAAGGAAAAATGCCTTAAGACAATACCAGGAACAAACATTTAGAGGAAACAATCTCAAAAGGGAGCCTGTCCTATTCTGGATGACGCCAGATAATGTGATTATGCAACATTAATCTTCCACTACTGTATTCTATACACTACTGAATGTGTTAAAATGATCTTCAGTATGAGCTTCAGGGCTTCAGGGCCTTTTAGTGCATGTAAAGTTACCAAATTTTGACATAACATATTTGTATTCAGTAAATCTTCACGCAGCAGTCTTTAGGGTATCAATGTTTTACCATCCATAGCAATCTCACAGCAATTTCAAAACTGTCCATATGGGGTCATCCTCGCAACAGCAAGTAATTCTCAACCAGAGGAATCTTCTAGCAGAATTAAAGGTCGAATGGGCGTGGCAGGTCTGCAGGGCAGGAAGAGTCAGCGTCAGGTATGAAGAGTCAGGAGGAGAGACAGCTATTTTAGCAACAGTACCCTACCAAATACTACCAATTTATTTATTTACTCAATGTACAGACTAGAATTTCAAGTTATCTGACCGTGATCATTATGCCAGGGTGATGTTTTTCTCTCTCTCAAATGATTTTTCTTTAAATGGGTCTCTATTATGTAGTATGTACCGGCCTGTATGCTTTCAGATGGGCTTAGATAAAGATCCAAAATCATCCTGTCTGTAAAATTTTTTAATAAAACAAATAACAAAAGCCAACTTGGTGGTACAATTGATGTGGTAGAATGGCAAACTGCATATATTAATACATTTATATTTAAACAATAAAAAGCCATTATCACAATAAAATACAGTTTGATCCCTTTATTGCATGTAAATTGTTAAGTAGCTTGTTAGGAAGCTGGCAGTCAGAGCATTGGGTCAAACACGATACAACAACCCTGGAGCAGATAGGGTTAAATGCCTCCCAGATACCACTCACCATTTTAAAGGACACAAATTCTAGACAGGTTTAAATATATTGTTTCTCAGTTTCTTTCCCCACAGAAGTTCAGTTGCTCAGGTAATAATGTGTTTAATAAATGTGTGCAATTTACACTTCTTCCCTCATTGAAAACTTTAGATCTAAAAATATGCAATAATAATTCAAAAGCCTTTGTCATTTGGCAACTGGGAGTGGCCCTCTCATGGGCTATCATCCCATGCAGTATGTGGGCCAGATCAACATGGGAGAGATGGGCCAGAACTGGGCCATAATAATTTTGCTATCTGGGCTGAATCAAAAGCCCAGCTGCACGACAAACTATTCTCACTAGGACTGCACAATTTGATTCAAAATTTACATTATATATTGCGATTGTGATTTATGCTACATTCCTTAACAATTAAATGTAGCATTTAGTATTGAAGCTTATGTACTGTATTGAGACCAAAGCAGAAATAGTTGCATGGCATTGTGTGTTTATTAGTTTCTGAAATCCCTCTTTCACAACATGGTCACCATGACCTTCACTAAGTAATACTGTATGTAACATCATCTGTGATTTTTCTTGACTTTTTAACATTTTCTTGTTCGGCATGGTGCCTGCATAAGCACTTCAAATGGTTTACTTATGTTGGAATTTAAAAAGCACCAAATTAGATGATCCCTAAAACCACACAAAATCAAAGCACCGATGAACGAAACTTTTGATTTGTCAGCTTTAGCATGAGTCTCTGTGTTCACAGGTCATGTTCAGTATAGTTCAGGTAAAACTCCCCATTTATTACTGACTCTAAAGATATTACTTAAAAATAAATTGCACCTTGCATGAATTCATATTCTGATTTTGATTCCTACGCAATTCATTGTGAAGCTCTGCTTATCACCTACAGTATATTAACCTTGTAGAAGTAGCTAGATGGCTTGTTAGTGTTAGCTTGTTTAGATATTGCTAGTTGGTAATTTAGCATGTCCAGTTTGGTCCACTCATTTAATTCACTAAGCAAGAAAATTCCTGGTACAGGAAG
Organism: Clarias laeviceps; assembly: GCA_030014305.1. Classification (NCBI taxonomy): domain Eukaryota; kingdom Metazoa; phylum Chordata; class Actinopteri; order Siluriformes; family Clariidae; genus Clarias; species Clarias laeviceps. Next base: position 27,164,265 of record JAQMYJ010000033.1, read on the forward strand.
CAAATGATATTTAAGCTAGCCAGAAAGTGAACGTTACAAACTTACATAAGTAGTGGTTAATTAAGTAATAGAAATTATTAGAATAACCACTAAATTTTTTTTTTTAACTTATAATACATAATTCCAAAGGTTGTTCAAATAACTGTTACTAAAATTCGACTGTGACAGTGAGTTGGTATCTGATGCCTTATGATAATATAATTATTTTCTTAAAGTTGTAGCTTTTTAAGCTTTTTGTTTCTTCTTAAAGGAATCATTTACACAATGTACTGAATTTAGCAAAAATTGATTATGCACAGGGCAATTGAATTATACCAACTCAATTCAACTTTATTTGTTTACCACTTTTAACAATTGACATTGTCGCAATGCAGCTTTGCACAATCAAAAGAATAATTTAAGTTTGTATGAAATGTGAATGTGTATGAATCAGAATGATCAGATTGTCTCTGATGAGCAAGCCGAGGACGATGGCAACAGTGGCAAGGAAAAACTCCCTGAGATGGCAGTAGGAAGAAACCTTGAGAGGAACCAGACCAAATGAGGATGGGAACCCTGCCCAGGGTGTAACCTGCCTCGTGCCCTAAGTCTCCTGGGATAGGCTCCAGGTCCCCGCAACCCTGAATACAGGATAAAGTGGTATAAACGATGAGTGAGTGAGTGAGTGAGTGAGGTAGACTGTAGGAATTTCCAGTCTTGAACTATCAAGTGAATGCAGTCACACACCCTCAGAGAACAGCTGTCAGCATCAGCTGAGGCCAGGACCGTCTTTGTGGAAAGGGGGAATGGTCCCTAGTCACCACACGCATCCAAGGCAGAAAACACAGGGCATCCATGTGACGAGATCTCCAACCAGAAGCGGGACACCAGGACGAGTCAAACAGGTCCAGAGGGCACAGGGGATCTGGATCACTGGCAGCTCAGGAGCGACATGTATAGCTCAACAGAGAGACAGGGAGAGGGAAAGAGATTGAGAGAAAGAGAGCAGAAGAGTAGGAGAGATAACAGTTAGGTATGGTCACAGTCACACTATAAAGTGAATAAATATTTAGTGTAGAGTGCAAGCAGGGACTGCAGCAAGACTAACTATGACAGCATAACCAAAAGGGAGAGCCAGAAGCTCTCAGGAGACAGAAGGAGTCTGCTTTCCTTTAATTAACCATGATTGGTCATCAGAAAAAGCTGAACCAATTTGGGTAAGCAGACAAAAAAGGCACATAAGAACGTTTGTGACGATGTCAGTACGTAATTTGCTAAGTCCCACTGTCTCAGCTGTCTTTGTTAACAAGAAGCTCACTTCCTAAAAGTTCTCATACAGAGAGGACATCTATGGGCAGCCATACCATGAACTGTTAGAAAGACTTATCTCTCATCTGCACCACTACAGTTAGATGATTCATTCAGACACAAAGTCAGACTCTTAAACACCTGATGGGAGAAAGGATTGTACAAGAACTTCCCAGTAAACATTAGCCACCTTATCAAGATTGGTAATTTCATGGGAAGGCTGTTGTGAAACACATTGCAGATGTTAGTTATCATCTGTTGTGTTTTTGATATTTGAATCAGTACCAAAGTCCCATTTGAGAGCCCCTCGTCCCAACCACATCAACAAAGAAACTGAAACAGTTTCATTAAATCTGATCTTATCAAGTTGTCAGAGGCCCAATGTAAGAAAAATGTCATTTGACATACAATTGTGGCATTGTACCACTAGGGTTGGTCCAAGTATTTTTGGAACTGCTGTGATGTTCACATACAACAATCTCACAGAATGGGTCAAAAAAACAAAAGACATCTTGTGATTGAAGTATCTGCAGGCTGAAACATTTTGTTGATTAGACACATCAGAGGAACAACAGCCTCAATCTCATGTTGTATTTTAAAGCTCCATTACATTACATTACAAGAATTATCTTTGCTTCTTAAGTTATTTTTGATGTGCTATGTCATGAAGAATGTTTAAGTTTGACTAACTCTCTGAAAGTTGTTGTGAAGAAGTTCATCCTGTTCTCCATGTAAGTGCTCTAATGTCTCTCTGCCCAAATGATTCAGCTTTTTCCTGCAGGTTGAAGAAGGTCATACACCAATTATCTTTAGTTAGCTTTTATACTCATGGTGTCTAAGGCTGTTAACAAAAAAAAAAGTAAATGGAAAAAATGTGAATGGATAGAAACACATTACCGCCTAAGACTATTTATAAAACCAGGTTCATAATCATCCTCAGAAATGAGAGATAATAGATTAAAAACTTTGTAAAGATATTTGCCCCTTTCAAATATGGCATCCTGTTTAAATTTCGGATCAGATTTGGAATGGACAAACCAATACTCATCTAAACACAAAGCTATATTTGCTACAGGAAACAAGGATATACTATATTAAAACACTATATTCTAGTCCATATTAAAACACTATATTCTAAGCAAGGAACAAAATGTAACTTTTATCCTTCCTTCTTTTCTAAATTGTTTTAGATCCTGAAGAAGAATGATGAGAACAAGTTTTCAGTTTTTGGAGCTTATTTTGCAAATATTGTGTTAATAGTCTAGCTCATATTTCTCTGTTTACGCTGATTTCATCAAGGATGTTTCTCCTCAAATAAAAAATCTTTTGTCTTACAGTAAGTTCGTGGTCTAATGAGTTGCCTTCAATACATACGGTTACATACAGTAACTATGTGATTAGCAACATCAGAGGATCAACTACAGAATGCTGTTTAAAATTTTTTTTTTTTTTAAGTAGAGCTGCTGGGTCCGAATCTGGACCGCAGTTATACAGTTGATGATTCTATTTGAAAGAAGTTCCACCCACTGTCCATCTGGGAAAATCAATTTTCGCTTGTCTTTAATGTAGAACTGCACTCAGAGCAATTTTCTTTAGTAATTATAATCACAATATTGCAAAAGTAAATAAAATGCCCTATTGCTCTACTGGAGGACATGGGCTTACCCTAAATGCCCTCCACAATAAATTGGTCTAAAAACAACACTACCTGGCAATTTGTATGTGTGGTCACACATGAGCAGGGTTACCAGATTGCACAAAAAAATTTGCAGCACTAAAAACCCACCCACTTCAATTAAAATTAAACTATTAAATAAACATGCATAAATGCATTTAACTACTTACACACAACTGCCATCTTTTATTAAAATTAGCCTAATATTTATTACCCACCCAATCATTAATTAATTAATTCATTCATTCATCATCTATACTGCGTATCTTACACAGGGTGATAGGAGGCCTAGAGTCTATCCTAGGATACTTTGGGCACAAGACGTTGTACAACCTGGACAGGGTGCCAATCCATTGCAGGGCCTACACACATACATACTACGGGCAATTACACCAATTAATCCAATCAGCATGTCTTTGGACAGTAGACATCCAGAGTAAACCCACCAAGCACAGGGAGAACTCCACGCACACAGACCTGAGGTAGGAATTGAACCCCGATTCTGGAGGTGCAAGGCCACTATGCTAAGCACTATGCCACTTCCTTAAATCGTAACCAAGCTACTCATACAGAGCTGAAGAGGTTTGTTAACTGAATTTTTTTTTTGCCTGGCTGCTATGAGCAGCCATACCAGGAACTACTAGATAGACTTATCTCTCGTCTGCACCTCTGCAGTCAGATGACTCGTGCAGACAAATAATTGTACAGTGAGACATTTGGACGTTTGGGAGGAAGGGTTATGCATGGTCTTCTCATTAACCACAAGCAACTTTTGGTATTTCACTTTTGGTATGTCTTGACCACTGCATTCCATAACATAACCTATGTTTGTACCCTGGCTTTCTCCTATGCACACAGGATTAAGAAGCACTTGAGTCTGGGGAAGCAGGAGAGTAAGTTCAGGTTAGTTTTGATGCTACTCACAAGGGATGCCAAGGAGGCCGCACAGATACTGAATTGCGCAATTGGTGTGAGCCTCCAGCCAAGGTGAGTTCTGGTGGCCCGCTCCCTTGTTAGGTGCACTCTGCTGTTGACGCACCCTACATAATGTGCGCAGTATGTGTGCAAGAAGCGTCTGCACTGAGGAGCCCACCATCACAGCACCTCTCCCCCCCCCTTAGGCTTTGAGCTTGTTAACAAGTACAGGGTGTAATGACGTGAGAGGGCGTGTTGGGCCCCGAACCTGTGAACCACTGAGAATGAGAAGTCCTATATGGAGAGAAACCACCTTATTATTCAGGTATTAGTGTCCTTAGCCTATTATAGAGGAGCATGGTCTGTTACTAATGTAAAATGGCACCCTTTTTGATAATAATGGAGCTCCTCTACTGCCCACTTAATGTCAAGGGCCTCCCGTTCAATGGTTGCATAATTTCTCTCAACATTTGTAAGTTTTCTACTTACATACAAGACTGGATGTTCTTTACCCTCGAACTCCTGAGAAAAGACTGCCCCGAGCCCAGAATCCAAAGCATCGGTTTATAGTTTTGACATGAATGGCGTATTTTGATCAGTGAGTATTTCCTTTGGGAAGCCGACTCTGCTGAAGAGCTGTACCAACTCCTTCGCAATGTTCTTTGATGTAGCTTTTTTTAAGGGCACAGCCTCAGGATAAGACGTAGCATAGTCAACAATCACTAGGATATACAGATTTTTTGCAGATTTGGGCAGCGGCCTACCAGATCCATACCAATCCTCTTGAAGGATATGCTTATCTTAGGCATTGAAATTAGGAGTGCAGGGGTGGGCTTAGCAGGTGCTAATAGGTGGGACAGCGCTGACAGAAGTTGCAGACCTCCGCGTTGAGCCCCAGCCAATGGAATTGGTCCTGAACATTCTCAATAGTGTTTTGCACCCCCAGGTGACCTCCAAACAATGTGGAATTCACCAGGCGCATCACGGTGTCAACCTTAGCCTGTAGAACCACTAAAAGATCGCATTTAGATTTACTTCGTTTTGTATAGTAATACAATAAGTTATTTCTTACGAAGAAATATGAGACTGGCCAGGGCTGCGGGGCTGTCTGGCTGCACCCTCTATTGATACCACCTGTTCCCAGCAGTGTTTGAGTTGCAGATCTACACTCGTGCTGTAGTTGTGCGAAGGCATCACTAGCCTCACCTTCAGTTCCAGCGTCACCCCCATCAGTAGGTGGCTGCAACAACCACGCTGGCTGCATCACGGCGGGATTTCTCCAGCTTGAGCATCGCATCCTCTGTTTCTTCTGCGCAGTGTCATCTCACTGGGGCAGCAGATCGGGCCAATCGTGACTCAGAAGTAGAGGTAGCTCAGGGATTATGCCAGCTTTGAGTTTGAATTTACCCCACCGCGGGCACTTCCTGCTAATTGCAGTGAACACAAGTGAAAGAAATAGGGTTGCATGGGGGTCCATTAGGCGGCACAAGAGATGCACCGCAAGGCGGTGCGGGACCTTCGTTATACTTAAAGCTGGCATGTAAATTTCTGCCTGGTGGTCTTTCTGGTTCTGACGGCATTGGCTCGTCACGCGGAGATTCTGGCAGCATGGGAGCTGGTTCTTTGCATAGTAGGGAGTAGATACCTGATTTGGCTGAGCCAGTTGAGCTGCACTCTGGGTACGACCTAAGCGTCCATTTGTGTCCATTTGTGAAACTACATAGTGGCTTGTGCACTGGAAAGTCTACAGCAGTGCAAGATCTTTGTTATCAGCAACTCATAGTTTTCTGCCTCCTCTTTAGGCAAAGAAAAATAGGCACGCTGTGCCTCACCTGATAGCAGTAGGATAAGAATGTGCGCAACTACGCTTCAATGTCATCATGAGGTGTGAGCATAATGAGCAGGTATCTGCAACCCGATGGGAAGCACCTCTTGTTGCTAATCTGTGGTGAAGGAGTGTCTCCTTCACCACAGATCGCAGATTACAGATTGTGACTGTCGCCTGCAAACCTTGTAAAAGGCTGCTCCAAGAGCGCCTGTTGTTGAAGCTCATTTCAAGCGGATGTCCCAAGTGTCTGGTTTGGTTCCATGTGCCCGCATTCTCCACCAGTGTAACGGGTCTGGCACATGGATAGAACACATGGGAAGCAGATGCCAATGTCTCAACAACAGTTCTTTAATTAAAGCTTAGTTTAAGCAGCAAAGTATGCAGTTCTTTGTGAATACACAACGGGCCATGGAAGCACAGGCTTTATACCCATCTCAGTGAAAGTTGCGGTTTCGTGGGCCGATGCTCAGTAGCCGTGGTGTCATTAGAGGCGCACAGGTTTGTAAAGAGCAGGTGAGCCTTGCAGCACTGAAGAGGTGACGCGTTGTATGCAGAGACAGCAGAGTGGTTGCGTGGGCAGAGAGCAGGCTGCTTTCTCCTAGTCGAATGGGACTCGGAACTACTCGAGTCTAGAAAAACAGGAGACTTAAGTTTAGGGCAGTTTTCTCACAGAGGGAAGCCAAGGAGGCCTCTTTAGGACGCTGGCAGGGCGGACACTGAGCGGCACAAATGGTAATGAGCCTCCAGCCCAGGGTGAGTTCTGGTGGCCCAGGGTGAGTTCTGGTGGCCCGCCCCCTTGTTAGGTTCACTCTGCCGTTAACGCACCCTTTGTGGTGTGTCCAGTGTGTGTGTGTGTGTGTGTGTGCGAGATGCGCCTGCACTGTGCCCGCCATCACAATATTTAGTAGAATCTTTATGCTAACCAAATGAAAGCACCCACAATAATGTTTAGGGTATTGATGTTTTGCCATTCACAGCAATCTCACAGCAATTTCAAGACTGTCCATATGGGGTCGTCCTCGCACAGGCAAGTATTTCTCAAGCAAAGAAAACTCCTAGCAGAATTAAAGGTCTAAATGGGCAGGGCAGGAGGAGTCAGGGTCAGGTATAAAGAGTCCGGAGGAGAGACATGTTGATCTAGCATAAGTAGACTCTATAGTTAAGAAGATTCCACCAATACCATTCCAAATACAATTTACTGTATTTACTCCTTTTACAGACTAGAATTTCCACCAAAATGATATGTTGCTAGCAAAAAAATTAAAAAACTAGTTTTATTCATTTATATTTGAACAAGAAAAAGCCTTCATCACAATTAAATACGGTTAAATCCCTTTCACTGCATGTAACTGCTTGTTAGGAAGCTGGGGGTCAGAGCATAGCGTCAAACATGATACAACAACCCTGGAGCAGATAAGGTTAAACACCTTCCTTTGATAGGTCAGTTTTAACAGGAATCTCTGAGTCCACAGATGATGGTACATGTTCAGTATACTTCAGGTAAAACTCCAGATTAATTACTGAATATGCACGTATTATTCAATACTTAATAATAAATTGCACCATTTGGAATTAAATAATTTTATGGGTTCATATTGTGATTTTGATTCCTATGCAATTCATTGTGCAGCTCTGCTTATCACCAGTATATTCAATAGAGTATATTATACAGTATATTAACCTTGTAGAAGTAGCTAGATGGCTTCTTAGTGTTAGCTTGTTTAGATATTGCTGGTTGGTAATTTAGCATGTCCAGTTTAGTCTGCCCATTTGGCTCACTAAGCAAGACATTTTGTGCAAGAAAACACTAGTACAGGAAGCAAATGATATTTAAGCTAGCCAGGAAGTGAACATTACATAATTACATAAGTAGTGGTTAATTAAGTAATAGAAATTATTAGAATAACTAATCAAATATTTTAACTTGATTCATAATTCCGAAGGTTGTTCAAATAACTGTTACTGAAATTCGATTGAATTATGCCAGAGCTGTAGCAGTAAGTAGATGGTATGTTTCACACTCACTGGGGTACAGAAGGAGTCAGCTTTCCTTTAATTAACCAAGATTGGTAATCAGAAAAAGCTGAACCATTTAGGTACACAGATAAAACAGGCACATGAGAACATGTGTGACGATGTATGTTCCTAATTTGCTAAGGCCCCATGTAAGCTGTCTTTGTTAACATGACATTGTGAAGTTCACTTTATAAAATCGTAGTCAAGCTTCTCATACAGAGCTGGAGAGTGCGTCTATCGGCAGCCTGTTAACTGTTAGATAGATGCCTGATGGGACGAACGGTTACACAAGGGCTTCCCAGTAAATATTAGCCACCTTACCAAGATTGGTCATTTCATGAGAAGGCTGTTGTGTAACACATTGCAGATGTTAGTAATCAGCTGTTGTGTTTTTGATATGTTAATCAGTACAGTCCCCTTGGAAAACCCCTTGTACAACCACATAATCACAGAAGCTGGTTTCAATAAATCTGATCTTGTCTTTTTTTTTTTTTTTACCTTATTTACATCACAACTTCACTCATTAACACGCTAGTGAAGTACAGTGTAGTCACCTTTAACATGCTTTCACTAGTGCCTCATTAAAAGGAACTACACACGGGGTATTACTTTAAACTAGCTCATAAGATTCATAATGGAAAACGTCCTGGAAAATGACCTCCTTTATTCCATTTGTAAGTCTTTCATATCTACCCTGAAATTATACACAGATTTATTATTTAACTGGTTTATAAAGAATAAGGTTTATTACAAATTAGGTCTTTTAATATCAACTGATATTTCACTTTCAGCAATACGAAAGCAGAAAGCTGAGTTGGTCCATAACAGAATCTTTCGCTTGTTAGTTAAATCTTATTTCCAATAGCCTAATTAGCTTGAACTTAAAATGCCCCAATGAAGCAGAAGACATAGTGGTATCTTTAGTTCTTTGGCAGTTTTAAGAATCCTTCAGTAAGCATTCACCAGCCACAGTTCTCTAATAAGCCAATAACTGCACAGCGCAGTACATATAACCATGGAGATACAGATCAATAACTACAGGTAATGTTTAGATCAATCATCAGAATGAAAAAACACAATTGTGATCTGTAATCTGACTTTAAGTGTGGCATGATTGTTTGTACCACAAGGGCTGGTTCGAGTACTTTTGGAATTGCTTTGATGTTCACACACAACAATATCACAGAATGGTGCGAAAAACAAAAAACATCTTGTGAGTGAAGTATCTGCATGCTGAAACATTTTGTTGAAATGTCAAAAGTCCATGTTGTATTTTAAAGCTCCATTACTTTAGCTCTATTACAAGAATGATCGCTAATTTGCATTTATTGCTTCTTCAGTTATTTTGATGTGCTATGTTAAAAGAATGTCTAACTTTGACTAACTGTCTGAAAGTTATTGTCAAGAAGTTCTTCCACTATCCTTTATATACTGTATATACTGTAAAGAAAGCTTGATTTTTCTACAGAACTGCTCTAATGTTTCTCAACCCAAATGATTCAGCTTTTTTTCCAGCAGCTTGAAGAAGGTCATACACCATTTATCTATAGTTAGCTTTTATACTTATGGTGTCTAAAACTGTTAACCAAAAAAAAAGTAAATGGAAAAAATGTGAATGGATAGAAACACATTACTGGCTAAGACAATTTGTAAAGCCAAGTTCATAATTATCCTCAGAAATTACAGATAATGGATTAAAAACTTTGTAAAGATATTTTACCCTTCAAACTATGGCATCCTGTTTAAATTTAAGATCGGATTCAGAATGGACAAACCAATACTCATCTAAGCACAAAGCTACATTTCCTACAGGAAACCAGGATATACATATTAAAACACTATATTCTAAGCAAGCTTTTTTTATTATTATTATTTTCTAAATTGCTTTTTCAATAGATGCTGGAGAAGAACGATGGGTCCAAGTGCCCAGTTTTTGGGGCTTATTTAGCAAATATTGTGTTAATAGTCTAGCTCATATTTCTCTGTATACGCTGATTTCATCATGGCTGTTTCTTTCCAAATTATTATTTTTTGTCTTACAGTAAGTCTGTGGTCTAATAAGCTGCCTTTAGCTAAATAATTTACATAGAGTAACTGCATGTGATTAGATAAGCAACACCAGAGGATCTACTATAGAATGACTCCACCCACTGCCAGTCCGAGTTAATCAATTTTCTCTTGTCTACAATGTAGAACTGCACTAAGAGCAATTTTCTATAGTAATTATATTCACAATATTACACAAGTTAAAAAATGCACTATTGTTCTATTGGAGAATGTGGGCTTAACCTGAATGCCCTCCACCATAAATTGGTCTAGAAACAACATTAGCTAGCAATATGTATGTGCAGTCACACATGAGCAGGTTTGCCAGATCACCCTAACATCCACCCACTCTACTTTGGGCATGAGGTGTGGTACACTCTGGACAGCGTGCCAATCAATTGCAACTTGGGAATGCCAGTTACCTAATCTGCATGTTTTTGGACTGTGGAAACCGGAGTACCCAGAGGAAACCCACCAAGCACAGGGAGAACATTCCAACTGCACTCACACAGACCTGAGGGGGGAATCGAACTCTGAACCTGGAGGTCGAGGCCACAATTCTAATCACTATGCCAACGTGCCTCCTCCCAGCCCAATCAGTAGTAGAAAACTACCCAATATTCCAACACTGATCCATGAGCACAGAACATTCAACCTGAGAGATTGATGTTCTCGCCTACATCACAGTGAAGTTATTCCCATGTTGCAAGCATTAAAAGATCTGGTGCTTCTTACCAGTAGACCTGACTCTGAATTCAGCTAAAATGTTTGGTTTTCAGCTAAAAGTATTTATAACGTTGTATGCAATGGCAGTGTTATACAAAAACCTAAAAGCTATCTAAAACACATTCATTTTTCATGAAATCTCAGAACCTCATCTTTGATCCTTACTAAAACACATTTTGCTGACTTTTACTAATTTGATTAGCATTTTTCAGAATTTAGCTACTAATTCAGCATAGAATTATGTCAATGATGGTTCAGTGTGAGATTTAACATACAGAGCTGATTAGCTGATTGTGCTAAACCGCACTGATGAGAATAGTCACATGACTAAGGCCATCATTTGGGTGCTGTGGAGTGTGGGAAAGATATCCAGGGGGTGGGTGGTGGTCCTTAGGGGTGCCAGTGATAGCTGGGGTATATGTCACATATTGGTGAGTTCTCCTCATTCCCTTTCCTTCTCTCTTGCTCTCTTTGTTTATTCCTATTTGAGACTGTAGCTCTATCACTCTGTATCCATTTTTTCTAAACCTGCCTTCTTTTCCTTTCAAGTCTCTTTTCTCAGTCGTCCTCAGTCAGTAATGGTGGATGGACAGATGGCTGGAAGCAGGGCTCTGGATCTACCTGCGAGGACAGCTGGTGACTTCCCATTAACGCTTAAACAGAGGGTTGCCTTCGTGTTCCCGACTGTCACCTGAGCACCATGGGGCCCTTGACAGCCTCTATCGAAATGACAATTTAGAAAATGAGAGGGGAAACAAAAATACATACATTCTGTTCTAATATACAATATAAGTAGTATACACTCTTAATCTGATCCCCAAATCAAACAGGATGCAGTAACTCAAAGATGGCAATATTTTAAGAAGCTTTAATAACATTTGTTAATTTGTAATTATGAACCTGGCTTTAACCTCAGCATTAGTCAATAATGTCTTTCAATCTATTTATATTCTTTCCATATAGAGTATGTTTTTGTTAACAGCCTTACAGACTGCATGAATAAAAAAGCTCACTAAAGACAAATGCTGTAGAACCTTCTTCAACCTCAAGGAAAGCTGAACCATTTGGGCAGACAGACAATAGAGTCATGTGAGAACGTGTGTGATGACGTCTGTGCCTAATTTGCTTAGTCCCGTTGTCAACTGTCCTTGTTTACATGACTGCGTCAAGCTCACTGCATAAAATCGTAGCCAAGCTTCTCGTTTAGAGCTGGAGAGGTTTTGTTAATTGGACTTTTTTTTTTTTTTTTTTTTTGCTTGATGCCTATGGGCATCCATACCAGGAAGTGTTAGATAGACTTCTCTTATCTACACCTCTGCAGTGTGATGACTCTGACAGACACATAAGAGTGAAGTGAGACTCTTGGACACCTGACTCTTGAAAGGAAGGGTTATGCAAGGACTTCTCGTTAACCACAAGCAACTTTTGCTATTTCACTTTTGGTATGTCCTGACCACTGCAGACCATAACATAACCTATTTATATTTAGTGCAATCTTTATGCTAACCAAATGAAGGCATCCACAACAATCTTTAGGGTGTCCTTGTTTTACCATCCACAGCTATCTTACAGCAATTTTAAGACTATCCATGTGGGGTCGTACTCGCAACAGCAAGTATTTTTCAAGCGAAGGAAACTCCTAGCAGAAGTCAAGGTCTGATTGGTCCTGGCAGGTCTTCAGGGCAGGAAGAGTCAGGGTCAGGGATGAAGAGTCAGGAGCTGATCTATCACCAGTAGACTTCTATAGTTAAGAAAGCTTTTCTTCAATACTATTCCGAAAACTACCAATTTATTTATTTACTCCATGCACAGACTAGAATTTCAAGTGATATGAGCGTGATCATTATAATGGGGTGCTGTTTTTTCCTCTCTAATGATTTTTCTTTAAATGGGTCTCTATGGGTAGTATGTACCGGCCTGTATGCATTCAGATGAGCTTAAATAAAGTGCATATATTAGGCCCAAGACAATTTTTAAATGAAATGACTTATTGATCTTAGTTCAGAAAGGGTTAGTGTATTTAAATTTTATTTTTTTATAATTAATACAAATCTCATTGTTAAATCAAGAGTGTGTCCACCATAATGATATGTTGCTAGCAAAAAGTGAAACAAACAGTTTTATTAATTTACATTTGAACAAGAAAAAGCCTTTGTCACAATTAAATACAGTTAAATCCCTTTATTTGCATGTCCCTGCTTGTTAGGAAGCTGTCGGTTAGAGCGTAGGGTCAAGCATGATACAACAACCCTGGAGCAGATAGGGTTAAACGCCTACCCTTGATTTGTCACTTTTAGCATGAGTTTCTGTGTCCACAGGTCATGTTCAGTATACCTCAGCCAAAACTCCACATTAATTACTGACTATGCATGTATTACATGCATGGGTTCATATTGTGATTTTGATTTTTATGCAATTCATTGTGCAACTCTGCTTATCACCTACAGTATACAGTATTAACTGTTACTGAAATTTGACTGTGACAGTAAGATGGTGTCTGATGCTTTATATTCATATCATTATTTTTTTTTTTTAAGTTGTAGCTTTAAGCTTTTTGTTTCCTCTTGAAGGAATCAATTACACAATGCACTGAATTTAGAAAAAAATGATTATGCACAGGGCAATTGAATTATGACAAAGCTGTAGCAGTAAGTAGATGGTATGTTTCACACCCACTGGGGTACAGAAGGAGTCTGCTTTCCTTTAATTAACCAAGATTGGTCATCAGAAAAAGCTGAACCATTTGGGTACACAGATAAAACAGGCACATGAGTTTGTTCTTGTTTACATGACTGTGTGAAGCTCACTTCCTAAAATCAAAGCCGAGCTTCTCATACAGAGCTGGAGCAGCCATACCAGGAACTGTTAGATAGACTTATCTCTTGTCTGCACCACTGTAGTCACATGATTCATACAGACACAAAGACAGACTCTTAGACGCCTGACGGGACGAAGGGTTACACAAGGACTTCCCAGTAAATATTAGCCACCTTACCAAGATTGGTCATTTCATGGGAAGGCTGTTGTGTAACACATTACAGATGTCAGTAATCAGCTCTTGTGTTTTTATATTTTAATCAGTATGGGAAGCCCCCCGTACCAACCACATGAACACAGAAGCTGAAACATTTTCATTAAAGCTGATCTTGGCAAGTTGTCAAAAGACCCAATATAGGAAATTTGCATTCAACAGCTGAGAATATATCTAAAGTATAATATTAGTGTCATCAAAACACACCAGTGTTGTCTATTTAAAGTGTTTACTATAATTGACTACGTATGTATTTTTTTTTACCTTATTTACATCACAACTTCACTCATTAACTTCATTAACATTAACACGCTAGTGAAGTACAGTGTAGTCACCTTTAACATGCTTTCACTAGTGCCTCATTAAAAGGAACTACACACAGGGTATTACTTTACACTAGCTCAAAAGATTCACAATGGAAAACATCCTGAAGAATTATCTCATTTTTTCCATATGCCTTTTATATCTACCCTGAAATTATACACAGATTTATTATTTAATTGGTTTATAAAGAATAAAGTTTATTACAAATTAGGCCTTTAAATATCAACTGATATTTTACATCAGCATCACAAAAGCAGAAAGCTGAGTTGGTCCATAACAGAATCTTTCGCTTGTGTTAGTTAAATATTATTTCCAATAGCTTATTTCCAATAGCTTAATTAGCTTGAACTTAAAATGCCCCAATGAAGCAGAAGTAGTGGTAGCTTTAGTTCTTTAGTAGCATTAGAAATCTTTCAGTAGGCAGTCACCAGCCACTTTATTAGCACATATGCAGTTATCTAACCAGCGAATAACCACACATGTGGCAGCAGCGTATTACATACAGTACAACCATAGCAATACAGATCAATAACTTCAGGTAATGTTTAGATCAATCATCAGAATGAAAAACACAATTGTGATCTGTAATCTTAATCTTAAGTGTGGTATGATTGTTTGTACCACAAGGGCTGGTTCTAGCACACAACACACACAATAATTTTACAGAATGGTGCGAAAAACAAAAAAAACATCTTGTGAGTGAAGTATCTGAAGGCTGATCAGGTTCATCAGAGGAACAACAGCCTCAATATCAAAAGCCCATGTATTTTAAAGAATGGATAAACCAATACTCATCTAAGCACAAAGCTACAATTCCTACAGGAATCCAGGATATACATATTAAAACACTATATTCTAAGCAAGGAACAAAGCAAATATTGTGTTATATTATCTTATAATGCTTCTGGGTGCCGATGCAAGTGGCAGCCCATTCAGTAGCTCCACCTGTGTGTCTTTTCTTTCTACACTTCTTTCAGCTTCTATTGCTTGTTTTTACTTTTTTCCTCTTTCATAAGTTTTTAATAGTCTATCCTATAGATATGGAACCTCTGAAATTTCCTTCGGGACCAATAAAGTATCTATCTATCTATCTATCTATCTACCTATCTTAAATGTCTAGCTCATATTTCTCTGTATACGTTGATTTCATCATGGATGTTTCTCCTCAAATGAAAGTTTTTTTGGCTTACAGTTTTTGAGCTGCCTTCAATTAAATAATTGCCATACAGTAATGTGATTAGATAAGCAACACCAGAGGATCTACTACAGAATGCCAGCTGGTTCATGTTTTTTTTTTTTTTTTTTTTAATAGAGCTGCTGGGTCTGAATCCGGACTGCAGTTATACAGTTGATGATTCTATTTTAAAGAAGTTCCGCCTACTGTCAGTCTGGGGCAATCAATTTTCCCTTGTCTTCAATGTAGAACTGCACTCAGAGCAATTTTCTGTAGTAATTATATTCGCAATATTGCACTAGGAAATAAACTGCACTAGTGCTCTATTGGAGAATGTAGGCTTATCCTGAATGCCCTCCACAATAAATTGGTCTAAAAACAACATTAGCTACCATTTGTATGTGCGGTCAGACATGAACAGGGTTGCCAGATCATAGTAAAAAATACTAGGCAGCACTGAAAACCCACCCCTCCAATTAAAATAAAAACAAAACAAAAAAAACTATTAAATAAATATGCATAAATCCATTTAACTACATACACACAATTGCCATCCTTTACTAAAATCAGCCTAATGTTTATTACCCGCCCAATTATTAATTTATTCATTCATTTATTGTCTATACCGCTTATCCTGTACAGGGTCACAGGAGGCCTGGACTCTATCCTAGGAGACTTTGGGCACGAGGCATGGTACACCTTGGACAGGGTGCCAATCAATTGCAGAGCACACACAAACACACACACATGCTTGGGAACTTGGGAACACCAATTACTATGTCTTTGGACTGTGGAAACCGAAGTACCCAGAGGAAACCCACCAAGCACAGGGAGAATGTGCAAACTCCACACACACAGACCTGAGGCGGGAATCAAACCCAGACCCTAGAGGTACAAGGCCACACTCGTACCCCAGGGCTGTACTCTGAATTTCTCTGTGAATTTGCGGATTTCCTCTCACACCTAATCGTTGCTGTAGACAAAGCGTTAATTGCTGGAGAATTTAACATTAATTTTAGGAATCCAGAAGCTCCTCTGAAAACCACAATTATGTCCATGCTGGATTTACATACTAGTGTGTAGTAAAAAAGTGTGACCTCATAAAGCAGGTCACACTTTAGATTTAATAATGTCCTTCAGAGTTGTTGTTGGTCTTTCGGCTGCTCCCGGCAAGGGGTCGCCACAGCGGAATATCCAGTCCGCACAACAACTTGGCA
>JAQMYJ010000033.1:27189760-27203233 GCA_030014305.1 Clarias laeviceps
TGAGTTAGGCTACTCAATAATGCAAGTAAAGAACGATTAATATGAATGAGTACAACAAACTCAAAAACTCAGTTCCGATTACTTAAAACTGGAAACATCATTACTTAAAAAAAATTATGTAACTGATTACCTCAAATGTTTTGAGTTTTGCCAACTTATTCGGGTTTATATATATATATATATATATATTGTAACCAAATTACACTTGTTACATGCTGACAGTCATGGAAATAACTTTGTGTGTAACATTTCGTCACTCTGGCTAGACAACACTAGGGGCGGAAAGCAAAGTGTGTGTGTATGTGTGTGTGTGTGTGTGTGTGTCTGGGCGGGGAGTGGCGCTCCCAGCCAATCACACGTGCTTCACTCCTCTATAACACTGAGAAGTTGAGTGTGTGCGTGTGTGTGTGTATATATATGTATGTGTGTGTGTGAGTGAGTGTGTGTGAAGAAGGGAGAGAGAGAGAGAGAGAGAGAGATCCAGCAGGCAGTGAGTGTAGAGTAAAGTGTGATTCGAGGATGGACGCACTACCGCGCTGTCTCGCTTTCCTCCTTCTGTTCCTTAACGCTTGGATTCACCGATCTGAAGGTAAGACGTGTGTATGCCTGTCTGTGTGTGCGTGCGTGAGCATGCGTGTGGCTGTTGCTGCGTTATTTATTTCCCGTTTCTCGGTGAAGTTGCGTGGCGGAAGCCGCTGTGTGTGTGTGTGTGTGTGTGTGTTGCTCTTTGTTTGGAGGAGCGAAGATGTGCAGACCCGGAGACTCTTTTCAAAGATGGCGCAGGTCAGGGAGAGAAAGAACCGTGCTTTCCACAGGAATGTTTATTGTTTTGGAGAGGAGGGGGATGTGTCTGTGCCTGTGTCTGTGCCTGGTGTGGAGAGATCGGACAAGAGAGACGGAGAGAGAGAGAGAGAGAAGAGCAGGCGAAGACCGGACAGTTAGGCGTGTTTAACGGAGTGCCTTTTCATCATTCACACCAATACACTCCACAGATTGAATATATATATATATATATATATATATATAAAGAAAATAATAAAAACTACTAATTTCATGATTAATTATTCTTCCCTAGCCTGGTTGTCTTTTTATTACTACCACACTACTTAGTATTCACAAACGAGTTTATTTTCCTACACTAACACAATAGTACCCCCTATGTTTTTTTGATTAAACTATCTGTTTATTATATCTAAGATTTCTATAATGAGTTGAATTAAGTTACCAAACGTTAACTTAATCGCTAACCAGTTTTAAAGGAACGTTAGCAGCAGCGTTACTACAGTACAGTTAGCTAGCTGGCTAAGCTTTCGCATTTTCCTCTTTCAGTTAGCTTTTCGGTCAGCTAGCGAGTTTAGTTTTTTCCCCTCAAGTTAATTTTCGTAACCTAAGGGAGTAGTTATAAACTCGTTATAAGCAGGATGATTAACTGGTCAAGAGACATAACTAAGTCTATTTTCTCAGCCGAGTTAACGGTTAATTGAGTCGTGTTTATAACCGTGCTACCTGTTAGCTAAAAACTTACACACTTCACACCCCTGACTTCACGAGTCTTACCCAAACTATCAGGGGGAAAAAACTATTTATTGTTATTTCGCGTCTCATTTAGGTAGAAAGTGCTAGTTAAAGCTTAAGGTTAACGTTCACACAACGTTACTGTTCCCCCCTCTCCCCGAAAACACACTCCCTGAGGTTGTCTGTAAAGTGAATGGTTATGTTTGTTCACAAACTAGTTATTTATTCAGGTAAAAATTACCAAATGCAGCCTTTCAGTACTCCGAAAGCTTTATTCTTGGAGATAAATGTAGGTTTTAAGTATGTCATAAACTTAAACAAGCAGCAATTTATGATGCAGAAATGAACGATTATATGCTTGTTGTTTTCCTCCTGAATTTTCACTACTGATTATGTGAGCTCTGACTATCTTTCCACTACACTCGATGAAGAGGTGTGATGTCTGACAGGCTTTAAAAAAAGTGAGCCGAGTCCAGGGATCCGCTGCAAATCTCTGTCAGTCAACCATACACATCTACACCCTATTGGAAAACACAACACTTGTGCAGAGACACAAAAAATGTGCAGAGAATCAGATACAGTGACTAAGTAAAATCGAGAGGCATCAGCATCGGTGCTGGCATTTACTGTAAACTACCATGGACTTCTTTGAAAAAAGGAGTGCCAGTATCAGGATCGATTCTCGCATAAATTGTTGGATGAGGATCAGATGAAATTGACACGTTTTCTGATTCCAGCCAGATTTATGTGCATGATGTTCATTAGGCTGTAAAGCGAGCATTGTCACACGCTCACTAGAAGATGTGTGCTTCGGCATTACAGTCCACATCATGAAACAAACAGCTGTGGATCGGATCAGAAAAAAAACCCTATGTGGTTTATCTGATACCGATCCATACCGATATTGATACAGATGCCGTAGCTTATAATCAGTTCTGATCTGATCAGATGCCGTAGCTTATAATCAGTTCTGAATGTGTGTGTTCGTTCTTCTTTCTGATTTTTAACACTATTGATTTTATTTTTGTTTAGTTTAAGCATCATGCACATCATGTCGTGATTGTGTCCTAATCTTATCTTACACACAGAGGACGCAGAGCCCTTGGTACGGCATTTTTAACACAATTTAGCAGCTGGTTTGCTTGTACAGTTTGTCTTTGTGTGTGGAAAATTAGATTTATTACCAGTGTCTTTAGTAATGGGGAAAAAATAAAATAAAAACAGCTACACTGTGCAAACACAATGCCCTAATTAAGAACACATTTTTTTTTTCATATTGTGTCATATACTTGCTAAAATGAGGATCTGACATATCGCTGACCAGTCACATTGTAGAATGCTGTTATTCTTCTTTTTAAAAAGCTACTAAGATATTATTATAACGCACATCGATGCTCTGATACATTATTACTCTCACTCATCGTCTACACCGCTTTATCCTGTATTCAGGGTCTCAGGGACCTGGAGCCTATCCCAGGAGACTTAGGGCACAAGGCGGGGTACACCCTGGACAGGGCGCCAATCCATCGCAGGGCACACACACATACACACACTCATTCGCACACTACAGGGAATTTGGGAACGACAGTTAGCCTAATCTCACATTATTACTAATAAAAATTAATTATAAAAAAAATCAGTATTTTTTTTACTCTATTTGTTGTATGTACGGTAAGAAAATGATTCTCCAACTGTTCCTGAATCGCCAGATCACCAAATTTCCAGGCACAGCTTGTTCAGGAGTCGTTTTATTCTGTTCTAGGCAAGATATAATTTTACTCTCGGGTTGAGGTGCTCCAGTACCGAGCAAAAGAACATACTGTTCCAGCCACAACACACAATTTCAACTTACACGTACTTGGGGAAGTGAGCCTGAGAAGTGAGCTATAGATTATTGATTACTTTTTTGAAGGGTGCAGTTTCAAAATATGAGTTTGTATAGCGTTGTGAGCCAAGTGGTGATGTTCATATGCAAGGCATATGGGCTAAAGTTTGAGGGAGTTGCTTTAAAGTAGTCAGATATATCGGAACAGCATTCAGAATATAAGAAAGTCAATAGCTGGTACAGTCCTGTATTTTAAAATCAGAAATAATTTTGTCCTCAAATCTAGCTAAAACTGGCAGTAGGCATGTAAAAGTATAACACCTTCATAGAGAGCTTGATATTAATTGCTTGGGTGATTAGTTTCCCATGACAGCAGCTCTGAAAATATTATGGCCTCCAGTGTGAAGCCCAGCTCCCACTATCACATCTTTTTGCTTTGGATTGCTGTGTATTTACATTTGAGTAGTCGGCTTATCAGGGTGTGTCGGAGTGTCCCATAGTGATCTGCGGCTTGCCAGCCTGTGCTACAAATCTTTTCAACAAAAGTTTGCCTCAGAGCTATGGCATTTTATGACCTGTAGATCTGATATATTTTGTAAACCTATCTGTGGTCATTTGTGGCCTTCCATAGTCAATCGTAGGCAGCTATAGTGGTGCTGTGTCTGATGATGCCGAGCTCTGTCTTTATGCGCCCCTTGCTTTGCCGTAGCTAATGAAATCTGAGCATGTCGGAGCCACATCAAGCCTTTATTTTCCAATCGATTATCACAAAAAAACAAAACAAAAAAAAAACAATGAAAATTTGAACTTTGCTTCAAAGACCATGTAACTTTAAAGGTCCTGTATTATACCATTTCATTAACAAATTAACACAGGTCTCAGAGCTCCCTCAAAGTGTGTGTTAATACACTTCATATGTCTTAAACTCCTCTTGCAGACATTCTAGCATTTTTAGTGTTTGTGTAAATGGGCTAATGCTGAGCCACGCTCCATCAGAGAATAGCAGAGCTGAGCACCAAGTCAGGGAAGGGGCTCTTCTTATATTATATGAGGTCACAATAGGGGAAACCTCTAATTGGCTTGTTTAAAACACAGCCAATGCAACCATGGAAAATGTTTTTTAATGTGACTTATGCATAATAGTTTCCTCTTTAAAGTTTTCCAACATGAGAAACCTTTATGGTCCGTGGGCTTTAAGGTTCTTCGTCAAGGCAACAAGCTGCATTTTTTCTGTCCTGTGAACATCAAGGAAAGATAGTGTATTTATAGCTGGCATTAAAAGAACTAATTTGTTTTTGTGTAATGGTATGGATTAAAAAGTACAATATGCTTACTACACTGTAATAATATACAGTAAACTACCGTAAATCATCTTGGGTAGTAAAAAATAACGCTAAATAAGGGTTTTACTCAGGAACCTATGCAAGGCAGTTTGTCAGTGCTGGGATTTAACGACACTAGATGGGTGGATAGATAGATAGATACTTTATTGATCCTGAAGGAAATTCCAGATATCCAGCAGCAAAAGAAACAGTAACACAAAGACAGGCTGTATATATGATCACACACTGTATATCTTATATATAGTCAGTAGACACAGGGTGATGTGAGAACTGAACAAAAGTTACTGAGAACAAAAGAAATACAAGATAAATAAAAAGAATATAAATAAAGTCACTCGTAATAAGGATAAAAAAAAGGCATGAATGAAATCGTAAAATGAAGTGTATTTGTGACAATGGTGCGAAAAAGAACATTGTGCAGAGAAGCTTCGTGAAACTTTCCCACCGAGCCGACACAGCTAACTCAACTAGCTTGCGCCGTTTCCGTGCAATCTGCAAGCGGACTTAATTCTGTGGTAGAAGCGGATAAATCAATGCAAGATAGTTGCGGCGTCGATGCGATATAGTCGTGGTGGCTCAGTGGGTAAGGCCTGGAGTTGAACAAACATATCAATCACGGAACAGCGTTATCTGCTGTGCAGCTCTTCTTTCGTAAGCATAATCGGAAGAAAAAAAAAAGTCAAAGTGTAAGTGTATTAGAAATAAAAAAGAACAAAATCAAATGCTGGTGCAAGTGGAAATAATAGCATTGTGCAGTTTTCATTAGGATTATCATTCACAAAGTTATGGGTTAGCAGTAACGTTAAAGCTCATATCCTTTGTTTTTAAACAGCGGATTATTTTTGTAACGCTCTTAAAATCGGATTAAACTTCAGAAACAATGCTGGTGTTGTCCTCGCAGTTGTAGCTGCATTCAGAGCTGAAAAGGTGATCATGTTGATAGTTAAACCAGAACTATCTGTCTTGGAATTAGATGCATGTGTGTGTGTGAGATTCAGACTTTCTGTCCTTGACTTTCCGCTGCAGATGTGTTGTTTATTAACAGACTGCAAATGAAAATCACATGCACGCGTCAAAGTTTTAAGCTAGTTTCAAGCTCCTATTTTTTTTTTCACCGATCTCCCAAGTCCCCTAAATAAATACAGCACTCGCACAGAAGGGTGTGTGAGTGTGTGTTAATGCTTTAACAGCTGAACACATTAGCTCAAGGCATACAGCTTTGTATCTCGCTGGGGATGTATGCCGCACTGATATCCACACACACCGGGGAGCACGATGTGAGCCAGCATTCACAGTGAGGCCCTAAGAAAGGGATCCAGAACGAACATTTGAGGAACAGCAAATACAGTTATTTTGTCGTTTTTTTTTCCAGACAGCGGAATCCAAAGCATTTTTATGACCTCAGTCTGCCCGTTGTCGCAGATTAAGGGAGCACACTTACTCCGGGAATATGCGTTTGTGCCAGCTGTGGTTGAATTCGAGAGCAGGGACGAGTTCAGAAAAGATGGCAAAATGTTGCCGTGATTGTGACACTCGAAAGGAACAAAAATGATTGCCTTGATTGCCTTTTTTTCCGTGAAGAATGTAATGGTAGATTCTGTAGGGTTTAGGGCTGGAAAACATGATTCCGTGTCTGTGTGGAGTTTGCATGTTCTCCCCGTGATTGGTGGGTTACCTCCGGTTTTCATCCCACAGTCCAAAGACATGCAGATGAAGTTAATTTCCTTTCCCAAAATTGGCCGTAGTGTGTGTGCCCTGCAATGGATTGGCAACCTGTCCAGGGTGTACCCTACCACGTGTCGTAAGTTTCCTGGCATAGGCTCCAAGCCCGCGTGACCCTGCACAGGGGCGAGCGATACAGAAGATGAATGAATGTTCCATTTTCAATGTGGCAGTGATGTGTATAATGTCTCCTATAGTGGTGTTGAGCAAATAGATTGTAGTAGTGCACAGTACAAATAAGTACACCTTTAAAACCCAAGCGGAACAGATACATGCCGGCAACCCGTAGGTAAATGAGCATAAAAAAAAAGTGCTTGTATAGAGGCCTTGCGGGTGTGTGTTAACGGGAAGGCTTCAGACTTTAAACTGTGTATTTGGGTTTTTGGATATGCCAGGTAGAAGGAAAAGTTCTCATTACCTGAGATGAGATTGCAAAAATGTAGAACTCTTAAAATAAGCATATTATTATTACTTTTCGGTCATAGAAAAAAAAACAACAACAACAATAAAAACATGTGATCATATATATCTGTGCTATTTCTCTGCCTATGTGATCCAGTGTCTAATTTTCTTTGCTCAGTCAAGTTTGGGTAGTTGGTTAAAATAAATAAAAATTCTGTTCATCATATTAACTACGGTATTTTGTGCTGAACAAAAAGGATGTGTCAGTCTATACTGCACAATCATGTGCCCTATATATGTTTATTTAAAAAAAAAACAGCAAAACAAATAAGCTATAATATTTTATTTTAAGGGTTGGTAGTTGCCAAGCACCAAATAAATTCTAAAGAAAAAGACATGATAAACTTTGCAGAACAGGCTTGTTGTATTTTGTGCAGTAGCTGTGCTATATTTTTCAATTGATTTGTCAAATTTCTTGAACAATTTAAATATTTACCTAAATAAAACAAACAAACAAACTATGAATTAATTCTGAATCAAAAACTGGCTTGTTGATGCGATGGATCGAAAAACATACAATCAGTTTAATCGCATGGAATGTCTGTGATTTAT
This sequence comes from Clarias laeviceps, assembly GCA_030014305.1. Classification (NCBI taxonomy): domain Eukaryota; kingdom Metazoa; phylum Chordata; class Actinopteri; order Siluriformes; family Clariidae; genus Clarias; species Clarias laeviceps. Next base: position 27,197,180 of record JAQMYJ010000033.1, read on the forward strand.
TATTTTTTAACCTAAGTGTGTGTACACTTTTATCCTCAAAGGCTTATTTTGCACTTTACTGCAATGCCCTGCTAAGAAACGCGTTAAAATCTTGCCTCTGAGGATGAAGAGGGTAATGGCAGCTGTCATGCTGAGCGTATTTTTTATGATGTCTGGCCTTTTCTTTGCGTAGGGGATGAGATGGGAGTTGAGGGACTTACAACAGCTCGACACGTGCACATCTGTGTTAAAACCTGTCCGTGTCTTTGATGGTTCGGATTCGATCGAGATGTACCTGTGTATTCTGGCACATGTACATCCCGCTTGTTCCAGTCAGTGTTTCAGTTTCGCTGTAGAAATGCCCTGAACAAAAGCGTTATCGATTCCCGGTGTTGAATAAATGATTTATTCTTGCGAGGGGTTACATAGATGATGGATTCGGGATTGTGGTGTTGTTGTGAGTACCACTGTCATTTTCTACCTTGCAGTTAGACACACTCTATTGTGCTTTAAACACCCTTCTAGTCAGCATTGCCCAAGAATCATTCTCCTTTTTTTTAAATATATATATATATTTTTTTACAGTTAATAATCAAAACCTAATTTGCATCACATTATAGCATTATCACACACACACACACACACACACACACACACACACACACACACACACACACAAATTAAAACATGGATGGCTTTTTTAAAAACATTTCCATCTTGCTGGTTAGTTATTCCTTCACTGTATGCTAAACCGAATCAGGTTAACTTCCTACTTCCTCTGATACAACACAGATCTGAGAGCGCTTGCTTTTTATATCCTCCATCACATCTGGACACGTTCGCCAGGGGTTACACGGAAAGATACGCGTTTCCCCCCCCCCATACGCCAGGATGACACAGAAGCCCCAGACGAGGACGTCTCAGAGCCTCCACCCTGATATCAGATTTCGGTACACAGACGAGTCGTACCTGTTTGAGGATCGTCAGTCACAGCTCATAATACACAGACTACGCCCAGACTGTGGTGTCTGCGGTTTCGGAGACAAGAGACAGCTCTGTGATTAATGGCCTGTGCGTTTGGACCGGCGCCAACCCCATATTGCAGTTTACACAGTTGACGCGGTGGCATGAAAAATACACACAAGCGCCGCGCTTGCCTTTTGAAAGAGAGATGATGACGAAGACGTTATGTGTTGTTTTTTTTTTCCCTCACCGTTTAGCAGGTCTGCTTTCTGTCTAAGGTGCATTGTTTTGTTTGGCAGCTTTAAAAGGAAATGCTTTAGGTATTACAACCTTTTCCTTTCTGCCCCTTTTAGAACCGGCTGCCTTAAAGAAACCATTGCGCTCCATTCAGGAAACACAAACAGGAGGTTTTTTTTTTCTCTTAGAGCTCCGGAAGTTTAAATATAACTGCTTTGGCTTTGTAGCGTTTAGCAGCATTTGAGCATTTAGTTCGAAGGTGCTGCGCGACTCTTATTGCTCCTTTCCTCTCTGAGGGCTCATTAGCCTGTCAGGTTGTTGCACACGGTGCTCTGCATCTGACGATCATGTGTTAAAATGTCCTGGACACTATACTTAAACTGAATTAATGGTGTTGTTTTTTTCCCGTTTTATTAAACGTGGTGCATCGAGACATCGGTGTACAGAGCCAAGAGCAAAATACTGACCTTGGTATCATGGATGGCAAGAAAATAAAAATTAAATCAGGAATCACAGTGTCATTCTTCTTGGCACGATTTCACCTGCTTTACATATGACAGGACCAATGTCCCGGGGAAACGTGTCCTGGTTTGACTCAGTCGTAGCTACACATACCTGTCGCACAGACTTTATTATTATTCATAGCTCATTATTGAAAAAAAAAGTGTGGCACGATAATCACGGCCCGCTGCGTATCTACATGCAGGTTCACATTTTCAAAGTGGACACTGTTTAATACATAAGACGTAAATAATATAGAACATCTGATTTCTTAATATCTAGACCCTTACATAGGACAAATTCATCACCGTCATACAAAGCATACTGAAATTCACCAGAGTATCAGTTTTTCTTTCTTTCCTTTTTCTATTCTCAGGGTCGTCACATTGCGTTATTCCATCCGCAAATGCGCACACACATGTGACGAGAACTCACAGGCTTGCGATTAAACAGCTATTAGAGCACCACTTGTTAGTCAATTAGAAAAGAAGGTTTAAATCTTCAGATTCAATACAGATTGGACGAAAAGGTCGTGTGGTCTGATGCATCCGGATTTACCCTTATCTTGTGTTGATTCAGTTGCTCAGGACTAGCATTCTATTAGTCAGGTCAGGACTAACTATATAGGGTCTGGGGTAGATCCCTAGCCAGTGACAGGATCTATTAGTATCAGGATCTATAGGATTTATTATTGTATGTAATAAATTATATATAATCCAGGATAATATCCATCATTTCACATTTCTAGCTCCTTTTGTTGCATCGGCACATCTCCAGACTGTGCATTTAGGTCTGTAATTGGGAATGCAGTAATTGACAAAAAAAAAAAACCTTGGAGGCATCACGCCATCTAGAAGGAGTGAAGAAGACGTCTTTGTTACATATGCCTTAATACTAATGCAAAGTGATTATTTCATTTATTTAATTTTTTTACTCCACCAATACTTCGTTTTGGTTTGTTTTGAGAGTAGACAAAAGAAAACATCAAACAATTTTCCCGCGCAGGATTTCGAGCAATCTGAACGGTATATAGGCTGTATTACTGTGGATTATTTCCACTGGACATTTTATTGAAGATAAATCTTGATACTGTGAATCTTCAAATGCGTACAGATGCAAATACTGTAAATACTGACATGCCAGATTCAGTTGGAGCTAAAAACCTCTGAGATACCCCGGTAATAAATACGCCACCTCCGCTTATCAGGATAATCCACGCTGAACATCAGCCGAAAGCGAGAGCGGCTACGAGGAAAGACGTCAAAGAAAGCAGCGAAATGTCGAACCGTCTCGGCAGCTCCCGGCGCTGCTTAGTCAAAAATAGATCGATGTTTCATTCCAGGCAACAACGACATGATCTTTTGTGTCCTTAATAACCGCCGTGTAAGATAACATTCCGAACGGAGCAAGCTGTGGTAGCAGTGGAACCCGAAGTGTTTTTCATTGCCGCCGTGTCTGAGTAACAGAGGTTGCTGTAGTGTGATTTAGTCCAGAGAGATGGGGATGAGGTGCAAACTACTCCGCTGAGCAAGAAATGAATCAGTTGAGGATGGTAGAAGGAAATGCATTTTAATTTGTGTTTTGGAAATGTAAATTATAAGCCGACCGATCTGTTCATTCTCTGTAACTACCCGCAATACTTAAGCTAAGAAAGCTGCCAACGAACAGATCTTGTTTCCTTATGAATTTTGCCCAAAGAAGAAGGTTAATACGCAGACGGACGTTTCTTTATTGCGCTGTCGATTACTGCCAGCGTTGCGTCACACCAAATCTTTCATCAGATAACAAAGCTACTGTCTGATCCACTGCCTCAGAACAAAAATGCTTCCTTCTTTTGTTTTTTATTTTTTTTAACTCGCACCTCACGTTTGTGATACCGCCACAAAAAGATTCAATTTAACCACGCATCGTTTTCGCTCTATTACTGACTTTCTTTTGTTTGTCAGTTCATTTTGTAGTGACTAGAACTGGGGGAAAAACAGATTCAGATTTCAGAATCGCAGTGCATGATCTGTCGCTGTGCATGATTTTTTTAATTACATTGCAATTATTTAGCGAGTGTGATTTAAACTGCAGTACATAACGATTAAATGTAGCATTTTGTATTCAAACGTATTTATTTAGGCTAATGATCTCATTACGAGGATGTTTGCCAATATTTATTTATAACCTCAAAAACAAACAAATATTTAAATTTTTGACATATTCTACATAAATTCCAGGCAATGCATATATTACCTGTATTTAATCGTGACATATTCTACATAAATTCCAGGCAATGCATATATTACCTGTATTTAATCGTGATTACATAAAATTTAAAGCTTGTTTTAAAATAGCAATTATGACGATATACACCCCAGACATACATGCTGTTCTTTTACGGTTTAAATCAAATGTACGGAGGAGCCTTGGGTTGTATAATTTAAGTGGTAAAGGAGAGCAGGATATGAGCCATACTGTATGCAAGTGGAGTCATGTTGAAGTTAAACGCTGTGGCGGTATGACTAACCATCCTCGACACCATCCTGGGGTAAGAACACAAAGCTAAACCTTCTGCTAGCAGCCAAGAATGAACGCTGGACATGAGATTCCTAGCAGTTTGTATAAAGCAAAGCATTCATGAGTATAACGATTTAGAGGATGTTTGTTTACATTTCGAGCTTTTGGGAAATTTATAAAATCATGATAATTAACGAATCGCGATACAAACTGAATCAGCACCGAAGTATTGCCATAATACTGTATCAGGTGTTCCCTAGTGATTCCCATCCTTATCAGCAATGGTTTTACTGTTTTGTTAATTTTACTGAGGTTTAGTCCTGGATAAATATGTTTTCCTTAATAGAGGGTATTTATTATTATTATTATTATTATGTTTAGCATTTAATAGTATTATGAGATTAATGAATGCAGTAGATTGCTTTATAGTGTAGGAAAGGTCAGAGCGAGCGCAAGGGATGAATGTGTTCAGGGACAGAAAGCACAGAGGTAGGAAGTAGTTGTTGTTTCTGTAATTATTGCTGCATTTTCAGTATAAAAATCGCCCTTTGCAATATGCTGCATTTTTTTTTTGTAATATTAAAGCTTTTTAATAAGGAGTATAACTTATTAAAAGTATGTGCATAAGCCGAAATCTTTTCTCTGTCAGTCCCAGAACAGCTTTAAACAAACAGAGGATTTCTCAGTAAAATCAAGGAAGCAGAGTCGTCAGGAAGTCCACCTTAAACGCTTTAAAACATTCCCTGCTTTTTGTTCTGTTTCCACTCCAGTTTTTTGGCTGTTTACTTCAGTGGCAGGAGTAAACAAGCAAATGAGATTTCCCCCTATTGTGAGCTCATATAAGAAAAGCCCCTCCCCCGCTCGTTTCTCAGCTCTCATTAATATATACACTGAAATGCTGCATGGAGTTTAAGCTATAAAATCTGTATCATCTGAAGTGTCTGTCAGCCCAGGTATTAATGTAAACATTTCAAGTGACCTCTGAGACCTGTGAAAATATGCGACCTTTAAAGCTAAATTATTTTAATTTGTTAATAGTGAAAATAGGACAAAAGATCTCTTAAATATTTGAGTTTAGTACAAGGTTGATTATTGGATTGTTGATTTATTCTTTGGAGGTCAGTTTAAGTAGCGTGTGGGATTGGTGTCTTTATTTATAAGATCTCCTGATTTCATTCTAACATGGTTAAAAGTCAAAGTTGTTGCCTTTCATAGTAGTTTGCGTCCTTGGGTGACAGTAGTGTTTGACACTACGCACTGAAGGTATTTATCTAGATGACCGTGCAAGTAAATGATATGGTAAGGGCTAGTTTGCTTGTTCTATTCAGTAAGATAAGGAAGGGCACTTTGTTCTTTCGTGGCTGAGCTTTTTGTGTACAAAGGGGAGTGACTCAGGTCTCAAACTCTTGACAATTGCATGCCATTGATTTTGGTTGGGCAAAACTAGAATTGCTTTTTTTGTGGCTGTTTTTATTCAGAGCTGTTCAGTAGGAGTTTTTAGTGGAGAAGTTCAGACTGAAAAAAAAATGTCGTTTGGAAAAGTCTCACTAGATATATTTACTCACTCATCGTCTATACCGCTTTATCCTGTATTCAGGGTTGCAGGGACTTGCAGCCTATCCCAGGAGGCTTAGGGCACGAGGCGGGGTACACCCTGGACAGGGTGCCAATCCATCGCAGGGCTCACACACATACACACACTACGGGCAATTTGGGAACGCCCATTAGCCTAATCTGCATGTCTTTGGACTGTGGGAGGAAACCGGAATACCCGGAGGAAACCCATCAAGCACGGGGAGAACATGCAAACTCCATGCACACAGAGACGGGAATCGAACCTGGCTGGGAATCAAACCCGGACCCTGGAGGTGC
>JAQMYJ010000033.1:27206021-27237834 GCA_030014305.1 Clarias laeviceps
ATGTGATGCGCCATCTTGTTTCCTTTTATGCTTCCTGTGTTGTGACCGTACTACTTCCGGGTCCTAGTGCCGGTCACGGAGCGAGTATGTGTGACACAAACATTCGGAAATGGCTTGGAGGTTAAATCTATTTGGCGACATGTTATCTCAAGAATGTTGATGAAAACGCGTGCAATGATGTCTGAGCCTACGTCCTGCTTTAAAGCGTTTCAAATGGTTTACCGCAAAATTGACCGTCTAGCTGTGATTTATTGCTCTAATAAATCAAAAAGCTCTAAAACATAATTTTAGCTTAAAGGGCTACTTTTTTTTTTTTTGATTTCCCCCCCGATTTTCTCCCTAGTTTAGTCATGTCCAATTCTTCCCCGTAACTAGGGGGCTCCCACATTAAGGCTACTACTACCACTCAGTCGGGAGGGCCGAAGACTATCATGTGTTTCCTTCGAACCAAGTGACGTCAGCCGACCGCATCTTTTCGAACTGCTCGCTCACACACGGTTGGGGGCGGCGTAACACACTCGGAGGACAGCGCTATCCGCTCCTTCCGCTTGCGTGAGCTCACAGACGCCCCGGATTGGCTGTAGAGCCGTGATTAATGTGGGAGCACTAAGTACCTTTCATCCCTCCCCTCTGAGAGAGCTCGGCCAATCAGCTCTCTCTAGACCTCCGGCTGCAAGAGGTTACAGCATCACCTGGGAATCGAACTCGGATGATAGGGCGAGCACTTTGAAAAATGTGTAAAAAGCAATCTCTGTCTTGAATATGTCATTCCAAAATATTGTCGAACATAATGTTTAACTATTTAAGTAGTTTTATGCGTAAAAAAATGTGTAGTTTTCTTTGAGGGTTTTCAAAAGGTTGAAGAAGTGAGACAGCTTTATATGGATGTGCAATGAAAACTGCTGAAGACTGAAGGCAGTGAAAACTGGAGGTAAAATTCATCTCATTTTCAGTCGTGGTTAATGGTCGGGTTGAAGATGTTCTGCCGTGTGGAAAGTCCCCAATGATTCAGTTAAAATTCAGTTTTATCGGAACGATACAGTGACACAAAACTTAAGAAAGACATTTTGCAACATGCACTGGAGGAAGAAAAGGTAGAAGGGAGCGTGCACGTCAGTCTGGTGCTTTTAATAATAGAAATGCCGTTACTTTGTCGAGTTGTACAAGCGATATATGAAGTACCATCAGTAGTCCCATGTCCCTGTTAAGCTTAACAGCTGCGTGACTCAATCTGCTCTGAATCAGTTGTACAGCCATATGCTTCTGGCGACGTCTTCTATCAGCCTGCATTAAAAAGGACAGAAACATCATGCGCCAAAATATACAGTACTGAAATGAAAAGACGAACAATATTACCTTGTTGTCACCAGTGAGTTTATTTCTCCTGAAAGAAGCTAACATACAGAATCTTAGCTACTTGATTTATCATGGTATGCGCAATGTAAGTGTGTGTGTGCACCGCCTGGCTGTAGACAGTGTTCATATCGTGAACACCTTATCATATAGTGTTCACACGCAGATCCTCAAGACGGATTCCCTGAACAAAGGTTCGCTGCTACCGATTCCTGGAAAAGGAGATGATTTGCTCACGTAATGCAGGTACGGTTTTTGGCGGATCTTCATAGTTGAACACACTCTCCTTTAACATGTAGACGTCAGGTGGTGTATGATCTGGGGAAGGGGACGGTATGGGAAGGAATTGTTCTGGTACATTTTTTAAACTCGGTCCTCATTTACGACCGTTTCCGTTCGATCGGAAATAATACTCAACTATTAATACCTTTCCCTCCGTCGAGAGACCCATTTTCAACAACAAATGAACAGCGCAGCTTCCCTTTCACTACTGGGAGTGAGTGTGTCTGGAACTATGCCCTGCTGATGTACGCTAATGCACGTCCGAGATTCAGCACTGTATATTTTGGCGCATCTTGTATCTCTCGCCGCATAATAAAACCCTTTTTTTTTTGTATTAATAAATGTCCACTTGTAAGTTTGCAACAATCGTTTAATCTGTTATTGTTGTCTGAAGATGATATTTTACAAATAATTTTGGCATGTAACTTTTGGTCAGAAAATAACATTCCAGCAAAGTGTTTTGTTTTATTGGGGTTAAACCAACTCGAAACTTTTAGTTAATCGGGTGATCATGCAGATTATACATCTCTAGTTTAAAATGTAAGTTGTCAGGACTTCAAGCATCAGTGGTAAAGATTTACTAAGAAATAAGAATTCTTTTCAAATAAAAAATAAGTATATTTTCAAGACTCAAGAATTTTATTTGTCACATACCAAACAAGTACAACAGTAGTGAAATGCAATTGCAACAAAGCCCAGATGCTGCAGATTTTTAAGGGGAAAAAAAATAAGAAGATGAAGACTAAAAGAATATGTATGTACAAAATAAAAATATGACTAAGAAGACTATGATATAAATTATATACAATACAATATAAAAATAAATCATATAGAACAGAATCCTGGAAATTTCATGGAAGTGGAAACGTATTTGAGTTCTGACTTTTTTCTCAGAATTCTGACTGAGTAAAACGGAAAGCTGTGAGATGTAGTCATTTGCCATATATTTTTTTTACTGACCTGATTTTCTCTCTGGTTGCATTGGTTGTCGTTCGTCAGGCTGTTCAACAGATGTATCCTCATTTCAACTGGTGTTATATATTTAATGTGCATTTTCACGGTGGCTTAGTGGTCATCAGTGTCACCTGACACCAACAGGATTTGGAGTTAAAATTTATTTTTTGGTTTGGAGTTTTCCTGCTCTTCCTGTGCATGGAGGGTCCAAAGACTTGTGTTTCTAAATCGTCTGTAGTGTATTATATAATAAGCGATTATAAATGGTGGATGGAGTTGAAATAATGTAGTACATCTACAAAAAACAACAAAGTAATATTATTAAATGTAAGAAAACTTAAAACAAGTCTTTTATCTTCAGTGTTTTTTTCCCCTTCAGTTTTGCCCATTATCATGTTGTAATTATGTACACATTATTATCTAGAGTCGTGACAGACTCTCACAATTAAGCAAGAAGTCAAGCGTGATATTACAGAAAGAGATTGTTAATATAGAATAGAAAACTGCTCTCGTTACAGATAACACCTAAAACGGCTCCAGGTAACAGTTTTAGAAGAACGACTAGTAAAAAGACAACTGTTTGGTAAGCTTATGCTTAGTTTGTTTAGTCATTTTGATGCCAGGATTTGTTTTCTTTTTTTTTTAAGATAAGTTATTAATGCACAATGGATATTGTGATATTACTTTTATAAACGCCTAAAACGAGTGACTCACATGGACTGAGTCACAGATTGCATAATGAACACAGGCGGTAAACTAATAAGTGTAGATTGAGATAAATGGAAACTAATTGTTTCAGTCATCAGAAGCATTCTTTCTTCTTTTTTTTTGCAAAAGTAAAATCCATCATGAGAGTAAAAGCATTTCATCGAGTAAGTTTTTTCCCCGATTTCACTTAAAATTTTATCGTCGGGATTTATTTCAAACAGGTATATTTCTTACAGGTTTTAAAGAATAAAAAAAAAAAATAAAAAATATTTAATAAACATCGAAATGCTGAGGATGTTGTATTGGCAATATTTCAAAATGTCATGTCTCCCCGCTGATCTTCTGATCTACACTCCAGTCCAGCAGGTGGTGGTATTGCACCAACCAGCCAAAAAATTCAAAAGAAGAAGGACGACAATTTTCTTTTTTGCAAAAGTAGTGATATTTTAAAGACATTTGTGAATATCAGAAACATGTTAAGTTTAAAGTGCAAATTGATTTCAAAATTGAATTCAATTAATATGATCAAATAGCAAAAGAGTGATTAAATTGCTATATGGATTAAATCGATTTACACAGTTATAATTACTACCTTAATACAATGCTTGTATTTCTCTCTGGACCGTGAAGATGTTTTATTCATGTTTTAGGCCAAATTACTCATGCATTCATGTTGTTCCAGACCAGCTAACCTTGCTGAGCGGCTAGAACAAGCAAAAGTTTGGTTTTTGATTTGTTACAACATTGTGTCATTCTGATAATTTTTTCTCTCAATATTTTCCTGATTTTCCCCCTATTTTAGTTGTAGACAATTCCTTTATGGCACTCCCGCATTAAAACCAACAACCAGGGAGGGAAAAGGCTCTGACGTTTTTCCTCTGAGACACGACAACCGTCTCTTTTCGAACTTCTTGCTCAGAGGATAGTGGCCATGATTGGCTAGAGCCGCGATCGATGTGTGCTAACGAGAGAGCTCGGTCAATCAGCTCTCTTGGGTCTCAGCTGCAGAAGTCTACATCATCACTCGGGATTCAAACTTGCAATCTCTGGATGATAAGGCAAGCTCGATACCGCTGCCAATCAACATTGTGTCATTCTTTCTTTCTAATTAATATTAACATTCCTTAATGAATTTGTAAAATAATGACACTAACTAACAAATGCTGTTTATTACAGTGTTAAAATGTAACATTTACAATTAACATTGTAAATTAGCAACGGTCATTTATAAATAAGAAAATAAGAATAGGAGAAGACATGTAGGAAAATTTGCTGTTTGATTAAGTCTGTTAAAAAAAAGGAAGCCCTTTATTATGCATGAGTGTATAACGAGTCTTTTTAGGTTTGTATTTTATTCAATATCAATTGCCAGAATAATTGAAAAGAAAAAAATGAGTAATATCTAGATAGTAGATAGATAGATAGATAGATAACTACCTGATTAATTCCAACATTTAACACACAGTAATGTAACTAATCATAGTGTTATATACATGTAAACATGGTTCACATTTATTGAGTAAATGTCAGCGAATTGCAGCAGTTATGTAGACGCTCTTGCTGTCTTGTTGTCCTCCACTGCTTCTCCATGCTTCTGTTTCGGATGCCAGATGATTAGATTAAGCCATTAGACGCCGAAGCTACGGGCTCCAAAAATGTGAAATTAAATTGTCATTGATTCTCAGAATTTGTTTCCTGCTGTGGTGCCGCTTATTACATTAAACATCTCCCGTCCTTTTTATTTGCGTGTCCTTGGGGAAGCCCGTGTGGATAGTCTAGCCTGACAACCTATTGTCCTGTGTCTTGTGGACTTTTTAAGATTATGAACCCTGCGTTTTAGTTAGACGGCTTTCCGCAGTTAATGAAATACCTCAGATATACCAGGGCAATTTAGCAAAGGTCAGGAAGACTAAAACTAAATAGACTGTAAACAACAACAACAACATAAAAAAATAAAGTACATGAAAAAGGAAAAATTTACATTTTATGAAGGACCGTATTGTTTTGTTGTTTTCCACAGAATGTGTCAGACCTTTTTGGCTCTTAAAGAGGATTTTGTAAAAGCTCGTACAAGTAGAAAAAAAAGATTTTTGTTGTTTTGACATTTACCTAATATTGAGAATTTTTATCAGTTCTGAGAAAATACCCTTAAAATAGAAATCTCTGAGATCTTTGTGGTGACATAACTGATGTAATGTGAGAGGGGTGTTCATGTCAAACCGGGACTTGTGATTGTACAGAGTAATAGAACACAGTTATGGGAGTAAAAGCTACCTTTATTCCTCTATATAATCCCCTGCTGCACTAATGCACTTATCCCAGCATTCCATTAGTGCTTAGACACCATCAAGTTAGAAAGTTTTCTCAGTACACCAGAGCCGTGATCAGACTGTCTGCTTCACATCTGAAACACTGGCCTACCAGGAACCCCTTTAATGGCCCAAACATGTGGAAATGCCTTAGGGTGAGGCCCAGACTGCTGAAATTAAGAAATCAAAAATAAATATGCATTCGCACATTTTTGCCCTTTCCGTCCTCACCCATGACCGTTGTTACGCTAATTGCTCTGTGCCTCTTGGGTTCCAACATGTTATATGTTCTAAAAAAAACAGTAGTCAAAAACAAGTGGACGCGTGTTAATGTATCAGAGTTTCCCATTAGCCACATGTTCATGTTCAACAATACCCCATGGCAAGGTCTTTCCTATTAGAGTGGCGTCCATAAATAGCCGAGGATCAGTTATCTGTTCGCAGGGACTGCGATCGGCCCTGGAGCTCCGGCGTCTTCACTCCCACTCCATGTAGAGCTCATGTGTCTGAAGTCTGATGCCTCGAGACTCTGTTCTTTTAATAGGGTGCTTTTACAGATGGAGGAGAAAAGAAAGGCGTCGATGGAAAAGCGACAGGGGCATCACAGCATGGATGTGACCGGAGTGTAGTGCTGAACACTTTGGGTTTAGTGTTGGGTTTACGTTTATAAACGCCGCTTTGTCATTCGTATACGCGTAGTATATCGAAAGTAAATCCGAAGTTACAATGTTGAGTTACAAGTTACAAAGTAAATTATATTTTTACCAATTTCAGACTGACATCCCTTTTCAAGGTACATTACCAGTCAAAAGTCTGGACACGCCTTCTAATTCAATGTTTTTAGAGATTTTGAAACTATAAAAAAACATGTGGAATTAGGTAATTAGGGATCAACAACAACATCAGCAGTCAGTTGTTGTAAAAGTCAACTGTTCTGGAACAGGTCTTGCAATAACAGTATTGTCAAGTTGGATGCTTTTAGCATTGCTTTACATACAATGTACAAAGAAATATAAATCAGAAAAAGACCATGGAGTTCGATTGTGTGTCCAAACTTTTGCCTGGTACTGTTTCACATCCAGTATTCCCAGAATAGGCTCTGGATCCACCACTCTGGAAATAGTAACCGGAGATGAAAAAATAAATATACCATTTCCTAGGCTGTCCACAAAGACTCAACTGTACACTTTGCTTAAACAGATTCTAAAGTTTCAGCTTTTATAGTACCACCGTCATCTCATTGATCATCGATAACTCCCCACAGTGATAACTGTGCTATTTATCTGCATTGCATTATGGGATTTTGAGTCCAGCTTTTGATGCGTCTGCGTTCCCATGCTGGCTTTCTCATTAAAGCGATATTGACCTTTTGCTGGAACATTTTTCCTCCCATTATACTCCATTATAAGACTTCACTCTACATGGCACTCAGTGTGACTTAAGGTTAGGTTTAAGTTCTCAAAGAAATAATGAGAATCCAGCATGCGGTTGCTAATTAGAGACAGAATCATTAAGTGTCATTAATCTCTCTCTCTCTCTCTCTCTCTCTCGCTCTCTTTCTCTCGCTCATGATTGCACTTTATAAAAAGCTTGTTTACCTTTTTTTTTTCCTATACCAGTATTAATGCAGAATGATCAGTAATGTAAATAAAAACTAACTCAATGGAATAAATGTAGAAAAATTAGTCAGACTGTCCTGAATTTGAGCAAACATTCATTTCTAAAACATTTATTTGTCTGCATAAAATTAAAGGCAACAAATTACAAATTAGTCCATTAGCATAAGAATGCACGAGTGAGTGTTTTGTTTGCTTGTACATGGAAGAATTATGATTTTTGGTTTGAGTGAAGTGAGTGCACATTATCACTGAATTATGACCTTTTAGACCTAGACGACCTCTCCGGCTGTACAGTACAGTACGCTCATGGTCTCGCCACTTATGTGACCAGAGTAGAGGAGTTTGAAACTCTTTCAAAACAGAAATGCTGTTGCCTTTCAAAATTTGTCTATTCCTTTCTAATGTTCTTGTTTAGAGTAAACAAAATCAGCTGTGAATATTGTTGCATTTTGTAATTTTGGCCACAATATCATACAGTATGTCGAATTCCCTACAGCAGGTACCGAATGAAAATGTAATAATGTCCGGTTCTTTGAGCCGAGGTCTGAATTTCATGTTTGTGTTAAGATTCAGATCCCTATATATGCAGTTATTGTAAGTCTATAACATAAATTTAAAACATAAACAATTTTAAATTACAGTAACATTTATTGCCAGCTCTCAGTAACTATCTTAAACATGTAGACATTTTAAACTTTTATGGCCTTGTATATTTTCTTTGTATTTATGTGGAATACAAATTTGCACGCTTGCTAGGCTGTAAATGAATGCAAAAGGACTCTGTTGCTTTGTCATACCGCGCTCTCGGTTCTGGTATTTTACATGCCTTCACCTCGGAGTGCTGTGGTTATGTTTTCTATAATGGCTACGGAACTTATGAGACAAACTGGTTTTAAACTTTAAGGCATTGGACTACGATTCGGAAGGTCCCAGGTTCAAACCCCACAACCACCAAGTTGCCATTGTTGGGCCCTTGGACAAGGCTCTTCACCCCCAACTGCTCAGATGTATAATGAGATAAAAATGTCAGTCGCTCTGAATAAGGGCATCTGCCAAATGCCTGGATGTAGATTTATCCGTCCATTTATCTTTAAAGGTTTACTCTTCATAGTGTACTTGCCTTCTTGGAGGTTAGTTGGCTCTGTTGAGTGACGTGTATAGTCACGCCCACTTTGAGGGGAAAAGCGCTAGATTACTGGTGTATTAATTATTCTCATTAATCAGAAAAGCATTAGGGTCTGGGTAGAACTGTTGCCCCGCGACCCTGTATACAGGATGAAGCGCTACATATATATATTAGGACTGTAGCTATCAAATATTTTAGTATTCGAGTATTCTACCAAAAATTTTATCGATTAATCGGATAAAATGTACTTTTACTTAATTAAACAGCAATGTAAAATATATAAGAGAAACAAAGATTAATTGGTTTTCTTTTTAGAAAAATCTACTTTTATTTTTTAAACGCATACAGCATTTTATCAAAATTAAACATCGTCATTATTCACAATACAAGGAATAACTTAAAGTTGCCTGAGATGAATTAAGTGCATTACTGTGTCATACATTCTTATTTTAAAGCCTTTTTTCAGATGCAAAAACTAAAAAAAGTATTTCAAATGACTTTAAGTATCCAAAAAACTAAAGCACACATTAAAATAAATAATTATACAAAAACACTAAGTTGTGCAACTTAACTTTCAGAATTAAAAGTTTCAAAATCTACGGCTCAGGTATAACATAAGCCTTTACTGACAATCTCTGTCGTTTTCTCTTGCTGGTTTCTTCTTCTCTTTGCTCGCTGATATTTTTATCGCTCCCTTTCCTTTTGCAGCCCGAAACAGAACGCTCCCTCAAATCAATACACAGCTAACTGTTTGCGTCTCCTTCCGCTTTTTTGGGTGACGTAAGCGCTTCTTCTTCGTCGGTGTTTAGTGGCGGCTTGCATCCGGAAGCGCGCTGTGTCACGCCAAACAAATAATTGCGCAAAAACATAACGCAAGCTTTTAAAATTAATTAAAAGAAGCTTTGAGGCAGAAGATTTTGCCTCGATCATTTTTTGTAATCGAATAACCAGAGTTACTCGAGGAATCGTTTCAGCCCTAATAAATATATGCATAATTGTTTTATTTTTAGATTATATTAAATTAGATTAAACTTTGTACAAAGTACATGTACAGAGCCAATAAAATGCAGTTAGCATCTAGTCAGAACTGCATAAGAGACCTATTTAATAAATAAAAATGTGTTAAATAATAATAGTATTAATATAGGCATCATGTAATATAATGTATACAGATATAATACAATATATAATGTAATGTACATCATATTTTTTTCTTTTTTCCTGAATTGTGTAAACATGTTTTGGCCGACTATATATACAGTAAGTATAACAAACACTGTGCAGTGGAATATAATGCAGCGTAGATGTGTTTAATATAGACTAACCATATAGGAAAAAAGACTAGACTAAGGAAAAAAAATAAAAATAATAATAATAAAAAAAAAAGAAATATATATATATATATATATATATATATATATAAAAATAAGATATATTTAGAGTTGCTTTCACAGGACCGAGGGGGAAAAAAGATAAATTTGTATCAGCTTTTGATAATTTCTCATATTTAGCTAACCTTTTCAAAATCGGCACTTTTCTCTATAGTCACTCTTAACATAAGTGTGTGTGTGTGTGTGCGTGCGTGCATGCGACCGCACTTTGCCAGTATATTGGTATTCACACCTGCTATAACTAGGCTTAGTGCTGATTTACATGTGCTTCATTCACACACACACACACTCACACGCACTCGCACGCAAATGTCGTGACTTTGTTTTCCCTTCGGTACTTTAGAACACCCGAGGCATGTCACTGTGCCACAAAAAAAAATCAAAGAAACTAATTGCCGTCAGACATGTTTAGTGCTAAGCAGAAACCCAGAGACTGTTACAAATCACGCTGTCAGATATTCTGTAAGTCTCAAGGACACACACACACACACACACACACACACACAGCTGCACCACACGAGGAAAAGAAAGTGGTAAACACTGTTTAATAAAACACAATCACTGTTCTTATCTGTACTGTAGCATTTTATTTATGGAATGTTATTACATGGATTTATAATAAACTACTTCTTCCAGCATTGTTTTCAAAGAAAGATAAAAATGTGCAGAAAAAGTAAACATGGTTTAGTTAAAAAAAGAGAAAAAAAAAAAGAAAATTAAATTCCTTGTTTTGCTCCCCCCCCCCTCACCCCACACACACACACACACACAGAGGTATAAATCACAGATATTTGGAGCAATAGTTTAACAGATTAAACCGTGTAGGACTGACATCGGCATGCGAGCCACTGGTTTGCGGTTTTAATCTGCAGAAATCTTGTGACTGCGGCAGGAAAAAAGATAGATGGTTCTGTAATTTGCACTTCTGGCCTCGCTGGAGGTTTGCGCTCGTGTGCATTCCGCAGCAGCCTCGTCCTCACCCCGCAGCTTCCCCATCACATACTGTATGCATCAATCTGCTATTATTGTAATGTAGCTTTTGTTCATCCGTTGTCGAAGCAATTAAATCTTCATCAGCAATGCCATTTCCTTTTGTACACTGGAACAAAACAGGTATTACGTGATGGCTGAAACGAGCTCGAGATTGGATTGCATTTATTGGCTCAAGTGCCTGGACGAGGTATTTGAAGTCCCGGGTTTCGTGCGGATGAAAGCAGACGTAATGGAGCGATGTACCAGGCAAAGTGATTAATAAAAGCTTATTGAAGAACGAAGGATGTACAAAAAAAAAGTTTCAGTTTGAAAAGTTTTAAGTGAATTTAAGTGGATGAGCAGAAGCAATTAACTCACATGTTCTTCATCTTGCTGTCCAATAGGACTGGATAATAGAGACACTCGAATGAAACTGGGAATTTATACTTGTTTATGTTTAAGGTTTGTGTATGACGAGTCCACAAGACAAGTCTGTCTCAGTCATCATGAATCCCTTTGTCCCGAAGAGTTTCACATCGTTGATTTCTATGTCGCTATAAAAACAATTGACCTAATGTGCGAGGGCTGTTCAAGTCAAACCGGGACTTGTGATTGTGCAGAATAACAGAACACAGTTATGAGAGCAAAAACCCCCTTTATTTCTATGTATAACCCCCTGCTACACTAACGCACTCATCCCACAGCTTTAGTGCTTGTGCTTGGATACCATCAAGGTGGAAGGTTTTCTCAGTACACCGGAGCCATGATCATGGCTCAGAGCGAGGTCAGGACCGTACAGAGATATGGCAATAACTCCTAGCCGAGTTCCTGTGATGCTCAAGTCGTGTCCGTGAGTAATTGTGTGCACGGTCCTCACAGACAGATGGATGTTCCACCTCGGCTGGGATTGTCATCCAAGGTCGTTTCTTCCTTCAAACGTTTGAGCATTTGAAATGTTTTACTGCGGCTGACGGTCTCATCACCGTACCGTACTTGTGTACATGTCGATCGGTTTTATACCTTCACAAGTCCTTAGTATATATATATATGTGGATTAGCATAGAATGCATCTGCTCTAGGGAGTCCTCCATTCATTTCTTGTTTAAAACTTACAAAAATGCAAACACTAAGCCCAGGCGTTAATACAAACCAATAATCAGACAAAATCAGGATGTTTCTATTTTAGAGGCCATTTCAGTTTTATAAAGTGTCTGGATTAGTAACGTACCTATTGTGAAATTCTGGGCCAACGCTGATACCGATGTTCAAAATAATGATTTGATATACACTGTTACTGAAAGTTTGGGATCACTTGCAAATTTCTTTGTTTTTGTTTAGTGATTAATTTTCTACATTCTACAACAATACTGGTGATTCCAAAACTATGAAAGGACACATATGGAATTAGGTAATTATGTAACAACAACAACATCAACAACCACAGTCAGTTGTTATTTTAGGACACGGAGATCAGCCTTTGTTAGCACTGTCGCCTTGCACCTCCAGGGTCTGGGTTCGATTCCCAGCCAGATTCGATTCCCGTCTCTGTGTGCATGGAGTTTGCATGTTCTCCCCTTGCTTGATGGGTTTCCTCCGGGTACTTCGGTTTCCTCCCACAGTCCAAAGACCTACAGATTAGGCTAATTGTAGTTCCCAAATTGCCCGCAGTGTGTGAATGAGTGTGTGTATATGTGTGTGCCCTGGATGGATTGGCACCCTGTCCAGGGTATAGGCTCCAGGCTCCCCGCGACTCTAAATACAGGGTAAAGCGGTATAGACGATGCGTGAGTGAGTTCAGTCTTTCAGTCTTGCAGGAACACTCAAGTGTCATGATGAAACTGCCTCTCATGAAGACCATAATAGGAAAACAAGACCAAAACGTACCTCTGCTGCAGAGGTGAAGTTCATTCAGAGTTTCATCACCAATTAACAAACACCACCGCGGATTAGAGCCGTTATGAAGGATTTTCACCGGTGTTATCCACTTATTGCATATTTTGGTCGCCTTCAGCATTGTTTTATAGTGTAGAAAGAAATAAAAATCAGGAACGACCCTGGAGTTAGAAAGGCATCCCAAACTTTTGAGCAGTAGTGTATAACTATATCATTTTTCTTTTTTATTTATTACAGATTATGTACCAGGGAAACAAAGAAAACTCCCTCACTCATCAGACATCCTATACCGCTTCATTCCGATTTATAAAACAACCTTCTTTCACCAGACAGATTCTTCTTGTGAACAAAAGTCCTTGTAGCCTCCTACACAGCTACCGACTCAATAAGAATTTTTCAGTCGTCACATAGCCTAATCAAATCCTTTTTCTTTTGAAACATACCGTACATGAAATGTATTTAAAAGTAAATGTAAAAGAAAATCAAAATGGAAAATCTTTGCTTGTAGTCGTACTTATTGAAATGTCACAAAAACTTACAAAATGCATACCGCTGATCTTTTTTTTTTCAAGACAGTGAAACACTCTCACACCTCCTTTGTATTGTGTTCTGTGAAAGGTGCTGAAAGTGATGATTTGATAGTAAATTCAATCTGAATTGAAAAATGCCAAATGTGCAACAGTTTCATTTCAAGATTCATCTAGTGATTTTCTTTTTTTTTTTAATCCATTATTTTTGCAGACAAAGGTATGCATAAACTCAAATGTTTTTTTCTGCGGTATTATATTGCATGATATGCTATTTTGCCTTGTTGTTTAACCCGACTGTAGAGATATAGTGTTTAGTTAGTATAATGAATTCATTTCAGATATTCTTCGTTAACAGGATTAATGTGCTTTAATGGATCTGAGAGGCCGTATACTGTTTATCGCTTCTTTTTCCCCGGCGGAAACCATTTGTCAAACATTTTAGTATTTGTCTCATTAGGAGACACACTTGTGAACTGAGCAATTTCATCTGCTCGAGCACCCACAGCTCCTGGATGTGTTAAACGGTGACCTTTTGATTGTGCAAGTCTTCCACCCCGTTTCATGACAGCACCTAAAGGACATCCAGCCCTATATAGTTCTGGCTTTAGGGCACAGTTCTGTGTGCCGTAGTCACATCTACTCTGTTCTGTCCACAACACACTCGGTGGCAGCCAAACAGTGAGTCAGTATTTACACACGTCTCATGTCTGTCTGTGCCACGTCCTGCAGGGCAGTTAATGGCTCGGAGACGCATTCCGATGGCCTCGCTAAAATTAGACTGAGAAGACGCTGAGCTTTTCAGGTCAGATTTTTACCTGTGACCCCGAAGGAGCCGTTAGCATGCTCGTGACATGATGTGCATTTGGGAATAAGGACCACTAATAAATCTAGTGCTTTAATTTCTTAATGGACTAGCTTTAAAATACTAGTTCTACTCGTATTCTGAAGGACACACACGAAGCAGTTTATTGTAGCTTCATACACCCTGCTGTTTCCTACCGTCAGCTGCAATGCTTTTCTGCTCATCAGGATTATACCGAGTGGTTAATGTAACAGTTCAAACCAGTCTGGGCGTTTTCCTTTAGTCTGTCCGATGAACAAGGTGTTATTGCCGGCAGAACATTCAGTGTAGAATTCTGCACACGCACGAACCATGATTTTTCTCTCTTTCTCGCTCTCACTACTCCATTCACCAGGGTTGCCAGATCACACTGACAAAATGCAGCTTAGGTAGTGCTGAAAATCCGCCCACTTCAGTAAGAAAAGCCCAAATAATAACACCGGTCCTCGGACTCTAAACTTAGAACTAGAACTAGAGTTAAAAAATATTTGTTTCCCAACTTTGAGTCGCTAATTTTGTAATCCAAACAAGGTTTTTCCAGGCCAAGATGTTAAAATATTGCGTTATTATTATTATTATTATTATTATTAGGTGCATACGCTTTTGTTTACTATACAATTGGTCATTCAAAAATTTGAAAACAGAAAATGGGTCAGGGGATGCTTAGTGATTAAGGCATTGGACTACAGTTCGGAAGATTCCAGGTTCAAATCCCACGACCACCAAATTCTGTTGGGACCTTGAGCACGGCCCTCAACTGCTCAGATGTATAATGAGATAAAAATGTAAGTCATTAGATGACATTTACATGGATAAGGGTGTCTGCTAAATATATAAAAAGTATTATCTTGCCTTGTATTTTACTTAACCTTAAACACATCAGTATTAAATATATTTACATATGACTTCATAGTGAAGTAAACAAGGAATAAACAATCCAGAAGTACAGTATAGTGTGAAATCCATGGAAATTTGAATTTGATCCATCCATCTAGTCCAACTAGGGACCGTGGAGGCCAATGGTGATTACCATTGTATTTATTCCAATTTTTTCCGACCATGGTAGTCAACACTCACACACTCATTCACTATGGGCAATTTGGGAATGCCAATTAGCCTCCAACGTCAAACCAGGAGGAAACCGGAGCACCTGGAGGAAACTGACAAAGCGACAACTCTAAATACTACATCACCGTGCTGCCTATAGTATGAAATACACACTGTAAACCTGCTACGGGAAGAAGGCAAGATTTTTCAGTGTGCTATTAAAAAATGGGGGTATGTAAGTCGTGGATGTGGGTCAGTACACCCAGCAGTCTCGTGTTCTTATTGTTTTCTTTACTTGGTACATGGGTGTAGTGTGTGCATGGTTGTTGTTGCAGATGGTGGTTGATATGTTCTGATGAAAAGAACATAGTTTATAACAGATAATTGGTGTTGTTTGAATACTACAGCCTTAAAAGCATAGTTTTACAGCCAAAAACTGACCCTGGTCTTTGTCAGCTTCCGGGTAAAACTATTGCGTGATACTGCATTATTTTGCATCCGAGACGGCCTTCAGTGGATTTTCACTGGATGCTAGAAGATTTTGAGATTGGATTTGATGTGTGTGTGTAGTTTGTCCCTCAGCATTGAATAACGGAAGCTGTAAAGTGCATGACCCCAGAGGTGTGTATTGTGTTGGCCAGCCTTGAGCCTTCAGGTCTTTGTTTTTTTTTTTTTCAAAGAATATTGGCTGAGGAGTTCACTTTTTCAATATAAATACTACTTTTCTTTCTTCGTTCTTTCTTTCTTTCTTTCTTTCCTGCACATCTACAGGTTCTTCAAACCTGTACATTTCAGTAGTCATGCAGCCGTTCCACCCCGTAACCAGGCCATGGACTCACATCTACATTAGATCTGTTTAGTAAAAATGTGCAGTCGGAACAGGAGTGTAATTACAGCCTCATCAATCTAAAATTTGAAGCCTGGCCAGAATTCCTTTTGTCTAAATTACAATAGATCCAGTGTGCTGCGTGACCATGTAACTTTGCCTATTGCAGGATTAAATACGGAATTTCATGCTGTTGCTGCACGACTTGCGTGGAATCATGTCCACTCCATGGAGGCGAGGTGGTGTGAAAGCCGACATTAACAAAAGAGCTCTCCCCATACACTTCATGTTCATTGCACTACTGGGACACATTGAAAAAACATAAACACACACACAAAAAATGTTTTACCTTGACGCCTTTTAAACATAGTTGTTGAACTAACCTAAAATGGTGAAAGGCTTCATTTTTCATTAAATACTTTTTGTGAATGTTCAATGAAAATGACTGAAATGTAATCACTTTTGGTACTTATTGTGCTTTCACACCAAAATCAGAGTCTAATTCATCTCTGAATGTTTGTCTGAATTCATCTTTTGAAAGTTAATTTGCTATTTCGTCGGGTGTAGTGTTACTCTCCACAGAAAATAAATGCCCAGTAAGTAAAGCTGTGCATCAGAGGCAGACAGTCGATTCAGTTTGATTTTTGAGGCATTGAAATTTTCCATTTGATTTGATTCACATGGACTAATGTTTGCTGTTTGATTTTTTTTTTCAAGCGGCTATAATTTTAAGCATTTTGAAACTACTCATGCAAAGCAAGTATCTTTGTCTCAATCTTCTGCTCAAAACTCCAGGCCAGTAGGTGGCGATATCGCACCAACCACCCAAAACAATCGAAAGAAGAAGTACCGATACTTGCAGAAGATGTACTTGCAGAAGATGTAAGCTGTTTCTATTTTCTGCAAAAGATGTCTTTGATGTTTTTGAATTTTAGGGTGTTTTAAAGTTTATGAGTTGAATAGATATGTGTGTGATTTGTGATTTGAAAATGAATCAACCAATAAAAGATCGATTCGGTTGCATAATCGATTAAATCGCACTGCTGTACAAGTGAACAGGAAGGCAGGTGCACATTAAAGTGTAATTATTTCCAAAAAGTCATTTAAAATATTTCGTGCATCACACACTATATATATATACACGTGTTTTCGGCTTCATCGGTACAAATATCCAGAACCTATGGCGTTGCAGCTTGGCACTTGGTTTAACAGTTGCTTCAGTGTGACAGGTAAAAAAAAAAACTCTGGAAAAAACATGGGACGTGTTCTTCACTCCTCTCGGCCTGGTCGTGCTCTCGGCCCTGTGTGTGATTTCTTTCTTCCGGAAATCTCCTGCTGTAAGATACAGTACAGTACCACGTGCTGTCAGAACATTTTTTTTCCATTTCATTTTACTTCAGTTCATTTTTTTAGAATATACAGTATGACGGAGCACAAACTCTGCATTCACTTCGCATTCCGTCCTTCATGCTGCCTTTTTCTTTTCCCTCCTCACCTTTTCTTCGAGTTGCCTGACAGGTTGAAGGATAAACTATGAATGACATCATTTTTGCTTTTGCTTTTGCTCTTTCTTCCTTAAAAAGTAACATTTTTGTGTGACCGAACAAAGCCATCAGTACGTTTTATTTACCACCCGGTGCTTCCCACAAGGGTATAAAATGCGCCCTGGCAGTCGAGGGAAAGAAGTGTGAAAGCAGCTTAGTTACCGTTTTGTTTCTCCGTCACTCGAGTCCTCAGCGACCACATTTATCTTTAGATAGACCTCCGAGACATTGGAACCCTTTCAGAAAACTAATTCAGTTCATTTGCGTCTGATGTTTAAAGAGACACAAACTTTGTCAAAGTTAAATTTCCAGTTGTTTTTTTCCCCTCTGTTAATTTGTATAAAGAAATACGTTCTGAAAACCTCATAGTCACTTGCTGAGAAATGACGAGAATGTCAAACTTATTAGGCGTATTGAGAAATACAGTGTTAATCTCTGAGATGTAGGCACTCCATGTCGTGTACAAAGAACAAAAACCTCACGTACACACACGCCTAGCCTTGAAACACATATAAACGGATCGTGTTCTTACTGTGTCACTCTCAGCGGCCATCTGGATGAACTCCATACCATTGCTGATGCATACACATTGTCACATGTTGCCTAGCTACAGCTCGGAGCGAGGAAACGCTGTAGGGTTCACAGTGTGGCACAGCTTTATTTTCTTCTCCCCTGCTGATGCAAATCACTGTATTACTTCTAGCACATTTTAGTAACATTGCACTCTGTAGTACTGGTGGCCGAGAGTCGCTTTATTTATTTATTTATTTGTTTGTTTGTTTGTTTTAATTCCGCACTAGTTGATTTATGACTCGGTGTACTTCGTCTCACTAGCATCCCTCTACGCTACCTTCGCGTCTCCTGACGTGCGTTAATAAATGACTAGCAGCGAAGCGCTTTTTAATCATTTATTTCCCTCATAGCGTTCTCGTTATTATTCCTTCTTATTTATTGATTTATTTGCCTGTGCACTTTTGCATTTATTAACTCTAACATAAATCAAGATCTATTGGCTGGAGTTTCTAAAACTGAAAACCTTGTTATTTACTTATTTCTTCTCAAGTTGCTTATTATCAACTACTGTACGTTCACACGCATGGTTTTTCTTGATCAAACTAATTCCGATTCGAGATTCTAACAGAAAAAGTTTTTTAATCTGAATAAAACTTACACAACCGACATACACAAAGCATTAAATTTGCTGAAAAAATATAACAAAAGAAGAACGTTTTAAGGTGAGGTTTGAGCTTCCAATCTTTTCTTATAAACCCCGCCTTCTCACTCATCTGTGATTGGGTAGATGTATAAAATAATAAGCCAATCGGTGCTCCTCGCTCAGCCAGAGACACCCTGCGGATGAAAATAAACACGGGTAGGAGAGAATTGTTCTCACGGCGTTTACAGATCACGAACGGAAGCTAAATTTCCTTCCTAGACTCTGGACACATCAACAAATGTTATCCTTATATGGGGCAAACCTGCACAGAAAGATAATAAAAAAAAGTGTTTATATGGTTAATATTAAATTATTAAATTGATTTTCAAAAGTTTACACCAACCTTCTCATTCTATTACAAAAGAATTGATTCTGATCGGGTCGGATCGGGTCAGATTGCTCCTACTGAGGTGTTCACATGAAGGAATATTAGGGTCTGTGTAAAGTGACCCCTTAAAATATACAAGACTGAAACTCGCGCATCATGGATTAGCATTTGTCAACAGGTTCAAAGATCCAGACCCACTCGGTCCCAGTAGTGCAAAAGTTTGTGTTGTTCATTTGTTGTTGAAAATGGTTCTCTCAACGGAGGAAAAGGTATTCATAGTCGAGTATTATTTCCGATCGAACGGAAGCGGTCGTGAATGGAGACCGAGTTTAAAAAAAAAAAGATAGAACAATTTCTTCCCATACCCGTCATGTATGTTAATTTCTTTAAGGAGAAAAAAAACAACATACAGGTGACAGGTGAGTCAGTGAGGCAGAAAGACCCAAATCACATTATAAAACACATAATACACCAACGTTGTTCTTGTCTCTGTCCTTGTCCTTTTTTTTCCAAAGGTTGAATGAAAACCCTCAAAATCTGTTGTACCATTCAATTAAAAAGACTTTTATCAGAGAAGCTATTACTCTGTAATTACTCAAACTCTAACTGAACAAATAGAGAAAAACAATCTGTGTATTAGAAAAATGAGACCCATTTGCAATAAACAATACAAAATAATTAATTTTAACTCAATAAAATTTTTGTTCTTTTTTTTTTGTATAGAAATGGGTGACACAACAACAAACATCATATTGTGATACATCTTTGATATATGATGCTTATTTCACTATATAGTAGACTTGATAGGAAGCTGTCAGAAAGAACAGTTTTAAACCCACTGCATGAGGAGAGGAGACAGGAGGACAGGCCGTCATGGGAGAGGTGAGGAGCCGGGCGCTGATCTCTGGTGTGTAAAGCTCACTCAGCCGTGCAGGATTTCTCTCCAGGCGCTGGAACAGAATTGCCTGACTTCCTCGCAATCTCGAATGCTCTGGAGTAAACGTCGGCTCGTGTATTTATTTTTCACTATGAAGCTTTCAGGGCTTTCTCCTTAACTGGGATTCGCTCCTTTTATATTTTATAGCAATTCCATTTCAGTTGCTGACAGAGGTCCAGATCAGCAGCTAACATGATTAAATGGCAATAAGAGTTAAAGCTTAAACATTGTTTTTTTTTTTATTGCTATAAATTGGACAATTTAGAAAGTTTTTTTTATTGTAGCGCTTTACATTGTTTTTTTAAATAAAACTAAACAAATTCTAAATACATTTTATAAGAGGAAAATGTGTGCAATATGGTAACTTTACTCCATAGCCATATCATTAAATGTCCCAGGACATACACACACAAAACAGGCAGTTAGCCTAATCTGCATGTCTTCAGACAGTGTGAGGAAACAGGAGTACCCCGAGGAAACCCACCAAGCATGTGGAGAACACACACAAAGACCTGAGGTGGGAATCAGGGGCAGGGGTAGCTCAG
This sequence comes from Clarias laeviceps, assembly GCA_030014305.1. Classification (NCBI taxonomy): domain Eukaryota; kingdom Metazoa; phylum Chordata; class Actinopteri; order Siluriformes; family Clariidae; genus Clarias; species Clarias laeviceps. The sequence continues at coordinate 27,226,443 of JAQMYJ010000033.1, forward strand.
TGGTTAAGGGGTTGGAATACTAATTTGAAGATCCCAGGCTCAAACCCAAGCACCACCAAGTTGCCATTGTTGGGCTCTTAACCCCCAACCTCAATAATGAGATTAAATATAATTTGCTCCGAACAGGGGCATGTAAATGTAAAATTAATCAAGCCTCGGTGCGGACCACTTGGTGCCAGCCACCGAGATACCACATATAATTGTACTTGTCTTTGGCATTACAGTTTCCCTTGATTGGGATGATGTGGCCAAAACCAGTGTTTCTACCTGACAGGGTTTGTGAAGGTTGAAGTGGAAGATCTCACTCAAGGAAACCTCAAGGACCTCAGCCCCACTCAAAACCCCAAGGATAAACCATAACTGGACCCCAGGCCTCCTTATTCAACGTCTCGCTAATGTTCTTGTACCTGAATGGACACAAATCCCCTACAGCCAAGCTCCAAAATCTAGTGGAAAGCCTTCCCAGAAGATCAGAGGTTATTGTATCAATGAAGGTGGACCCCATCTAGAATAGGATGTTCAACAAGCACATATAGTGTTTATGGCCATGTATTATATGTTGCACTGTCAGTGGTCTGGCAGCTGATGACCCCTGCTTAAGGGTCATCACATTATTCTCCACATAATCGTCTTTCACTGTGGGAAGAGGAAAGGGTGTCTGCAGTACATTTTTGGTACTGATGAGCACAAATCAGCTCAGCTTCACCTTTCATATAGAGAACACTCGTAAAGGGGAATATTTCTCTTAAAATGAGTAGGCTTGATTTCATATAACAAAACAAGAAGGTGGGCGGTGGAGGAGCGCAAAATATTACGCTGTGTTGTAAAACTGCCTCCTGGTGAGCACTCTGAATAAAGTCTTTTAAAAGCATTTACTTCGGCCAAGTAATGCTGATAATTGCATACTTAGATTTCCTGAAGCACACTGCACATAGGTAATATAATATTACTCAGCTGTTTTCGTCTTGTGTACTCATACAGGACTTGTTGAAGAAACACCGTTTGAGGGTTTCCCACTGTAATGCAAGTTGTTCCACATTTTTTAAAGATTTTTCAATGTCAGCTTTGTGTTAGGAGACCTAATGAACACCCTGGGGTCTGCACAGAGTGCGTTATAAGGTGTTTTATGAATTAATACAGACTGTTCATGGGTTCTAAACACTGGTCCTGGAGGAACCCCCCTGTCCTGCACATTTCTGTGTTTTCACACCCACTTCAAATTTAGAAAAGAGTGTTAATTAGATCAGTTAAATCAGGTGAGCTGGGAGCTTGGGACATATTAAACTATCCAGAGCAGCAGGACCTCCAGGGCCAGGGCAGGCTTTTAACCACTGATTTAGGGTAGGTACTGTATAACCGTTGGACTGGGCTATGGCTTAAATTTTTAAGATCGGTTTTGGATCCAGGATTTTTTAATTGATTTTGTTTTGTACTTTCCAACTTAGTTCAAATCTCTAACCGTAATGTTGGATGAGGGATGTAAAACCTGTGCTAAGCTTGTATGTGCGGACTGGATGGTTCGCCTGGACCCCTTGCCGGGAGCAGCCCGAAAGGCCAACAATAAACATGGAGCTTTTGTGGCTATTAACGTCTATTCGCACAGCGTCTGGCCACATCCATGGTCCTTTAAGTTTCTAACAGGGTTTAGAATTCTGATTGCAGATTGGGACACAACAGCTTCCCACACACAGTGTGTGTCTCATGTCACGCATCTCTTAGTGTTGTAATGTTTTCTCTCTTTCATTTTCAATTAGTCTTAGCGAGCGTATTTGGTTGTGTATATTTTAGTTTAAGAGATGCTTGAGATGCTAGGATCAGGATCACCACTTCCTTTTATCCCCAGCAGCCACGCCTTTTTTAGTCCTTAGTCACATTTGTATATACTTTTTTCATCCATTTTGACCATTTCATTTTGTGATGATCATGCACTACTTTTGTCTTGTGCAGGTCTTTACCTTTAAGTTATATTCTCTATTGGACTACACTGCATGCTGTATATACTGTATGCATACTGTAGTGCTGTATATGAGTAATTCACTTTTAAAGGTTTAATTATTTGTTGTCTAATTGCAAACCCAAACAAATTAGACTTAGTTTCTTTCACTATAACATGCAACAACTTGATCAAAGCCTGATGTTCACTTTTTTTTTAGGATAGAAAGTAAATCATGGTTTCTTACATTTAAGATGCCAAAGATATATTTTAGGCAGCATCTTTTTTGTGACGTTTGACATTTTTGATTTTGACTGAGTTCTGTGTACGTATGTGTAAGTTATGCGCCATCCCTAATTTCTTCATATTTATTTAAATCATGTGCATTAAATTGAAAAGAAATGGGAACAAATGTTTTACTGCTTCAGGCTGCAAAGCCTAAATATACAATTTAAATATTGGTTGTTTATGTAACAACCCCAGCAGCAACCTCATTTCCCCGCTTGTCAGTTCCAACCACTCATCGTTTCTCACTGGCTTATGCCTTAAGATGAATCTAACTTAAGTTAGAGCCAAAAACTTGCCAAAAATCAGAGCCAAAAAAAAAAAACATTCCTTTAGGAGGCCTGGAGAGAACAATTCCTCAAAGACTACATAAAAAATACATGACTCCTTGGAAACAAAATATGAAGAACTGAGTGGTGGCGCAAGACTGTACTGTATACAGATTTTTTTATTTTTATTTTGGGGTTAAAGAGAAATGCCTGTGATCCCATTCTGAAGTTCAGAATCAGGCCCGGCTATGAATAGACCCGCAGAATGAATCCCATTGGTGCCATTTCTCTCGCCTTTTACCTGTGTTAGTATGGGACTTGCCTCATCTTGGACTTTTCGCTAGCATCCTGTCTGATGCAACAGTCCTGCAAATCGAATCCACCAGTGACTGCAATTATTTTCAGCTTTGGTAAATTCTCTAGACTTTCTCGAAACGTCTGACTCGCTGAAGCAGTGAGTGCCGTGTTACTGACGCATACCGAACCTTCATTAATCATATATCGCGAGCAGCGTTATTGAATTTTCAGCTTTGTCACTTTCAGTAGGATATAATTTATTTCCTAGTCTTTTTTCCTCTCGTTGAGTTCATTACCCGAGTCGTGGAGCGAACTTCTCGTCTCAGAAACCTCCATAAACCACCTCAGTGCTCCAGTGACTGGAGGCAATACAGAGTCAAGGGGATAAATAGCAGCTGTCTAGAGGCCATAACAGAGACCCTCTCTTGAGATTTTATTTCCCCTTTCCTTATCCTTTTTTCCTCCCTATCCACCGTGCGTCATTTGACCGGACTAGCTCAAAATTTCCGGGCTTATCACGTGCTAGTCGTCTTCTCGGACACAACACACCAGGCCTGTAATCGGACCAGACGACTGTATCTTGATGCAGACTGTGCGCTTGTCTACTTCCTTCAGGGTCGTCTCAGAGTCTCTGTGCGTGTCATCTCATTTCAAGGAAACAACATTGCAGCGATCTTTGTGTATGCTAATCTTAAGGCCTCTCAAGACCTTTTAAAACCTATTGGGAATTGTATGATTCATTGTGGTTAGGATCACAAACCAATTCTTTAGTTTTTTTTTTCTCTCTGTCTTACTCCGTCTAGCCTGTTTAGCTTAGTCTTGCTATTTCTGTCTCTCTTTGTCTGTGTTGTCTCCATTATTCCTTCTCCCGTATCGTTCTTTGGGGCCTTGGTCCTTATCCGTGTCCCGTATGGTGACATTAGAAAGCCTCAGCGCTGAAGCAGACGGTCACCTAGTTTAGAAATAAATCTGTTACTGAGCACGCTGGGCAATTGAAAGCACATGTTGCTTTCCAGTGTTTGTTGCCTGGAAACCTAGTTAAGTAAACTACAGGTTATACAGTGGAACCTTGGCTCACAAACATAATTCATTTCTACGTTCTGGTCATAACCTGATTTATAATTTTTTTCCATAGGGAATATATGTAAATAGAATTAATCCATTCTCCATCACTATGAACTATATATATTTATTATTCTCCCCCTCGGATAGCAGTTTCCAATTCCTCCCGTCACTAGTGGGCACCACATTAAGGCTACTACTACCTCTCAGTCGGGAGGGCCGAAGACTATCGCGTGTTTCCTCCGAACCATGTGACGCCAGTGATCTTTTCAAACTGCTCGCTCACACACCATTGGGGGCGGAGTAACACACTCGGAGGACAGCGCTATCCGCTCCTTCCGCTTGCGCGAGCTCACAGACGTCCCTGATTGGCTGTAAAGCCGTGATTAATGTAGGAGAACTAAGTACCTCTCATCCCTCCCCTCTTAGAGAGCTCGGCCAATCAGCTCTCTCTAGACCTCCGGCTGCGAGAGGTTACAGCATCACCTGGGAATCGAACTCGCGATCTCCGGATGATATGTATGAAATTGTTGATTATTGTACATTGCTAAGTCTGCAAGACTCGTTGATGTGAAGAAATGGAGAGGAGGAAAAAAATAGCTGGGAAGGAAGAGAGAGTCCACTTCCATAATAACACTCGGTTACTCTGCTTCAGGTTTTTTTTTTGTCTTTTTGGTTTGTTTGTCAAAGGCGAATTTGGCCATGAGACGATTTGTTCGTTGGATTTGTTATTCCACTGTATAATATAATAAGGTTTGTTTTAAGTAACGAGGTCACTATTTACATTCATTAATACAGTACAAGGCGTATGTGATTAAAAATATAATAATGATTGGCAATTTTAGCGATCTGTTCTCAGTCCGGACATGGACGTAGAATTCTGACTTGTCCACTTGTAAGGTCACTGTCTCAGGAAGAGCTGTCAGTATCACAGCCACCAAACCCCATGCTTTTCTAGCGCTGTGCGACTTAATCTGTTACGCAGTATAATCGCTCTTTTGTTGGTTGAGTTGATTTTAATTCAGAATGGAATCAGACTTTGTTTTTTTTCAGTTCTTCAGTCTTTTATTTCTTAACAAATGGACAGAAAATTGACAAATTCCTTGAGAAATACCAACCACATCGTACGGAGAAAATGGAGACATATTTTGCAAATACTTGCATTTAAAGAAAAGCGAACCCTCGACCCTGAAGGCCACTACGCCACCATGCCACCCCTCTTACACTCCTAATGCATTTTTATTATAACTTCCCTCAAGAAATTTGTCCACATTCAGAGTATAGCGAAAGCATCACAACATAAAATTGTGGTGTTTGGTATAAACACCCACCCACATAGATCCGGTCATTTTCCTCCTTTGTAGGTGCGAATTATCTTTACATGCTAAATCCTCCGACATTCACTCCGCAAGCATTCGGGTCGCTCTCGAGTCCTTGGAACTGCTCTGGATTCAAATGTAAGATTAAAGTGTGTGACAAATACCAAAAGTAAGACGTGTAGATATGTGTTGGACCGTTTTCCACTTAATCAAGGATCGCACTATGCCTCGTTCGTTTCAGTTTCTTTCAGAGTGCGGCTTTTATTTAACGAGCAATTAAGCCGCATTTAACGGCACCGTGTTCTTTTTGTCTTTCGCCGAGATTTTATTATTTATTTATTTTGTTCTTGCTTGTGTTCATGGACATTCAAAAGCAGGAAGGCATTTATTCTGTAGCGATAATGAGACTGGAAAAGTCTGGTGCATTTTGCCAAGGATGTTTTAAAAGTTTTTAAAGTGAGCTAAAGTTCTGCTTCTTTCTTTTTTTTCCCCTGCAGCCTTACAATGCTACTGTCACCGCTGCTCGAACTCGACGTGCACCACGGACGGGTTGTGCTACTTCGCCATCACCAAGTCGGCCAGCGGGACAAAGAAGGATAGCTTTTGTATCAGCGAGAATGAGCTGATCCCGCGTGACCGGCCCTTCGTCTGCGCGCAGTCCATCAAGGACAACACGGGCATCTTCCCCATGTGCTGCAACTCGGACTGGTGCAACAAGAACCCCAACATCAGCATCTTTCCAGGTCAGGACACACAACAAGAAGCACACACTGCAAGCCCTAATGAGTAACACTCACTCACATTCATCGTCTATATCGCTTTAACCTGTATACAGGATTTAGGGCACGAGGCCGGGTACATATTGGGAGGGTGCCAATCTATTGCAGGGCACAATAGCTCATTCAGGCAATTTGGGAACGCCAGTTAGAATAATCTGCATGTCATTGGACTGTGGGAGGAAACCAGAGAATCCAGAGGAAACACACCAAGCACAGGGAGAACACGCAAATACCCATGCAGACCACAAGACGGGAATCAAACCCAGAACCCTGCCCTGTCAATATTTCTATAATATATTTTGTATAATATTTTTCTTTAAACTAATCATGCAAACCAAACCATGAAGTTTAACATACTCAAGCAGGATCACTCACTTCTCCTAATGAGATGAGAAATTCAGCACAATCAATCCAAAGGTGCCCCGCCCACCATGATGTTTTTCTTTTCTCCATATTATTCAAAATATAAAATAATAATATAATGATCGCTACTTTTGGCCTATTTTCACAACTTTGTTCTCAAGCAACTCAAGAGAATAAAAAAAAAACGTTGACATTTTGTAAAAAAAAAAAAAAGAAAGAAAGAAAATGACAATCGATACTGTAGAAGCGGAGCTGGCGGTCTACTACATAAAACAAGCAACTAATACATATGACCTTCAACAAAACATTTAAATCTATTTAATATTTCTATTAATTTCACATGTCAGAAATCCTACATAAGACAAAAAAAAACAATCAAACTCTCTTTTGTGTACAGACATGGCAACATGACACTTTTTGTCAGAGCGCACCGCCCTTAAAAACCAGAGCATTTTCAATATTTTTTTTTTTGCATTACTATGTTCACTATAAACATACTGTTCATAGGGCTCAGGATTGTGGAACACGTTTGTAAAACATGGGTCACATACTCAAAAAAGTATCACAGATTCATAAGATCAGGTGTTTTTATGGTTGTTTTAGGTTGTTTCAGTGACCCAAAAATTAATAATGATAATAATAATATGCACATTTTGTGAGTTCTAAATCTTTGCGACGTCAAAACAGTGCAATTTCAAGATTTTAACAGTAATGATAACTTTGGTTCTACATGACATACAGTACTAGAAAACCCAGAAGTACTGTGTGATGTCTGAAACCTCCTGCATTGACACACACTGGCAGGACTAAGAAAATAACCAGTTATTGTTTTACAATGCTGTTTGAGTTTTAAGGGGTGAACTTCCTGTTTTTTAAAAAAGAGCACGTTTACAATGCGAACCGTCAGCACTGTCTTCTCATTCTTTTTACTACAGTTGGCATCTGTTGCATTTAGAGGGAACTGACTGCTCCTGGTTAACCGATCGCGGATGGCGTCGTTCTCCCCGACAGATTTTTATAAAAGTGTAAGAAACACTGGATTAGTATTTGTATTATTATTATTATTATCTAATTATTTCCACTGAACTGTTTAAATGACATGACTGCATTCAGTCAATCAGCTTTCAGTTAGCAATTAGGATTGAGTTAATATCCTCATGGACGCATTTTCATCTTGGGCTTCCTTGATATTTTGTGTCGAACTCGGCAATGAGGCACTCGGCACTCAGCTGAGCGATCCTTTGCAGCCATGTTTATGATTTATTATTATTGAAAAGGTCTCGTGCAGCAAGTCCTGTGAATCAGCTTTTAAAAGTCACAGTAAATTCATTCTAGCTCGAACACTAGAGAAGGAGGTCAGACTGGGCACATTTAAACTTTGTAATATATATGTATATATATTTTTTGCTTTAACTTTACTTGAGCAAATCTAATTACCAGGCAGCCTTTTAAACGCTTTGAGTAGCTTGGGTACATTTTCTCTTTCATTGGGTAAAGGTCAGTAATAAAAGTGCACAGAAAAATTTTTAACAGTCTGTGGACTGGACCGTGTTCTCTGGACTGTAGCGTTCTGTGGCAGCTGAAAGAAACAAGAAAGCATTTGCATCACATGGGGTGTACAGTACACTGATTTTACTGCCTACACACACACACACATACTTCTTTTTTCAAACTTCATTAGTTTGTTCGCATGCCTGAACGAAATCTTTGCATTTACTTCATTATAACATTTAAAATTCCTGTATTTGTTTAGACGTGCATCATCACAGTCAACATGTCCTCACACTGTTATAGATGGTTCACAGTCTTAGAATACTGTCGACTGAAACTCATTTCATGCAGCTATAAAAACCAGTATAGAAATTTTAAGATGTTCTTTTTAAGTGCTCAGTGATGAGGGGACAGTAGATGTGTTTACATGGACACAAAAAATGCATGCAGTGTAAACACCTCATTCCAGACGGCCCGATCGGAATTCATTTTCAATAGGAATGAGAAGGTGAATAGGTGAGTTTAATCAGTGGTCGAATTGTAAAAAAACATTCAAGGGGCATTGTGGGGTCAAGTATTTTTTTGTTTTATTTATTGTATTTTTTTGGGGGGGTGGAGGGGGGGGGGTCTACAACTAACCATACAAAATTATTGCAAAATATATATAATTTTTAAGGACACTCTTTTTTTTTTTTTTTTAACAAAAAGTAAGCTTAATTAAGTTAACTTTCAGCCATCAACACAAAACACATGGCTTTCCATGGCTTTCATCTGGGGAGGATTATAAGAGTAGAATAAAAATCTACATGAACATTGGTAATTGAAAAAAAAGTGTTTAATCTTTAATACCTTCACTTCTCTTCTTTTTGAAATATCTCAAAAGCTGTGCATGCAGTATTATTATTATTATTTTTTTTTTTGCCATCGCGAAAATTCAAAAATTCTGCAAACTTGAGTGAGCTTGTGATCAGAGTGTTACAATATTGAATTCTGATATTTATAGTTCGGACATGATCATACGTAGAGAATTTTAATATTTAATTTTCATTACTAATATTATATAATACCCAGCATTATGAATCTAAAGGGGATGGTAAGGGGGGTGTGATTTTACAGAGGGGCTGGTTTTTGTCATTTTTTAACAGCCCTGGGTTTAATAGGCCATGCAAACTCTTGATTTTACGTGAAATAAGTTTCCAAAAGGGAAATCTAGCTCCTGTTCCTAATTGATAAACCCTCTAAGAACAACTCTCTCTCTCCTTCCCATTGTTTGTCATCCATTGGATCTCTGGCTGAGAAAATAGCACTGATTGTCATACAAGTAGTAAATCAGGATAAGAATCACCAGTCACCTCCCCATATACAGTATTATCACGATACCTCGGTGCCGAGTCTATTAAAATTGTGATTCTAGAACCATCACGATTTTACAAATATCCCAATTCAATATAATTTTTTCCCCCAGATTTTGTTACAATTTTAAACCTTTAAAGACGTTTAACAAGTAATTAAATGTATCCCATTTCTTATAACATGTGTGAATGTCTTGGGCATGTTAAAAACAAAATGGCATAACAAAATATGCCTTTGGAAACATTTCTACATAAATAAACAACTATAAAGTACACTAAAGAGTGATAAAATAAACACAGTCAATATTTGGTGTGAAAACTCCATTTTGTGAAGTTTTATACATAAAACAGCTGGTAGGTTTTACTGAGCGTGCTGGAGAATATGCCAGAGTTCTTCTGGTAACTTTGCAACATATTTTTAAGTCATATTTTGTCATATCAATGATTTTGTCCTTAATAATAATGCAGACATGATAACGTGTAGTTTTCTGTAATATTACTTTGTGTATATAAAAAAAATGACATCCTGATGAAATGCCTTGAGCATTCAATCAATTCTTTTTGCATCAGCGTCCATGTAAATAGTTCAGTCGGAATCTAATCAGAATGATTTCCATCGCGTTGAAGAGATGCCGTCTATGTAAATGTAGTTTCTCATGAGTGACTCATCAGTTCGAACGGCCAGGTAAAGTTCACCCCTCCACCGAGTGCCGTGACACAGAGGCAGGAGAGTCTTCATGCGTGTCTTCTTGAGTGACATGGAACAGGAAACCTGAAACCTGTTCATGCTGTGTAAGGGGGTGGAGTGGGCTAAGCAAGGGAACTTTGTATAGCACTTGATGAGCACATTTCACACTCACAACAACAACGACTAAAATAAAAAAAAAAAGTGTGATTTGAATAAGAGACGACTTGTGGCCCAGTAGAGCTTTAAATCTAGCAATGCGCATGAGATGAACTCTACATATGAATCAACAAACCACTCTGATGTGTGTCTGGTCACAACAGGAAGGCGAGACGGACGGCTTTCGTTTGGTAGATGATGTAGGGGATGTTTGGTAAATGACTTTCGCTGTTTCATACTTGCTGCACAATTCCACAAAAGAAGGTTGACACTCGGAGGTTGTCTTACATTAATGTTATCATTCTTAAGGAATTGATTAATTAGAATTGTTATTTATTGGCATTACTGTATGATGGTTTCTGGCTTGTTTTTGTATTAAAAAGGACCTACACCATGAAAGTAAATTTTTTACTCATTTCTTTTTACATTCAAACAAAAACATGAGGATGAAACATTACCTGCTTTATGTCCTTTTTCCATTTTTGTACTGGACAGGCCTTAAACAAGCCAATTAGATTTCCCTCCTCATGTGACCTCATATAAGAAGAGCCCTTTCCCCGGCTTGTCGCTCTGCTCTGCTATTCTCTGGTGGCGCAAGGTTCGGCAGTAGCTCATTTACATACGTACTGAAATTGGAAATCTTGAAATCTTAGAAGGAATGAAATAATTGAGGTTTAACATATGGGAAAAAAATCCGTTGGGTATTTCAGCTGGAGTATTAACATTCCCAGAGGGAAGCAATTTCCCTCTGGGATTAATAAAGTTCTTTGAATCTTCAATCTTCAATCTTGAATTCACACTTTAAAGTGTATTTATGATCACAGAGTTCAGAGCAGTTACTCTGAATGTGCATTAGTGTTGATTAGAGAAAAAAAGAGAGATAAGAGAGAAAAAGTCAGATATGAATCGCGATTCTTTTGTGGGGCGATTCATGTATCATCGTCTGTACCCCTTTATCCTGTATTTAGGGTCGCAGGGGCCTGGAGCCTATTCCAGGAGATTTAGGGCACAAGGTGGAGTACTCCCTGGACAGGCACACACACATACACACACACATACTAATTTACCAGTTAGGGCAGTTTAGGGACGCCACTTAGCCTGATCTGCATGTCTTTGGACTGTGGGAGGAAACCGGAGTACCCAGAGGAAACCCACCAAGCACGAGGAGACCCCATGCACACAAACCTGAGGCGGGAATCAAACCCAGACCCTGGAGGTTCAATGCAAGGCGACAGTGCTACTGAGCTACCACCATGCCGCCCCAAAATTAATATATATATATTTTTTAAACTGTATATACAAGGTGACACAAAAAAACGCGAACTTTTTTACAATCCAATAAAACTAGAAGTGATAAAAGAAATAAATTTTATTCATAATAATTGAAACCTAAAACTT
>JAQMYJ010000033.1:27255513-27282667 GCA_030014305.1 Clarias laeviceps
CACACACACACACACACACACACACACACACACACACACACACACACACACTCTCTCTCTCTCTCTCTCTCTCTCTATATATATATATATATATATGCCTCATTTACACTATATACTGGCTAGTGTGTTTGTGTGTGTGTGCGCGTTCCTGTAAACCCTTTAGCTCAATAACTGCACTGCACCACCGCAACATCACATCAGTCGTGTTCGCACAGACCCGCCTCTGTTCGCTTCAAGGCCTCCCTTTTTGTTTTCACCTGCCTCGCCTGCGGCCCTGCAGTTCTTTTTCATCGTCTTTCTCATCAAGACTTACTTTTCTTTTCTGTCTCATTTATAATGAGCTCTGAATCTAACCTTACTTTTTTTTTTTTTTATCTGCAGGCAAACCAGCTATCGCTCACAGAGATCTGAAGTCCAAGAACATTTTGGTGAAGAAGAACGGCACTTGCTGCATCGCAGATCTCGGCTTGGCTGTGCGCCACGACTCAGCCACAGACACCATCGATATCGCCCCAAACCACCGAGTGGGTACCAAAAGGTAATCCACAAAACTGACCCTTTTTTTCCCCCCTAAAGCTCATTGAGTTGCAGCTTAAGTATTTATCAGTGGTTTGCCCGTGTGGTTTCGCAAAAAAGCCAAAAAGTTATTTTAAAACGTGCTCAATTTTGACACGAGCAAAATAGTAACTTTTTGTTTTTTTTAGTGGCTTACCTTTAAACTACAGAGTACCATGGCGTTAGGTGTAGTATCTAAATCAGACCTCAGAAATGAAAATAAAGCAAGTATATATATGAACGTGACTTTCTACAAGTATCACACAGTTTCCTGCTTACTTTTAATACATCTTTATTCAGGTTATTAAATTGAATTGGTTAGATAATGTGAAACCTCAAGCTCGAGTGAGTTAATTGATGAAATGACGGCTGGAAATCATTTCTAATTGAAATGAAGCTGTTTTACAGAAGCACCACAGAACTGAAAGAAGAGACTCGGAGCTTCCATTGAGCCAGACGTTCTTATATTTTTAATGTCGTCTTGAGGAATAGTTCTCCAGGCTTCTTGAAGGACTTTTTTTTTTTTGCCTCTCATTTTTGGCAAGTTTTTGTCTCTCATTCTGCAGTCCAGGCCATGTACCTGACCAGTTTCAGAGGAGGGTGTTTGCTTTGTTAAGCCACAGAGAACAAGAACTATGAATCATTCAAGCATAAAAACATGAACCAGTGAGAAACAAGTGCAGACGAGGAAGATGTTCAGGCCGGTGGTGATTGGTATACTGGTGATGCTGAATGCTGAGTGGTTGGAATGGACGAGAGGGGAAATGAGGTTGCTGCAGAGGTTGTTACATAAACAAGTACATTTTTTTTTTAATGGTTTTTGCAAAACCTTTGTTTTGCAAAACCTTGTTTGTCATTACGTTTAATTTAAAATGAAGAAATGAGGAGTGGCTCGAGACTTTTGCACTTGTATGGCAAACACGCCACGTAATATAAAATGAATAACAAATTAATTGACTTAACCTACTAGCACCTCGAGGGTCCGGGTTCGATTCCTGGCCAGTTTTGATTCCCGCCTCTGTGTGCGTGGAGTTTGCTGTTCTCCCCGTACTTGTTGGGTTTCCTCCTGGTACTCTGGTTTCCTCCCACAGTCCAAAGACATGCAGATTAGGCTAATTGGAGTTCCCAAATTGCCCATAGTGTGTGAATGAGTGTGTGTATGTGCTTGTGCCCTGGATGGATTGGCCCCCTGTCCAGGGTGTACCCCGCCTCATGCCCCAAGACTCCTGGGATAGGCTCCAGCGCCCCCACGACCCTAAACACAGGATAATTCAGTATAGACGATGAGTGAGTGAGTTATTGACCGAAATCTGTTGACAGAGAAAATAGGCACATGATGAAAGTTTCTGTTAGGAAGGCCAGGTAATTTTTTTCCACCCTACAGGAAAGGAGTTCCTACATTTTATATAGTTAGTGTTTGTTTATTTGATTGAGAAGTGGGGAAAAAAGACAGACTAGTGAGAGAAAGAATCTTAATAGCTGCTATAAAACGTGAGCGATAAAATGAACTCTGGAATGTCTTGTGAAATTCCCTAACATTATACCGTATATCACTACAAAATGGTAAAGAAACACAATATGTCTTTTATTAACAGAGACTGTCGGCAAGTCACTGTAATGGTAGAAGAAGAAGAGAACACTTTGGCTGTGCTGTTATTGAGAAATAATCCACTTCATCATTAGAGCTGTGAATTCGCGATTCGATTCGATGTACAGCATCTGATTTGTCTAAAAGGATTAATTCTTACAGGTCGACTTTTGAAACTTGTGTATACTTTCACAAAATGCGAGTATTTGCAGAAGGTGCAGGCGTTTTCTTTTGTCTGCAAATGATGTGGATCTTTTCTTCTTAAGGAATTGATCAATTTTAGACCATTTATCAATTGACTCATCGATTTCAGTTCCTTGATTCCACTATTTTAATCACACAGCTCTATTCAGCTCAGTCCTTTGTGTTGTATTCCTTACCTACAGTGTGAACAGGATAATCCTCAAAAATACGGCATGTTGTTTCATACAACACAAAGATTCCGGCCGCGCTGTTACTGCCGAATAATGAGCAGTAATTCTGCCTCGTGTGGCTCCGCACCACACCGATTAGTATTTTCCTCTAATAGCACATCCTGTTGTGTTTCATTCTTCACCTCCAGGCTGTGGGAACACATTGGGCACTTTTTCGGATACAGCTCTATAAAAATGTTTTGATGGAAACAGAATGTCCACCTGTGGTTGTTTTGATAGCTAGTTTCTAACGTGCTCCAATACTCCAAAAAACTTAGCAAAAGTTCGTTTCTCAGTAGTAACTTTTCTAGTAGCAGGTAGTGAATGAGGAGAGAGAACAGCATGTGAGCGAGGCGAAGACGGCAGACATGTGAGTCACCGCGGAGTAACACACAGCTCATACCAATGCACCGTCTTTCCACTGCAGGACACACGCGCGTGCGCGATGTTTTATTCGTTAAACATTGCTTCACTGTAAAATAGCACCATCGCAGGCGAGCCTTGATTCCGTCTGCTGTTGTTCTTTCACTGTTAAGTCAAGTAGAAAATCGCTCTAATGATCCCGTGGGAGGCTGTAATGCAAAAGATGATATTCCGTCACAGTTGTGAGCCAGCAGGCCTGGAGAATGCTCCACGGTTTGGCTTCACATCTCTTGGGCCTTAAACGACTGCTGGAGAGCGTCAGGATGGCAGTTTGTCATCCATGGCATGGTGCATGGCATCGTCTTGAGTGTGTTGTGTAGTGTTAAGTCCTGATTCTTTAAAGGAGCCAGAGGAACAGTTTGCCTGCTTGTCAGATCCACGCCACTGCTGAGCGCCGTTCTCACTCAGTTTAGCGAGCTGGCACTCGGCGCAGGTGCTTTGTGAGGATAGCCTCTGGGAAGTTACAAGTTGATTGAAGATAATGGTGTGAAGTACAGGATAGCTCGCCGGTCGTATCGAGATATTTATTTAGCTTGGTCTCTGAGAAAGTGTCACTGAGAGTTCTGGCATTGCTCGTTCCTCAGTTCCTAAAAGCATCAGGTGAGATGTGAGAGCTCAAGGCCGACGCTCTACCTCTCTCTCTCAGCTCTGGAGTGTGTCTGGATAAATAAGGTTCAAAGCCTTGACGTCACCCAGCTTTGAATTTTGGAGAGATTAGCTGAGCTGAAGGCCTTTCCTTCCTGACGTACAGGGGAAACTCCAGCCGAAACCGTGATTTTATCTAATACCAAACCCCACCCCTATTGGAGCAACAGGCTTGGTTTGTTTAGCTGACATGCATTTGTAGAAAGTATTTTGTTACCTATTTATTTTTTAAACCAGGAAATGGACAGATAGCTTCACAGTCACACTATATGGCCAAAAATTTGCGGACAGCAGGCATTACATCCAAACTGTTGCCACAGAGATGGAGCCACACAGTTACTTCTTATTTTTATTATTTTTATTCCTTCATTGGAATGAAAAGGCCCAAGCATTTACATTACAACATTGGAAATGCTTAACCTAGCAGCTTTTTCTTTTTTCCTCTTTTGAAGTAAACAAGAAAAAAAAATATCACCTTTATTTTGGCTTCAAAATCTTTGTCACTAAAGACTCCTTACACTAATAATCTGTTCAGATGAATGCTCATCACAACCATGGTATAGATACATATTTTTTTTGTATACCTTTATTCTTATACCGTAAGTCTTATTATATACAGGGTATATATACCATACGAGCCAATATACTAAGTTAAGCATGTGTGTGTATGCATGCTTTACATTACATCACCTTATGACTAATGAGATTTGAGAATTAAAAAGTGTTGTGTGCCAATAAATCAATAATCCACAGCCAAGAACGCTGTTGTACTGAATATCAGCACAGCTGCGAGTGTTATTTTGTTTAATGCAGTTACCCAAGTGATGATATAGAGCGTAACACCACTGGGACGTTTATACAGTATGTATCACTGTTGTATAAAAGCAAAATCACACTCGAGGTCATACTGTTACAGTATACTGAATATCATGACCCAATCAGTGCCGTGCTGATATTCAGTACAACAGCACTCCAACTCATGTGATATTGCTTAAATATAGAACAGTAACAATTCACAGTATGAATAATTGGTGTTTCGCTTTATTAAGGTAAGCGTACCAAAAAAGCTAGTGTGTTTTGTGTAGTGTAGTGTTGATTGCCATGATAACGCACAGACTGGTTGATGAACAGCCTTTATAAAGTGTATCATCCGTTTTGAAGTCATGAACTATTGTTAGACTCGATATATAAAACCAGTGCTCTTAGAAAGTGACCAGAATTAAGAGTTGTATAACTTGTGATAACAATTATTTTGGTCTTTTCAGGATGATGCTGTCTCCAGAATTGCACCCTTTGTCTGTGCTCCAGTGTTCTTAATAATAGCAATAACAGAACCTAATTTATTTTAAAAATGGGCTTCTGGAGCATTTTTATTTTTCTAATTGGGTCCTTTCTGCCGAGTTTGCTGTCATTACAGAGCTGAAATTTTAATCTCTTAAGCAGTATTCGTTTTTTTTGTTTTTTTTTTTTTTTTGTTCTCTCTGTGTGTTCTAATTAAATCTCCAAACTGTCTCCCAACAGGTACATGGCCCCTGAGGTCCTTGACGATTCAATAAATATGAAACATTTTGAGTCGTTCAAGCGAGCGGATATCTACGCCATGGGCTTAGTCTTCTGGGAAATTGCAAGCAGATGCTCGATTGGAGGTGCTTCAGTTAAAATGACTGTCTTTCCATATTACTGTTGCGCTTTGGTACTGCATTAGATAGATTATATTTCCCTTTCTGTGTCCTCTTTGGAGTTGCATTTCGCAATCCGGATCAAGCAGCAACTAATGAGAAGAAAGTTCAACATATTCTTGAATGTAAAAAAAAAAAAAAAAAGGGTATGGATTTACTTTTTTTTCCCCTCTCCTCCGCCAGGCATTCATGAAGACTACCAGTTGCCATATTACGATCTGGTGCAGTCAGACCCGTCAGTGGAGGAGATGAGGAAGGTGGTGTGTGAGCAGAAACTGCGGCCCAACATTCCCAACAGATGGCAGAGCTGCGAGGTACGCCGTCGATCCGACATCCTTCCCAAGCGTTTCTCAGTTTCCCCCCACAGCCTGAGACGAGACACGTCTCCTGCACTTTTACTAACAACCCCTCGTGTCTTTCGGTGTTCAAACTGCAGTTCAGACACGAGTCAAATTCCTACATGTATGTTTATTACTGTTATCAGAGCCAAGCGTCGGAGCCAAACCGCAGCCCCCAGGAGAGATGTGTGTTACACTGTGTGTGTGTGTGTGTGTGTGTGTGTGTGTGTGTGTGTGCAAAAGAGAAAGAGAGAGAGCGAGAGGGAGAGACTGCAGCCTTTTTGAGCTCTCTCAAATTTCCTTCCTCTATCGTTTGCCATCCATCAAGCCCACAGCAGCCGCATCCTCCACTCCACCTTTATTAGTGTCCTTTTTATTACGCAGAAAAAGAGGCACAATTACATTAGGCCTAATTCTCCATAATGCATTTCCGTAATCTAATCAGCATCTGCTCGACCTTGATCTCGTGTGTGTGTTCCCCCCCGCCCCCCTCTTTATTTAAGAGTGCCAAATTGACTAGTGTGCCACGTTTGCTCTGCTTCCTAGGCGAGTTTATTGTAAACCTGGCCGATCGCCTGCAGCGTTTGTTGGGGTGTGATTTAGCGCATGACGTCTGCAGCATTTGGTGGAGTAATGTAAGCAGATTGTGCATTCTGCTTGTGTTTACGACTCGGCCGCCTACACTCACTCTCTCTCTCTCTCTCACACACACACACACACACACACACACACATACAAACACACACACGCGCAGGTGTCTTAGCCATGGCTGTCGCAGGCTTGCTGGGACGGTGAAAGGGCTGAGATTACATTTACACACTCTTGCTTCACCGGGGCTACCATCTAAAACAGGAGCAGTGAAAATGGCTGTTTTTTTTTGTTTTTTTTTAATGACCTCTCCAAGGAACTCATTGTGAATTGACCACAGGTTTGTGCATCATATCCCGGTGTTGCAGCATGCAGAGACAAACTTTATTTCCCAGACTTTATTTCGCCCAACACCGCGCGACACTAATAATCATTATTTTATTGCCTAAAATGCATTCAATTTGTAAGTGATCACAGTACGCTTCAGTTGGAGAAGCTTCAACCCCACTGTATGCGGTGCTAGAATTTTATTGCCTCTAAGAGGAAGGTTAAAGCATTTAAAAAGAAAAGCCTATAAATAGTTGGTGCCTCACACCACACACTGTATGATTTCATTAGCTAGTTAGATTTATTTATTTCAGTCTGCGAATACAACAGCGTGGATGCTGATTTTCATTGCGACCAAGCAGGACCCACAGACTGAAGGCCAACATCTGCTAATTAAACAGGCGTAGTTACAAGTAGTTATCGCTCGTGCTTGAACAAAAACCCGAATGATAATAGGACAACTAACACGATGGCTTTATTAACCCCAGAGGAAAGGCACAAATTGTTGCTGGGTGTGAATGAATGTATCTGGTGCCCTGTGGTGAACTTGTGTCTCATCTGATATGTATTCCAGCCTCGTGCTCGGTGTTCCAGTGGTAGGACTGAATATCAATAAAGAAATTAAGGGTTATCCGTACGGTGCATTGCCACACTCGCAGCACCCACTCCTTTGGCTTCAGGTAGCCAGTACAGCTGTGACACTCAGCACGCAGGCCGTGACATGGCTTCAGATGTCCTGCCAGACTGCTCTAAATGAATATTAATATAATAAAAATATAGCCAGTTTCCATCTGCTGCATAGGTGAAAGAGGTTGTAAACAGTGTAGACAAATAAAGTGGTGGGAAAAGAAAGCTGAAATTAGACCAGGGGATGGATGCAGTTACTCTGGATGACTGAGTGATTCCAAGATGCTCTGTGTTTGTTACTGCATAGACGGTGTGGATAGTGCAACAGAGTATCTTTATTTCATTTTTCTTTCAAATTTCATGCACATACACAGTCTGTCAAGTTCAGTTTGAAATTCCAATTTTACATGGCATAGCAGTCATTAGATGTGGTCCCTAACGAATGTTGTTAATTCAAATTTGGTTTAATTCAAATTTGGACGCAAATGTCTCCAGGTGTGATGTATCTGCTGCAACATGCAAACGGTCGAGTCAGTATTTGGCATTGATAGCAGAACTCCATGGACCCATCGGGCCGACACTTCAGGCTGGTGGAGGTGGTGTAATGTTTTTTTTTTTATATGGTGGACCAAACTATAATATGAACATTACAGCCTGTGTAGTGTTGAGGATCGTGTGCACATGATCCTGTATGGCCAAAGTCTACCCATCCTCTAAAGGCTTTTCCAGCATGATAGTGCACCATGATTTCAACATCACCTGAAACTGATTCAGTGAAAATAACAATAAGCTTAATAATGTTCATTAATGCCCTTCTCAGTCACTAGATCCAAACCCATTAGAGCATCTTTGAAATTTGCAATATTGTGATGGAGATTTATAATGCATTCAACTGAAATATAATCCATGTCATACCAAAAACAAGCCATTATAGAAAAACATTATATAAAACTACCTTTACAGCTGTTGATGTTTCCAGGAGCACAGATATTTTGAAATGGAAAACAAGTTCAACCACGGGAGTGGAGTATTCCTAGAGCTGGTCTTCTGGCCAACTTCAATAACCAGGCCAGAAGGATCTTCATCAGGGAGGTGACCAAGAACTTCAGAAGCCCTCTAGAGACAGAAGAACATTTCTAAAACTCCTACTGAACCCTGGGGCTTGTTTAGTAGAGTGGAGAGATGGAGGACACTTGTGAGTAGGCCACTCCTGAATAGGCTTCTGTTTTATGCAGTTAAAAGACTATGAGAGCAGGAAAACAGAAAAAAAAAAAAAAAAAAAAAACTGTCTGGTCTGTTGAGTCCAAAAGTTAACTTTTTTTGGGTTGAACTCCAAAAACTGTATCTGGCAACAAAAAAGCTGCATCATCAGCAGCATCTGGTTAACACCATCCCTATGGATGGTGGTGCCAGTATCTTGCTATAGGGGAGCTTCTCGGCGCCAGGATTAGAATTGACAGTGGGAAGATTGCAGTCAGATTCACAAAGGTCCTTGAAGAAAACCAGTTCCAGAGTGTACCAAAACAACACTATAGTGGCATCAGGACAATTCTCTGAACGTCCTTGAGTGGCCCAGACTTAAACCCATATGAGAATGTTTGCGAAGAGACCAAACATTAGCAGTTTGCACACACTACCCATCTAACCTTATTGAGCTTGAGTGAATCTGGCAGTAAGAATGAGAGAAATTGCCCGAATTCAGCTGAGCAGAGCTCGATGAGACTTACTCGAGAAGAACCGAAGCTGTAATTACTGGCATAGGTGCTTCTACTGAAAGTGCTAAATAAAGAGTCTGAATAAGATTTTAGATTCGTAAAGTTTTCTAAAAATGTTTTCCGTTTTATATAGCGAGAGGGTAATGGGCAAAAAAATTACACTGAAGTCTTTATAAATAAAATCTATTAAAAAAAGGATTTATAAAAACATTGAGGGCTCAATCCCATGATATATATATATAATTAATGTAAGGTATTCAGACACAAGCATGAATAGATACCGCATTATTTCTCTGGTGTTTTTGGGTTTATTTTTAATGAAAGCTTTTTATAAAGATTTACAGGGTGCATCTGGTTGAGACTGGAGGTGTGCATTTAGGATTGCAGGAAGAGAAAGTTTCGTGCGGGTGTGAGCACATAATGAAGCTCCGGACAAAAGAAGAAGATTTCACATGGACCTCCAGTAACTGGCTTGAAATTAGGCTATATACTGTATATAATTTAGAAATAGATCCAGAGAGATTCAGTACTAAATAATATTGGGCAGGTATGCACTGAAGAAAGAATGAGCAGAAATAATCTTTCAGAATTGACAGCCCGTGCCCATATTTCATCCTAGTCTTTCCAGAGACATATTGGTAGAATTTATATTTAATTTGAAAGACTTCTGATTAAAGGCCATACCTCCTTGAATTCATACAGATACAAATACACTAATCAGCAAAAACATTAACACCACATAACATTAACATAATCAGTTATCAATTATAAAACAGTAACCTGGTGATGGGGTCATGAGCACCCAAAGTTCATCCATTCCCTTGGGGACCAAAGACCTGTCTGTTCAGGCTGATCCCACGAAAAAGCTAAATCTCTAAAAAAAAAAACGTCAATGCTGGCTCCGATAGAAAGGCAAAGACTCTTCGACTCGGCCTTTAAACTCCCCGGATACCAATCCGATCAAACACTCATGGGAGTGCCAGAGGTCTTGTGGGGTCATGCCCCGAGGAGCCAGAGCTGCCCAGGTGGCACAAGGGAAACCAACACAATATAGCACTGAGCGTCATGTTTTGTGGTGTAGTGTTACAGTGTAGGCTGATCTGTGTATTGGGAGCACTTATAAAGGACAGTGATCTGTTTTGTAATACCAGCCTTTTTTATTTTTATGAGTCATACTTTAAAGTTACAATTTAAATTTTCTTTCCTTTCATATTTCCCCCCTACAGTTCCAAAGCTTTCTGACTGCCCAGCTTTGCATTCCCGTAGCAAAATTGTTTGTCTTCTGGAATAAATGAGCACTCTATTTTCTGACAGGTTGCAACATCTTATTTAAAGCTCTAATGTCATATTTTCAATCGGGTTTTTTTTCTTCTTCTTTTTTTCAATAGCAAACACACGATCCAGAAAATGATTGCATGTTCTGTATAACTTTGCCAATGCACCATTCTTTATTTGTTTATTTATAAAGTTGCATATCCTTGATGATGGCTAAAACTTTGATTATTGTTGGTGTTGTCTTGTGATGTATTGTGTTGTGATGCATGGAATTTTATTAAATCAGCCATGCTGCCTTTTTACATTGGATGGGGACAGGGGGGTAAGGGGGGGGGTGTCACACACATTCCAGCATGATGCTTCTGCTTGACTGACATACTTCAGCAAACTGCAGTCTTCTAGCTGGAACCTGACATGTACGTGACAAAGCCAAAATTCTGAGATTTTGACAACTTCTGTCTAATCTTGAAAAGTCAGGAAGAAATCAGAGTGAAACTCTATTCTATTCATGCTCAGCATGTTCGGCTGCTGTAGTTTGGATCTGCGGACTCGGCTTCACGCATTCTGATCAACACATTCGCTCTAAATATTCTAGATTACTTATTATTTCTTGACAACTGACGACAACTCTAGAGCCTTAAGAAATGTAGCTCCATTCTGCAGTCGACACTTCTGCTTTCTAAACCGCACAGAGGACAGAAGTAGCTAGATTTATTCGGCCAATTTTGTGTTGATGCTACAGGCATGTGCTCGCTGTAGTTCTTATATCAACAACATTTATTATTTATTTGAGCCCTGGTGTTATTGCAGGCCAGAATAAAGTAGAATCTCTTCTTGTGTTCACTTTACCTGTGGATAACCTTAAAGACTCCAACCTGTTTCCATCCTCATAGCTTAATATGAAAAAAGAATATTACAGGTAAATGGAAGTAGAAAAACAGGCCTCTGTTTGACCATTTTATGCAATAGTGGAATTTGTTTTAAATGAAATGTGGGTGTAGCAAGGACAGCAGGAGAGAATCAAAACAGAAGAAAGCAGTTTGACTTTTGCAATGGAAATGTGTGCGTGGAGACTGGGGTGGAGTGCACCAAGAGGATACTAAACAGATCAGATGAAGAAAATAAAAGCATATTTTTTCGATTATTCCTGCAGCTTATGCTGTGAGCCAGGCTCATCGTTGCTGTGTGTGTTTGCGGTAAGTCTGACCAGTCTGTTTGTGTGTCTCACTTCACTGTTCAGGCTCTGCGGGTCATGGCGAAGATCATGCGAGAATGCTGGTATGCCAACGGAGCTGCTCGCCTCACCGCCCTGCGCATCAAGAAGACGCTCTCTCAGCTCAGCCAGCAGGAGGGGATTAAAATGTAGGCCTGCGCACCAGGAGAGCTATACACCATGGCATATTATTATTATTATTATTATTGTTATTGTTATCATCTTTTGTTTTTCCGTTTCTTTCTTTTTCAAATATCTGTTCATTATAATAGTCATGCTCATCCTCTCGAATTATCCGTGATTAGCGCATTATGACTTTGTGTCCTCCACGTTGCGAGAGGGAGAGAACGAGACGGAGGACATGAGCACTAAGAGTGAAGGCTTGTTTGGACTTTTCATTTTTTTTGGTTTGGAATGATTGACTTTAGCCAGTGAAGGTCATTTTATGGTCGGGTACTTTTTTTTTCGTGTTAGTCTCGGAGAGATGAGATTTGCTGGAGACATATCTCTATAGGGAATTTGCACCTTGTATTTTCTCTCTTTCCTCAACACTTGTTTTTTTTTTTTTTTCCTCTAACTTATTTTTTGCTTTGGGTTTTTTTTTTCCAACAAACTGGACATGACCTCATTCAGTCTTGGCAAACATGCTGCAACATATGCAATATAGAGAAATCCTATCCTATATTTTATATCTTGATATGTTCTGTTACTACGGCAACAGTTTCAACAGCTTCAACAGCTACAATGGCATCCGTGCCCTCCAAGCCAGGTGTTACCGGAAAGTGCCACTGCTTTAAACCAACGTTCCCTCATGCCGTGGCTCGGCCCCCTTTAACGTCCGCTGTCCGTCTAGACAACAGAAAGAACGACTGAAAGAGTGAGCGCCACCGTCGCAGGCTCACAGACGAGTCTGTCTTTATTATGCACACGCAGCGAACGTTAGCAAGGGGCCACCACGCACAACTTGCTGGTGCCATTTCTTCAGTTTTACATCATCTTTTTTCTTTCTTTTTTTTTTTTTGCGTCATCATCTTCACTGCAGCACAGAGGGACGTTTTGTTTAGTTTTGTTTTTTCCGCTCAGACCTCAGTTCATCTCCAGTAAAAAGCTGATCACCAGTCCCGTGGTGCTGAACGGTGGCATGTTCGCTCCACCCTGACACGACGGTCTGGCAAGAGGATGCTCTGAGACCTAACGTGGCCACGCCCGGCGTCTTTTATTCCCCCGAACGCGCTCTCTCTTTTGTTCCTAACTGACATAGAGATTTGGATAAACTGAGCTACTCTCACAGACTGGCATGTGATGCAGAAGACTGGATGAAAAAAAATTATAAAAAAAGAAGAAAATGAAAGAAAAAAAAGAGAGAATCTCTAGGAGCAGTGTGACTAAATAAAATTGAATTGCAATGTTTTGAAATCGAACACATCAGCATTACTCAAGTTGCCGTGTAAAACTGCTCTTTCTTATGGTACTCTTTTGGTTTCAGTGTTGCAACGATGATGGGATTATATTCATTTATCTATATAGCAAATAGAACTTTACTAAGCCATAGATTTTCCAACACTTTATGGCAACTCTTTTTTTTTTTGTGTGTGTGTGTGCGCCTGTGTATGTGTAGAATGTAAAATTTTAAGAAAAATCCTGTTGACTCCTTCAGATCTCCATTGAGCAAGCCTTAAGGGACCAATAGCATTGGTTGTTTCTGTTTATTAAGGGGGGAAAAAGTGATGTAAGATTTTGTATAATGGAAGGATTAAATGTAGCAACAACTCACAAAAAAAGTAGTTTTGTTTGTCCTGTAGGTGTGTAGAAGGACGTCCTTTTTGCCACACAAATAAACTGACGGTGAGAAATGAATGGGGGTCTAGTATCATGTTTTAAGGCGACTTAAAGATCATTCGTGGCCTCCGGGTGGTGCAGTGGTAAAGTGCTCGTCCTATCATCCGGAGATCGCGAGTTCGATTCTAGAGAGAGCTGATTGGCCGAGCTCTCTCAGAGGGGCGGGATGAGAGGTAGTTAGTGCTTTACAGCCAATCAGGCGCGTCTGTGAGCTCACGCAACTCGCGCTGTCCTCCGAGTGTGTTACTCCGCCCCCAACGGTGCGTGAGCGAGCAGTTTGCAAAGATGCGGTCGGCTGGCGTCACGTGATTTCTTCGGAAACACGTGATAGTCTTCGGCCCTCCCGACTGAGTCGCCTTAATGTGGGAGCCCCCTAGTGACGGGGAGGAATTGGACACGATTAAATTAGGGAGAAAATCGGGGGAAAATCCTAAAAAAGCAAAAGATCATCCAAGTCACCTGATAGTTCCATACCTATTATATCACACCAGTTTGACAGGTTTTTAGTATTGCACATTATTATTATTTTACATAACTTTGTTACTCGTACCTTCTGCCTGATGACTTTTTCCTCACAGCTTTTACCTCTGACTGTTACAAAGTGCTACCACTGGAGACTCCTTATTTAATAAACACACCCTGACAGTTTTATTCATCCGTTCACGTGGAGAAATCGCGATACAAATAACTTAATAGAAACGCCAAATTCTTAGGACAGACAAGTTCACTCTTAGCAGAATCGAGCTTTCAGCAGTGCCGTGTTATAATCCGAACCCGGCGTACGCACAAGGAACATAAAATGCTGGTCGAAGTATGATATTAGCATGCTCATTATGTTTTGCCTGCGTTTTATGCGTCCGGTGCTTTTTTTTTTTTTTTTGCACTTTAGAGCGAAACATAATTAACACCCAGCGGCCAAGATGGCCTCTGAATAGCGTGGCATGTTTACAGTGCATTCCATCGCTGTGATTATACTGATTATGTACAAGCTTTTATACCCTTCAGCCAAAACATTGAGGGGATTCTTTCACTAGACACAACACACCGTGCATGCTTATTAGTGTGGCAAATGGATGTTAATTCGTTGTGTTGCTTCTTTTCACTGGTCAAAATTATGGATCGCTCGTGTCTTAAGGCAATTTTGCTGCATTTTCTGCCTCTGCACAGGAGCAAAAAAAAAGGAGCTCAGCGCTCACAGTGTTCACTAATTTAGTTTCCAAAGGTTTGAATAGCAGAACGAAATGTCATTCCACAGTGCTTTGAAAAATGTGTAGGACAACCTTGTACTGTACAAAAGTCTTCAACCACCTCACATTTATTCATATTGTGCTTCCAAGGAGCCACTTTTTCATGTTGTATTGAGCTCTCCAGCCTTCCTGAAGGACTTTTTTTTTTCTTTTTTTGGGGGGGGACTCTCATATTTGTCAGGTTTTTTGTCTGTCATTTTCAGTCCAGTTCCTGTACTGGACCAGTACAGTAAAAAAAAAATCTGTTAAGAACATCAAACTTAAGGCATGAACCAATGAGAAACTGGTGCAGATGATGACAGGTGATTACTAAACACCACCAGTGATGCTGAACAATGATTGATTGAAACAGACGAGAGGGGAAATGAGGTTGCTGCTTACGTTTTTAAATTAATGCCTGTTACAGTAAAACATTTGTTCCCATTTTTTTATTTTTTTTTTTACATCATTTCATTTACTGTAATATAGAGAAATGAGGAGTGGCTCAAGACTTTTGCACAGCACAATCTGTGTGTATGTGTGTATATATACAGTATATGTAATTTCCTTTCTGTCATTCTTTCCCGTGTACATGTGCACACAAGGAGTGTTTTCACACCAAATATGTATTGAATGTCGGTGCACTCATTTTAGATATATGTATAAGACGATATTAATGTCTTATTGTTTTTGTATGTTTTTTGTTGTTGTTGTTGTTGTTGTTGTCGGCTACATGCAACAAATGTAGTTCCTTCCCTTTCCTGCTCCCGTACAGCGATCTGTCGCATTTAGTTTTCTTCCCCAAAAGAATTCCTGTCCCTCGTGGAGTAAATGTATGATGGAGGAAGCGTGTATAAATATGTACATTGTAAATAAGTACCTATGTGTATGTAAATTGTCTGTTAGCTCGGTGGCCCTAAGGCACGAACAATTGGTCAAGAAAAAGCGAACAGCTGAAGAAGCTGATGAAGTGAACTCAATATGGTCAAGGATAGAGCACATTACCCTTTCGAAGGTATCACATTATACAGTCTAAAAGGGAAGGGGGGAAAAATGAGATTGCGGTCATTTCCTATCGCTAAGGTCCATCAAAGGCGAGTGTAATCGCACTTTTCCGAGAAATTGATTTCATCGTGCCACTGCAGACGTTACTGGGCCGACGTGCATTTTTTTTTTCCTCCGACACATTTCTGTCTTAAATCACCAGCAGCCTTTTTTTCTTTACGGATTCAGCAGTGACCTATTTAGACGTGAAAACATGCATATCCAGGTATTTCCTCACAGTGACATGCAGGTATCCTCCTGACCTCGACCGGTCAAACCACACCAGCTATGACTTTTAACAGGAATTCCATACCGCTGCACCTCTGGTTCCATGCGAGCGGGCGAGAGCGAGAGGACTCTGTATGACAGTCGCTCCCTCACCGCGTATCGTCTTGTAGCTAGGAGATTTGTTTGTGTACAGGAGGAGAGCCCGGGCTGTTCGGACAGGCTCCTCGAGCTCTCTCCCGCTCTTTTGCTCTCTCGATGTCACTTACTTCTGTGCCTCCAAACCCATCTGCACCCTCAAACATGGGCGAGGATACATTCATCCCGGGTGATCTTAACCGACAGTGTTTTCATTAGGGGTCCTATTAAATGGCCCAGACTCCTGCACAACCGTCTGCTGATAAATTGCGGTGTTTTATTTTATTTTATATATATATTTTGAGGCATTATGCAGCTTTTTCATACAACCATGCACAGGTATTTGCACAAAAGACTAACTCAGTTTAATTCTGCCTTTTTTTTTTAATGGAACATTCTGGAAAGGTAAATGTCTCTCCTCAGCACGGCAGACGTGAATGCAAACTTAAACTCGACATTCCCATCAATCGGCGTGCCACTAGTCGCTGAGCAATTTCAATAAAAGTCGCTCATATGCCGGAGAGGGCGTACAGACGGGTTAGTGAGTTATGCAAATGTGTACGGCAGCACAGTCCTCAGGCTTTCTACTGGCAGTTGCCAAGTTATTTATTACAGTTCGATTCTTTATCTATGCCAACATCCGGACACTGTGAGAAAGCTCCTGGAGGGACGGTGGCCCGGTAGCACCAAATATTACACGAGGAGGTAATGAAACATTAGAGCTGATTTGATTTGTAGGAAATGGACCAGCATGGAGAAAACAGGAGTCTGGGTCATTAAAGGACTGCAGAGCCAACCAAGGTGCTTTTCATTCAATGTGTGTGTGTGGGGTGTGGTTGTGTGTGTGTGTGCGTGTGTTTGTGTGCGCGTACATTATGGAAAGGCAGGAGAAAGCTTTATCAAGTTTTATTTGGTGCCTAAGTTTGACTATATTGTGTTTTGTATTCCATGTAGAATGATGCACTGCATGTGATTGATTTCTAATGTTTGCATCATTTTGGTTTTTAAGGAAATTCTTAAAAGAAGAAAAAAAAAACAGGTGAAAGGTTTAATTTGTTTAAAAAAAAAAAAAAAAGGTCAGAAAGTAATCCAGAGGGAAAAAATACCTCCTTCAAAGACCAATGTATTTTTACCTCAGTGTATATATTCTATTTGTTTACTTCGAGTTTGCAAATTTGTTTCTATGAAATGCTAAATTGAAGAATTCACATTTTGTGTTAGTGGTACTTTTATGTGGCATTGTGTTGTTCTCGTGTCTCAATGAACTGTTCTTTTTTTTTTTTTTTTTTTTGAACCATCATCTGTACTTATTTCTCGTTCTGTTCTGTTCTTTAGTTAAGTGCTTTATCAAACAATGTATTTTAATGCCTCTTTCTCAATTGTGTAGAAAATGCATTATGGGCCTTTTGTAAAAAAAAAAAAATGAAAAAATGAAAGAAAAAGTCAAGAGCTGGTCAGTACTGATTGGTGGAAGAGAGAAAGCTCTCATTAATGGCTTTGTGGCCCACTTGATTTTTAAAGCATTATTTATAGACTTTTTATAGTGTGTACAGAAGTACAAACGAACAACATAGGAACGTAGGGGAGTGACGCTCATGTGCCATTCTAACATAGTGGAGTAGAAATGGGTGTGAATAAAAAAAATGTTCAAATTTCATAATGGTCTGTGTGTTTTTTATAGTTTGCTTGCTGTTGACTTGATGTATCTTGGATGGAATGAATGATATACAAATGATGACCTCACGTTATATATAAAAAAAAATTATCCTGGGGTATGAACTTTTTGGTTTGAAATTCATGAAGTCTTCCAAACTCAATGCTGTCAGTCCACACGTACTGGCTTATAGACAGAAAGCAGTAAGGTTCATTCAGTGGTGTCGCGAGTACCATCACTGGGCCTGTCACTGACCTTTTATTACAGGAAATCCTGTTTTTTACCTAGAAATCCTGCTACGTTCATATTTAATGTACCCACCTGCAATATCTTCTATTTTCATAAGATAAAAAAGGAAATAATGAACTTAAACCACAGTGACCCTAACCAGAATGTGTGCATGATGTAATTGCTGACTAAAACACACTTCCATGTTAGTCAAATACATCTGCTTGTCGTCTAACCACGAGCTTCTTTGGAAAAGATTAGATGGAAAATATATCTGATGATGTGATGCCAGACTTTTGAACCGCACCGTATATATACTTTTTTTTTTTTTTTTTTAAACCTGGATGAAAGCAGTCATCTTCTCCTGGACCAAGAAATGACTTTACTCAAAATTTCCATTTCAGATGTATTCAAGTATCAAATTTTCACTCAGACTAAAAGAGCAGTCGCCCTGCTGACTCTGTTTGCATTTTATTTTGACAATTTATTCGTTTAATTGGTTTTTCAGGGTGCTTATAAAAAATTCAGAAACATTGAATTGAAAGAGTACTGCGTCCAGCCTTTGCAACACATTCATAAGAATTACATAAATATTTTATAAAGCAATGCTGGAAGACTGAAGTCGAAAGTGAAGTGATCTGTGTTAGCGTGCCTGAAACTTTAATTACTTTTATACGATTGAGACGGATGCATCAGTATTTTTATAGCCTTATCTTATAATTAAATTGTTTTGTCTTTATGAATAAGACATTCAGGAAATACTGAGAAAAATCCTTTATAAAGTGAAGAGTGCCATAATCTTTTCCCTGGAGAGGTCGGGCATGGCTTCTTACAGGAGAACTGGTATGCCCATTGAGTTCAAAACTATTCTGAAGCACCATTACAATATAAATTTCATTTAATTATATACACCGATCAGGCGTAAACCCAAAACAATATGCACATTGTGTGTGTTTCTCTTGTGTTTCTCTGGAGCATTCCACAGATGCTTGATCAGGTTGAGATCTGGGCAATTTGGCGGCTTTTCTGTGGGATCGGACCAGACGGGCTCACCTTTGGTCTTCATTGTCATTGATGAATCTTGGGTGGCCATGATCCTGCCAAACGTTTACTGAAATATAATTGATAATTAATGTTATTCAATTCACATGGTGGTGGTGGTGGTTAGAGTTGTGGCTGATCAGTGGATATATAAATTCCTTCAAACTTCTTCACATTAAAATATCTTGTACAACTCAGTGTCATCACTGTACTGTTATTAAAATTAAAACCTAGAATTTACAATTACTATGTAGAGATAATATAATAATAATTATTAAAGTAACAGCATTGATCACTTGTGTAATAATCAGTGAGGTCTGTGCTCGCTTCTCTTTTTCACGTGAAGAGAAATTCACATGCAACTTCATGAGGTTTGCAAAATGTGATGTTAAAGGTTTTGGCATGTGGATCATAAATGAGTTAAAAGTATAGTGTGTGTGTGCATGAGTGTGTGTGTGTTTACTGTACTTAATGCCCATGATTGGCAATGTTTAGTCACGATAGCACGTGCTTTACAATTATATTTATCGCTTGTCTTGCACATGTTGCTGTTTTTCCATTCAGAGCTGGAGTCAAAATTATAACCATGTTTACCCAAAATGATGGACTTAGAACATGAAAAGGATTTTTAATTAGTGAAAATTAAATTATGCCTTTTTGTTATCATCTAGTACAAATATTATTCACTTCATAATCTCCCTTCCTTACTGCTCATGTTTATAATATAAACTCACAGCCACTTTATTAGGTACACCTTGCTAGTACTGAGCTGGACCCCATTTCGATTTCAGACCTGCCTTAATTATTTATGGAATAGATTCAATAAAGTACTGGAAACCTTTCTTAGAGATTTTTGTCCACATTTATAAGTTGCACATCCTTGATTTCGAAACTCTCATTCCACCACATACTAAAGGTGCTCTACTGGACTGCGATCTGCGAAAGCCATTAGAGTACAGTCAACTCATTGTCATGTTCAAGGAACCAGTCTGGGATGATTTTAGCTTTGTGACATGGCCAAGAAAATCTTCTCCCCACACCATTACACCATCAGCAGCCTGAACCGTTGATACAAGGCACAATGGATCCATGCTTTCATGATCTTTATGAACTCACAGAAGGATAAGGTTATGTTTTTGACAAGCAAGGGTTGAAAATCCAAGTGGATGAGCAATTTCGGAAATTATCAGTCTGACACAACAATCAATTGTCTCAGAATTTAAATAGAATGTAAATTTTAAGTAACCATAAAAGTGTTTGCCTTATAAATATAGATTTCAGAATGTTATAATAACGTTTATGATCAGTCATTAAAAGCAGCTTTTCACCCATGTTAACCCTTTAATTACTGGAGTCATGCAAATTCTCCAGCATTGCTGTATAATAGAAGTAATTTGTTAATTATTTTTATTATTATTATTATTATTATTATTATTATTATTATAATTATTTATATTATTATTATTTTATTATTATATTTTTAACAACAACAAAATATCTGAGCCAGATCAATATACAATCGACACCCACAGCAAACATTTAAACACAAACAATAATCTGTTAATATAAAAGAGGGATCATGGAAAAACCAAAGTGCAAAACATAAAAGGTTAAAAAAGAAAACATAAAAGTAAGAAAGAAAAGAGAAAAAAGAAAAAGTTGGGCAGGACTAGAGTCATGATTGTTCAAGGAGATCCCACAAAGGGGTCCATATGCACCAGAATAGTTCAGATTTGTTCTCTACGCCATATGTATGTTTTCCCAAAGGGAGAAGATTAACCAATAACACATCTTCAGAGTTGGTACACGAGATGATGACCATAATATAAGTATACAAGTAATTTGTTAATTCTGACTCCACCATCAGAATGTCACAGCAAGAAATCGAGACTCATCAGACCAGGCAACGTTTCTCCAATCTCCTGATGTCTAGTTTTGGCGAAATCCTCCACATGAATTGTAGCCTCAAGTTTACTATTCCTAGCTGACAGGAGCAGCACCCGGTGTGGTCTTCTGCTGCTGTAGTCCATCTGCTCCAAGTGTGTTCAGAGATGCTCTTTGACATACCTCGGTTGTAGTGAGATGTTATTTGAGTTACTGTTAGCTTTCTATCAGTTGAAGCAGTCAGACTCTCCTCTGACCTCTGGCATCAACAAGACATTTTCACCCAGAGGACTGCTGCTCACTTCTGTTTGTTTTTTCAGACCATCCTCTGCAAAGTTTAGACATGGTTGTGCATTAAAATCCAAGTGGAGGAGCAAATTTCAGAAATCATCGGTCTGGCACCAACAATCATGCCACATTTAAAGTAACTTAAATTACATTTAATTCGTATTCAGCAGATTGTCTTGACCAGGTCTACATGCTTAAATGAGTTGCCACTATGTGATTGTTGGCTGATTAGATATTTGTGTTAATAAACAGTTGAACAGGTGAACCTAATGAAGTGGCTGATGAGTGTCTCTTACAATATTATATGTAGTTCATCATAGACAAACAGTTTACATTGAATATTTCCCTTGTTTACTATAACTTACTGTAGGTTGTAGTAAACAAAGTAAACAAAATCGAAATAAGATCCGGTTAGCTAGTTCTAAACTAGTTTTTTCTTCTTTTTTGCAACCTTGACATAAAACATGGCTGGTAACCATGATTAGAACTTTGTGAGCCTTTGCATTGCAAAAAAAATTATATCTTGACAAGTGAAAATATCACTTACAGTATAATATTATGAACAAGTGTTAAATGTTCTTATTCTACTGGCGGAAATATTTCGATTGTATTTTAAATTTTTTTCCTTTCTAGAAATTTTGAAAATTGGTCCTTTTTTAAACTCCCTGAATAGAATAAATTACATTTAAAAGCTTGATTTATTTTAGTGAAATTGACAGAATATTAATATGTAGAGCCTGCATGAGGCCCAAATTTTGTAGTGTAGCACAATACTATGCCAAATTTATAATTAATAACCAATGTCTAGAAATATGTTTAATATGCATAAAATACTATATATACCTGAATAATAAATATTATAATACATAAATCCTGCATTCAATAAAATATACATTCCAGGGAATATATAATAAAGAAAAAGCACTTAAAAAGCAGCTATGATTATTGTGATCATTACTGTATGTCGACATTTTACACAGCCATATATATTCATATGAAATCTGCGAACAATTTTGGATCTCACAGAAGGATAAGGTTATGTTCACTTTGTCTCAGAAATTCTAGAATGTAAATTTTAAGTAACCATAAAATGTAAGTCTTGGCCTTATAAATATATATTTCAGAATTCTTTAACAACGTTTATGCTCATTCCTTAAAAGCAGCTTTTCACCCCCGTTAAACCTTTAATTGCTGGAGTCATGCAAATTATCCAGCATTGCTGTATAATAAATATATACAGAAGTAATTTGTGCTTATAAATGAGCTTTTAACTAACTAAATGTCTTTGATCTATTAAGTGCAGGGTCTTGGCTTTGTGCTGTGTATATGCTGTGTTCAAATTTCAGCAAAGCTTTAGGCTTTAATGACAATTGGCAGAAAAAGACAAATTGAGATAAAACGAAGGAGGAATATTGTGTCCTTGTTCAGTCAGAGTGACACAAAACACATGAAATATAAAACATAGCATCTTCAGAAACCACTTCGACATACCTGGCCATGCGCAAAAAGAAAAATACGAGCTGTGTTCAAGTCAAACCGGGACTTTTCACATGAATGAAGGCATAAAAACCGATTGACTTCAAGTACAGTACGGTGATGAGACTCTTAGCTGCAGTAAAAACCTACGTCCATGAAGGATCAATCCCAGGCCAAGATGGCTCGGACCTCCTTGCATTTGTTCCTGTGAACATTCAGCGAGTGGAAGACCTGGTCCTTGAAAATCGATGGATAGCTTGCCGCCGACTTGCGAAAGAGACACATCTGTCTGTGGGAACTGTACACATAATCATCCACCAACACCACTTGCAGATTACAGGAACTTGGCTGAGAGTTATTGCAAAATCCTCTGTACAATCCTGATCTAACTTCCACATGTACTGTATTTCCACAGGGCCATTAAAATGGGTAGGCAGTCCAAACATGGCTTCGGCATACTGAGAAAACTTTCTCCCTTGATAATTTATTTAAAAGCTCAGAATCAGCCTGTTCGATGAAATGGTTTAAAAGAAGGCCACCTAAACAAAGAGATCTCCTTGAAAATATAGGAATTTAGTAATCCTAATTCACTGCACTGGCTGAAACTCTGCTTTACTTCTCAAGGCCGAGAACATAGAATAAGATGTTTCCTGGTATAAGAAAAATGCCATGCGGAGATGTTGAACCCTGTGGCCTCTTCCGCAGCCGTTCTTCTGTAGGAAGTCACCAGGGAGCTGCAGACTTCTGAGGTCAATAACAAAATGAGGAAATCGATAGCTGAATCATACAAGCCACAGCCGCCCCCTCATCGTCTTGCTCTTTCTGTCTCCAGCTCCCTCTCATTACTGCCTAATTTAAGGCGCTGTGAAACAGACCAAATACCATACTGCTGTACTGTATATTGTAGTGGTCTTGTAAATGTGACCCAGTCTGTGAAAACCCAGATAAAGTCTGTTTTTCATTTATATAATATTTATTATTATTATTATTATTATTATTATTATTATTTCTTTGTGATTCACTGTTTTTTCATGAAATCATAGGTAGAATAATTTTATATAGAAAACAGTGAATCACCAAAAAAGTAAATAAAAAACTTTATCTGGGGTTCACAGACTGGGTCACAAATATTAATTAAGACCTAAAAGCTATTTTTTTTTTCAATAACACTATAACATGACATTTTATTCTTGTTTAAACACAATGTATTAATTAAAGAATGACATTTTCTCTAAACAGAGTATTATCTAATGTTTCAGAGCATCTGTCATAAAAGTTAGTTCCTTTTATAATTTGCATGATATCACCTATCTATAAATTGTCATGCATTCACCTGTATTTGTCTGTTTTCTCTCTCTCTCTTGAATTTAATAAGACAAAAACACAACTTGTCATATTACGGAGAAACCACAAAGCTCATCATCCTGGAATCTTTTTCTTTTCAGAAAACTTACAGCTTTTGATGTGACTGGTTCAAAGCTCTGACACTGCAGACATGTCCTCACAGGAAACTTTTTTTTTCTAACTGCAGACATATAAAAACTGTTCATGTGGAATGTTTCTAAGCTGTTACTTTAAAAAAAATGACAACATGTTAGAATCAGTGCCTTAATATAAAGCTGTAGTTTGCCTTGTGTCCAGAGCTACTGTCAGACCTCATGTGTTAGAAAATCACAACGTTCTAACCAATAGACATGATGTGACAGTGCAATTGTGGACCCCTGATGTGATGCAATTACAGACCAAATACTGCTGAATGTCATTGACAAACTTAAAAAAATAAAAAATAAAAAAATCCTGCAAATGACATACTCAACATTCAGTGGGAGAGACAACCGAAATGGCACAAACTCTAAAAATATTTTTAAATATCAGAGTAGCAGAGGATAATCCTGGAATATCAATTCTTGTTCTGAATTTTTATCTAAATGGAAAAAAATATGCTCTGGCATTCAAAGGGCAAGACATTCCATCCTTGCACGGATAATTTAATTAACTTCAGATTACTTGAACACTTCCCATGGTACTATATTAATGAATAATAATTAATAACATGAGGATTAAATAAATTTATTAAATAATAAGATAAGATTAGATTTCATTACATTAAAGAAATTAAATATATCAATATGAAATGTATTTTTTTCTGTCTTACTTCCAGCTTGGAATTTGGGGTTAAAAAACTACTTACACAGAACATGCAGATATAATAATAATAATAATAATAATAATAATAATAATTTACACTTAAATTTAGGCATTTGGCAGATGCTGTAATCCAGAGTGACTAACAAAAGTGTTTAAGTTTCTGTCATTGGATAGATGCACTGGGTTACTAGGTTACTAAGTATGTACTATCAGTCAAACACTGTTGGGAAAAGTTTTTTTTTTTTTCTTTCTTAAGGTGGGCAGAATTAACCCAAGTACTGAAGAAACTGATAAGTCGTCATTTAAAGATTGCCAAAGACTCAGCTGTACGGACATCTAGAGGAAGACCATTCCACTACCTAGGTGCCAGAACAGAAAAGAAATAATAATAATAATAATAATAATAATAATAATAAATATGAATTAATTCATTAATTTATAGAATCACAGGGTGCCGGCGCCTTTCACGGGAAGCTCAGGGCACAGGGCAGAACAGCCAGGAAGGGGTGTCAACCCAGTGCACAGCATAATTGAGAAATTGATTTTTTTTCTTTTAAAGGTCAGCCTGTAATGCATTTCGGTAAAACTGGGGGAAACATTGAAGCCCTCTAACATTTTTCAGTACAGATGAGTAGAACAATGCAGTGTGCAGGAAAATACTACTAATGAATACTTAACAAAATAAAGCTTTTTAAAACAGTTTGCAAAATGCAACTTAAAACACTTTATTTTCAGTGTAACCCCCCCCCCCCCCCATTCCTGGAACTGTACACTCCATGTTATATAAAAGAGACCACCAGGGGGCACTCTTGCTTTTCCGATACAGACTGCCTCATTCACAATGCACATTTCTAGCCATGATCACTGGGGAGTATGTTTTAAATCGTTCTATGATTCACTCTATCTTTACCTTATCTTGTATAGGTTTATAGTTGGCTTAAACTCACACTCATAAACCATGCAAAAGCTGTAAATTTGTTCAAAATATTACATCATATCATCATATGCTCAACAAAATCATATAAGAGCTCTAAACCTGACACAAGGTCACATGGACTACACACCTGTTTGCTAAATGAGGAAATATGTAAAATATGGGGAAAATAATAATTCCAAATTAAAGGTCAACTGCCTATTACTGTTTCTTTTTAAGTCTTTTCACAGCCACTTCTAAGTGATTTTAGTCTTGTATGTGAATGCTTTTTTTCATGATTAACCACGGTTATGAGATTCCATTCCACTCATTATCTATTTAAAAAAAATGTAATACATGTTTGTGGAGGTCAGAAATAAATACATTTCAGGTTTTGGCATCTGAGGATATTAGAAATGAAATGAATCTAAATGTGCATATTGTTAATTTTTTTACCCAGCAAAGTACACTAAGGTGCTTGTCGACAACGCATTTATTGGGTGCATAAATTATTTTCATCGCTACTTATTCTGTTCCTGTTCAGTTTTATTCTTGTGTCTCACTCAGGGCTTTAGTTTTTATTCATGGTTCAAATACATATGCAATTTTGCCTGCCTCACTTTAATTGTACACTGCAGACCAATTAATGGCACACATTTTGCTTCTTCATAAGCTGGCTCAATTTTCCAATTCCAATCCAAAAATCAATATTTTTATATTTGATGTGGTTTAAGTGGTAAATCAATGAAATATGTCATTTAAAATACGATTCAGACCCTTGACTAAGGCAGTCCAAAGCGATCCATCCTAAGTAAAAGGAATATGACGGACAAGACAAAAACGTTAAACTTAACTCTTAACTCCAATCACTATGCCTGACAAGAATCAGGTACTGCTCATCAACTAATAACACCATCCTCATTGTGGTGGCAGCATCATTCTATGTCAGAACTGAGGGAAGGATGAATGCGGAAAAAAATACAGAGAAGTCCTAGAAAGGAAACCTGCTTTAAAGTGTACGTGACCTTACACAAAGGAGAAGGTTAGGCTTATCGTTCGCCCAGAACCCTAGAGAACATCTGTAGAGAGACCTGAAGATGGCAGTTCACAGATGCTCCTCATCTAAGCTGATTAAGTTT
This sequence comes from Clarias laeviceps, assembly GCA_030014305.1. Lineage (NCBI taxonomy): Eukaryota > Metazoa > Chordata > Actinopteri > Siluriformes > Clariidae > Clarias > Clarias laeviceps. The sequence goes on from JAQMYJ010000033.1 coordinate 27,282,143, forward strand.
GAGTGGCTTTTTAGACGATTAATGGGAAAATTAGTACTAATTTTAAAACAATCTGCATATCTGAATAATTTCAGTAATTTCTACAGAAGCAGCACCAGCTATCCAAGGTACCTATTGATCCACGATAAAGCTCGCACATCGGTAAGTGTAGAGGGCGTTCCAAAGAGTACGAATTGTGTCGACAGACTTTCCCTTAACTGACATTCCCTGACTGGGGAACAGTAAGCAGAGAGTACTGTTTGCATGCACTGTGGAACATAACCTCATACTCCAGTACATCTATCCTGAATGGCAACTACGCTAATTCTCTCCATCTGTTCTGTATTTTTATACCCATCCCGAGGCATCTGGAGATTGTGCCAGCTTCAGTAGACAAAGGCCGACCCTGCAAGGTTCCTTAGGCATCCAGAGAAGGACCGGCTCCAGCTGGATTCTGCTTTATGATGGCTGGAGCTACACATGCTGCTCCTGTGCTCCCAGTGATCCAGACCCCATCTGCCCTCTGCACCTGCTGACTCGTCCCTG
>JAQMYJ010000033.1:27325070-27349159 GCA_030014305.1 Clarias laeviceps
CCCATAATGTTGTGTGCATTGCAATATTTTAAGCAAAACTGTGCTATTACTCTGCTAATTAAACCTTTACACTCTGCAGTAAGAGCAATCAATTAAGATTGGCCACCAGGCTGGTCAAATTTAGCCATGTAACCTTCAACACTAAATTGGCCAGTGTTTCAGTTTAATTGTCCAACCCCTGTACTGTACATACCCATAAACACCAGGCAACTACATATATTGTATATATAAATCAAATAATAATTAGCATTTAAATATCCATGTTTAAACATAGAGCTATGAACTACAGCACCTACTGACCTGAGACCGTGATCCGACTGCTTGTCTCCGTCTCTTGTTTTGAATAGCTGGATTAATTATTAAATTATCTTTCAAGCATGCCAGTCAATGAGTAATATACAGTACCAGCTGACTCACAATGCTTTTTACATATTAAATACAAAGTATGATGATGCATTCCTTACTTAAAGCAATTACTTCTAAAAAACCAAACAAACAAACAAACAAAAAATATTGTTCCTGTTCTAATAATTTGGCCATCCCTGTCATTAACCGTACATAGACATTAGCAAGCAACAATCTATGTATCGTCTCGAATGAGTTCTTGGGCATGTAGTCAAATGTTTATTAGCTCCCTACTCATAACTAGTTTTTATCTGCAGTTGCTTCAGAAAAGACATCGACCTGTGGTTTCATCCTTTTTTCTCAAGAATATCTTTTCTTTGGTATGAAATAGGTTCGATTTCTTGTTCTTTTGTAATGCGGCAGCTGAAAAATCCCCATGTCTTTGCTTACTGTATGTGGCCTCATTTCCCATTTGACTGCCCAAGTGTTGCTCTCTGACCCGCAGGATCAGAGACACCGCAGAGCTCTAGGATTTAAATCAGGGTTCATTTTAATGCCACTTTGAAAGCTGCTACTGCAAAGCCAGGCAAGAGCTATAATAAAAATCTTATCAAGTGGTATTAAGCAGGAAACTGCGTGTGCAAGTGCACGGTATCAGGCCGATTTGCGAGGTGTATTTAAAGATAGATGAAATGTGTGTTTTCTCACACGGGAAGATGAAAGCATAATGAGGTGATAATGAAGTAATGTATGAACTACTGTGCTGTACAGTATGCTTAATGTACGTGTCTGTGTTATAGTGCTGTTTGTAGCCTCCTGCACAAACCACATTATCAAAGTACCATCACATGCTTTCCTGATGACAATATAAGACTTATTTTTTTTCCCTCACTGTCTCCTGTTCCCCATTCTCTCTCCATCCAAATTATTGATCTGTTCCCTTAATGAGGCAATTTCAGCTCCCTGAGCATTTGAGAATGCTGATGAATTATCAGCTGGTTCAACTAATTGTAGCGTTCACAAAGCAGAGCATTCCTGTTATTCGCAAATAACACCTCGAGTTCACCTCTCAGACCATCTTAGGATGTCCTAGCCAAGAAATGAATTATTAATAAAAGGAATACACTGTTAAACTTGGACGCCGTGCCATAAATGTAAGTTAAGGCAGGCGTGCATACACAGACACACACAGACCGTACAGAAATCCTGTGAGCCGATTGGGTGGAGCCCATGCCTGGTTGCTAAGGCGATATGGCTGTGCGTAATGGTGACGCAGATGGACATGAGCCACTGCTCATAATAATGCATTGTTCTGTCTTTATAATGGTACAGAGAGAGAGTGTGTGTGTGTGTGTGTGTGTGTGTGTGTGTGTGTGTGTGTGTGTGTGTGTGTGACTTGCTTAAATTCAGGCTCTTCGCTTGTATTGCTGAAATGTATGTTAACCAGCCAAGCACAAAACTGCGTCAGGGAGAAACGGTCCGAGTTTAGAGCATCGTCTATATTTGTTTAAACAGCCGCTGCTGCAATAACACACAGCGTCATAAACAAATGTTCAGGGCGGTTAGGTACTGTAGCATCATTTATAAGCTTTTCGAGAGGCTCGCTGGCTGTAATTCCCAGTGGCCGTTGCTCAATTTGTTTCTGATAAGTGGCAGTAATATGGAAATTGTTTGCCTCGTAACCAGGAGTGCTATCAGCAGTGGTACTGTGCAGCAGCTGTGCCAACATCGTAGCCCGCTTTCAATGCCGTCTGGGCGAAGAGAGGAGAGAGTAATGGCAATGCAGTGAGACGGTGTGCAGCTGCTCTGTGCAAGCAAGACTGACCACTCGTCTCCTCTCACACCTTCCACTACTCACATAACAGTAGGCCATTTTACTGAGACAATCCCACCCAAGCCTGTTTTTTTTTTTTTTAACCCCCTCCCTTTTTTTCCTTTTGCTTTCTTACATGTCTCCAGTCCTGAAGAACAAACTAAGTAAAAGCTCCGCAAAGTAGCAGGAATTTTAAATGTAAGGGCCAAACCAGGGGATTTGGATCTTACTGGGCTGCTTTTCTGTTAGCACATCCCTGTGTGTACTGTACATGCACGCTCCTGTATAAAGCCTCGCATTTTGGGTGTGAAAGTTGTAGCTCGGAGCTGAAGGCTAATGACCAGAAGACGCGAGTTCAAATCCCAGCCTGTGCAAAGCCGTCACTGTTGAATCTCTGAGCAAAAGCTTTTAACTGCTCAGTTGTGTCCTGTCTCGATTGTAAATTGCTTCGGATCAAAGTCACTTTGGAAAGGTTGACTCCTATTGACCCTAGTGCAAGCTCCAGGGTCCCCTGGTTTGATTCTGAGTTTGGTTTTCCTCCCACAGTAACAGGCATGTATATGGATTGGCTACACTATGATGCCCCTAGGTGACAGCGAGGGGGGGGGGAGGGCGTGAGTGCAGTGCAGTGGCATTTCATTCAGGGTGAAATGTCCGGCATGCGCATTGTTCTAGGGATAGGCTCCGGATCCACTGGGACCCTGACCAGGATTAAGTGCTTACTGATGATGAATGAATATAACTTTATAATGCAGCCCTAATAAATTCTGTATTTACCACAAAAAGTATGTTTGTACAAGGGTCAAAAATGATCTGCATTAAAACTTCTGTTAGCATCTCTGTCTTATTCGTGCTTTTCGTCCAAGGCTACTGTCCCCCCTACTGTACTGCTGTACAGGTGTGAACGTGTTGCATTGGGTCATTTGTAACTGTGGGGCATCCATTATAAATGGATGCCCCGCTTGTGTTATGCATGAAAGAAGAGCAGCGTGCAGTGATTTTATATTTTATTAATACTATTATTTTTTAGTTTAAGGATGTATCATGACAACTTTTTTTTTTTTCTTTTTGCGCATAAACAAGTGTGAATGATTGAATAATGACAAATGTACACACACTCCTGCCCACACTGTTGACACTCTTCAAAAACTTCGTCTTGAGGTGTTAAAGCATACTCCCTATATTCCTGATCTCGCTCCTTCAAACTTTCACCTGTTTGAGCTCCATGAGGACGAAGATTCACCTCTGATGAAGTGAAGACAGCGGTGCATTGTTGGCTCGCAGCTCAGCTGTTTTTTAATTTTTTAATTTTTATTTTTTAAATAAGTCAATATGAAATCTTGTTGACGGATGGACAAAATGTATTGAAAAGCAAGGAGATTATGTCAAAAATGATGTATCTCTCTTTTCTAAAAGTTCATTTAAAGAAATTCTTCAGCCAGAGCGTGATTAATTTTTAATTCAGCCTTTTGTATTCCACCGGCGCTCTGCTGAGTCTCTGGTTAATTAAGTTAAAATAAGCGACAAATTGTTAATGAATTAGTTCTGATTGTGTTCTCCTGAGGTCACTGCCTCTATCACGAGACTGGAGTGTAAGAACTTTTACTTCTCAAGTAATGTTATAAATCTTTCTCTTCCACTGAAAAGCTTTGTGCTTGATCACACCCCAAACTATTACTCGAGGAAGTGCTTGTAATCATGTGTCTTTTTTTTCCCCCCCCTCTCTTTGTGTCTCTCTGTAGCCCATGGCAAAAATAAACCTTGAAATCCTGACCGAGTTGGTCCGGCCAAGTATAGATTATGTGCGGCACAAAAAGTTCCGCTCGGGCAACTATCCATCATCTCTGAGCAATGAGACAGACCGACTGGTGCACTGGTGCCATGGAGCACCAGGCGTGGTTCACATGCTCATCATGGCACATAAGGTGAGTGGCAAAACGGTTATTCAGCCCATTCTCAACACACATTACACATACAGATCATAATCCTGTATTTATTGGAGAGACTCTTTCAAATTAAGACACTTGTATTCAAATTCAAACAGTTGAAGAATTATCTGTGTAAATAGTAATATTCCAGTCTCCTGCTTGGTATTATAAATATATAACCAAATCTGTCTTTTTGTTTCACCCAGCAGTTGTAGAAGAGATTAACAATGATGTGTTTGGCTGTAATGGTGAATATTAGTGAAGGGTAGAGCGAGAAAGAGAGCCAATCAGAGTAATTGATGAATGAATAAATGCAAAGAGGATTATTATGAAGATGGACAACCAGCAATGATCAGGATTCAGACACAGTAATGTAATGCTGTATTCAGTTCCCATAGCTCAGACTTTAAACTTCTAGATTTAATGACAAGGTTAGGAAGATCACAAACCTCTCACTGAATTTCAACATGTCCTGTTTTTCTCTTAGAATCCCACAGTGCCATCTAGTGGTTAAGTGGTGCACATGAAACATGTTAATGGTTGAAAGTAAATGTACGTGAACAAGCCATTGGTTAGAGTATAAGAGAAGATCTTATAGGTTGCATATCATGCAGTAACATGCATCAGTGAGTTTGTGATATTATATGTGCCTTTTTATCTTTTGCTAATGCTTATTTTTCACAGTCGTAATGAGTTTATACTTTGCTTGGGTAAAACAGTTTCTGGACTATATGCAGAAGAGTTAATAGACATTTTTTTTATCACAGCTAAATAGTGCCTGCTCCAGTAAAAATAAATAATTAAAATAAATAAATCTTCCCTGGCTTTCCTTCCCACTTCTCATGAACAGATGGGCCATTTGCTTACTTGCTCATTCTCTCCCTCTCTCTTTTTCTTTTACCCTGTCTCATAAAATTGATAATGCCTAAGGGCAGTTAGAGGAACTCGAGCATGTGCTATATTTGGAGACTGCGTTTCCTAAGGACCGCGGTTAACACTGCAGTCTTAATAAATTTCGGCCGTATTATTCAGCCATAGCTTGAAAGCCAGAGTCAGATGTATGTGAGGGATGCGAGAGAACGCTTGTTATAAAATTGTCATCTTGGCTTAACTGAGTAATTTTATCTAATTATTATACGTTAGCATGTTTTTTTCAGTGTGACATATTGAACCGCATCATCACACTCGTATGTGGTTCTGCTTTAAACTGTTGCCACAAAGTTGGATGCACACATGTGTATAGAATGTCTCTGCATGATGCAGGATTACAATCAGTTCCTTTACCTCATCTCCAATGGGATGAACTCCCCGCCCAGTGTCGGTGCAAGACTTCAGTAATGCTCTTGTGGCCAATGTAGGCAAAAATAGGCGGATTCTATTTTGAGTCTGATATACAGTATGTTCAGGGTTTTTTTTTTTCTTTGTTTGTTTGTTTTTTTTCCCCCTCATGATGTCTCAGAATGGTTTCCATAGCCGATCTCACCTCTGGGATGTTTATCATGAATGTAAATTTGCATTGCTTTGAGATAAAATTATCAATAAAATTAAGTTTAAATGTCAGACCTTTAAACAGAAATTATCATTACGATTCAGGTCAGCCATGATGCATTGCATTTCCTGCTTTTAATACTCGTCTTAAATATAGGGTACATGTGGTGAAAGAGTGATCAAACTAAAGTAGTTACCACATAAGGTATGCTGCCTCTCAGCTCGTATAGTGTTATTTGTGATTAAACAACCAAGTGGGAAATAAAATTAGGGCTTAATTAAGAGAGTAGTCGACGGAAATTATTGCTTGTAGATGACGTTCAGCCGATTATCTGTTTTCTCTCAGGTGTTCAAGGACGAGAAGTACCTGAAGGATGCGGTTGAGTGTGGCGAGGTGATTTGGCAGAGGGGTTTACTCCGCAAAGGCTACGGCATCTGTCACGGCACCGCCGGTAACGGCTACGCTTTCCTCTCGCTATACAAGCTCACACAGGAGCAGAAGTACCTGTACCGTGCCTGCAAGGTATACAGCAAAACAAACTGGGATAGATTGTGTGTGTTCTGTTCAGAAAATACTACTTGAATTGATTTACTTTTTATGAAGACGGATCAATATTGTAATTATTTTGTCTGGATTTTCACCTCCAAATTCAAATAACACATTCACACAGGAGCACTTTTTCCTTTCTCCTACATTGAGGTGCAACTTATTCAACTCCTCTGAGTGCCAGCGAAAAAAATGGTGTTTAATTTTATGCCTTTATTTTTCTGTCCAATGTATTCTTATGTAAGTGTGATAAGATGAAAGTCTAATTTAAGATCAGATTTGCAAATTAGTTTCAGCGGGTGTAACCTAGGCTTTTAGAAACTATAGTAACACTGATTACCAAGAATTACAGAAGTATGAGAGTATGGGGAACTGTGCTTATTTAAATTTACTGAGAAAGGAGGATGTCTTTCATTGTAAAAGAAGTAGCAAGAGACGAATTAAAATGCACCTTGAGTAAGTCTGAACATGAAACATTTTCAACATACACTTATCCACTTTATTATTCCACGACTACACCTTCTTGCAGTTTTCGAACTAGCCAATCATGCGGCAGCAACACGATGCATGTTCACGTCAAACCACAGAATGAAGAATCAGGTCTCTGAATTTAACCGTGGCATGGTTGTTGGTACCGCCTGGCTGGTTTTAAGTATTTAAGGTGTGAAAAACAAAACAAAAAATTCTGTGAGAGAAGGGTCTTCAGGATGAAACACCTTGTTGAAGGATAAAGGAACTCATATGATCAATCTTTAAAACTGTTGTGTGGAGAAAAAAAAAAAAAGGTAGATGAGCTACAACAGCAGAAGACCACATTGTCAGACAAAGTCCAGGAATCTGAACCTAATTTGGCACAAACTCACCCAAATTTAACTATCTAAAGAAAAAAAAGAGACATTTTGAACTTGCTCGTGGAATGATTCAGCTAGATATGTACATTTTTTTTTCACCTAAAATAAACCCTATTGTTTTTTTTTGTTTTTTTTGAGCACATTATTTGGTTAGTGCTTTGTTTACACCCAGGATCAGCTTCTTCTCTAAAACATTCTGCATGATGCATCTTGGAGTGGAACCACTCTCCACACTGCCTGTCAATATTTCTCACTACTCAGGGACAGGGGGAGGAGGTGAGAGGGGCATACAGAGTGTCCTCTTCTAGTGAAAAGCCACAATCCTGCTAGAACACTGATAATTACGGCAGTCTACCCCAAGTGGCAAGTAATGAAAGCATAATGGACTCTGCTGTTCCCGAATCATCACAGCAGCCTTTTACAGCCAGAGTCATTTTCCAGCACAAAATGAATCACCGGCTTTTAGCTGAGCCACGGTTTACTTACTGACTCTGGGTTTTAACGAAGAAGACCGATCACAGGTTTCTGGTCAAGGGGAAGCAATTTTTGTTTCATCACCTTTTTAAACCGTTTCATTGCACCAATTATTCAGGTGTTTGTTTTTATTCAAACAGGATTTTTACATAAAGACACAGACAGTCTTCATTTTAGCTTAATTGTTTTTATTGTGAGGGTAAAAACATGGCATCTCCTTTCACTGCTATGCAGATGATAGTCAGATTTATCTCCCATTAAAACAGAAGGAAGGCTACTCTGTCAAGGCTCTGCTAATAAAGACATGGTTAGCCCAAATCTTTTTAAATTTGAATGATAAAAAGACTGAGGTTTTGGTATTTGGTCCTGGTGCCAGGGGAAGAGTTCCACCTCTGGATTTAGGAGCAGTATGTTAAACCCACAGTGTCAAATTTAGGTGTTATTTTTGACCATGGCCTTAAATTTAATAAACAGAGCAGTGCTGTGGTTCGGTCAAGTTTCTTTCGATTAAGGCAACTGGCAAAACTTAAGCCTGTTGTCCTTTAGGCATTTTGAAATAGCCATCCACACCTTTATCACCACTTGCATCGATTACTGTAATGCTTTGTAGTTTGGGGTTTCTCAGGCAGCATTACATCGACTACAGCTGATCCAAATCTCTGCTGCTCGACTCTATTAATGTCTATACATAAAAGAGAACATATCTCTCCAGTTCTGGCTTCCCTTCATTTAATTGATTAATTTTAAAATTCCTTTGGTCACATTTAAATGCGGATCTGCTTCAACCCTGTGCCCCATCCCGGTCTCAGATCATCAGATAAACTTTTGCTGACTGTACCCAAAACCAAATGCAAGCTCAGGGGTGATCTGGCGTTTGTGGAATTGTGGAATGACCTACCCTTGACTATTCATGAGGCCACATCACTGAGGGTATTTAAGTCCCATCTTAAATCTTCACATGTTTTCTCTGGTGTTTAAACTAACATGAGATGTTTATGTATTTTTATATTCTTTTTTTATTTATGTGAAGCACTTAAATGGCATTTTTGTTGTTAAAGTTCTATACAAATAAGTTGAGAGGTTAAAAATGAGCAACTAACAAGGGTGGACACAAGGTTACATTTATATGCTAACATATTGTGCAAGTAAATACTTCAGTGTGTTGCACAGTCTTGGGTGTAAACCATAGAAAATTATAGTTGCCGCATTTAATTTTAAAGTAATAACATATTGAGAGCTAGTTTTGTTATACAGAAAGTTGTTGTCCAGTGTTTGGTTTTGAGCTGTTCTGTTTTCTCTTCACATTGCATATGAAAAATAAGTGAACAGTCAGTTCTCGAAGATAATGTTTTGGAAGCAGGATATATAGGACAAATTGAGATGAATAGATGAGCATTTTCAAAATGGCCCGGCTTGTGGGATGTTCCTGGTATGCAGTAGTTAGTAGTACTGCCCAGACTGCCCATGCTGTCCACTGGTGAAAGCACCTGCAACTGTCATATGAGCATCACTCTGGACCATTGGCCAATGGAATACAGCGTCCTGGTCGGAGTCATTTTTTTAAAATTTATTTATTTTTTACATCGGCTGGGTGTGTATGCATTGCTTACCTGGTGAACAGATGGCATCAAGATGCACTATAGGAAAAAAAAAATGTATTATGTAATGTTAGTAACTTTCTGCTGGGAAACCTTGGGTCTTGTCATTCCTGGGGATGTCACGCACCACCTACCTGACCATTCTTGAAGACCAAGTTGATGGCAACGGTATTCAGTGATGGCAGTGGCCTGTTTCAGCAGGATAAATGCGCCTGACCACGCTGCAAAAAAATTGTTCAGGAATTGTTTAAAGAACATGACATGACACAATCTGTCCGATCTGTGGGATGTGCTAGAAAAAACAAGTCCATTGCCTGCCCCACTTCACAACATACAGGACTCAAAGGACCTGCTGCTAACATCCTTTAGACATTTTGTGGAGTCCTTGCCTTGATGGGTCAGAGGTATTTTGGTGTCACAAAGGGGACCTACACAATATTAGGCAGATAGACATAAAGTTACAGCTGATTGATGTACTGTACATACAGAAAGTGAAATATTTTGTCAAAATGTATAAGGAGTACGTTTCTTTTTCATGTGTGTATAATGATTTTAAATGTAAATAATTAATATTTAATAAAAAATATATATATTTCCCAGTACTGTTTTCTAACGCATAGTATATTTTTGAAAACTTTTGACTTGACGTCCAGTTAAGTTCCTTATTGCCTATGAATAATCCTTGGCAAACAATTATGCACAGTCAGTCGCTCATTCATTTTGTTCACATAAATAAATTTGGGGCAGCACGGTGGCTTAGTGGCACACTGTCTCCTTGCACCTCCAGGTTCCGGGTTCGATTCCTGCCTTGGGGTCCATATGCAAGGAGTTCTTCCCGTACTCGGTGGGTTTCCTCTGGGTACGGTTTCCTCCTACAGTTTAAAGAAATGCACATTAGGCTGATTGGCGTTCCCAAAGTGCCCGTAGCGTGTGATTGAGAATGTGTACCCCGCCTCGTGCCCCAAGTCTCCTGGGATAGGCTCCAGGGCCCTCCGACTGTATACAAGATAAAGCGGTATAGACGATGAGTGAGAGTGAGTGAGTGAGTAATAAATTTGGCTGTTGCCAGTAAAATTTGCATTCTTGGATCATTGACTGACACACAGTTGATATGTTCAATTTCACATTGCTTTAATATGCAGAACAATTAATTTAGTTGCTTAACTTATGGCTGATTTTAACTGCATTTTAGCGGCTTATTTGTGGTAGAAAGTTTGTGTCTATACACGCATACAGACTATTGTGGTTATTTATTCTTTCTTTTCTTTGCATTTTCTTTTAGTTTGCGGAGTGGTGTCTAGACTATGGAACGCACGGCTGCCGTATTCCAGACCGACCATATTCCCTTTTTGAAGGTAAATTTTGGAGGCCGTCTCTCATGCACATCACCCGCAAATAATATTCAGAGCATCTGACATTAAATCCTCTAAAAAAGGAGGATGTGAAACAATTGCTATAAATACTGCACCTCATTCGAGCCAGACGGCCTTTGGCTATTTTAATTATGTTTTCATGTATTTAACAAAGACCACTTACGAAAATGCAGTTATTAGGCATTTTGCCTGCGTTCTTAACTATAAAGAAACATGCTCTCTTTTATTTTATTTATTTATTTTTTTTTAATCATGCGTAATCAGACATAGTCATTGTCTGGGGGAAAATGAAAGACAGACTGAGGTTTCTGTAAACTCTCCTTTGTCTGGTTTATGTCTTTCTGCACGCTAAGCTATCATCAGTAATGAAATCCTCGGTTTTATACTAGAGGGCTGAATGCGTTAAAAAGACAGTCGGTACATTCACTGAGTAGGGAAGAGCGAGTAGAAATGGAAGAGGTGCAGACAGGTAAGACAGATTAGAAAATGTATTATGTTTCTTAATTTTAAATTATATTTCACACTAAAACGGTCAATTGACAGGTTCAACTTAAACGCAAACCATTGTTTGTCATCGTGCATGCTAGATCTGGGATTACTTCTTTAAAAGCTTTGCACTTCCCCAATGTTAAGTGTATGACAAGCAGGCACGACATGGCCCTGAGTCCATTCGCACGGCACCACAGTGGCACTCTGGGCCGAACGCCAGCCTGACAGCTAACTCCACTCCACTTCCAAAGAGTTGGGACTATTTATCTGCTATTTCACCTTATTGTTGCCATAGTAACATTCTTTTCTGCTCCTCAGTCTGAGTAGTGGTGGCCACTGATTGGTGAAGTGGTTCCTCTGAGTAGTTTTAGAAAGGCTAGTAGTAGGCATGAGCCCCGAGACATGCACACATGTTGTTGTGGTTGTGTTACAATAACCTGCTGGATAATACTGTAGTGAAGCAACTTGTTGCTCATTCATACTATAGAAAAAAAAGATTTATTTACTCAATGGCCCACTTTAATGAGAACACCTGTGCCCCTGTTTATTCTTGCAGTTATCTAACTAGCGAATTATTGGAATAATTATGTTTGAGGGTGTGGGTGGAGGGGCGGGGGGGAAGCACATGGATCTTTTTGTATGAATAGGTATTTTATTACCATTATAGTTTATGTATGATGAAACACACACTCTGATGCTTTTAACCAATAAACCTTGTTTAATTATTTGTATAAAGTGTCACCTATTCCATTATAGTGGATGAGCAGAAAGCTGAAGTGGCTATGTCCTTGTGCAAGTAGTCCCTCCTTAGGCAGCAACGCATTAAAAAAAATTTAGATACATGTTAAATTCTTCAGTCATACAACTTTTGGGATCGCACAACATTCTACATACTTTGCACAAAGTGGTGGAGTGCAAAATAAGCCTTGTTGAAGCGAGAGGTCCAGCCTTTCCATTGACTGGATTATGCTTCTGGTATTGAGTGTGAACAGCCTTCCCTGTTACAGACACAGCCACCTTAGTGCTTCAGTTTAATGATCATAATAGTCAGTATGACTCTTCACACCTGCTGCATTTGTGCAGCACTCATGGCCAAGCTGAGACCATTCATGCCATGACCAAAAAGGCATTTGAAATTCCCTACTAGGTGACGCATTTCAACTAGTTATTTTTATACACCTTTCAGCATCTGATAATGATGTTATATATTTTTGCCTTAAGGCCTCTTGTATTTATGTTATGTGGGTTAATCTGTCATTGTTTGACAAAACAGACATCTGGTATTCAGGCAGACTTTCTGAAACCTAGGACTTTGTCTTTGTCTCTCACAGGAATGGCTGGAGCGATCCACTTCCTGTCAGACCTCGCCCAACCAGAGGCTTCTTGCTTTCCTGCTTTTGAACTTTGACCTGTGGCTTCTGGGAGCACTGACTTTTACTTTTGAACAGTTCTGAGGTGTCTTTTACAAGCTCTTCCAGCACTGGACATCACCACAGAACTTGGCAAAAAAAAAAAAAAAAAAAAAAAAGGAAACACCCCACCTTCTGCCTATAACTATAAAACAAGTCACTTTGAGTTTTGTCACGTCTGTGATGTTTTATAGCTTTTTTTTAATGTAAAAATTCCATTTTGTTTCCCTCTTTCACTGCACTGATGAATGTTTTTGCTTCAACAGCTTTGTATTCAGTTGAAATTAGGTCTCTGTGCTGCATGCTTGTGTTTTGATTGTACTGCAGCGCTTCAGTTGACCTTGTCTTTGTCTCATGGGTTTCAGTCCTGTCTTTGTTGTCTATGCATGGGGATGGCTGAAATAAGCTTGTGTACGCTTGTACTCAAATTATTAACATCTGTAATATTAGTTAAACGTCTACATCCACAACGGTGTGTATGCCCCTATGTGTCTGTATGTTTACAGACATCACTCATTGAAAGGTTGTGAGAAAAATGAACCACACAGAGAAGCAATGATGTTTCTGAATGTTACAATAAATTTGGCTGCTTTAACTGAAACACATGACTGAATTAAAAAAATCTTACAGAACAAGCCACAACGGGTTGGCATGGTGCATTTACCGCCCAAAAGATGATGATTTTTCTGTAACATAAAATCTTTGTTTTATTTTTCCATGTACCACTGCAAACAATTTGCCAACATTTTTGTTACGGACGTTAAGGTCCATAAGTATTTGGTAACGACCAAATTTTTGTATTCTTGCTTTTGTACACCACCACAGTTTATTGTGAATATAACAATCAAGATGTGATTAGCCTTTCAGCTTCAGAGCTCCCATATTATAATTAAGTTAAATATATGAGATCTCCAGAATATCGGTTAATTTCCGGTCTGTTACATTCCTTTTCCAAAGTGCTGTTTAGTGTCTGGGCTCTGATTGGCTAAGAAAATGAACTTTCACAAAAAGCTATTGAGGTGCATTTTATTTAGAAGATTCAGAGACCAGAATCGACTGGAAAATTAACCCACTCATGTTTGGGACCTATTTAGGCATTTCCTAACCGTTTAAAGCTTGTTAAATTCGCATTTTTGATGAACAAAATAAACGGAAAAAAAGTTTTCCTAGTAGGAACGTATTTATTGTGCGTCGGAAAAGATCCGCTCTTTTTTTTTTGTTTTTTTTTGTTTTTGTTTTTAGTTCTTTTTACTATTGATGCAAATCCAGCTCTGAACTGTCCTACGTTCACAAAGCAATCTAATGTAAATTGTTTAGCACATACCCATATAACTTTAAATGATAAGCATTGTTTCCTTAGTCCCTTAGAAAATGAGAGCAAATGAAGAGTGTTTGGTGTTTTTGTTTACAACATGACATGCCTTGTTATAGCAGTCTAATGCTTTAACTTTTAAGTCTGTTGTGGGCAAATAAAAATGGTGAATTGGGTGGACCTGAGCCCTGAGACAGAGGAGGGTCTTTACCACCTTTTTTTCCATCCCAATATTGAACCCATCATGAGTGTGTTTATATGGAAAATATATGCAAATGTAAAGGAAAAAAGGGTTGGGATGTTTTTCTCACATTTCTTTTGCACATACACACATTAGTGACCCCATGTAACTCAAAAATGGTCAAAAAGTGAATTTTCATTATAGGACCCCTTTAGTTCAAGAGGTTTAACAAAAATATTATATTAATAATTTAGGAATTACAGCCAGTTTTACAATGTTTGCTGCTGGCTTTATCCAAACCTTCAGTAAGTTAAAAGCATGCTCAGTTGGGCTGATGTCAGGTGACTGACTCTGCCCTTTCAGAACCATCCATTTCTTTCTTAGCTTTCGCTGTATGTTTTAGGTCATTACCATCCTGTGCTGTGAAGTGCCCTCCTGTCAGTTTTGCAGCAGTTGACTGAATCTTGGCAGAAACTTTACACTTAAGTTTATTCAGCTTTAAGTTATATTCTTATATAGCTTTAAGTTTATTCAACTTATATCAGCAGTCACATCATCGATAAACACCAGTGATGCAGTTTCATTGGCAGTCATACATGTCCATGCTAGAACACGGTCTCCTCCATGTGTCGATTGACAGATGATGTGGTATGCCTCGGAACCATTGTTGTATGATGATAATGTATGCTTTGGAATCATGTTTCCTGATGTTGATGTATGTTTTGAAACATGAGCCTCTCCTTTCCTTCTCTGTATTGTTCGCCAATCATTCTGTTCTTGAATATAACCGTTGATGGGATCTTTGGGTAAACCATCTGTATTTACATTAATGAACCTCTGTCTTTTGATCAAAGATTTTGACAGTAATATACGTATTTCCCTTGATGCATCCTTGACTAGATGCTAGATGTTATGAAGGGGTATTTCATTGGAATTGGATTGCAATGGAATCTCTATGGATGCATATTGATTTCCTCATCAACAGCTACTATGCCATCATGAAATAACTAAAAAACAAACCAACCAACCATCAAACTGATCATAAGTCAATTGTCCAATTCTTTTGAGTCTGTGAAAATAAAGGAAAATTCCTAAACATTTAATTCAATCTTTTTATTGAACCTCTTGAATTAAATCTGAAAATGTTCAGAATTATAGCTGATTCTTTTATATGGTCAAGTTGTAAAACTAAGACCCAATCTCAGTAAAAACAATCTATTTACAAATGCTGCACAGAAGACATTTTCATTCAGGAGAGAAACCTGCCAAATGCAGCACTTGAACTAAACTGAGAATTATTTAAAGGTCAAATGGAACTGTGTTGTGGACAAAATCACAGTAATAATACAGTACTTAATTATATTTCAATACATGTTGCAAAACAATGAGACATTTTATATTGATTTTTATGAGCTTGTAGTTGGCTAAGGGTTGTTTGTAAGTGACCTACAAGATTTCAGCATGGACTATTCAGGGCTGTTGCTTATTAAAAGGGCTTTTTTAAATTTTTTTTATTTTTACACTTTTAATTACCATAAGGACTCTCTAGTTGACTTTGCACCCCTTGTGTCCACTATTAGTTTTGAGATAAAATTTTAGTTTTTGGTTAAATTTTCAGTTAAAAACAACAAACTGGAGAATGATGCTGATCAAATATTAAGTAACAAATAGCAAGTGGGAAATAATTTATTTCCACTAATTAAAGTCTATGATGAGTTTAAGGAATAACTTAAACTTAATTTAATTTTTACTTTTGCAACTACAAATGTTTGTTTCTTTGATTTTTAGATATGTTTAAAGTTTTTATGTGACAGCCTCATGCATGTACGTATGGTGATAATGATGTGGCATCTTAAGAGTTAAACTAGCCATCACAGGAGAAAATGTCTTTTAGAATTTAAAGATACATATTTTGAACTTGTACTTTTATTAAACATTACAGGATACTTTCAAGTTTAGTTTCAAATATGGAACATTATTTTAAACACATGCAGAATTACTACTAGTTTGTCCTTAGCTTCAACATTGTTGAATGTTCTTAGTTGTTGTTGTTGTCAATACTTATCATTTTTAAAAGATTACAAAAGAATGTATAGTATAATCTGAGGGAAAACTCTTAATTAAATTTGTTGAACATTGCCAAGAGCCAATAAACAAAAAAAATTTTTTCAAATCTTTCAGAGTTGACCTACAGAGTTTTAAACTTTTGCAGTATAATTCAGAAGCAGATGGATCCATTTAGTCTAATAACTATCTAGAATAATCAGTTGACCTGTTTGCCATGCAGGTAAATTTGGATTAACTGGAGGTAGAGTGCAGTTCAAAAGTCCGAGAGCACATATTGTACAAAGTCTGTATAAGCTAGAGTGCATACTAAAGAAATGCATTAAATACTTCAAATCTTTTACTTCTTACACAAGCTGTCAATAATATACACTGCAAAAAATGATAGCAAGTGAAATATTCTTGATTCTAGCCAAACCTATGTTTACACTCACTCATCTTCTGTACCGCTTTATCCTTTATTCAGGGTCGCGGGGGGCCAGGAGCTTATCTCAGGAAGCTTAGGGCACAAGGCGGGGTACACCCTGGACAGGGTGCCAATCCATCGCAGGGCACACACACATACACACACTCACACACTACGGGCAATTTGGGAACGGCATTAGCCTGACCTACATATCTTTGGACTATGGGAGGAAACCGGAGTACCCGGAGAAAACCCACCAAGCACGGCACTGCATGCACATAGAGACGGCCCGCCAATATGTTTACAATAAACCAAAAATAAGAATATTAAGCTTATTTATAGTCAATTGTTGCTAAAATTGAAAGCGAAATGTCTTGTTCTATTGGCAGACAACATAGCTAGGTTTTAGGAATTTATTTCTTTAAAGAAACAAACTTAATAGAACCAGACATTTTTTCGCTTGCAATTTTAGTAACATTTGACATCCATTAATAATCTCATCACAGGGCACACACACATACACACACTCATTCACAAACTATGGGCAATTTGAGAACGGCAATTAACCTAATCTGCAGGTCCTTGTACTGTGGGAGGAAACCGGAGTACCCCAAGGAAACCCACCAACCATGCAGAGAACAACCAAGCTCCTTGCACACAGAGGCGGGAATCAAGCTTGGCCGGGAATCGAACCCGGACCCTGGAGGTGCAAGGCGACAGTGCTAACTACTACACCACCGTGCCACTCCATTAATAATCTATCTTTTAAAATATCCATTATGAAGTAATATATGTGTTTGGGTAGATTCAAGAATATTTCACTTGCAAACATGCTAAGATGCTAACATTTTTGCAGTGTAATTTAGAAATTACAATTGGAAAAGCATGCATAATACAGTAGAAGCACTCTAGCTAGTTCGAACTCAAACATTCAGCCCACTGATGGTCAGCCCACTGTGTTTATGAATTGAATATGCACCCAAATGTTTCAACATGAAGTGTCAAATCAAATGACTCCCATTGAGTCATCATGAATAAACTTAAACCTCTCACTGTCTACATGTTCACATACCTTTCTGCATATAAATTCAGGGTGGAAAAATCTTTCAATTTGGTATTCATGAATCGTCTTTGACATTAAGCATGACACTGGTTCTTGATCACTGACATGTCAATGACAGTTTATTGGATACAATATGACAGAACAGTATATCTTCTTTAGATAAAGGACAGAAATTCTTGTGTTTTAGCTAAATTTTGAAGGCTTGATACTTGGTTAGCACTTACACCTGTAACTTGCATGTCTTTCAGCCAAGTCCGATAAAGTGATACAACACACACCTATTACAACTAAGCAAGATGTACATGTAACCGACTCAATCTTTACTTTGCATAGAACAGCCATTAAAATGTACATAATTAACAAAAGATTAAAATAGCACATGTTGCCATTTCCAAAATTTTATTTCCTCATATCACCTTCTCATGCATTATCAACTTGATTTAAAACTTTCTAGTTAAAGTGTTTCAAACTTTGCAAGAAACTTTTTTTTTCTTTAAAGATCCATTTAAAATCCTGTTTCTTTCACATTGATAAAAGATTGACATTAGGCTTCAAGGCATGTCATCGTTAAGGTGAAGTGTTAATATTAAACCTGGTGCTACGCTTTTATCCCAGGAAAATGCTGCACTATCATATGCTAGTTTTTTTTTTTTATCACTGTACCTTTTGTCAAAGAAAGCTGACACCACTGTGACAAGAACAATAATTTATTGTAATTTTAGAGCTGACTGTCACCCTAGATTTTATGCACACTTCTTCCAACTTCAAAGCTTAAAAATAGTTTAAGAGTATAACAGTTCATATTAGCATTTAATTGTGCACTTTGTAATTCTCGTCTCCATCCATCAAGAGTGTGCTTTTGAGTGAACGTTTTTGGTCCTGGTCACAGCAGGTTACTTTTACATGTTTTTTTTTTTTCTGTGATCGGAACAAGTCACTAAGGATCACCAGACCTCCTCTATAGTCGAGGGTAAAATGGCAAGTCCAATACCACATTAGGAAACCACAAAGTAAAATAATGTTTAGATTACAGCATGGTGGCTTGAGCTTAGGTTGGCTCTATGTATGGCAGTGAAATGGCTGCATGCTGGGCATCACAAATGGACTACCCTTGGACTTGTCCTCAACAGTTACCAGCTAAGTTGGAAATTTACATACACCTTCTTCAAATACAGCTGAGAAAAAGATTACATAGTAATTGAAAAATGTATTCTTTTTCATCGCGTTCCCAGTAGGTCAGAAGTTTACACACAATTGATTTGTATTTAAAATTACTTTTAAATTGTTTAGCTTGGGTTAAACCTGTTTGGTAGCCTTTCACAAGCTTCTTACAATAAGGTGCTGGAATTTTAGCCCTATTGACATAATTGCTGTAAATCTAATTGCCTCCTTGCTCACATATGCTTTTTCAGTTCTTCCCTCAACATTTCTATTAGATTGAAGTCAGCGCTTTTTGATGGTCAGCTTTTTTGAAGGCTCAACTTTGTTGCCCTTAAGCCATTGTGCCACAACTTTGGCAGTATGATTGGGGTCAATGTATATTTGTAAGACAACCATTTGAAACCAATTTTTACCTTCCCGGCTGACGTCTTGAGATGTTGCTTCAATATAATCCACATAATCTTCCTTCCTCATGATGCCATCTATTTTGTTAAGCCTTTATTTGTCACATATACATTACTGCACAGGGAAATTCTTTCTTCGCATATCCCAGCGTAACTGGGGTCAGAGCGCAGGGTCAGCCATGATACAGCGCCACTGGAGCAGATAGGGTTAAGGGCCTTGCTCAAGGGCCCAACAATGGCAACCTGGTGGAGCTGGTGCTCGTACCGCCAATCTTCCAATCAGTAACTCAGTGCCCTAGCCCTCTGAGCTACCAGTGCACCAGTTCCTCTTGCTGCAAAGCACGCCAAAACATGGTGCTGCCACCCCCATGCTTCATGTTTGGGATGGTGTAGCTTCCAGGCGTAACAATGGCCTAATGGCCAAATAGTTAAATTTTTTCATCAGACCAGAGGGCATTTTTCCAAAAATGAAGTTATTTGTCCCCATGTGCTGCTGCTGTTTTGGAGCAGTAGCTTTTTCCTTGGTGAGCAGCCTTTTAGGTTGCATCAATATCTGTCTTGTGTTATAGTGGATGCAGATGCCTTTGTAACTGTGTCCTCTAATGTCTTCACAAGGTCTTTGTCTGTCGTTCTAGTTTTGATTTATACTTTTTTGTAACAAAGTATGCACCTCCTTCCTGAGTGGTATGATGACTGCATGGTTCAATGGTGAACAGACGTATGTGGTACCTTCAGGCATTTGGAAACTGCTCTCAAGGATGAAACAGACGTCTGGAGGTTCACAAATGTTTTTTGCTGAGGTCTTGGCTGATTTTCTTTTATTTTCCAATGATGCCAAACAAAGAGGCACTGAGTTTGAAGCTAGGCCTTAAAAACACATCCACGGGTTCACCCTCAATTGACTCAAATGATCAAAAGCTTCTAAAGCCATCGCGTAATATTCTGGAATTTTTCCAAGCTGTTTAAAGGCACAGTCAAATGAGTGTATGTAAACTTCTGACTCACTGGAATCATAATATAGTGAATTATAAGTGAAATTATTTGGAAATGACTGTTGGAAAAATTACAAACAGTGATCAGTTTAAATGACTTAAGTGTACCGTATGTAAACTTCTGACTTCAGCTGTTTATGACCATCAAGCTATTTGAAGATGGAGATAATTCAAGATCAGACCTTTACTTACAATAGCCAATTGCCTCTGGTGTATAACGGATTGGGGGAATGGATGAATGAAGTGTGCTGACCTGCTTGATTAGTGGATTGAAAGGTGTGCTGTCCTTTCCGATTGGCTATTATCACACCTGCTCAGTTGCCTTGGGAAATTCTCTGCTTTATCACTTTTTGCTAAAGAGTTCCTGTTGTTCAAACACAATGAAGACTTGCTGCAGTCCCTAGTAAAGATGGTTTGATTTCTCAGTCCCAAGTCTTCAGGTTTGCAAAGTGCCCAGGTAGCACAATGGACTTGCCAAGAGAGGGTGTCCTTCAAAGATAACTGTCATTTTCTTTCGCACAATTGCAACAACTGTAAAAACATGACAGCTGGATTTAATTCCACCTTCTTTCCGGTATGCCAATGTCCATCTTTCGCCTCCACCCAGCTCCTTTATGAAAACTCTGAGGCGGAGTTCATGTTCTGCATGTCTTTTCATCCCCCCCCAAAAAAAACTCATGTTCTTTTCATATTCATGTTACTTCAATACACAGTCAATGCACGTTATTTCAATACAAAGTCAGACATAAGCAGCTCTGTCCACCTATAAAATGTTGAACAATGAACATGACAAAAAATGCTGTATCCTAAAACAAGCACGCAAACATAAAACAAGCCACTTGAAGCAACCCAAGAGTTGCTTCAATGGTTGCTGCCAGAGGTTCTTGGCAGCATCATGTCGGGACTCAGATCTCTGATCTGCTGGAGTGTGGTGTGCCATGATGAACATCTGGACCTACTTCTTCTCTGTGGTCTTGAAGACCTGGTCGTAAGATGGTGGAGGATGGTTGCAGTAGGACGGTGGTGGTGGATATGAATTCATCATGTGGGCTGTGCTGGGCTGGCCCGGGTAGGCAGGGGCCATTGGCATCGTCATGGCAACGCTGGGGTCACCATAGCCCTGAATGCCAGGCTGCTGAGAAACTGTGGAGGGAAGTGAAACTGTTTTAGCTGCTTGTAAAATGCACAAATATACAGTACATAAAGTCAAATAATTATTTGAAAAAGACCAATTTTCCAGAAAAACAAACCTGAATGTGCAATGAATAAATCACTATTACTGCCAAAAACATTACGAAACCATAAAAGGTATGAACCTGTTTTTCAAGTCATACAAAAGTCAATTGAGTAAATAAATGATTATTTTATTGAGTGCTATTGCTAATGTAAGAGATCCATATCCACACCTTTTCACAAAAATACAGCTCAGCTATGACTTCTTGGTTACTTCTGCATCACTTACTGTTGTTCTAGACATTGTAGGCACGGCTTACTGTGATGTCAAAGACAAGGCAGTTAAGCGTGAATCATGGAGTCATTTAAATATTAATAGACCTACTTACAGAGCTACAGTACAGGCTAAACTGAAGCATATATGAGTTTTTACTTCTTGTTATTCAAATGCATAAGTCACCTAAAAGTTTTGGCATATAATAGAGGAATATTTGTTTATGGTATTGGACACCTTCACTTTCCTTGACCTGTGAATTCATAAGCCTTCGGCTTGTAAGCTAAAAGAAATCTACAGTATGTGGGTGGGACTGTGGTCTTTTATTCAGTTAGAAAAAAAATGCTGCTAATTAATAAGTAGGGGGTCATATCACTATTGCTTAGTTTATTTATTACTGTTGCTTGGCACACTTTGGGAGGAAAAAATTGCTGATATTTGCTAGGTTTCAAAATATGGTTTGTTTTTCAGCTTTCTAACACTTTATTGCAATTTTTTTTGCTACCGGTATATGTGTATTCTAGAGACTACTACTAGTGCCACAGCCTTACATGTTTTCCAATTATCCCTGCACTACTCACTGCTGGGCGGTACAGCGGCTTGGTGGTTAACACTGCCACCATGCACCTCCAGGGTCCGGGTCCAATTCCCGGCCAGGTTTGATTCCCACCTCTGTGCTTTGTGGATTTCCTCCAGGTACTCCAGTTTCCTCCCACAGTCCAAAGACATGCAGATTAGGCTGTTTGGGGTTCACAAATTGTATGTAGTGAGTGTGTGTATGTGTGTGTGTGTGCCCTGCGATGTATTGGCACTCTGTCCAGTGTGTACCCCGCCTTGTGCCCCAAGTCCCCTGGGATAGACTCCAGGCCCGCACAAACCTGTATACAGGATAAAGCAGTATGGATGATGAATGAGTGGTCAGGTGTGTTCAGTCAGTAAAAAGCTGGAAGATACCATCTTAAATGAGGGTGGAGTGGGGAAAGACAAAGTTAATTGGTATCTTCTAGCTTTTGATTGACTAAACACACATGATCTAGGTCATCAGCAGGTAGTAGTGCAGGGATAAATGGGAAACATGAAGGGCTGCGGCTCTGGAGGACCAGGGTTGGCAAGACATTTGGAGAGCATGCCCTTGTTTGTTTTCACTGAAGGGAAGTGCAGAGATCTTAAGCTAAAGGCTCTACCAATAGTATACCAATAACTCTAATGCTATTGTCATTGTTTTTGTCATTTTACTTTCCTTAAGGCTTCATTATATCTACAGTGCATTATTATTGCTTAAGTAAAATTTTATCTTTGACAATTTCTCCATATAAAGCCAATAAAGGCGTTTTTATGCTTTCAGAACTCTAAAGGATTATTAGACTTTGCAGGTGTTGGCTCCACAGAGACATGGCCACATAGCTTATACAGATAGAATAGAGCTGGGAGGGAAAACATTAAAATATATCTGAAACATTAAAATGATGTTTGCTTTTATATTAGGAATATAAACTCATATTCTCCCTGAGAGAATGTCTTTAGCATTTTGGCTGTCATTACTGTTCTTCCTCAAGCCCGTTGATATAATGGACAGAAGAAGAGATAATCATCATCACGTGTGCCACCAGGGAATGGAAAACGCCTGATCACTGCTGCACTAAAATACTAAAATCGAAAACAAAGACTGTCCCCTTGCATGGCCCTGAGGCATTCCAATTATGCAGCAGACCACCTTATTTTTTTATATAAGCAAAGACTGCATTGTAGGGCTTATTCGAAAAAAAGAAGGAAAAAAATCACTCGATTCATACATACATTTATACTAAAATCTCAATTCCTACATACACGCGATCTCATTTTTAAATGATGGTGATTCAGAAATTAATGGTTCACTTGCATTCAAATCACACTGCATTCACATGTTCACTTATTCACTTGACAACAATCCTAGATGCTACAGTATATCAGTCACACTTATTGGTTACACTCACACTGGGTAAAACAAAACACTATTAATTCACCAATTAGACCAATTCACCAAATGACTCAGTCATGCAACTCAATCACTTCACTCATCGCTCTGCATCATTTACGGCGTAGCACGGAGGCGGACCTAAACAGTCTATTCAGTTTATTTGAAGGATTGTTATGGAGTATGTTAAGATTGAGCAATAAAACCTTTGACAACAATACATTTTATACACTAAACTATGTACTTAATTTCAATCTACCTAAAAAAACCTCTTACCTTATGCTAATAAAAATGATAATGATATAAAGTAAGGCACGTGATGAGGTAGTGTAGTTGGCCAAGTGTCCAAACCACACAGGTGCAATTTACAAGTTATTTTTTGTATTAAAATATAAAGTTATTCACATTAAAAGTTATAAATTAACTTTCTATTTATTTATTTATTTATTTGTTAAAAATCCTATTTGGACAGCACAGTGCAATAAATGTTTTAATTGCCAAAAAAAAAAAAAAAAAGAGAATCGCGTGAGACAATCATGATATCAATTCCCATTGAGAAAAATCATGATTCGCATTTTAGCGGGACTTGTGCTGCCCTACTGCATTTTAATAAGGCTGGGGTTAAAAGGATGAGCTCTTGTGATTCTGTAGCCTCTGACATTTGTAATAAAGTTTTCAGTACTGTTGTATCCTCAAGAATGACTAATGCAACCATATACAAGGTGACACAGAATAATGGGAATTTTTGAAATGCGTATTGGTAGCCATTAGCAGGTGGTAGCACTGCGGG
>JAQMYJ010000033.1:27385383-27404091 GCA_030014305.1 Clarias laeviceps
TAAATAAATAGACAATTTTATGATGTAGGCCGAAAATGAGCTTCCCCTATTTGACAGACCAGTAGCCGCCACTGCTACACAGGTATCACTGGTAATAGCAATTTTTAATCCAAGAGCCTTCAATGATACCCTTGAGCTAAAAGTGCCTGTTTTTAGATCTACAGCCGTGGCTGCAAGTTTTGAGAATGACACCAACATTAATTTGCACAAAGTCTGTTGCTTCAGTATTTTTAGATCTTTTTACTATGTTACATAGATGTTACTATGGTATGCTGAAGTATAATTGTAAACATTTCATAAGTGTCAAAGGCTTTTTGCATTTTTGACATGTAATTGACAAATGGTCTAAGGATGCTTTACTGTCGGCATGACGCAGGCATATAAAACAATAAAATAAATTCATCCATGGCCAGAAAACTCCCGGACCTTAATCCCATTGAGAACTTGTGGTCAATATGCAACAGGCGGGTGGACAAAACATTTTTTGGATGGTTTCTTTTTCATAGCTAAAAAGCAGCTTTGTGTTATCAGTCAGATAGTGGGAACTGCACTTTCTTCAACAATACCAAAAAACTATTTAGGGATAAAGATGATGTATCAAGTTGCATCTAAGGACTTAAATGTTTGAATATGAATATTTAAGCCTTCTAATGAATATTGATTCAAAAAAAGACTTAATGAGAGAATTGCATAATCAGGAGAGCAGTGGAGCCTGGGATGGGCATTCACATTCTGTAGGATTTGACTATGCATGCCACATTAAGCTGGGTTCAGATATAATTTTTCAAATAGTAGTCATAAACAGAAATTTCGTGCACTATGACTCGATATCACTATATAATGACACAAAAATAATCCAGTGGCTCAGTGCATTTTTGTATAAGCGTTATACAAGTCTGACGTATGTTATTCTGCTTATTTCACAGTATTTACACAGTAATTCACCAACAAAAATATTATCCTTATATTTGGACTACATGCCATATCCATCATATAACTTCCTGTACATGAGCTATTACAATATAAACAATAGTGTATTAGAAACAGTGCATAATATTAGAGAATGTAATCAGCAGGAAATACGATAACCTGGAACCTAAGTGCCAATATGATTTATTTGCCAAATCTGTAAGCATCATAATTTAATAAATGTACTGATTCGGTATTAAATTTTGTTTTCCAGATTTTGTTACAATTATAAACAAAGTTGGCAAATAGTTTGCTCCTACCACAAGGGATGCTGTGCTGTGTAAACAGTTTATAGCACGCCACCTGCAGGATCACAGAGGAACGGTAATTTTTTACCACCACAAATGCAAACACATACAAATGTTTTATTTAAAAAGTAAATAAACTTGAAGTTAACGTGCCAATACGTACATCACCTCTATAAATAATCATGATCTGTTACAAAACTTCTAATCTTCAAATCTCTAATTCTAATTATAAACCTATTGTTTATAGCACAGCCCGAACTAATTTATAATATAAGTACAGCGGTACCTTGGCATATGAACGCCCCCGCCTTGCAAATTTTTGCCTCAAGAACTAAAATTTAGCAAAAAATCTGCCCCGCCATACAAAGCATTTTCAGCATATGTGTGAACGAGCCGGTCATGTGCCCATCCGTTTGCGCGTGCTTCCAAGTAGCCGATCAAAACTTGTTTTGAAGCGAAGAGAGCTTACATACTTTTTTGTGTGGTTTCTTTGTAATTTGTGCAAAATTTTGTGAAGACATAGCACCATTGGTCCCAAGAATGTTAGCATTCTCACTCACTATTAAAAATGGAAGCCACTTTCAGAATAGTTTTTGAAGCAGCCAGTACCAAGAAGAAACGTAAATTAAGGTCAAGTGAGGTTTAATGTCTATTTATTTCATATTGTAATTAATTTACATGTCTTTTCTAAATGTTTTTTTTTTTTATTATTTTTATATGCAAAAATATGATTAAGGTGCTGAAAATTAGTAATATTGGTACCAGTCTTGGGTGGTTGGAATGGATTATATTACATTATATCTTATGGGAAAATGTGTTTTGCAGTACAAAATTTCGGCTTAAGAACGCAGAATAATTAAGGAATAAAACAATAGGTTATTTTGCTATAACAGCACATGCGGAAGTATTTATTATTCACACTTGGGCAATTTGCCAACAATTATAATTAATAATGAAATAATGTCACACATTTAAAATCAGTTTATAATTATGTTGTGGAACATCTGTGAAAACAGGATAGTTCATGTTACTGAAATGTTTTATTTCTAGTACTGTAATTTTTGACTGTTAAATCATTTATATAAAATTTTATTATATATTTAAATGAGCGTACTAAAAAAATCTGTGATTTGCTTTGCAGCCTGAAATACTGTCCGAGTTGCTGTACCGAGTTTCAAACAAACATTAAATTTGGCCTAGACATAGATTATATGATATTATATATCTGATATTAGTACTTTATCCAGTAATCAATGATGTTTGCTGTTCATGACTGGCATTGTTGCTAAGGTAACAGACACCCTCGTTAAAATCGTGAGAATTTATTATAATGGGGATAATGATAATGGTCAGCTGCTGTCATTTTTGGACAAAACTGTGTCAGTATAAATGAATGTTCTGATTTTAAACTTGTTTCTATTGGTCAGGTGAGATAAAAGACAGCATTTGTTTCTATGGCAGGTCCAATTAAAGCTATAGCAAACAGAATAACAACAATAAGGATGTGTTTTTTAAATATAAACCATCATTCACCTAAATTAACTACTTTAAATCTCTAGTGAGCAGTCACTGTTCTGCCCTCCGGATCCTGGTGCCCCACTTTTGGTTGGAGATCTCATCGCATCAACACCCCGTGTGGTCTGCTTGGGACGCGATGGGAGACTTGGGACATTTCCACTGGACACGGCTGTTGCAGACAGCTGTTCTCTGATGGCTTGTGACTTCAGTCGCTCAATAGTTCAGGCCTGAAATTCCTGCAAACCGTTCTGTATCAGTGCCTCAAATAAACTGGACTCCATATTACCTTAAACACCTCTCCTGTTATACTGCACTTTCAGCCTCTTAACACACAGTATGACTGCAAATCAAATCAATCACTGCTATCTGTTATCACCAAAATGAATGCCGGGTTCCCTGTTGAGTCTTTTTCCTTTCATGGTTTCTTCCTATTGACATCTCAAGTTGTTTTTCCTTGTTACTCATTTCCCTAATTTTCTTTCATTTTTGCAACAATGACCATTCTAAAAAGCGCTATATAAATAAAACTAAATTTAATTGAACTGTTGATGTGGAAGCATTAACACAAATAGAAGAAAGCTTTTAGACCAAAAGTGTGCAATATAAATGCTCTGTATACAAACATGGACAACATTCTGTCTCATTTGCGCAACAAGAAATGAGATCTGACAATAACAGAAAGGTTAGGGAGACCTTTTCTGCAATGCATTTTGGCCAAAAGAGCTGAGGGCACAGCAGCATGCCATTGATTCTGCCAACATACTGCATTCTGTCAATGCGTGCTGCCAAAACTGTCAAATATTTTTCAAAAGTATTTTTTTTCAGGCGGTTGTAATACAGATTCAAATATATATTCGATTATCATTTGTAATGCACTTGACTAATACACTGCAATTAATGCCTACACTGAAATAGTTAGCCCATGTGGCTTCCACAAAGGGTTTTCCCACACATCCTGTCAATTAAGGGCACATCAGTGCCAACTTCAGCTCCTCCAAAATTCAACCAGTCTAAGCCGGCATCACTAGTATAAAACAGGCTGACATAATAGGACCCAGACAATAAGGCTTTTGTTAAGCACACGGAGGAAAGACAGCAACAGGCACTGACAGCAGAAATGTTTTGGCAGAACACAGGGATCCAGGACCATCGAGGCAACTCTATGCCTTAAAGAAACACAAAACGACACTAGGCACTAGACCCATGTCACAGCCAGCAAACAGATGAATGCCAACCGCCCTAATAGGCTTCTCCTTTAATCTGGTCTACAGAAGAGCAACAAAAGGCATAAGTCATGCAATGAATCACAACTACCCTAATCGCATCCTGTGTCTTTGATTCCTTGTGCACATTGCTTGCTATTTTTCATCGGCTGCAACAAAGCTGAGTAAATGATTAAACCTCAGAATAGAGACTCGAGATACTGTAAGACTAACTAAGAAAGGTTATGGCCTGCCTGTAGAAAGAGTTTGGAATTCGTCACTTTTTGAACAAAAATCTTTTAACAAGCGTATAAGGAAATGCAAGGCCAGTGTGTGATACAGGAATAAGCTCATGTACAGTAGGTTCTCCAGGCTGCTTTTAAAAATCAGAGGGCCACACTACCAAAAATATTGTGCGTTTAAAGCCTCTGATTGGACTTTTTCTGCAAACTCTGTGTGCAAATTCGTCTCAGACCCACTCATTACACAGGTCTCAACACACCGCTAGTGCTAATTCATCTAAAATCACATGGGTTATAAGCACCGCGTTTAAGACTTCAGATAAATTAAAATTTTAATTTAACTTTTTCTGAAGGCTTAAACAAAAAAATGTAACAAAATTGATGGAAAAATGCATATATCACATCAGGACATTATAAAATAGTGATACCTAAAGAATAGCATATATTGATAAGTGACTGGTGATTCCTATCCCTATAATGCAGAAATTTTTTTTTGTATATTTTGTAGATTGAGTATAAATTACACAATCCATCTTAAGCCATAATAAGATGGGGTTATGTGGAGCATATTTTCTTTAAATTAGCACATTTATATAAACACATGATTTATTTTGCAGGTGGACCTACAGTACTCTCTGTGGTTCTCTTATAGCAAATTAATTAAAACCTTCCTGCTAAAATTAAGATTTCAACACCGCTGTAGCATAAACATTAAGAACTATAAATTGTGTAGCCATTAAGAGTGTTGGCTTAAGTTAGTTGGTTCTTATGTGAGTTAGTCTTTGCTTAAAAAAAAAAAAAACTTTGTCCAGTCACTCAGGTCCATGATTTTCATCCTGTTTTCATTTGTTGAGGGAAAAAAAACTCATTGTGTTACATCATATATTCAAAGTAAAAGGTTGAATTATTGTTTTGGTATCATTTGGCGTTTTTTTTTTTCTTCTTTGTTAACAATCAAGAAAGTCCAGTTGCCACCAAACAGCACCTTTAGGCGTTAACATCTGGGATGACTGAGAATCTCCACAGAGAAAGTGAACATCTGTTTAGAGATAGTAGAGTGTAGAGTGGTAAAGTACACTATACTGTATATCCTGTGCACAGTAGTGTCTCTTATAACAAGCCTGATATTTTAAAGCCATACTTGCAACAAAAAAATGTCATCTGCAGCTTATGTATTGTACAATTTTATTGTGTAGAGATAAATGAAAGGATAGTGACACATTCATAAAATACAGTTTTGCTCAATTGCTTCTCCTTGTCCCACTGCGATATTCGGTACACACTACCAGGCAGTGACCCAAACACAGCTTCATATATCTCTAGTAGAGCAGCCTGTCCCCTAAATATATGAAACTATAACAGTAGAATTCCCAGGATCTTCTGAAAGTTCTTTCTCTGCTTTGCTGTTGCAGAATCCAGTGGCAAAATAATGATTGAAGTCATAGCTCAACCATCCTTAGAGAACTGCAATTATTGCAAACACATGGATATTTCTGCACTTTAGCAGAGGATTCAGGAATTTTTTTTCCATGCTTTTAATTTTTTTTGCTTTCGCAACACACCCATCAGTGCACAAGAAGAAAATTGATCAGTTTCCAGCACTCCCACAGCCGATTCCATTAGCAAACAAAAACAGACCAAAGAGAGCAATTTCACCCTGCCTAGCAGTCGCAGCAGAATACTGAAAGACTCATCACTAATTCTCTCAAAAGAATCTTTTCACAGATTAGTGCATGTTGCCTTCAGTATTAAGTCCCTTGCCTCAAACGCATAAGCACTTTAGCTAAAAGTCAAACTGTAGAACCAAGAATCTAGTCCCCACTTAATAAAGGGAAAGTGTAACACTTATTATAGTATACTAGGTACCAAGTATATTCTAAACCATGCTAAAGCCTATTAGTATACTTATTACTATTACTGGTATACTTTTGTAAGTCGCTCTGGATAAGAGTGTCTGCCAAATGCCTAAATGTAAATGTAATGTAAATATATACTTTAGTGTTATAAAATTGTATTGTGAAATTTTGTTCCATGATTATATGTCTTATTTTTATATTTATATATTTATATACATTTCAATGTTCTTTCATAGTTTGGATAAACACTGTTGAAAATAATAAGATAGACAGATATAGATGTACATATACTGCACATTAAAAAAATAGAATATCATGGAAAAGTTTGTTTTCTTTTGTAATTTAATTTTTAAAAAGTTAAAATCTCATTTATTCTAGATTTATTACATGTATAGTTAAATATTTCAAGCCTTTTTGTTTTAATTATTATAGCTTAGGGCCGATGAAAATCCAGTATCTAAAAAATATTAGAATATTTCATTTTAAATTTAAGCAAATTACCATTCACACACTATAAATACTATGTATCCCTTGGTCTAGTTTAGTACATGCATGGGGATGACTGGTGACTTGAAAGTTGTCCAGAAGAAATGGAGGAAATGGAATTTCCATTGGGATCAATAAAGTATATGTCTGTCTGTCTGTCTGTCTGTCTGTCTGTCTATCTACCCTCCACAAGGAAGGAAGATAACAGAGGGTCAT
This sequence comes from Clarias laeviceps, assembly GCA_030014305.1. Classification (NCBI taxonomy): domain Eukaryota; kingdom Metazoa; phylum Chordata; class Actinopteri; order Siluriformes; family Clariidae; genus Clarias; species Clarias laeviceps. The sequence goes on from JAQMYJ010000033.1 coordinate 27,392,121, forward strand.
CTCTGAAAGGGCTGACTGTTTGCACAGTGCTGTATGAAAGCATATTCATGAAAAGTTAACTGGACCAGAAAAGTGTGATAGAAAAATGTGCACAAGGAACTAGAATGACTGTGGTCTTAAGAGCATTTTCAAGCTAAGTTAATTAAAATCCTTGGAAAAGGTTCAAAAGAAGTGAAGTGAGGCTGGTGTCAGTGCATCAAGAGCCACCAAGCATAGACATCTTTTGGAAATGGCCTACAACGTTTGCATTCCTAGTATCAATCCACTGCAAAAAAAAGAGGCAACATCAGAAACATCTTACGTGCACTAAAGAGAAAAAGAACTGGACAATTGCTCAGTGGTCCAAAGTCCACTTTCCAGATGAAAGTAAATTATGCATTTCAATTGGAAATCAAGGTCCCAGAGTCTGCAGGAAGTCTAAGACACAAAAAAAAATCCAAGTTGCTTGAAGTCCGGTAAGTCCCTGACTTAAGAACATTCGAGTTACGAATTTTCGCAGATACAGTACAAATGAGTTAGCCTCACCGGCAGTCTTGTAAATCTGTCCCGATGGTGAATAATCCTAATTTTGGAAAATCCTTAACGAGTTCCCAGTCCAATACAGATCTGAGACAAAATGGTGTTCGTTCAAGAGTGCAGTAAACACCATGCAGCATTCCTGTCTTTAAACGAGCTCAGCTGACTTCGCTGCACCACCAGGATTCCCCTCGCGATTTGGAGGCGCAGTCTCGATTATATTACTGTGCTTGATTAGCTTCGCCAACCCACCTGATCTGAACCTCAAAGAGAATCTATGGTGCACTGTCAACAAGATGAGAAACACCTGACTCAACAATACAGATGAGCTGAAGGCTGCTATCAAAGCAACCTTGTCTTAATAACACGGCAACAGTGCCACAGGCTTATTGCCCCAATACCATGCCACACTGATGCAGTAATTCATGCTAAGAAGCCTGACCAAATATTCATAAATGTACTTAATATTTCAAAATGACTGTATTGTAAATAATTTTTGATTGATCTTTGGAACAAAAAAAGGCTTGGAATATTTTTTACTTTCCAAAACTTTTAAAATTTTTTCGAGATGCATGGGATAGATAGATAGATAGGTAGATAGATAGATACAGTAGATAGATAGATAGATAGATAGATAGATAGATAGATAGATAGATAGATAGATCGATAGATAGATAGTGTGTGTGTCACAATAAAAGGAGGCCCCACTACTGTAGTAAAGATTCACAAAATACTGAGGATTTGTTTCATGAAGCCATCAGACTGATGAAAATTCAATTATCACATTAATCAGAGATTTCCTTTTCAATTTGGGAATATCAATTATTTATCAAGATAGTCAATGATTTAACCACATGCTGAATGCTAATATGATTATTACAGCACTGAAACAGGAGAGTGCATGCACAGTTTCTCCAAACTTCTTTTTTATAGCCGACTGAACAAACAATGGCTGTGTAACAGGAGCAGTATATAAACATGCAACAAGGTCAAATGGAAAAAGGTACCATGGTCTATCTCACAGGACACACATACAAGTATACACACACACACACACACACACACACACACAAAACTCGTCAAACACATTAAGAAAGACATTGCATTAATGGGCCAATATTAACCAAGGCTAGCCTTAAATTCTCCATTGTTTGCTAATTAAAGGTTCTTATTTGTTGAAGGTCAATATTGATTTAGGTAATGGCAGTCAAATGGATGTCCTGAACTTTTATTATGTTTAGATAACCAACATATGTTAATCCAAGCACAAAGCAAGGACATTTGAATATTGAGAATGAGAAGTAATCTAGGAAGGAAGCTAACTGAGCATGAGTCTAAAACATTAAGCTAATCCTTTTGCCTTTATAAATGTGCACTTACAGCTCTGACATAGAAAGTGGCTGTATTATGTTCAATGTGAAGTAAACCCAATAAAACATGCCCATTATGATATAAACCCAAAAAGGAAGAAAATGCACCCACAAGGCTGCATTACACTAGATCCACTACCAGTGCAATTGGCTTAGAAATCAAGAAAACATTTTTCTTAAACCTCCCACACATAAAAGTGTTGTACAGCCGTGGACAGATGTTACTATAGTATAATTACAAGTATTTCATAAGTGTCAAAGTTTTTATTGACAATTACATCAAGTTTATGCAAATAGTCAATATTTGCAGTGTTGACCCTTCTTTTTCAAGACAATTCGCTCTGGCATGATGTCAATCAACTTCTGGGCCACATCCTGACAGATGGCAGCCCATTCTTGCAAAATCTATGCTTTGAGTTGAATTAGTAAGAATTTGTGGTTTGTGAATTGTCCACTCACCTCTTGAGTACTGACTACAAGTTCTTAATATGATTAAGGTCTGGGTAATGTCCTGGCCATGGACCCAAAATTTAGATGTTTTGTTAAAACACTTTAGGGCAAGGTGCTGCATTGTGGTGGAAAAGGCATTCCTTGTCACCAAACTGTTCTTGGGTACAAGTTGGGAGAAGTTGCTCTCGGAGGATGGTTTTGTACCATTCTTTATTCATGGCTGTGTCCTTTGGCTGAGAAGCAACCCCACACATGAATGATCTCTGGATGCTTTACTGTTGACATGGTACAGGACTGATGGTAGCGCTCAACTTTATACATTTCAAGAGGGGCAACAAAGAAGCCACTTCTCTCCAGGAAAAACATCAGGGACAAACTCATATTCTGCAAAAGGTACAGGGATTGGACTTCTGAGGACTGGGGTAAAGTCATTATCTCTGATGAATCCTCTTTCCGATTGTTTTGGGCATCTGGAATAAAAAAAGCTTGTCCGAGGTGAGTGCTACAGTATCATCAGTCCTTTGTCATGCCAACAGTAAAGCATCCTGAGACAATTTATGTATTGAAGCTAAGGTATAACTTTAGAAGTAGTAACAAAATCAGAAAAAAATGATATTGACTCAAAATATTCATAAAATCGTAATACATCATAAAAAATATTAAACCAATATTAATCGTATCACTGACAATAGTATCTTATTCATTAAGTTAATGAAATTTTATACTGAAGTAAGTACTAAAAAGAATTTGGAAAGCCCCTGTAAAAAGACTCATGTCTTCCAATCAAAAAACTCTGCCATTTAAATTACAGCTAGAATTACTGAGTCAAGAATTCACCAGCACTGTGAAGTAATGATGCATGTAAAATAGTGTAATTTATAAATACAATTTTATAATTTTATAAATATTTTATGCTTTTCACAAAGGTTTATGTACAACAAAGCCACTGTCAATTATTACACTACCAAAACCCTCTGTTTATGTAATTTAATTAAGCAGAACATTCTTCCAAGTAACAATTATTAAAAAAAAAAAAAACATCAAGAAAAATAAACCCACCCAGAGTCTTCTAAAACCAAGGGAAAAGACAATAAACCGGCTTCACTGCAAATATTACAGCAGGCCATTTCAGAAGGTGAAGTCATAACTTGTGTGTGTTATTATTTTTTACTAGAGGGGTGCAGTAACCTTTCCCACAGCTAAAATCAGATCACCTTCCAACAGTGACATTACATTATTATGCTTTGAACAGAAGTGACAGCTCACTAGGTAATGCGATTCAGTAAAGATAATCTCTTTGCCAAAGAGACAGAATGTCTAGCTAATTAAAGCTAATATTGCTGAAAACTGTCCAATACATTATTAAAACTGGGAAGGACAGTGCCGAAGTGTAAACTTTGTGAGAAAATGTGGCTAAATAAAATAATGAATGACAGTAATCATACATATACATCTTTTCTTGGTGAAGTTGCTTCCTAAACAAATCAAAAGAAATCACAGCTATGTTTATTAGTGAAACTAAGAACATTTCCACGTGCACAGTGTAATGATCACCCAAAGAATTGGGACTAAATAGCTGTTTGGCCATAAGTAAACCACTTTTTCTGAGGCTAATCAGAAAAAATTGCTAGAAAGCATAAAGACTGGACTTTGGAGTGATGTAAAATTTCATGTGCTCAGATGAAGCAATATTTCATCATATTCAAAGCAGTTGTGAAAAAGGGCACAAATACAATGGTCCACACTGGTCTCCATGGTCTCTAGTTGTACTACAGGGGTTCCTAGACAGAAGGATGGATGGAAATTGTGAAAGCGTGGTTCTCCATTTTCACACAAACTGGCCACCACAGAGTTCTTACTGAATCTTTGGAGAAGACTTATCGAAGTGTTTCAACACTAACATTATCAATACAAGATTTCGAATTACAAATTTTGCATTTCCAAGAATTAATGCAACTGAGGATAGAAATACTTGTGTGACATTGCATAAGGTTGCCATGGTGAATGCAAGCCACAATTAAAAACTAACATCCTCTGAGCAGAGGCTCTGAAGGCTGCAACACCTTGTTGATGAGAGCTATTAGAGGAGAATTACTAGACTGGTCTAAGCTGACAAGTAGTCTATAGTACTGTGGTGAGCCCAAAAGCATTTTTTAAATATATAAACCACTTTACTCATAGAACTGTAGCTCACTTTGATGTTTAATGTAAACATTATAGGTACAGGAGGAAAGTCAAGCTTCTCGTAGCATCATCTTTTGACTGATGGTTTGGTCAACCCTCCTGTTCACTGCTCCTACTGAACTGCAGCATGTTTATGAATTAATAGTTTATGCTCATGGATTAATAGTCATATGCTCCACCCTGACTACACCTTTCTCTGATTGGTTAGAAGGGTGAGCCATGCACAACAATGTTTAAAAGAAGTACAGTATACTTGCACTACTGCCATGCTCTTTGATGAAACTGGGTCACAGAAGCCTTTAATAGCACCTTTCCTATTTAAGGTGTATTTGGGGGGAAAGTTTCATACTGTACCTTGTAACTAGAACTCTTGACCTGTATCTGCATGGTTTTATGTATTGTGCTACTGCTATATGTTTGCATAACTGCATAAATTAGCCAGCATTCCTAATAAAGTGGGCAGTCACTGTAAATTTAATCACTACCATTACGATTAACACACTAAGAATAAAATCAGCTTGCTAGAACAATACCATCAACCAACTGCAATTAGTATATTCTTTATGGTGTCTTCACTGCATTCTCGTAATCCATTTTACAGAGAATTTTCAAATGCACATGCATATCTTTCCCGCAGCTCTGAACCAATCGCTCTGTTAGTGATTGCTGTAAAAGGTCTCATGCGGTGTCTGTATTATTGATTTACACCGAGAACTGAGAAGCATGTCATATGTTTACATGGCATTTTGACCTCTAATAACCACCCTGAATACGCTTTATTTGAACTTTAACAGCTGAAATGGCATAGCACACACTAGTTTTATTCTTCTTTTCCCCGTTCTGAGAGCTTCTATTCAGGTGCACAGGTTTATTCATTATTTCATTCATATTCATTATGGATGCACTGTGGAATGTGTGAAAATGAATAATGAATTTTAAATGATAACAGTACAGGATATTTCAGAAGCAGACTGCCAGGATAATAAAGTTTGTGATGAACTGCTTAGCTGCTAAAAACATCATTTTAATACAATCAGTATAATTTCATCACACACAAACACACACAGACATGCACAAACACACACATTAATATAGTATATTGTATACCTGGCATTTCTTCAGGATCAATAAAGTATCTATCTATCTATCTATCTATCTATACAATATATTTATGTTGTCTTAAAATATTCAAACCGAGAGCATTATGCCTCAGGGCATGACTCTAGAAGACCTCTGGGGGTGTGCTGTGGTTTCTGGCACAAGGATGTTAGTGGCTGATGCTTTGGGTGCTGTGGGTTGCGGGGTGGGGCCTCCATGGATCGGACGTCTTTCTCTGAAACAGTCCATGGATATTTAGTCAAACTGAGATCTTGGGAATTTGGAGGCCGGATCAACAACCTTTGCCTGATAAGCCTGACACGCAGCAGCCTGTGATGCAGGGGGTGTTCTGATACCCCTCTATTGTGATCAGCATTGTCTTTTTTACAGCAAAATGTGTTACATTGTTTTTTATATGAGTTCGAACCAGACAGGCTAGCCTTTCCTCCCCATAAGCACAGATGAGCCATCGGTTTCCATGATCCTGTCACCAGTTTACTGGCATACAATGAATAAGGCTATTATGTTAATGCTACTTGGTGTTAATGATATGAAGATTTTACATACATGCACACACTTCAAAGTCCAAAAAAGACAAATAAGAGCAACTATTCATCTGGAAACAGTGACTCATACAAGTAAAATGCAGCAGTGTGCTCTACTTTTGAAGACAAATATAACCTCCACGTAAGCACTTCACAGCAACTTCTTTTTTTTTTATCCTCATACTGTAATTTAGATTATCCTTACATGCATTACTAAATGACTCTTACTTCTGTATGTACAGCACTATTTAAGTAAAGCAAAAATGCAGTAATAGCATGAAGGCATTACTGTAGAAGATGGATACAGTATCATTCTGTGTCTTCTTCTCATATTACAGGGCCTAAAGGATAGTGAGACAATGTCTCATTGAACAAAAGGGCTATTTTGTACAGTATAACTGCCAAGTGAGCCTGGTTTCTTCATTATACCCTACTCCTTCACCTTGAATAGAAACCCCTCATCAGCGAATCTACCCTCTCAGAAATAAAGTGCCTGTAACAAAAATAGTAACTGAGACGATTCCTTCAAGTTTACATCATATATTATATATGTGCATCTTACCTGAAAAGGCATATACTGAAGCTAGAGCTCATTTACAGGCAATTATGCACCCTTGGGTTTAAAGTGTACATTATGTTTACATCATAGGCCATTCATGTAGGTGGAATATAAATGGATGGAAAATATTAAAGGTGGTAAGGTAAGGTGTGTGTGTGTGTGTACTATATATAGAGAGAGAGAGACAGAGAGAGAGAGAGAGAGAGAGAGAGAGAAAACATTGTATACTATATGTATACATATTGTGTTTGTTTTGACACAAAGTGAAACATTCACACTATTGATCTTCAAAAGCCGGAAGCCGAAAAGTGTTCGGAACATCAAACACCTACATTTCTAGGACACTGATATTAGATCATTTCTCTGTTCAATACACTGTATATATCCGCAGACATCTCCTTAAGCAACTCACCTCCATAAACAACCACAGCGTCAGTAAAACACCCACTCCATGCTGCTTCATCTTTACTCCCTTTAGCTTTAAATTTTGGCACCTGGGTGCAAAAACACAGAGAGAATTTCCGGTCACCACGACGCCTTCATAGCAGATCTGTGTGGACTGTCCGCGCGTGAAGAAAGATCCTTTCACTCCATGGTGGCTTCTGGCTGCAACACAAAGCGCTAGTCGAAGCTCGGTGTGTATCTGTAGCGCATACTGTCAATGCGGGACACACACACACACACACACTCCCGCTCTTCCTTACAGCGCCACGCTTTCACACTAAAGTCTCTCAGCGGAGACGAGATCCGCTACCCAAACACACAACAACAGACACGAACAAATACAAAAAGAAACGGCAATATAATTATTTTCTACGAGCAGTTTGTCTCTCAACGAACAGCCCCTGCAAACCCACGCCTCCTAAATCACTGAGCACACACACACACTCACTCACACTCACACACACACACACACACACATTCTAGAGTGCACTGGAGTGCAAATAGCTTCCCAGTGTCACTGTACGGAATTATCAACGTTATAAAACGTTGTAGGCCGACTTATCTTCTCTCAAGAGAATAGTTTCCAGTAACTAGTGCTAATTCCAGTGTTAGAAATCACACATAAAAGTGTAATAGACTGTTTCACTGTTCCATTGAATAAAAAGAAGTTTCCAGCCTCAGTAACTCAAAAGTAAGTCAATTAGACTACATGTCTAAATAATAATCCTAATATGTGAATAGCCAGATAATAATGATTCAATAATGTGTGAAAGAGGTGGTGTAGTGGTTAGCACTGTTGCCTTGTACCTCCAGGGTCTGGGTTTGATATGCATGGAGTTTGCATATTCTCCCTGTGCTTGGTGGGTTTCCTCTGGGTACACAGTCCAAAGACATTCTGGTGTTTCCAAATTGCCCAAAGTGTGTGTATATATATATATATATATATATCTGTGTGTGTATGTGTGTGTGTGTGTATGTGTAGATTGGCACCCTGCCTCGTGCCCTAAGACTTCTAGGATAGGCTTCAGGCCCCCTGCGACCCTGTATACAGGAGTAAATGGTATAGACGATAAGTGAGGTGCCAGTGGCTGGTGCTGTTGTCTTGCGCCTCCTGGATCTGGGTTCGATTCCTCCCTCGGGGTCTGTGTGCGGGGTGTTTGCATGTTCTCCCCATGCTCCCACAGTCCAAAAACATGCAGATGAAGCTAACGGTCATTGCCAAATTGCCCGTCGCGTGTGAATGATGGACGATTGTAAAAATAGGAATACTGTAAATACAATGGTCATCATTGGCCTTAACAGTCCCTATTTGGACTACAGAAGTTTCTAGAAGAATGGACGATGACTAAAGAGGTATGTGGAATTACAGTAGGTTTATACAGTAGTTTAAGGGGACCCTGGGTTGCAAAAGTATGAGAATCATGTGATACAGAAACACTTACGAGTTTTAACTATAATACAGACTTTTAAAAATGTACTGTGCTGTTGTATTCTTCAAAACACTGGTTTAAAAATTATTACTGTACAAATCGATCTATAATCGCTTATCCTATACAGGGCCACAAGGCACAGCATTTGATTTATTTATGGACATTCAGGATATTATTGTTTAAACACAATAATACAATTTTGTACTATTAATTTTTTATACAGTTGTGTTCAGAGTTTGAGATCTTTTTTCGATGACACGAGAGTTGAATCTCACCATAAAATATTTCCCAATGTCTTTCAGTAGATTTTAGGTCTGAATCCTTTAGTGGCCAATTCATGTGTGAAAACAATTTCTCATGATCTCAGAACCACTCTATCTGATTATATAGTTAGTCTGTGGTAATACAAAGAAAAAGTAAGAAAAAATGAGCAAGCACACAAAAGTAAAGTCTAGGTCTAGGTTAAGGCAACACAGAGGTGTAGTCCCAGGTCTGTGAGTTCTAATCTTGTTGTGCATGTGGAAACACTCTTGCTTTCATTAGTAAACACAGTTGTTATTTACCCCTGGGTTTTTTTTTGTTTGTTTTTTTTACAATTTAACTTCACCAAGTGTGTAAATGGGCAGTTATTAACCTAGTTTCAGTAATTTCAATAATGTATAATGTCTTTAGTTGTTTTCTTTGCCTAATATATGCCAATGTTTGGACCCTGTAACACCTTTGGAACCCAGTAACACCATTTCTTCAACCTGGTTGTTTATAAAACATTAACTGAAACATCTAACCAAAGGCTCATACTGTAGGTACTTAGTTATTTACTGTAAATTCAAATTAAGACTTTTTTGGGCCAGGCAGTGTACATTCCTAAAATCATATGATTCACAGCCTTCAGATATTGCCACATAACTGTCAGCCACGAGACCAAAAACTTAAATTAATGAATGTGAAAAGTTTTGCCCTTGAATACCTAAAAACTGCCATCATCTTCATCAGATTCAGTGCAATGCAGATGACCTATTTTGGGTCAGAGAAGGTGATGAGTAGAACTTGGCATGAAGTACAACTCAAGGACAGTATGAATACTCTGATCCTGCTCAGGTTTTCAAATATTTATGAATTATATCCTTAGAGATATGCTGGTAAAATTTGTAATCACCTACACTCACATCATCACAATGCTTTACATAGACATATTTAGTACAACATTTTTGGGGTGTTTTTATGAGTGAAAAAGGTATGTTTATCAGTTCACGTTTGTATTTATTCATCACATATACATTACTGCACAGTAAAATTCTTTATTCTTTGCATATCCCAGCTTCTTGTTAGTAGGACAGGATCAGAGTGCAGGGTCAGCTATTATACGGAGCAGACAGGATAAAGGGCCTTACTCAAGGGCCCAACTGCAGCAACGTCGACCTTCTGATCAGTAACGCAAGAGCTTTAACACACTGAGCCACCACCAAGTACAAGCCGTGTCAGAGTGGCTCACTTCTCAAGTCATACAGCTACATTCTGGATCAGTTGCAGGTGAATGATGCACAGGAGCAGACTCGCCAGAAGTGAGTTTAAATGTGATTAAAATGTGACTGAATGGCCTGTGTGGATAGAAATGGACAAATCCTTTTGTGAAAAGAAGAAATTAACATGAGTGAATTACAGTAACATGAGGGTGGTAACGTGTGCAGAAAAGGCGATTCCATTGTCCATGGTTACACCAAGGTTGCATGCAGTGACTGAAGGTAATCAACCTTCCAGGGAAATCAGAAGATCCTGACAACAGGATAAATCAGAAGGTGAGATGTCTGCAAGACAGATCTGAGCCCAGACATGAGTGTCTGAGGGAGGGAAGGAGAGGATTAGTTGAAGGCCATCTTTACAGCATTGGTATAAATGCCCATGTTGGTTTAAGACTTTACCAAGAGCTTGATTATAGAGGGAAAATAAAAGTGGCCCAAGTACTGACTACTTGTGGTACACCAGTGAAAAGTCTGTGTAGAGCGGATATGGATCCCCTCTGTGTCATCTCATAGGAATCGATCTTCCAAGAAAGAAGCAAATGTTGTGCCACAGATTCCAAGACTCATGAGGATGGACAAGAGATTCTTGTGGTTGACTGTGTCTTTAGTTACTTTACTTACTTTACTTACAGAAAGTATGGTATTTAAGTATGGCCAAAGGGACAGTCTACGTGGAATGTACTGCTTTGAAACCAGACCTGTTAAGTATCTTCGAGGTTGTGCTGTAAGAGATAAAGAGACAATTTTAGAAAAAAGAGAGAAGTGATACTGGTCAGGATTTGCAGATGGCATCCCAATGTATACTATTCACATTTGATATGCAAGAGGCAGGGCAAGAAATCTTCCTGGGTTTAGAAGATAGAGGGCATAGGAAGTCCAAGAATGAGTAAAGTTAGGAGAAGAAAGTATTAGTGTCTATCTCTAGTGGTACAGAGAAAAAGAGTCAGGGCAGCTGAGAACAATGTCCAGGGAATTTCCAGGGAATATGTGCAAGGGCAGCTGTTGAACGTCAGCGAGAAGAAGTGAAGAAGATGGATAAGGTAAGAGTCAAAGGGAAGGCTGAAGTCTCCCATAACAGTGAGAGGATGGCTGTCAAAAAGATAAAAGACTTAGAGGTGTGGAAAAGGTATAAAACACCATCCCCCAGACAACAACAGACCTGTACCAGCACCCATGCCACCCTCTCATTGAGTGTGCGAGAACGCATATGGAGAGGATACATCAGTCAATGCACACTGATATGAGCACAGAGTTCTGTCGAGATATCCTGGTCTCAGTTAGTGATATGTATACACACCTTCAAATTCAACGTTCTTTGTTTAGTGATTTATTTTCAACATTCTAGAACAACACTGGAGATTTCAAAACTATGAAATAACACATTATGTAATTAAGTAACAACAACAGTCAGTTGTTATTTTAAGACTAAAGGTCAGCTGTTCTGGACCAGTTCTTGCATGAACAGTATTGTCAAGTACATTAGCAAAATCCATCAGCACCATGATGTCTCTCATGAAGACCATCCCAGGAAAGAAACACCAAAACTTACCTCTGCTGCAGAGGAGAGGAGTTCATTTAGAGGTACCAGCCTTAGAAATCACCAATTAAAAGCTCCTTAGATTAGAGCTATGCAGGCTTTATAGAGCTTAAGTAGCAGACTCATTGCAATATCAACTCTTCAAAATATTAATATATTCTGCTAACAATTCACAACCTAAGGGAGGCTGACCAGTGGCGGCTACTGGTCTGTCAAATAGGGGAAGCTCATTTTCGGCCTGCATCATAAAATTGTCTATTTATTTAAAAGTAAATTCATTGCTCTTTTCATGTCTTTTATATGCCCTGTCAAAGTTAG
>JAQMYJ010000033.1:27405711-27425705 GCA_030014305.1 Clarias laeviceps
AATAGTACATAATTTGACCATTAATTTTGTGACATTATAGGGGAAGCTGAGCTTCCCTTGCAGTCTTAAAGAAATCATCACTGAGGCTGACACTACTCTTGTTTTTCCTGTACATTTCATCTATGCATCCATATATATTTTATTCTTATCTTATGTTATTATTTATATATTTCAACATTAAGCACTTGGAACTTTGAACCTGAACTTGATGGGACATGGGAGAACTATTTTGCATAAATTAACAAGACACTTCAAACAGCAGTAAAGAATCACAATATTACTGTAGTTGCAAGAATATAGACACAGCTCAGTTGGATAGTACAAAAGTCAGAATCCTACCTTACCAGATAAAAAAAATAAATCACAGTTTAAATGTATGACAGAGCATGGGGGGAAATATGTAGCTGAGACAAATGATAAATGATGATTTTTTTTTAAAATCCTGATTATCCACATTTGAAGAGTTTTGTCCATGAAACAGAATATGTGTATATGTTAAAAAACAAACAAACAAACAAATAAACTCATTCACTGCATCAGTCCATTTAAAGATGGGCTCAACACCACCAGTGGATACTGAGGTAGTACCGGCGTCCTTTTTTTTTTTTTTACAAAGACAAAGAGGTTTAATTCTTGACTATCACCACTACTACAGGGACCCCTAATACAATACATCACTGGATACCGGTTCCTGCTTCTATTAAAAAAAAAAAACTCACACTAAAAAAAAAAAAAGAATATTAATTGAACCAAAAAAAACACAGATACATTTCAAAATATAAATGAAATGTACATAACTTTTAAATAAATGTGATTTGATTCATTTACAAGAGGGGTGGTGTCATTCCTAAAGAGAGTAATGTTTTGCAGATTAATTGCCTATATACTGTAATATAAATGATTTATTTATTATATGCAGCTGTAGATTACTTTCAAATTATTATGTAATATTAATGTTTTGGAATCTTTTAAATTAATTTGCATAAAATTAATGCCAGGTCTCATGCAAACTCCATGTTATTTATTTATTTTAATGCTCCAGCAAAGTGCAATGACTGATGTGTAATGTTCACTTTCGGCGAAGTAATGAACCATTGTTCACATGTTCTCTGCAGTTCACAGTTCTCTTTGAACTGAGCGTTTTTGCTTCCTTCGATTAAGAATTCTAATCAAAGAGGCTGGAAACCGTGTAGTCTACTTTACTGAAAAACAACTAGCCAACCAGAGTGCAGCCCTGTACAAACCAACAGACACTGCACCCCTTTGTTTTGACCTTGATTTGCTCATACATTTTCTAATGTCTTTTGTTTGGAAGTATTCCCTAGCCATTTTCTGTGTTTGCGCCTGAGTGTATTTACTTAAAAATAAATAAACCTGTACCTCCATCTGTATGTCTGCCTTTATCACAAGTATTTAGTCTGTAAAAATCCTTGTGTACAGGTGCTGCTTTATGCTAATTGGGCCAGAGTTGGCTCCTGGTTAAGGTGTTGGATTACTGATCAGGAGGTTGCCCTGATGTTGTTTAGCTGCCACTATTGGACCCTTGAGCAAGGTCCCGCAGACCCAAATGCTCTGGTTCAATCATTCTGGAAACCAGACCATGTAAGTAACTGCCACAGAAATAACAGCTATATTTTCAGGGTGTGGTGCATTTGTTGTCTGATGTGCCGCGGGACACGTAGACGGACCTCTTTATCCTAATTATATAGCAGTCTCCTGTCAAGGAAATACTGTTTTGTTAGAAACAAATATTTGTATATTATTATTATTTATATTATATATTATTTGTATATTATAATATTATATATTATATAAAATAAGCCTGAAAGCCTTAAAAGATTTAGATTAATGTACTTAAATGTACTTTTTAAAATAAGGTTTTGTATTAACCAAATATTTATCTGTGTGTGATGTTGGAATTTTGAAATCTTCTTTGTCTTTCAGCTGTTCCCTTTCAGGGGTCACCACAGCGAATCATCTGCCTCCATCTAACCCTATCCTCTGCATCCTCTTCTCTCACTCCAACTAACTTCATGTCCTCTCTCACTGCATCCATAAATCTCCTCTTTGGTCTCCTCCTTTGGTCCATACATCCACAGGTACAGTATTTCATCAGGACCAACAGCCTTTCCACTCTTCATCCTCTTCAACGCCCTACTCACCTCACTCTTATTAATATTTGTTACTTAATGCTCCACAAAAGTCACCTCTTCTACTCTTTGTTCTCTTTCATTTTCTTCAATTATCAACTCTTTAAAGTACTCCTTCCATCATCCTCCTGGCAGCTGTCAGTACATTTCAATCTCTATCTTTAATCACTCTAACCTGCTGCACATCCTTCCCATCTCTATCTCTCTGCCTCGCCAACCTGTACAGATCCACCTCTCCCTCCTTACTATCCAATCTAGCATACAAGTCCTCATACGCTCTTAGTTTGGCCTTTGCCACCTCTATCTTCATCTTAAGCTGCATCTCCCTGTACGCCTGTCTACTATCTTCAGTCCTCTCAGTGTCCCACTTCTTCTTAGCTAACCTCTTCCTCTGTATACATTCCTGTACTTCCTTGTTCCACCACCAAGTCGCCTTGTCCACTTTGCCCTTTCCTGCTGATATACCATGTACCCTCCTTCCTGTCTCCCTGATCACATTGGCTGTAGTTGTCCAGTCAACTGAAAGCACCTCCTGCAACTCCTCCCTGAAGACTACACAACATTCTTCCTTTTTCAACTTCCATCACTTTGTCCTCTTTACCTTCCTCAACACCTGGGTTATTTTACACACCACTATTCTGTGTTGTCTGGTTATATCCTCCCTTACCAGCACTTTGCAGTCACTGATCTCTTTCAGATTACAATGACACAAGATGTAGTCCACCTGAGTGCTTCTGTCTCCGCTCTTATAAGTCTCCCTATGTTCCTGCCTCTTCTGGAAGAAAATATTCACTACTGCCATTTCCACCCTCTTTGCAAAGTCTACCACCATCCGTCCTTCTACATTCCTGTTCCGAAGACCAAACCTGCCCATCAAATTTTCATCATCTCTGTTCCCTTCCCCAACATGTCCATTGAAGTCTGCACCAATCACCACTCTCTCACCTCTGGGGATGCTCTGCATCACTTCATCTAACTCACTCCAGAATTTCTCCTTCTCTTCACATCCTACCTGTGGGGCATAACCAGTGTTACAAAGTAATGCGTTAGAGTACTCGGGTTTTTTGACGTAACGAGTAATCTAACGCGTTAGGTCCGCCATTTAAGTACTCAGTTACAGTACTTAGTTATTTTCTCAAAAGTGTAATTTTTTATTCAGACAATTTACTGTATGTAATCCGTAAGCCATGAGCAGTCATTCCCAATCCATTAGTTTGTGTGTGTGTGTGTGCACCTGTGGCTCTGTGATGCTTCAGTAATAATTGACCACAAAGAGTTGCTATTATTTAGTGAACTGTTCGATACTTTAAAAAGAATGTATTCTAAGCAGCATGGTGGTGTAGTGGTTAGTACTGTCGCCTTGCACCTCCAGGGACCGGAGTCGATTCCTGGCCAGGCTTGATTACCGTCTCTGTGTGCATGGAGTTTGCATGTTCTCCCTGTGCTTGGTAGGTTTCCTCCCACAGTCCAAAGATATGCAGGTTAGGCTAATTGGCCTTTCCAAATTGCCTGTAGTGTGTGAATGAGTGTGTGTATGTGTGTGTGCCCTGCGATGGATTGGCACCCAGTCCAGGGTGTACCCTGCCTCATGCCCTAAGCTTCCTGGGATATGTCCCTGCGACCCTGAATACAGGATAAAGCGGTATAGAAAATAAGTGAGTGAGTGTTATATGTAAATACAAATTCCTTAGAGCTCTCCATTTTTTCTGCCCGTAGTCTTTGATGTCAGGCTGGGGGAATCCATTTATTCCCATGATATGGCTTCTATGTGTGTCTTGCTCAAACTGACATATCTTGTTTCTGCATCCGGAATATAAGGTCATCTGGTGTAATGGCTGTTGAGTTGAAGTGCTGTGCTGTTTCATGAATTTGATTAATTAAAATTTAAAAGTGAGAATTTATTGTCCTGCTTGAATTGTTTTATCCTGTCTCACTCACTCATCGTCCACTGTATACCAGTTTATCCAGGGTCACGGAGGCCTGGAGATCCTGGGATAGGCTCCAGGAGACATGGAGCATGAGGCAGGGTACACCCTGGACAGGTTGCCAATCCATCTCAGGGCACACACATGCTAATACACACACTACAAGCAATTTGGTAACACCAATAAGCCTAATCTGCATGTCTTTGGAGTACACAGAGGAAAATCTAACAGGAATCAAACCCGGATCCCTGAAGGTGCTAACAACTAAACCACCTTTCTGACTTGTGATATCCTATAAGATTTCAATTTAAATCCTTTATTATGTATTAAAAGATAAAATTTACTTGTCTGTTCTCAATTCAATTCAATTTTATTTTTGTAGCGTTTTAACGATAGTCATTGTCTCAAAGCACTTCACAAAATGAAAAGAAAATTTATTGAAGTATGTATGAGTGAGAAAAATATTTGTTTAGATAGTAATGAGATTGTGAGATGTTATTATTAGATGTTATTATAATTATGAATGTTATTATTACTTTTATAATGTGTACATTTTACCACTACCAGAATATTAAAATGATGTTGAAAAACTCCTAAAATGAGCATATTGTTATTATTTTGGTCAAAGAAACAATGGAAAAAAACAAGTGATCATGTGTATCTATTTCTTTGACCCATTTAAAAAAAACTTTTTTTGCTCAGTCATGTTTGTAAAATTGGGTAAAATTAGCTAAAATTCAGTTCATCATACTGTTTATTTGCTGAAAAAATTGTCATTCTATACTATACAATCCTGAGCCATATATGTCTATAAAATAAAAACAACAAAAGAAAAGAATGGTTAAAATGTTCTGGGCTTTAAAGAGCTACGATGGAGATTCACATTAGGAACTTGGAGTCATGTTGCTCTTTAGTTGTTTGTTGAATGACTCATGCTTTAACTCAGACTTAAAATTGCCATCACATTCCTAATGCATTGTGTTCAGTGCAGTGTTTTCATAATGACTCACTATTTAGCAATACAAATAAGTGTTAGAAAATCACTGGAAACACACTAAGTATTGGTTTAAATGGTTTGATTATTAATGCAAAAAAAAATACTTGCAGTGACAGTGAAAGCCAAATCTTAATATTCATTATCTTTGTCAGTTCTTTCACACTGACAACTTTAAATAATGTTCTTAGGCTACAAAGATACATTCAAATGTTAAGTGTACATTTAAAGGATTGTTTCACATAAGTTGTAGCCCCAATACAGATTAACAACAAGTTAAATTAATAAAGATGACTTGAATATTTTTTGGGCAAACATTTCATGTGGATTCTGGTAATTTCAAATGCTAGAAAATGTTTTACTTGTAGAAATGCTTCTGTTCAGTTAATTAGTCTTTATGATAGGTTTTAGATAAAAACCTTCAGTGAGATGGATATTATTAAAGTGCTACATTAATTAAGAATTCAGCGTGAAAATAATGGCTATCTGCACTTTCGTAAGTAATTTTAGGTTTTATAAGACACATTAAAGCACACAAAAAGGTTGAGTAATTTGAGAACCAAACTGTCCTATATATTCAGCCTGATCGCTGCTTTATGTTTGTTCATATGTGTCCAAATTTGTTTATTTGTCTACATATTTATTTAACAAAAATAAAGCCCAAAAAAAAACAAAAAACATACATGCAATATTTAGTACCCCATGTTTCTATAGCGTATAGATCTATCTTTAGTGGGCACTGGTGGCTCGGTGGTACAGTAGGTGTTTCGTCTGCCATGCGGAAGGCCTGGGTTCGATTCCCAGCCAGTGCCCAAACCCTCCCAGCCACTGGATGCAGTGTTGGTCCAAAGCCTGGATAAAATGGGAGGGTTGCGTCAGGAAGGGCATCCGGTGTAAAACCTGTGCCAAGTTGTTGTGCGGACTGGTAAGGTATCAGGGCAAAAGAAAGAGAACCTAGGCTCCGAGAGTATATAAGTTTTTTTCACTTTTAGTTACCAGAGCCCTGTCCGGCCTCGTGTAGACGGCGGAGCTCTGTTTGTGTGTTTCCAGTTTTCTTTTGTTTCCGTTTAGTTCACAATTCCACTCTATCTCTAAATGGAAAGATCTTTCCGCACGTATCACAAGCACTCTCACATAGTCCTATTTCATTGACCCCCTCTAAAGGTCTGCGTTAGGGCTCTTATAAATATTATTACTATTATTACATCTCGTGGTGCGGCTCTCCATACCGCACCACGTAACAGGACTTGCAAAAAAAAAATTAACTGTTGATTTGAATTTTAGTTATACTGTATTAATGCCCAGATAATTATTAACATGATAGGTCTGTTGATTTTCAAAGCAAGTACAGTATATGTAGTCTAAAAAAAAACAACACTCTGTTAGGGCAGTTTCTTATGGTAACTTCTTAGCTTGTTTGCATATTGCGAGAGAGGAAATGTAACGTAATTACATAAAATTCAGTGGAGGGAGTCTTTAGTGTCATTTTCTATATAGATATCGTGAGCTTTACATTTAAACAAACAAACAAAAAATACTCCAACAATACCATATTTTAAAATAAAACTTTATTAAAGGCAGTATATATTCTGTAATGGCATATACAGAATTTATATATATATATAAAGGTCTCGCGATCGTTTAGCCTGGGGTGGGGAGGGGGAAGCTCTTGTGATCGTAGGCAGAGGATCAAAGAATGTAGGCCCTCTAAAATAGACACAAACGAGAATACATTGTTGATAAGCGTTGCAAATTGTTTTGGGCTAGGGGCCCCACGGGCCCCCTGCACCCCAAGGGCCCCTGGGCAGCGGCCTTTTTCCATTTCTCCAACGTCCAATCTTTCTGCTCCCATTAAATTTAGGACTTTTTCCTGATTAGTCTCACTAAAAAGTGGTATTTACTGTATGGCCACACATCTGTTTAGTCCAGTCCTGTGGGTTCTTGTTGCACTGTGCATGTGGAAATTTTCTTTTTTTTTTTTTATTAAACAAAGCTGTGATTTTTATGGGGTTTTTTTCTATGATGAAACTTACATTGCCTTGAAAAAGCATTTACTGTACACTCTTGAACTTTTCCATATTTTGACATGTTACACACACAAATGTAAATGTATTTTATTGGAACTTTATGTAATAGATCAAAACAAAGTGCTACATAATTGTGAAGTGGAAGGGAAATAATGGATGGTTTAAAATTTTTTTTACAAATAAATATTTGAAAAGTGTGGCGTGCAATTGTATTCAGCCCTCCTGGGTCCATACTTTTACACATGAATATGCTTTGATTTAAACTATTCCATTGTAGCTCTGTCTGTATGTTTAGAGTCTTTGTGTTGATGGAAGGTGAAGCTCCACCCCAGTCTCTAGGTCTTTTACAAACAAGTTTTCTTCTATTATTGCCCTTTATTTGGCTCCATCCATCTTCTCATTAACTCTGACCAGCTTCCCTCTCCCTGCTGCAGAAAAGCATCTCCACATGATGCTGCCACCACCAAGCACAGTGTAAGTTTTCTGCCATATGCATTTTGCATTTAGGCCAAAATGTTCAATTTTGGTTGCATTTGACCAAAGCACCTTCTTACACATGTTTGCTGTGTGACCCACATGGCTTGTTGCAAACTAAAAACGGGACTTCTTATGGCTTTATTTAAACAATAGCTTTCTTCTTGCCTCTCTTCCATAAAGGCAGACAGTGGAGTACATGACTAATAGCTGTCCTGTGGACAGATTCACCCACCTGAGCTGTGGATCTCTTCAGCTCCTCCAGAGTTACCATGGGTCTCTTTGCTGCTTCTCTGATTAATGCTCTCTTTGGGTGGATGGCCATATCTTGGCAAGTTAGCAGTTGTGCCATACTCCTTTCTTTTTTTTGGATGATTGATTGAACAGCGCTCCGTGAGATGTTCAAAGCTTGGGATATTTTTTAAAAACCTAACCCTGCTCTCCACAACGTTATACCTGACCTGTCTGGTGTATTCCTTGGGCTTCATGATGCTGTTTGTTCTCTAACAAACCTCTGAGGGCTTCACAGAACAGCAGTATTTATACTGAGGTTAAATAACACACAGGTTGACTCTATTTGTCGTCATGGTGGCTTAGTGTCGCCTTGCACCTGGGTTTGATTCCCATGTAGGGTCTGTGTGCATGTTCTCCCCATGACCAAAAACATGCAGATAAGGCTATTGGTGTTTCCAAATTGCCTGTAATGTGAATGTTGACCAGAAATCCTACCACGGTTGTACAAATGGGAATAATGGTCATGTTGGACTACAGAGTTTCCTAAATGGATGGATGGAACTCTATTTACTAATTAGGTGACTTCTGAAGGCAAATGGTGTCACTGGATTTTAGTTAGGGGTTTCAGAATAAAGGGGAGGGAATACAATTGCAGGCCACACTTTTCAGTTTTTTATTTGTAAATTGTATTCAAAACATTTTATAATTTTCCCTGCACTTCCCATTATGTACCACTTTGTGTTGGTGCATCATGTAGAATTCCCCCAAAATACACTTATGTTAGTGGTTGTAACATGACAAAATGTGGAAAAGTTCAACAGGTATGACTGTTTTAGGCATTGTAAGTAATCTCAAACTACACTCATTCAATATTTTTCCACCCACACTTCTTCCACAAAATTGACTGCATCATTATCCTTTCTGGTTTTAATAATGTGATAGCAGTCCTTAACCCAATTCCAGTAATTTCCTCCAGTAATTTAATCTCCTGGTTCAGGTTGTTTTCTTTGGTTGATGCAGACCCTTCTGAAATGCTCACATTTTTGGTCAGGCAGTGTATGAAAATGTGAATTGATGTGTGTGTGTGTGTGTGTGTGTGTGTGTGTGTGTGTGTGAATGGTACCCTATTATGGACTGGCATCCCAGTTATGTTATTTTCCCATCTCATGGCCAGTTTTCCCAAGTTAGACTTCAGAACCACTGCAAAATTGATCAGGACAGAGTGGGCACTGTACAGTAAATAAGCAGAAGCCTGCAAGTGGTCAGTCTATTAGGGGAACTTTAAGTTTAAGAAACGTCTCCTGAGTGTAACTCCATAATGAAGATGAAAAGTTTGTCACTGAACCTGAACTCTGAGAACTCCACTGAATAGGTGAAGCACTGTGAATCATGGTTTGTTGCGGAAGGATCATATTATGGGGAAGCTTTTCACTTGCCCATGGACTGGCAAAACTGGTCTGAGGTTATTCTTTAAATTTATATTGATAATAAAAAAAAACTGTAGTTTCTAATAAACCCAAAGTAGGTTAGATCTTGTTTAGAAATATACTTAAAAAATTTACACATATACAGAGCGTCTTCGTTATTCTCTGTGTGTGTGTGTGTGTGTAATATACTGTTTATGTAAGAAGTAGTTGATGTTCTAATTTTTAACATCAGAAGCAGGAAGGAGGGTCAGATGGCCTAGACCAGCATACACAAAAAAAAACATCAAACATGTCTCAGAATTGCAGAATGAATACATAACCAAACCTTACAAAATCAGGAGTGTTTTGTGTTCTGTGTGTCACACTAGGAATTAATATTTCTTTAGGAAAAATGTATAAAATATAACTAATGTAATTATATATTAGATTGTCTATGAAGACCGATCCAGACAGACGATGACTAGAAACAACTCCCTGAGATGACAATAGGAAGAAAACCTTGAGAGGAACCAGACTCAAAAGGGTGAAATCAGATAGTATAACCATAAATCAATCCCTGCTATATCTGTGCACTATAAGGTTGAAAGATCAATACAACAGGTGCTTAAATTTATATAAAGTCTGCTTTCACTGATGTAAACTTTCTTATTGAGCTATTGAGCAACTGCAGTTACAAGCCATCACTGAAAAAACTGCCTGCATCAGCTGAGTCCAGGAACATTTTCACGGTCAAGTGGAACCGTCCTCAGTCACCACACAAATCCCAAGCAGACCATGAAGGGCCATTCTCCGCAGCAGCCAGAGGCCTCCTCCATGCATCGAGAACTCCAACCAGAAGCGGAGCACCAGCATGAGACAGACAGGTCTGGTGGCCAGAAAGGGTCAGGATCTCTGATGATAAAAAAAAAATAAATAGGTAGAGAGAGAAAACAGTTGGGTATACTCACAGGCTCATAACGTATAATGTCAGCATATATTTCGTGCAGGGTGAGAGCAGGACTAACCATAACAGAATAACTAAAAACTAGAGCCAGAAGGAAATGCAAACATGAGGGTATACACACTTGATAAACAATGACCAGTGGAATGGAACGATCAGTGGTTATGTATGTACTGTATGTATGAAGCAACATACTGTATACTTGCCATGATTCAACATTTAAAGAACCTTATTAATCCCAGAGGGAAATTGCTTTGCTCAATGAACATATGAATTATAACTTACTCAAGACCTAAGAGTTTTGGACATTCCACACTAGATTGTAATAATACACAGGCATCTGTGAATGTAAAACCATCTTCTTTGTACCCACAAATGGACATCAAATAATATAACAGTTTTTCTTCTCTTGCTGGAATATTGCCTACTAGCAGCATTTGTCAAAAGTTGTCAAAAATCTTTGATTTATATAATTCTTCTTTCTCACTGTATAGGCAAAGTGACAGCCCTTATAAAAAACAATCCTCTCTATGCTGAGTCAGGAGGTCTGTACTGCAAGGCAGGATATTGAACCTCCCTTGAGCTGACGCTTCACTGATTGTGTGGAAAGTGAACTGTGACTAAGTATCCTATTAGAAGAAATGGAAATCCAATCTCAGATCTCGCTATGAGGGGTAAAGAGACAAGCCCACAAACAGTCAATTGTTTATCCTATGGTTATTAATATGTGAACAGGATTGTGTCAGGTGTAACATTTGTATAATACTTTAATTTCCTAGGTAGGACACTTTTGAGTTTGTGTAAATTCAAAGGGAAAATATTATTTCATTTATATAGTTGGTGATCCAGTCAAACTAGGATGAAAAAAATCAGCAGCTTTTGAAATATCCATACAAATTAAAATGGGTAAGCAACATAATTGAATTTTGTTAAATTGTCAAACACTGCATGGGGAAAAAAAGGCATGCAGGTTTGGTTTTTGTTGGACTGCCTTTGGTTCATATTCTGCGTCACGGTGTTTTGACGATGTTACACATCGATGTCAAAACAATTTTGTTCCATCCAGAATTGCATTAAAATTTGGCCAAGATCTTGTACTGATGAAAGGCGAGTCTTCTCCAGGACATCACAAGACTTTCTATAAGGTTAAATTCAGGTGGTCCCTTCATGTGTAAAATTTTTTTACTCAGGCTCCCAGAACCACTTTTTCACAACTTGAGCCTGGTGAATCTATATGTCCTGGAATATGCTTGACTCCTGAGCCTAGACCTGACCAATTGATGCAACCCTCACTGATGCCCATCAGTCTGGAATAGGGTTTAATCTTGGCTCATCAGGACACATGACCTTTTTCCACTGCTACAAAATCCAATATTTATTATACACAAATGTTTAGTCCCAATCCTGTGAGTTCTCGCCATATTATGTAAAAATTTTTTTTTGTTGTTGTTAACAATACAACCTTACCAAGTGTTTGTGATCCTTGTTCAGCTTCATTCATGATTCTATTTTTACCACATTACTTCCATGAAGTTAATGGTTTGCCACTTTTCTTCCCGGTTTTAAGAAATGTGTGTACATACAGTTGTGGGAGCACAATATCAAGATTAAACTGATAAACTAGAAGCACTTAAAAAGACAATCACTTTTGCAATGGAGGGGCTTACAAGTTAGGTAAATACCATTAAAAATGTGAAACGTCAAATAGAAAATGCATCACTGGTACTGAATTGTGAACAGTAATTTCAGGGTCTTAAGTATTTGCTTGTTTAAACTTAAATAGTGATTTTTTTTTGTGGCAAGGCACTGTATTGATGGGATTAATAATATTAGCACACATGAAAAGCAGATTTAAGAGATGGTTCAGTCTGTGTAATCAGCTGACACTGTACATTGGTAGGCTGCATGAACATCTACAGAACACTATTTACAGCTTCCTTATCATCGGACAAGCCTCAATCTGTTTTACAGTGATTGGTCTTCCACAGATGGCATATCTCACTGAAATATCATCCATTTCAGTTTGTGGAAGCAAAACATCATGGACAAGCTCTGATAAACGAGAAGGATTAAAAAAGACATTACTTCAAAAGAAGACTATACTGGTGCCTAAATACATTTACAAATTGAAGTGACAAGAAAAAAAAAGGGATTTGTAAACAACTCACAAGAGTGACAACATAATTTGCTGAATATTGACCAAAGTCATTAATGATAAGGGAAGGTTTTTGGAAAAGGGACTTTTTGGCATTGAAAATGGAGAATGTTGCATTTAACAATAATGTACCTTTTATGTAAAGGAATTTTCTGCTGCAAAAAAAGGCAAAAACAATACAAAAATACTGTACAAAAATATTTACAAATGCTACTATAAACATATTTGGGAAATAAAAGGGCACAGCATATCTTTGCTCTATGAAGTGCAAAAACTTTGAAGCTTCATACAATAAAATTGCTCAGAATGCAGATAAAACCCTATAATTCCAAGGGAATGACAAAATATTGAATTCCATGTTTGAATGTTTGTTTGTTTTGCTTATTTTGCAACTGTGCTGAGATATATACTGTAGTAATGGCACTACAGTTTTTTAGTTTTTTCTCCTGACTAAAGTCTTCATGGAGATAATAAGCACACATAGAGAGAGAGTCAAATCAACACTTGGCATTTGTGGGCATTTCTGTGCATAAAAAAACTGACAATCAAAGGCAGAGTGATATCCTGGTTGTCATGGCAATTGGTTGGAAGGGTGGATGGAGAGGAGAAGATGTGTGCCAGCATCAAGTTCACTTGTTAAAATGATGATCAGTCATAACAAATCGGGAGTGAGTTGTGTTTGTGTCCAGTGTCAGACATATTTAAATTCCCAAAGGACCCTTTTTTTGAATATCTTAAGATACTATGCTTACTTTCTAGATACTGTGCATCCTAATACAAATTTTTGTGCAGTCAAATTGATTAATGCAGAGTAGACTATCCACGCTAGGAAATAAAAAACGGAACCAAAAAGATATAAAACATAATCTAATGCAGTAACACATAAAAACTGGCATGGTTGGTCAGGTTTAGGAAAAGATGTTAAAAACATAAACACAACGTATATTTAGTTTCATATCAAACTATGCAAAATATTTTTTATAACTAGAACAGAGTGAGTATGAACAGTTCATGGACTTTAGTATTGTAAAGAAAAAAAAACAGAAATAAACACAATTAGATGATGTTTTAAAATATCTTTGTATAGTAGAAGTACAGTAAAACTGACAATGCCACTAGATGTCTATAAAATTATAAGTTTTAATTATTAAGTTATAATGCATTTCTGTAGATGCTGGAAATGTTAAATGTCTTATGTTAATACAATGCAATTAATCATATTTTTTATTAACAGTAAATTACAGTGCAAAGTTGTAATGGTAAGCAATTAAATCCTGGATAAAACAAGTAAGCTAACAAAAAAATTTACAGCATTCCCCCACCATTTTTTAAAATAGCATTACAGACAACAGCCAGTATACTAGGTCTTCAGGACCATGTATAGAATACCATTGTATAGTTTTACTTCAGGGTTTATAATATTTTTAATGACTGTCATTAAATGAGGCAAGAATAATGAAACTGGAAATCAAGGATAATGGACAGGAAATCAATCTTTACAAAACATTCGGACTAAGCTAGTTAGGTAAGCAACATTGCTATTAATTATAAAATTTCACCCTTTAGCCTTCTGTGAATGTGCTGGGGGGGGGTGTCCACTCCTGGGAAGTTTGCCAACTGTCTTGAATGCTTTCCACATGTGAATAATCTCTCACTGTACAACATTGAACTCCAAATTGTTTGCCAATAGTTTAATAACTCTATCCAGACTTACGTGCAGCAATAATTGCTTCTCTAAAACCATTTCTTATATCTTTCCCTCTTGATAATATGAATATATATATTTATACCGTACAGTTAAACCTTGGATTGCGAACATAATTTATTCCGGAAGTGTGTTTGTATACACTCGTATTTCAAAGTGAATTTTCCCGTAAGAAATAATGGAAACTCCGATAAGTCGTTCCACAGCCCAAAGATTTTCTTATAAAAATAATGAATACAAAAATATAAAGTAACATTTAAACAAATTAACCTGCACTTTACCTTTTGAAAAGACTCCCGACAGAGCAATGTTTCCGTTAATGTGTGTGCTTGTGCGTGCTCATGTGATATCAAGAAATTGCTTGATATTAAGTTAAAATATTAAGAAAATTTTGCTCATCTTACAAAACGCTCGCAGATCAAGTTACTCATAATCCAAGGCTCCACTGTGGGTATCTCTCTCTCTCTCTATATATATATATATATATATAAAATACTATTAATACTGTATGATCAAAACCTTATTTCAATGAAAAAAAGCAAATATGAAATATTGAAATGTACTCGCATTATGTTAGTTACTGAAGAGTGGACAGCCTGGTAGCAGTTTTTATCATACATTATGAAAAGTTGTTTGCCATCCTTCATACATGCATTACATTAAATACTTATTGTGCTGAGAGATTATGAATTGTATAATGCTATTATAGTTTAAACAGCATGTAATTCTATTTTCAGACTAATTCACATGTTACTGTATGTGTAAAAAAGTTTTCAGGGTGTGTAAGCAACTTTTACTTGGTTTTTCTCAGTTTGTTTTATTTTTACTGGGTTTGTAAATTTAGAAATCCAACATCAAAATGGCCTTGAATTATCTTTGCTTTCTTTTTTTTTGCTTTCTATTTTTGTTACAAATCGCTCTCTGTTTTTTTTTTTTGAGAATTGTACATGTACAGTAGTTAATAGAAACAAAGCTACTGTAGGTGCAAATCTCATCTATTTATTGAACTTTTCAGTAACCAGTATTTCAGTTCCTAATGGACAGGTGTTGGATTACCAGATTGGCAGGCATGCTAGCCTATTTAGTTTGATAATTATATCGTAAATGTGCTCTGGATATGATTATAGTTATATGAATATATACATGTGATTCAGAGGTGAGAACATTTACAGTTCAGCTGGTAGAGTTTTAAACCTCTTGCTCTAGCAGTGTGGAATAACCTGAAATCTACTGTATGCTTTTCACCTTTTTCATTTTTTTTTAATCAGACAGATTTCTGGCAGATAAAATATGCCTAGCAGAAAAGGTTATTTATTGAAAGGGTAAGAACATGTGAAATTAAAGATGAGTACTTACAGTAAAGTTGACAGTGTTTCTTTTTTTTTGGTATTAACTTTTACATGACGTATTATAAGAATTATAAGTATTACAAGTATTACAAGCTTTTACAAGGCTGATCTCTTTGTTTATAAATGTTATATAGAAGCTGTAGATGTTGTCATTCTGAATCTATAACATAATTTCAATATTAGCGCTCCATATTGGATTTAAACAGTAGTAAAAGTTATATTATGCACATCCTAGAAAGTGGCTTTTATCTGTTTTGCCACAGAAGCATCATGCATGTGTAAAAGTTAATACTTCCTATTTTAACGTTATGGGTTTTGTGTAATACATAATAAAAATAAACTGATGGCAGCGGCTCTCAGGTAAATACAACCTCATTCAAAACAACAAATGTTTTTCACTGTGCCATTATTTATTTAACAGAAAACTAAGGCATGATTCAATAGCTTGTAAGCAGCCCTAACTTGAAGTAATAGTTTCCTGTATGACTTTATCCGTCTGTCGCATCGTTGTGGGAGAATCTTGATCTATGCTTCTTTACAACCTTGCTTCAGTTCCTTGAGGTTTTTGTGAATTCAGATATGCACAGCTGTCTTAAGGTCCAGTTACAGCATTTCAGTTGGGTTGAGGTTTCCAAAACCTTTATTTTTTAGTTGTAGATTTACAGTACTGGTGTGCTTTGAATCATTGTTCTGTTGCCCTTTTTAGCTTTGAGACGAATGGCCTCACTGTCTGTCCTTGGGGTAAGTATGTTGGGACGTCCACTCATGGGAAGATGGGAACTTTGATTGCTTGATTGCTTTTGACTTTGGTAAATAATTTCTCATTGTAGAATTTTGAACTCCAAATTGTTTGGAATTGGTTTAATAACCCTTTCTAATTTGATGAGCAGCAACAATTGCTTTTCTAAAACTACTGCTTATTCCTTTTACCCTTGGTATTGTGATAACATTCACCTGAATGTTCCAGACCAGTAAACTGCCAAAAATTCTGCTTTTATAGAGGTCTGCACACCTGCTGATGATCAATTAATCAAGGGCTGATGATTAGCTGCACCTGGCTACAACTTACCCTTTTAAATCTTGTGGAAACAGATAGTGGGTACTTATTTTTGCCCTCGTATTTTTATTTTTTCTCTTTTTGGTAAATTTTTTTTTTTATAAATAATGGTTGAAAAAAAGTTTTTGTTGTTCATTTGAGGTTGTATTTGTCTAATACTCTCCCACTATGACCCATTTTTTAAATTACTGTTTTGCACAGAAACACATCGAATTAAAAGAGGGAGTACTAATGTCTACTTGTAACTGTATGTTTTCTATTATTATGGTCCTGATCACAGGGCGTGCATGAGCGCTTGTCTCCTCTAAGGCTGTAAGCTTGTCAAAATTTAATTTTTACATGTTAAATAAACTTAAAATAAGCCTGCATATAAAACCATTTAAAAAGAAATTAGTGTCAGCTTTTCTTGGATACAAGCAGGGGGGCTCCAAGGAAAAAGGTTTGGGAACTACGGCTCTATTGGGTATTCTTAATCTTTGTTCTTAGACATTTGCTTGAGACTATCACAATGTTTTTTTTTACTTAAACCTCGGTTACAAATATTCTTACAAATGACGGGTTCTCCCTGGGTTCTCCCTGTTCCTCCAACTTCTGCAGTTCGTTGACATTAGTGATGGGGATAATAGTTTCTACAGCCTCCTTAGGGAAGATGGTACAGCAGCCGTTTAATTCTTGAGAGCAAATTAAGGCATTCTTGAGAAAAAAAAGTTGTAATAATATATATTAAACTAATGAAAATGGTGTTTCTTCTCATACATTATTAGTACAGTAATATCAAAAGGAAACTTTTACTTATTTCATTCAAATTCAGAGCAAATAGGAAAAGCACTCATGTAAATAACAATATCCCTAACTTATTGTGAGTATTGTATATTATTCGTCAAGACAGGTGGACATTTGCACAAAATAAGTATATATAGATATTTGTTACAGTTAAATGCCTACTATCAAAGCAATGTGTTTATCTTCATCAATAGTGTGCATTATTCTGTGCACAGTTGTGTTCATTAAGCACAGTAACAGAATTACAGTAGGACCTGTTTTGTCAAGCATACAGTATTACAGTATGGGTACTGACTCGATCTGCTAAAGGAAATAGACAAAATAATAACTAAAGAATATGATAGCAAACGTGGTGAGTTGATGGAATACTTCGTTTTCTGTTTGGATGTATTTCAAAATAGGAAAAACTCACGAATGTGTTGCAGAATTGATTCAGCAGAAGTCAGTAACCTGAAGTACACCACAATATTAAAGAAATGGGTTTAGGTTGAATGTCTACCTTGGAAAGGTTGCATTTGTACATTATCAGAACTGCAGGATTATATACCCATCAAATATGTGCAATATCTTTCATTTCTTTTTCACATTTCTAAAAATATCCTGCCATTAATAATGCATGCATATATTACATGTAACTTCCATGGTAACAGTACTTTAACAGATTTATGCAAACCACATCTTGACATACTGAATACGAATGTATCAAATATAAACCTCTGGTATTTAAAGAGCCCTCTTGTGATTTACAGATTCATGTCTGGATTTGCTTCTTCTTCAGTGCATGAAATGACAGATTCAAATATTTGTGTCATATAGTTTCAAAAACTATAGATACTGCAGGGAGAAAAAAAAATAGCAAAACAGATCTGGTAGTAATAAACAAGCTTTTTAACAACTGTTTGTGTGTGTGTTTGTAGATATCAATTAAAAGGTATAAGATTTATTTTGGTCATACATACAAATGTAAACTTAAATTATTCATATTGGTCTGTGTGTACTGGAGACTGTACTGAAAATTTATTAAGAAAGAATAAGCACATTGATAGTTGGATGGTATATAGTTTGGTCTATATTGACCAAATCGGCTGATGGAATAACTGTTCATCTATAACTCTAATTTGTATTTTGGTGAAGTGCCATAGGGCTTAACAAATCATGGTATCAAGCCCTACCACTAGAATGAGCAAAAGATTATGCATGATGATTTCACAGAAATACATGTGACACTACTGCACTCTGCTGGCCAATGTGTTTCACATGCGTTAGCTCTTGACCCAATTAAAATTGTGTTGGTATATTTGAAAGTCACAATTAGGGATTTGAAAATGATCAATTTGCTGCTCTATAATAATCATTTAAATTACATTTACTGGTTTAACAACCATCTCCAGCATGATCATGACACTAGCAAAATATGCCAGAAGAGATCATATTTAGGCAGGTAAGGGATATAAAGGTTTTTGTAAACATAATTTAAACAAGAACATAATAATAATAATACTAATAATACTAATAATAATAATGTACAGTACTGTGCAATGGTCTTGAGCCACCCTTCATTTCTTAATATTTCGCTTCCAAAGAGCCAGACTTGCTAGTCTTGAGGAATAGTTCTCCAGGCTTCCTGAAGGACTTGTTTTTGGCTCTCATTTCTGGCACGTTTTTGGTTCTCATTTTCAGTCCAGTCCCTGTACCTGACAAGTTTCAGAAGAACTTCTGTGTTTTGTTTAAGCCACACAGTGACCTATGAATCATTCAAGCATGAAAAGAAAAAGAAAAGTTTCTAACTTAAGGCATGAACGAGCGAGAAACAGGTGCAGATGATGACAGATGACCAGGCCATGATTAGTATACTGGTAATGTTGAATGGCTGGAGCGGACGAGGGGGAAATTATATTACTGCTGTGGTTGTTGCATATAAAACCAATTTTAAAATTGTATCTTTAGGCACTTTGCAGCCTGTCACAGTACAGCATTTGTTCCCATTTATTTCATTTTATCTACATGTTAATACATTGCAATATTAATACTACATTAAATGTTACTAGTGTTATAAAATCACCAGGTACAAAAGTGTTTGGTTACTGGTTGGATGCATGTTCATGTTGGATGTTTCTGAAAAATGTGTCCAAAAATGTTTACTGTTAATGTATTTCTTTGCAGTCTACCACTATATTAATATATTGATTCAGTCATTATTAGTTTTAAGTAGGCAAATGTAAGTGTATTTAACTAACCAAAGCTTCATTTAAATAAAATAAAATAGAATTAAAAAAATAATAAAATAACATATAGTTAAATCAGAAGTTCCAGTACAAACAGTACTTCTCACAATATCAGAAATAACCTGGCAAAGGTTGAAAGGGATGTCTGTAGTTTAGTTGCATCAAGCCAGGTGCATAGCCAAACTAACAACAGGCTTACACAAATTGTAGTGATCCAGATCTTTGTTTCAATTACTGAAAGAAATTGCCAGCAAGTCAAAGTTGTATTAGATATTGTTATGATGTGTTCAAAATAGAACATCAATTTCAAGCATACAGGAAAAATGTTCAAAGTTATTGCAAAAGAAAAAGAAAAAAACGAACTGGAAAATAGATATCCATTGGATGAGAAGAAAACAACTATTAATTAGTTGCTTGCTTCTTTATTTCTTTGTGGAATTAATTAAAGTTTTATGACACTCATTATAAGAAAAATAGCAAACCTGATGCAGTGGGTATGTATTATTATCATACTGGACACCTCAATCTAAAAGTGACTTGGGTATATAT
>JAQMYJ010000033.1:27436808-27478167 GCA_030014305.1 Clarias laeviceps
CTGTGGGAGGAAACCCACCAAGCACAGGGAGAACATGCAAACTCCATGCACACAGAGACGGGAATCGAGCCTGGCCGGGAAGCAAACCCGGACCCTGGAGGTGCAAGGCGACAGTGCTAACCACTACACCACCGTGCTGCCTATCCACTGTTTACTCAAATTAAGTATTTGTTTATTTAACCTTTCATCTTCACCTTTTGCTGTACGTTTTAGCATAGGATGTTTCTTGTCCATGGTTCTTAATGTGTCTTCAAATCAATCCAGGTGATTCTAGCTGGGAAAAGAGTTCACATAAATATTGATTGATGAGGTTCAGTTTTCTACTTGATTTTCACAAGAATATGCTTTCATAATTTTCTTGCATAACAGCAGTATCAGCAAAAAAAAAAAAAAAATTAAAAATGATCAATGTTTTATTTCAAATTGTCATTTTGTGTGCATGCTTTATTAAATGTCTGAGCATGCCACAAGCAGTATTTCTAAAAGCTGTTACAGTCCCTCCTGAATGAAATTAATCAGTGGCCTAATGGCCTGTGCATATACTGTGTACTGCATTGACAGACCAATGAAAGTGACTTGCATTTTAAATAACAGGATTAATTGAGTTCCATAGTTTGTCACTGACAATGCTGATTAATTTTTTTAATAGCCAAGGATATGCACTGTTCAACATAAACATTAACAATCACTGTCTACTTAACACTAAGAATTTAGTGTTATATAAAGAAACAAAAAGAATTTCAGGACAAAATTACCCCTGCCTGTGCATGGCCAGAGGTTGTATTGACAGAGGAAAGATGGATGCAAATTAGGATAGATCAGAGATGTTAAAACTCTTCTGCCTCTCTGTGTTCTTTTTATTTTGAACTAAATTGCACGTTGGTGAGATCGATTTAATATATTACTTTGTGTTTCACCTAGATTAGATGTGTATGAGGTTTACAGCTGTTTCATACATTACATCCCCTGACATATGATTAACGGATTTGCCTGAAAAAGCTGTCCTCAGTTACACACAAATCACATGTTTGATTTTAACCTGAGGTTTGGTTCAGTATTGTACAGGTAGGTGTGTGTGTGTGTGTGTGTGTGTGGGGAGCACAAATTCATCTGTAGGTCTTCAGGTTAGAGTGGCACGGTGGTGTAGTGGTTAGCACTAGTCGCCTTGCACCTCCAGGGTCCAGAGTTGAGTCCTGGCCAGGTTCGATTCCCGCCTCTGTGTGCATGGAGTTTGCATGTTGGGTTTCCTCCGGATACTCCGGTTTCCTCCCACAGTCCTAAAACATGCAGATTAGACTAATTGGCGTCAATTAGTCTATTCCCAAATAGCCCACAGTGTGTGAATGAGTATGTTATTGTGTATGTGGATTGGCACCCTGTCCCTTCCTTGAGCCTTAAGTCTCCTGGGAAAGGCTCGCCCACCATGATGCCCTCTGTGACCCTGAATAGATGATAGACTATGAGTGAGTGAGTGAGAGTCTTCAACTTAGACTTCATTGTGGGTCTACAGAAAAGTTTAAAACCACTTTATGCTGCCAAGTTAGTTTACTGTACATACTTGTTTCCTGTCGAATTCTCATGAATTCTTAGTGTTGTCACATGTTCCATAGCATTAACTGTAGTATGGGCGCTTAGCAGAGTTTCTCTATGCGGTAGTGGATGTTGTGAATGTCCTTTGAGGTCATGCTTTTAACACCTGCATTGCTGTTTTACTTTGTTCTACACTATTTTTTGGAGTCATGATGGATATGTGAGAGAATGTGTTACTTCTAACTGGTTTTCTATGTTCAACTATAATTTATCTCCCTTTGCCCTCATAAACTTGTTTAAATAAAGCATGGTACTGGTTTGTGGCAGGGGTTGTAATTGTAAAACTAGAAAAGCAGTAGGTGAATAACATGCCGCAGTTTGTGGCTGACCAACTATTTACTGCTGCACTTTTAACAAGAAAGAATTCCTCCAGATTGACAAACCAAATAACCTACAAAGGGTCTACATTTAACTTAGAATGTATGAGAAAAGTTCAAGTATGTAGAGTGGTGCAGCTCAGGCTGACGTAGGGCATGTTCATAGCAGGAAATGTTCTATGCTCATACAGGCTTCCTTCCTTGGGGACAGTGCAGATTTCAAAAGTTATTTTTTATATGTTGTCAGTTTCTGGATTTTGTTTAGTAACTGTGGCTGTTTGAAAAATTATGCTCAGAAGATTTTTAAAGAAATAAAATCAGTGTTATCAATTAGATTAAATGGATTGACGTGGTACTGTAGTTGCATTTAGGGCAGTAAATAAACCTTTGTGTAAAGATAACTGCATGTACTGTAAATCAGTAAGATTCATACTACTGTATATGGCCAATTATATTATATGGCTATTACACCAATAGTTGGTTCTTCCCCAAACTTTTTGAAAATGCAATTGTCCAGAATTTCTTTGCATGCTGTAGCATTAAGATTGCTTTCTTTGGCGCTAAGAAGCCCAAACCTGTTCCAGCATGCGCACAAAGCAAGATCAATAAGCATGCATTGTGTCCAGGTTGTTATGGAAGCCCTGACTTCAACCACACTGAACATGGACTGCACAGGCTTTCTAACCCAGCATGAGTCCTTGACCTCACTATGCCTTCACAAAAGAATGGAGGTTATTATCATTATTGTCAGCAAAAAATGAATGAAGGGCTAAATTTAGAACGGGATGTTAAAGAAGTACATATGAGAGTGACAAAAAACAGACAGGTGTCCACAAACATTTGGCCATGTAGGTTACATATTTTCACATGATGAGCCATTACTGAGCCAATACATTGACGGGTATCATGATTCATGTTTTTGGGTTACATTCATTAACTTATTTTCTTACTTGATGTTTTTTTGGATTGTGGTACTTTTCTGAAACATGGTAAAATAGAATTTCCAACAAAGTAAATAAATAGATTTAGGATTGGATTAAAAAAAAAAAAATAAATAAATAATAATAATAAAAAAGGTGTGATTCTCAAACATACTGGTTGTATGGATGGATGCCTAAGCAAATTAAAATAAATATGTCCATGAGGAAGGCTGATAATAACATTGTCCAGAACAGCTAGTGCACTGTTTTGAATGCTAGCATTGGTAGAAATACGTTTATTTATTTTGTATTTTTTAAAGATTTGTGTATGGATTTGAAACATTGATCAATTTAATTAGATTAAACGTTAAGTTAGGATCTTTTTGTCTTGACTTACTTGTACTGTACATGTGTATACATGCAATAGTTTGTTTATAAACGGTAAATTTACAGTACAGAATTGCAAATTGCATACTTGCAAAAGTTTCCTCTGGTCTATCCAACTGAACATATTAGTCAATGTCCTTTTGATACACTTCTACTCAGTCATTTTAACATGCTATGCTGTAAATTAAGCTGTAATGTTGTCATCTTGCTTGTATTTTAATTATTTTTTATAATAATAATCAATTATATTAAATATTGTTTTTGCAGGAACACTAAATCCAAAAGTGGGGTCAATCATTTTTAAAGATGTTAATATTAAGGTTGCTGTCAGTCCTGATGCTCTCTCTCTATACACATTCCGTAGAAAAAGAGGATATTCGAGCGGGTACTGTATGAATCAACTCTCTCTATTTTCCAGTGTTAACAGAATAATGTATATCTGTCAATAAAATATGTTTCGTATGTTGAGTAGGAATATAAACAGTATATTGGCATGAATCTTTTATGATGTATTTAAAGCACCCTCTCCCTTTCAGTTCTAGACACAGTCTAGACATGTACATTACCAATCTTAAAATATCTAAAAATACTCTGTAATAATTATCCACTGCCATTCTACTGTATATGCATCACTAAGGGTGCAGAAAACTCATCCTACTCAAATCTGATGTTATGTAGGTTGCAGTACAGCTGCGAATGATCTTGTGTACATCATTGATGGTTCCTGGAGTGTGGGTTACAAGGACTTTGATACTGCCAAGCGCTGGCTTGTGAACATCACCAATGGCTTTGATGTAGGTCCACATTACTCCCAGGTGGGTGTAGTGCAGTACAGTGACACTCCTTGGTTAGAGATCCCTCTTGGTGCTCATCAGCGCGCTGAGGAGCTCATCAAAGCTATCCAGACCATCCGTTACAAGGGCGGAAACACACAGACAGGACGTGCCATCAAGTTTGCAGTTGACCACGTGTTCGCCTCCTCACATCGCAGTGACACCAGTAGGAATCGCATTGCCATAGTGGTGACTGATGGGAAATCTCAGGATGATGTAGTGGATGCTAGTGTAGAGGCTCGAGCACAGGGAATCACTGTATTTGCAGTGGGAGTGGGCACGGAGATCACCACCTCAGAGCTGGTTGCGATCGCAAACACGCCATCCAGCTTCTATGTGCTGTACGCACAGGACTACACCACCATCGATCGCATCCGAGAGTCCATGGAGCAGAAGCTTTGTGAAGGTATGGCCCAGATAAAAAATAGGAAGCTGGTTAAATGTTATATACAGTTTGTATGGAAAATGTGAAGGTGCCACCTAGACCAGGGAGTGAAAAAAAATAAAAAAAAGTCCTAGCTACTGTACAGTATGTCATGCACATTAGTTAGTATGGCACTGAATGAGTTTTGAAAGCTGCAAAAAAATAAATGAATAATAATAAGAATAAGAATAAAAAACCTAATATCATTGATAAGGGCAGCATGGTGACTTAGTGGTTAGTACTGTCGCCTTGCACCTCCACGGTCCGGGTTTGATTCCCGTCTGGGTTCGATTTCTGCCTCTGTGTGCATGGAGTTTGCATGTTCTCCCTGTTCTTGTTGGGATTCCTCCTGGTACTCTGGTTTCCTCTCACAGTCCAAAGACATGCAGATTAGGCTAATTGGCATTTCCAAATTGCTTGTAGTGTCTGTGAGTGTGCCAGTTTAATGAAATGTTATTTGTTTTTGAGTGCTCTCATTATAGGTCACAGCTCTGCTGTAATATCACC
Source organism: Clarias laeviceps (assembly GCA_030014305.1). NCBI lineage: Eukaryota > Metazoa > Chordata > Actinopteri > Siluriformes > Clariidae > Clarias > Clarias laeviceps. The sequence continues at coordinate 27,441,787 of JAQMYJ010000033.1, forward strand.
AAGGAGATGGGAGAGTGTATCAAAGGATTAAAGATCACTGCTTGCCTTTTCTTTTCTTTCTTTCTTACTTTATTCATTTATTTATTATGGGGGTGTCACCACTGGTCACTGTCTGGATAAAAGCTAGTTGCAAAATCAAAACATTAGACACATTTGTGACTGTTTTATTCAGTGTGTAACGTTACATTTTATGAATTTAATGAATTTTCAGTGGGCCAAAATAGCACCGTATAAGAACCACATGCCTTCTGTTGTGTCTATACTGTAGATCCGATGTTGAAAATGCCAGGATGAAAGTTAATGAAACTAGGACTTTATATTAGCAAACCAAAACTAATATATAATTGTATGTTTTGTTGTGAACCAAGAGAATTGAAGTACAACTGTGAATACACTCTTAGTTTAAAGGTTTTACTTGAAACCCTATCTGAAATTGAAATCTCAAGTTTTCAACTTCTCCATAAAACCTTTGAAGGCTCCCAGTGATCAACTAATTTTTCTGTTCGCCCTTTTCTGTTTGCCAGCAAGTTTTAAAATTATGATCTGGGATTAATATTAAACGTGAGACCTACTAGAAGCATCATGTAAAAGGGAGCTTTTAACTCTCCTTCTGACTGTAATACTTTAATAATTAATTAACACATTAACTACAAAAGTTTACGTTATAGCTATGTTTATTCTGGTGGAACAGACTAACAAAGTGTTATAATTTGTTATTTTATAAAAAGTTAGAAACTTCACCTTACCTCTCATTATATCTCCTTATCTAATACAACTCAGATTATCACATTCAATGGCACTGTGCTATAAGACATAATGGTTTGATCACTAGATACTAAGAAGACATACAGATTAAGGCTGCTGTAAAGGGGATTATAAAACACATTTCTCTGTGGTGTTCTGCAGAATCTGTTTGTCCCACACGTATCCCTGTTGCCTCCCGGGATGAGAAGGGCTTTGAGCTGATGCATGGAATGAAAATCCATCAGAAAGCCAAGTCATTACAAGGCTCTTTGCTGTCAGAGACAGCCTACTTCCTGGACAAAGAGGTGGACATTACTGAGGATACAAAGTAAGATGGCCTATCTATAGTGCAGTGTCTCATCTGATAAGGTGTCTCTGTCAATATCTACCCACTTGAGAGGGTGATTACTTGCACAGGAGTCAAATCAGCTGAAATAATTGGCACATCTTATCAAACCATTCATGCAGCATTGCTGATGGCTAACTAGATCAGGAGAAGAGCAGTAATTACAATTGCAAATGCAATTGTGCAACCTAAATCTTTTTACTTGTAACTAAGCCACAAACGGATTTACAGTATTCAAGATGTTATAATACATAATATTTACATTGCAGTCCGGAGCACTGTGCAATATATATAATATACATTCATTGACAAAGATGTGCTTTCCTGTTTATATATTTAAGAAAAAACATGCACAATAAAGAGCAATGCATATGTACTGTACACTACCAGTCAAAAAAAAAAACAACTACATTTACTTTCTATTGTCTTAAAACATATTGATGAAGGCCTATGAACTTTGAAAGACAGAAAATAAATTATAATTGTCATGCAATGGCCATACAATAATATTTGTTTTAGAATCCAAATGCATTTTAATAAGTAGGTTTGGTTTACAATAAACGTTTCCGTAACAAGCACTCTTCATTTAAAACTTGGTAGAGAATCCAAGAATTACTTAATTACAAACTTGCGATGGGGGAGCCCCTTATGAAACTGGTTGAGAAGATGTCAAGTGTGTAAAGCTTTATAAGGACTGCTGTTGTTATTCACTGTAGGCATAAGGGTTGGGATGCCAGTTTAATGCAGGGCACCATTCACACACTCATTGAAGACTAGGGACACTTTAGGGACACAGGGAGAGCATGCACAGAAACAAAACAATTCCTGGACGCCAAGCATGTGTGCCAGAATGCACTACAATGCCACTGTCTGTTAATAAATAGAGATATAGAATAGTTTTGCTTCATTCATGTCTAAAATATTATAAAATAGTAAAAATAATAAAAATAATTTTAATAACTCTTTCTATTAACTGGTATGTCCATCTTTTTGACTGGTAGTGTAAAAATGCAATCCCTTTTATAAATACCAACATTTCTATCCACATATACAGTAACAATGCTACTTTTGGTTTCATTATAATAAATATTTTTATGTTGTCTGACAGGGAAATCTTTCCAGAGGGTCTTCCTCCATCCTATGTGTTTGTAGCCACTCTGCAGCTGAAAGGCAGTGCAAGTAGAGAGAAGTTTGACCTGTGGAGGGTACTTTCTAAAGACCAAGAAGTCCAAGTGGCCGTGACACTTCACGGACAGAGGAATTCTGTGACCTTTACCACCACAAATCTGGCAAGTGGAATACAGGATGTCACTTTTGATGCACAAGGCCTAAAGGTTTGTAAAGTACTACACAACCTTTTACCCTTCAGTATTAACATGCTTTGGATCAAGTTATATTAATTCACCAACCTGTTTAAGCCGAATAGAATGATCAGAAGTATGAAATATGATCTAATTCATCACACGACACAGATTTAGAAAACATCAAGTGAAATTGTAATCTCAAACTCAGCTGTGGTTTACCATTTCCAAGTCTTATGGATTATTTTAACCCAAACACATAAAGTTTTATATATTTATTAATGATGGGAGAATAGGACCACTGAGTAAAATCTTCTCAAGTACCTCTCAAAGCTTCTCAATTGAGTTAAAGTGACAATGTGTGAAAATTAATTCTCACCCTCCCATTCCTGGTATCATTGTCTTGGATCATGTGACATCAGGGAAGAAAAAAAAAACGTTGAAGGGAAATCATGGTCATTCAGTACAGTATATTTAAGTCATCAGCTGACCTCATTTTTTTGGGCACCAGAAAAGCTGTAGCAACCCCAGATCATAACACTGCCCCCACAGGCGTGTACACTAGGCAATAGGCATGATGGGTGCATCACTTTATCCACCTCTCTTCTTACTCTGATGCGCCCACTCTGGAACAGGGTGCTACACAGTCTATTCCCTAATACAATGAAGCCTTTTTTTTCAGAGTAGCCTCACAGACAAGTTGTTTTCTTAAGGTTACACAGCTGTTTAGATCCAATTCCCTGAGTTCTCTTAGCATTGTGTGTATGGAAATGCTCCTACCTTTGCTATTAAACATAACTGTGAGTTCTACTGTTGTGTGTGTTATTTTTTATTTTTTTATTTTTTATTTTTTTTACGATTCAGGCCAATTTACGCTCATTCAAAATGTTTTTTTTTTGACCACAGTTCTTCCTCTTAGATGATGGTTCACCACTATCCTTCCAGGTTTTTACAGTTATTAACCCAATTTTGGTAGTTTTAGCCATCTCCTTAGTTGTTTTCTTTTCTTGATGCAGGCCCAAAATTTGACGCTTCTATAGCAGAGTAACATCTTTCCCACGACCACAGGATATGTCTTCTGACATGCTTGTTAAGTAACGAGAAGCTTCTCAGTGCATCAGTTAAATTACTTATTGACAGCTGACACATTAATCACTGCAGTAATTATCCAGTGGAAGGCTCTTACTGTACCTATTTGTTTAATTAAATCCAGGTGGTGACATTTTTTGGCTGGGCAGTGTGTGTGTGTGTGTGTGTGTGTGTGTGTGTGTATACAGTATATTCTATCAATGTGCTTTTGTAATGGTGATGGGTGTTACTTCTATGATTTACACAAGAGTAATGGAGAAACAGTTTCCACTTCCCATCCTAACAGTCTTTAAACAGCAACAAGAAACAAATTGCCTACATTTCCTCATGGCACTGAAAGCCTTTTATAACTGGCATCTTGGCCATGTATATAAGGGACATAACATGCACCAGCTCCTCGTTGTTTTTGGAAAAGAGAAGTTAAATCCAGTCAATTTGAACAGAGACAGTAGTGTGACTTTGAACTTTGGCTGCATCCCAGTGAGCAGTTTATTCAAGAACAACCTGTCTTTTATAAAATACATTTCAGGTTGAGTAAGTTTATTTAGTGGTGGTTTAATTATCAGTTAATACTGATAATTCAGTTATAGTCAACTGGGGACAGTCTCACTATAAAATGCATTTAGGATTTCATAAAAAAAAAAAATTAAAAAAAAAGCTTTTCGTTTTAACTTTTATGTTGTTTTATTGAGGAGACCTGTTAGCTGTTAGAAATGGTCAAGCTTCAGCACTTGTATAAATTATTTGTATAAACAATTTATTGTACATTTGCTAAATATGTCCACTATATCAGAGTCAAATCCATCCATCCATCCATCCATCCATCCATCCATCATATTTGCCACTTAAAATGTACAGTCATTGAACCCTATCCCAGGACCATTTTTAAATCCCGGAAGTGCAAAACGACAGTAAGCATACAATGCATTTACATACTGTAGAATAATTCTAATTAAATAAAATGTAAATTGTTTAAAAAATATTTTGCCCCTTTCTCAGCAATATATTATAGTTAATAAGAAAAGTATTTTGATAATAATGAAGTTACTACAAAATGTTAAAAATGCTAAAATATACCAGGTCAAATTTTCAAATAATACTATTTTGTCCTCATTTTGTTTATTAAAAAAACTGCAATAAACAAGCTGATCAGTTACCATGCACCTTGTAACTGAGTTCATACACAAATTTCTGCTGTGTTAATGCTCTAATATACATTTCTGTGAGTTTCTTAATGGTGGAGGGTGGACAAAAGATTGATGTCAGCCATTTAGGGCATCAGAGATTTAGAATTGGGAAGCCTTGTCCAATAGCCATGTTGCCAATGGTAGTCCAAAACAACATGGGTGTGTTAGATATAGTGGGTCTACAAAGAGCAATGAAGATTTCTTCTGTGCAAGGTGAAGGGCTGATGTTGCAGTATCTTGCCCTAGCTTCAAGTCGATCTTCACGGAAACCATGATCCTCAGTGTATACCTCTGGGGCCTCTGGGCTTTCTTTCAACAATGGCTTTCTTTTTGCCACTCTTCCATAAAGGGCAGATTTGTAGAGAGCATGACTAATAGTGGTCCTGTGGACAGATTCTCCCACCTGAGCTGTGAATCTCTGCAGCTCCTTCAGAGTTACCATGGGCCTTTGCGACCTCGGACGCTTCACTGATTAACGCTCTCCTTGCCCGGCCTGTCAGTTCAGATGAACAGCCATGTCTTGGTAGGTGTGCAGTTGTGCCATGGTCTTTTCCATTTTCGGATAATGAATTGAACAGTGCTCTGAGATGTTCAAAGTTTGGGATATTTTTTATAACCTAACGCTGCTTTAAACTTCTCCACAACTTTATCCCTGACCTGTCTAGTGTGTTCCTTGGACTTCAAGATGCTGTTTGTTCACTATTGTTCTCTAACAAACCTCTGAGGGCTTCACAGAACAGCTGTATTAATATTAATTTATACACAGATGGACTCTATTTATTTACTAAGTAGATGACTTCTGAAGGCAATTGGTTACACTGGATTTTAGTTAGGGGTATCAAAGTGGAGGGAGATGAATACAAATGCACGCTACACTTTTCAGATTTTTATTTGTAAAAAAAAAAAAATTAAAACCATTTATTATTTTCCTTCCATTATTATGTGGCACTGTGTGTTGGCCTATCACATAAAATCCCAATAAATTATATTTACATTTGTGGTTGCAATGTGACAAAATGTGAAAAAGTTCAAGGGGTATGAATACTTATATAGCAATTAATTTACTATATACTGTACTGTACTGTACAATCTTGTGTATATCCACCAGTGCTGAGTACTGATTTCTCCCCTCTCCATTATAGATACTCTTTGATCAACAGTGGCACCAGCTGAAGATTCTTGTCAGGCAAAGGCATGTCATCTGTTTTGTGGATGACCAGGTGGTCCAGGAAGTAGATCTAGAGCCAGTTGTGCCCATTTTCATCAATGGGAAAACTCAGATTGCCAAACACTACAACACTCAAGCTACAATGCCTGTGAGTAGTAAGAGACAGAGCAGGTACTGTTGAGGTCTGACTTTGGGTTTTAGTAGTTCCCCAGCGGTAATGTACAATCAGCACTTACTATATTTATAGTAAATATACAGCCTAAAAGATCACAAAAATACTCATAAAACTAGTCGTATTAAGCATTTCAGAAGGTCTAGTGAAATTAACACACTGTAAAATCTCCAGGGTGAATGCACATTTACAAGATGCCAAGCAAAAAAAAAATTTTTTCTAAATTTTCACAGCTAGCAATTCAGAAACTGAGGCTGTATTGTGATCCAATGCAAAGTGAACGGGAAACTGCATGTGAGATTTATTCTGTGGTAAGTGATAATTACAGTTATAATTTAGTCCATTTTTTCCTTTTTTTTTAAAACTACAATTTAAGCATATTTAACTTTTCTTTATGTTAATTTTTTTCACATATGTACTATAGGATGATGAGAGGGTAAGCTTTTTCCTATTAGTGTATTCCCATATGAATCTTCCTGGATGGTTTAGGACCTAGCTAAAGTTTTTCTTTCTGGCCTTAGTGTCCGACAAACCGAGAGCCACCTCAAGAAAAGGAGGAATGTGACTGCGATCAGGGGAACCCTGGACCAACCGGACCACCTGGGCCAAAGGTCAGCTTTGCCTAGCTTTAGTTTTAATACACAAATATAAATACATTAGAAACACTTCTCTGTGTGCACAGGATTTATAATTCATTTTCAGGGTGAAAAAGGAGAAAATGGACCTCCTGGTCGTGATGGTAAGCCTGTGAGTACTCTCTGCTGGTTTAATTTCATTCAGAAAGAATGATAAAAATACATTGTGGAGAGGAAATACAGTAATTGCTAATTGACTTCTGAAAATATTGTTTCAAAGGGCATCAAAGGTGAGCGAGGAATACCTGGAGAGCCAGGTAAATTGGGGCAAAAGGTAAGACTTCAATAGTATCTACAATCTTTCTAACATTTTTACAGTATTTGGTCGAGTATGCAACTTCTATCTGACATGCTTAGTAATCAACGACTGTCCAAGAGTGATAAATAGGCTGTGCTCTCTGTGAGATGAATGGCGTTATTCTCCACCAGGTAAACAGTACAACAATGAACACTTGTAGGTATCTTTAAATTCATGTATGCAGAAGAGGGGCGATAACATCAAAAAGATGTAGCTGTTACCAAAGTGGAAGGAAATGAAAGATAGTGTATTGTGTGCTAAATGGTCTCTTTGCGGTTGAAAAGGGTGAAGCTGGTTTACGTGGACCCAAAGGTGACTCAGGAGTAAAAGGCACCAAAGTAAGTAGACTGTATAAAAAAAAAAGAAAGCAGTTATATATAATTTCAATAATTTGAAATTACTCTGTAAGCTCTGTAAGGATACACAGTGAAATCCCTATTGTTGATTTAACACTTTCAGAGTTCATTTGAGTCCAACTGGACCTATTGTATATAAACATTGCATGTTAATTCAACATCAGGATTTGTGTACATTTTGGTCTTAGTGTTATAAATTACTGTTAGAGAAAGGAAGAGTTTAAGACAAGTTAATTTTGTGGCAGTGTGAATGCTATTTTCCTGCTTCCAGAGTGACACCTCACTTGTTTTTTGTGTTCAGGGTGAGAGAGGACAGCAAGGCCTGCCTGGAAAACAAGGCCCACATGGACCAAAGGTAAGCTCTTTTTCAGAACCTTAAATTCTAGAGTGGTACTTTTGCCATCTTAACAGCACCATGGTAAGTAGTACTGTAGTATTTAACATATTGCCATTTTGGTCTGAACTTAAGGAAACATGTCCTATAAAATCAGGGAAGGAAAAAAAAGCAGAACACCTGTCCTCTTCCAAAAACAAGAAGAGGAGATGAATGTTTTGTTTTCATTTCATCAAAAAAGTGTACATTAAGAATGATGGGAAGAAAGAACACTATGGAACACATCAAATTCTATATGGACAATAAAGGATAATTAATTAATTAATTCATTCATTCAGTATACCTAATGGAAATAATTAAATATTAATATACTGTTTTAACTGCTTTATTCTATCAAACAAATAAATAAAATATTAACATAATGAACTAATTTAAAATCAAATCAAATCATTCACCATTTTGTCAACAGCAACCTCAGGGTGACAAAGGTGATCAAGGACCCCCTGGTGAGCCAGGGCCAAAGGTAAGCATGCCTGTATTGGTACTGAACTTATTATTGCTGTGATTCTGTGTGCAGAAATGTGACAAAAGTGGTAAAAGTAGACAGACTCTGTACAGAAGTAAAGCTGCTTGTTGAGCGTGAAGGGCCTTGCTTATGCTTAAGGGCCCAACTGTAGCAGTTTGGTGGTGGTTGGGTTTGAACCTGGGACCTTCCAGTCATTAGTCCAATGCCTTAACTACTGAGTTACCCCTGCCACTAGTTTGGGATTAAAACTTAGTTAGGACATAAACTATGATACGTACATAATAAATATAGTGACATTGTGATCATCATAAAAGCATGAAATGCTGAATTTTAAATTGTTTAGAATGACAGAAATTTGGATGAGCTTTATATAAAATCCATTTAAAAGACTAAAACTTTACAAGGAATAAATGGTGTGTTAATGATGTCTGCAATGTTTTGCTGTCATTATATCTGGAGTACTGTATGTATTCCAGCTTCCATGAAAGTAACAATGTGTTCACTGTATAACCAAAAAGGTCTCCACATGGTACAGGATAGATTGTGCTAGGTAAAGCAGGACTGGGTCAGGTTTATTTTGTATATACAGCACATTTCTGATGTTCACTAACATGTTTAACTCATCACAAAAGCCACAATTGTTAACTTGTTAATTGGAAAATAAAGAACTGAATAACCTAGACTGCCTGTGTATTGATTTGGACTGAAAGTGTACAGTATGTGTGCGAGAAAGTAATATAGTTGAATTCCATTCCATCCTACTCCCCTTCTTCCTGATTTAGTATCTTAATAGTAAAGAGAATAGTCGAGTAATTGTGCTTCATATGGCTCATTTCATAGCAAGTTGTTATTGCATTTTCATATCTCAGTTCTTTTTTTTTTTTTTTTTCCTTCCCCCAACACACACACACAGGGGGAATCGGGGTTCCCCGGCAGTCAAGGACCAGTTGGCCCAGCTGGACCAAAGGTCAGTCTGTTTTAAAAGAAGTTAAAAACTGAAATTAAAAATATCAAGTGTTAATAAAATGTCAACTTTGTCAGTGTGATGTATGTGAATGAAGATAGCAGACAAAACAAGATTTTGTAGAAAATCAAATTTACCATGTATCTGTTTTAGACCCCTGGGGTAGTAATTTCACAGTCATTAGCATCAAACAAGGCTCACTGCAGTTCAACATAGATTTACTATGTGGGTGCCGTTCTGGTCTAATAAAATGTCTACCCAAGTTAAGGATGTATTTTTCTTACTAATTGACTACAGCTGTAAAATTAGCCAGATATAAGGGATTTGCTTTCATGTGTGAAATGTGCAAAATTCCATTCCATCCATTTTTTTTTGGATCATAGTATTATGGTCTAGATTCTAGATTTGATTTCATAACTTCTGTCATCTGATTATATGGTTGTCTTGTATTTAGAAGCATTGCTTGATTGAGTTAAGTGCTCTTCCTGGCATTAAAGTGATGTAGAGTCTCTCGGTGTGACAGCAGTGTGTGTGTGTGTATATCTCCAGGTTCCTCCCACAGTCCAAAGACTTTCAGATTAGGCTAATTGGTGTTCGCAAATGGAGGTCCCACCGTGGTTGTACAAGAGGTCCCTAATTGGACTACAGAGACTGCTTGATGGATACAATATATGATAATAATATAACAATATTATTTATATTGTATTAATATAATATACATCATACTATTTTTCTTTTCCTGAAGTGTGTATACATTTCTTGTACACACAAACACATGCACTTCCAGCCAAATGTTTAGACACACCTTCTAATTCACTGGTCTTACTGTACCTGATTTTTTATTTCTTTCTACATTGTAAAACAATGCTAAAGGCATCCAAAATATGCAATAATCTCCTTTTGATCTTAAGATTTGTCTGTTACTTATGCCCTGTAAATCCTCTAATCTGAGGTGCTGTTAATTGGAGATTTTTGCTGTAGAGCAGAAGTTAATTTAGAGTTACCAGCCTAAAAGATTACCAGTTTAGAGCTGTTATGATGGCTTTACGGAGCATAAGTAGCAAACACATCTCAATATCATCTGTTCACATGATGTTCATACAATGCATATGGATTATAGTAAAAATTGAGACCTATATTTACCAAAGGGAACTTGGGAAGTGATGGTTCATTGCACCTGTCAGAAAGGTATATAGTTGTCATGTAAATTAAGATCAATTGCCTCCTCATTTTAAAGCACATTGTACTGTCGGTTTGGTATGCAGCGAGAGTGGATGTGGGTGTTGATGTGTGTGTTTTAACATGAACGTCTGAAAGTAGTAACATGACTGAACGCTGCATACCCAACCCTGGTCCTTTAATTCATGTCCATATTTTACAAATAACGTACCCAACAATCAAAAATGTTTTTCAAATCAGTATTATGACTGTGACAGGACAGAAGCCGTTTGTGCAATTTCCTTTAGGGAACTTTAATTTAACTCTATACAAAAGGGAGCGCAATGCACTTTTTAAATTGCAGTATTAATAAGAAAACTCACTTACCATACAGTATGTGAACACTTAAGTGTCCTTTATGTCCTTGGGAGGCATTAAACTGTGCGCTGGTAGTTCAGAGTCATCTTATATAATAACAGCAGAAAATACACTGGGAATACCAACTGTACCCATATGAGGTTTCTTATAAATGAAATTTTATGCTTTACTCACCCAGCCTTGCCTTAACCACCATATACTGTATATGTAATCCTTATGTCTGTTTTCATACCTCTGCATTTTCCACTGCATCCCCCTCTCTTTATCTCTTTATCCTCTACCCTCATTACATACTATCTTTTTATCTCACATCTTTCTGCCCTCTTCCTATGTAGTATGTTTTACTTTTACTAACCTCCGTTATCTTTCTATCTTGCTCTTTTTAACAGCATTGGTAAAAAAAAAGAAAAGATAAAAAAGATAAAGACTGAAAGTTATATTTTGTTACAAGGTATATTTTGTTACATGTACTTGCTATAAAGTCAACTCTTATCTCCAACTTTTTACCTTTTTATCTTTTTACAAAATGCACAATTGGATTTAAGCATCAATTCTTATTTTTAGTAACTTTCTCACAAAATGTAACTCTCTTTCTCTCCCTCTATCGGTTTATTACATTTCTACAATGTAAAACTTTTTTGTTTTATAGTAAGCCTATGTTTCTTTCTCTCTTGGTTTAATTTAATTGCTACATTGTTCAATTTCATTGTTCATCACAACAGACAAGACAAATGTCTTACTTTGTCTTGTTCAACCTCTCTCTTTCCTCTTTCTCCACAGTGTAAATCTGCTACTTTTATGTAATTCCAACATTGTCATGTCCTAATATAGCTGAATAATTTTACTGTACCCTTACAATAAAAGTTAACCCAAACAGCTGTGTAGGCTTAAAAAAAACATACTTACAGTATAAGTGAGGCTAATCGTAAAAAAGGCTTCAGTTTGCTAGAGAATTATGTTTCCTATGTTATGATACTTTTTCCTATTCTTTTACTCTTATTATTGATGTCAAGGGAAATAGGAAGCAGACATAAGAAATAAAATGTAATAAATAAATAAGGATGTTACTATAATTAAGGGGGTCACTGATTACTAAAGGGGAACTGCACGAAGTAATGAAGCAAACTTGAAACAGAAAATTTGTGTTAGCAAACTTTAGTGGAGAAGTCATCTCCACTAAATCTAAACTAATAAAAGAAACAAAAAAGAATCTTGGGCAAAGAATGCACGATAACTATCATAACTAACTAAACATAAATACAAATATTATCTCCCGCGCCTAACTAGCGTTTTTATAAAGACTTGCGCTCTATGTGTTGCTTTGTGTAGGCCCTCAGGCATACTAACCTTGTCTCAGCACTGTGAGTTGGAAATAAGGTCAGCAATTTGGTCTTAACGAGGAATTAGGAATCAGCACATAGTGTAACAGACTAAACAAAACGTGAAGAAAACGGAGCATGAGTACAAGCTAACGTTGCATGACCGCCACAAAATTTGAAAAGAGTGACAAATTGTCGTAAACACCATAAAAAGAACAAAGAAGCCAGAAAGAATGGACAGTGGAGCAATGGAAAAAGGTCATGCAGTCTGATCAGATTCATATTTAGATCCAGATCCAAGTCCAGATTTACCCTGATAATAAGTCAGGGATGCATCAGGGTAAGAAGAGATGTGGATGACGTGATGCACCCATCATGCCAAGTGCGTGCCGGACAAGCCTGTATGGGCAGTGTTGTGTGGGGCCTCTGTGGATCAGACTTGTTTCACGGGTGCGTGAACAGAATGAGAACTGGGCCTTTGGAGGCCAGGTCGGCAGTCTCAGCTCTTTGTATGCTGTGCACCATGTGCGACAGGCTGCCTTACTATTGTGACAGCATTGACTTGATGTGGTGATTTGTGCTGTGTTGACTTGCCCGGGGTGTCAGACCAGACAGGCTGGGTTTTGGTCCCAGTGGGCTTGGGTGAGCCTTGGGTGCCCATGACGTTGTCACCAGTTTACTGGTATGTAATTAATGACCAATGTTAAGGTGGCTGATTTGTGTTGTGTTGATTCATGCATTATGCAAACAAGTCATACTTGTCATGGCTTTCTTCTGATTAAGCTATTGAGGCACTCATTCATTCATACAGTAACCTTTTTATCTTGGTCAGAATTTTGGTGGATGCAGAGCCATAGGAAAACTGAGTCAGATACTCTGCTGGCTAGACGCTCTGAGTACACATGCATTCACACCTAAGGGCTGTTTAGTGATGCTAATCCACCCAGTGGCAGGAAGTCTTTCCCCAAATCACTTGTTCTAGTTCTGCAGAGTTACTGGCAGTTTTATTTGTTGTCATCAGGAGAGGATTCCCTAGTATCCCAAGAAGAAATCTTGTTCTAGAGATTACTGACTCTATATATATTTTTAACGTTGTATCTGCTTTTCTTTCAGTTCATTGAGTTGCTGTATCCCTGACATGATCTCAGATTGCAGCCATACTATAGCAGAAACCCACTTTTTTTTGCAGAATTGTGCTGTGGCATAGTTTTTCACTGGAGCTTCGAGTGGTGAGAAATAAAAGTGTGTGATCAGATAACCTTGAGCTGTAAATGCTGGGTGGACACGTCCTTTTTTTTTTTTTTTTTAGAAATTGTGGGACAATTAAAAGTCCATAAAACCTCAGAATCTGTATGTAAAACAGAGGCGTTCGATAACTAGGCCATTTAAGACTATTTCGCTTTCATGTGGCTACTTGGTTTTCCTGCTGAAGCTTTATAGCCAAGGAGCAAGGCTGACCCAAAACACACACACACACACACACACACACACACACACACACACACACACACACACACACACACACACACAGGAATACATGACTGTAAAAGCATTTAACATCTCCCCCACACTCACAACATGTAAATGACTGAAATGCATAAACATACATAAAACACAACATCTAAAAATCCTTCCTTTTTATGCTTGTACCAATTATTTATTATTCAGCCTTGAGAAACACATTAAAGTCATATAAATTTACATAAAGTGCAAAGTCAGACACCAAACGTACACAAGATGTCTGGCTAGTAAATTCCACTGACAGTCCAGATTAATCTTGTTGTAAAGACAACACAGTCAAAACAGGGAAAATTGCACACACACAGACAACATTTACATTTTAATGGATGCTTTAGGCTGTGCATTTTTTCAACTATACCACCACCTGTGTTAAACTTAGTGTCTTTTAATAATTTTAGGAAGCTTTTCAGAGAAGGCATATTATTGCAAACTGTTTTTTTTTTTTTTTTTTATCAGCATATAGAACGCCACTGTTTGCTTTTTGAAGTTTGGAGCACTTTGGCACCACACTGAGAATTTCAAACACTTATCTTATCCCTTTATATTGCATAGCATACGTTTTTTTTTATAATTATAAATTATTATTTTTATTATTCTGATAATGAGATGTAAAACTGGTTTGATAATGACGTTCCCAAATAAGCATGCAGCTGTCCATCATTGCTTTTTGCCAAGTCATGTGGAGTTATATGGTTAAAAGTAGTCCATGTCAGGTCTCTTGAACCAAACTTCAGCATTTTGGGTCAATGACATCTCTATACTGATACAGGCACATCACTACTGTATGAAAAAGACATAAGAAAGAAAGTATTACGCTTTGCAAGATACTTAATAACAAGCTAGATGTACAGTATGCATCTTATATTTACATTTACATTTAGGCACTCTTATCCAGAGTGACTTACAAAAAGTACTCAACTATTTATAGATGTTATGTTATGTTATGTTATGTTATGTTTGAAAATCATTCCAATACATTTTATATAACCATAAATGGATAAAAAAAACTGCATAATGTTGTCACATTATTGTCATATACAATAAAACACACCTGCTATTATTGGAAAATATTCAACTTTGTTATGGTGCCTGTAACTCTGTTTCATATCAGGCTGCATCATAGCATCCCTTTTATTTTCCGATAACAGCAAACCGCATCATCTCTTATTTCTTACTTAGGTGTACCATAGCTTTTATTATTTTGGATTTTTTTCAGATAGGAATATTGTATACAGTAAAATGCAGAATTGATTTATCACCACATCCACATGGCTACACTACTGTACTGTATATATAATTATCTTCCATAGCTATTGTTACTGCTAGGACATTGACACAGATGCTGTAGTTAGCATGCACAATGCCTAATGGATATGTATAGAAGATTCTAAACATTTCCACATAATTTAGGGTATTTAGATACTTTAATTAAAGAAGAGACAAATACGATGGTTAGTATATAAGTATGGATTTGAGTGAAGTATAATTTGAATTGAAACCTCCTGGCAGAGTTTGCTCAACATTCAGGCTAATGCATATTTTAAACACTTTTATATGCTTTATTAACTATCCACTGAATTCTACTTGCATTTAGATTGATAATTGCATTCAATTAATATGTTGTGTTCACTGATTTAGTCTGTTACCTTTAGTTTGAGGAAACTAAAACAAAACAACCCTATTAACCTAACAGTCAAACAAAGATTCTTTTTTTTAACCTAACAGTCAAACAAAGTTTTTAGTCCCTTTTTTAGTTCTCTGAGTCTGACTGCGTATCAAGTCATGTCGAGCGAGTCTGACTATATACAAGATAACAACACATTTTCAAACCTCAAGAGTTTATTATAACTTTATTATTACATAGTTTTTAACCAGAACCCCCTTTTAGAGAAAGTGTTTTTCAAGGCTTCTTTCTGGGTGATTAAGGGTTTTACACTCAGTCCTTAAGGACTTCTCCAGAAACAATATACAATGCCTTTTCAGAAACTAACATAACTTTCTAATATTGCATATGAATGTTTATAAACACTGTTTTTATGGATGCATTGTTAATGAATCATTTTGAAAGTAAAATAAAGCTAAACAAAAACTAAACAACCTATATTGATCATAACAAATGTACCCTAACACTTATGAATAGTCCCAAATCTGTAGACTGGCCAAAACAATAATTCCTGTCAGTTAATTCTTGACAACATCCCAAATCTAACTTTTAAGCGATGTATAAACAATAATGGACTTTTGCATTGTTACCTGCAAGGTACTTTTTTGTACCTGTACTTTTTTGTTACCTGCAAGGTACTTTTTATCCAGAATGAAAGGTTCTGTACTGGATTTATTTCATTCAAATGTGTACATACCGTAATTTCCATGTGAATAATATATTCAATATGAACATGGGTTTTAGTTCACTTACTGTAACTTTGGAAATGGGTATGTTAATGCATTATATTTTAGTAACTTGAAAATGATACATATTTGCATGAAGTGAAATCAGTGACAGTTTTTTTTTTTTGTGCACACTAAAGAGCACACAGTGATACAGGTGCTGCAAAACAGACTATCTGCCAAATGACCAGGAGCAAGTTGTAGGAGGAACAGATGGAGTAGCAGTTAAACACAGTGGTAAACACTTATAAAAGCACTTCTGACAAACTATTTAATGATAATGGCATTTGTACCTTATAACAACACATAATAACAATAATAGTAATGAATGAGGAACTGTGTGCTTAAAAATATATATTTTCACGCTAAAGGGGAACATGTGGTTCTTTCAGTATATCATGGGGATAATCTGAGCTCTTACCATTTTCAGTGTACTACGAGGGGTATTCAAGTCAAAACGTGGATTTTTATTGTTATGACTAACAATCAAAATCCAGTTATTACTGTAAAAATTTCCTTTATTTCTTTATATAATCCCCGCTAGACTAATGCACTTACCCCAGGATTTCACTAGCGCTTGAATATCATCAAGCTAGAAAGTTTTTTCAGTACGCCTGAGCGACTGCCTGCTTCACGTATGAAACACTGTCCTCTCAGGGACTCCTTTAACTGGAAAAATGTCCTGGTTTGATTAACAAATGTGTTTGCAGGACAATCACAACCTCATACTTCTCACCTCACCAATATTGCCATATCCCCTGTACAGTTCGGTCCCTGCTCCAAGTGATTTTCATCTGTTAAAGGAGTTCCTGGGAGGCCAGGCTTTCAGCAGTGACAATGACATGAGGCAGGCAGTCCAATCATTGCTCCAGTACACTGAGAAAAGCTTTTATCTTGACCGTGTGCAAGTGGTGGTGAAATACCAGGATATGTGCATTAGTGTAGCAGGGGATTAGATAGAAAAATAAAGGTAGTTTTTACTCTCATCACTGAGTTCTGTTATTCTGTACAATCCAAAGTCTTGGTTTGACTTGAATGCCCCTCGTATACAGTACGTTTAGCAAGTTCTGCTTGTTGATAGGGACCTCCTGCTCAGTGTTAATGTAGCATGGATTGCTACTGGTTGATGTTGGCCCTGCATCTGTATTGGAAATCATTTGCAGTCTAGTGCTTGAGACCCTCTCTACAGAAAGCTTCCATTTTTATTCAGGTCCAGCTCTCAGCATACCTGTGCCATGCAAACATAACCCTTAGTAAGAATGTCTGGTGTATTAGACCAGACCAAACATTTTTTAGGTTACAGACACTAAGGGTTAGGCTGAAATACTCAGTTTTAGACAGTTTCATGAAAAGCACTGGCCAAGCTTCACTGAGCTTTCTTTATGAAGCTGTATTATGTAGTGGAACTGGGGCGCAATTATAAAACCCTGTTTGCCTGCCAAAATCAATGTTTGTCCCTATGTAATAGAAAGACGCAAAAATGGTTGTAAATACACAGGAGCTGAATCCTGCATCATTTGTCACTGTCAAAAAAACTTTAAAGCCACTGTAAGTGATGTTGGCAGGACTTCAAGACTGAGTTTTTTTTTGACCTTATATTTCATTTAAAAGAAAAGGGAAAAACAGTCTTTGCAGTCTTATTCTAAATGTACCATTTCTTGCGTTTTTAGGCATATAGGAATGCTCTTGTGTTTAAAGGTCTGTACTCTATTGGCTTTTATTCCCTTCTTATACTTCTACATTTATACCGAAGTAAAATTTTAACATTAAAGACATTAACTACACACTGAAATCTGTGAGTCCTGAATCGATTTAAGGTGATGCATGACCTATGTATGAATATGAGTAACTTTTCCCAAAGAAACATTGACACATTGCAACGTTCAGACTTACAGTAAGTCACTGCTTTGTTTGTCAGAGAAACGCTCAGTATAAAAGTTCCTTTTTGCTCAATAAATTGTATCAATGACTTTACCATCATCCTAAAATTGTATCCAACTTGATGCAAAAGCAGCCATTTAACCACATCATGCATGCATTTATGGCCTATAGTTGTATGGGCTGATTATAGAGGATAAATAAGGAAACTGGTTGCCTTTATGCCCAAAGGTTGTCTGAACATGGATATTTATTCAAAAATGTTTTATTTTATAAATTATAATTTATAAAAATTGTATATTATATTGGATAAAATTTAAATGACATCAAAAGTACATTTATATTTTAGTATATATAAGTATATTTTTAAATTAAAGTATAAGATGTAATTTTTCAAGATGGCATTTCATTGACTTTTTTGTTGCATCAAAACAATCTTATTACATTTTCACAAATAAAACACATGACTATAATTGTATTTCAGTTATAACAATACATCTGAATAAAAAAATGGCTGAAATTGCTACGTATATTAGGCAGGATGTGTGTGGAATAAGAATACACTAGTGTATTGCAAAGCAAAATGCACACATACTTTTTCCTGGGAAATTTGGAGTAACCAGTCCAACTACTGGCTTGTTTTTGGAGGGTGGAATAAAACTGGAGTATAAACATTTTTGTTGCACTTACCTTTACAGGCAGCAGTTTGCTTGACACATGACAAACTGTTGCTTAAACCAAATCACAACAGGGCATACTTGCTTACTCAGAACAGGCATGTATTTACTGGTCACTGGCTCCAAGAGCTTGCCACATTTTATGTTCCTCCAAAAAAAAAAAAAAAGAAAAAAACTAAATAATTTTGGAAAAATATCATTATTGGATATCTTAATTGCGTCTTTCCTTTCAAGTGCAGGACTCAAACATGTTAAGTGTTTGTCAGGAAAGTGTGTATGCATTAAAAACCCACTTGGACTTTCATGAAATGCTTAGATACGTTCTGTGTTGTTGGTGGGGAATTGTTCTCAAGCACCTCAAGAGCTGCAATTTCGTTTTAGAGCATCTGCACCAATAAATGAATGTGTAATCGATCAACTATAACATTACCACCACATAACATTACCTATGATAAAAATTATAGACCCTTAAATTCTTTATAAGCGGCCAAACTTACAAAATCTACTGGGGATTAGGATTCTAATATATGTCTGTACTGAATTTTAAAAACAGTCTTTTGAATCCTTTGCACAGTCTTGGCATTTTCTCAGTCGACCTCCTAATTTCGTCACCTGGAATGGTCTTCCAGCAATCTTGAAGGAGTTCCCAGAGATGCTGAATACTTGCTGGCTGCGTTCCTTCACTCTCTGGCCTGACTTATTATGGCCCTGACATTTCAACTGAATTTTGATCAGGTGATTGTGTAGGCCAGTCAGTTGATGCGGCACTCCATCACTCTCCTTTTTGGACAGCTGGCTCTTACTTTACATAACCTAGAGGTGTGTTTGGGGTCATAGTGCTGTTGGAAAACAAATGATGGTCCCACTATGTGCAAACCAGATGGGATGGCCTTTTGCTGCAAAATCCTGTGGTCGCAATGCTTGTTAAGTGTGCACTCGATTTTGACTAGGTCACCAACAGTGTCACCAGCAAAGCACCTCCACACCATCACAACTTCTTCGATGCTTCAACAGTGAGAAACACACATTCAGGGACCACCTGTTCACCTTCTCTACATCTAACAAAGACATAGTGGTTAGCCCAGAACTCTTAAATTTGAACTCACCAGACCAAAGAACAGTTTTCCACTGATCTATCATCTATTCCTTGTGTTTTTGGCCCAAGCAAGTTCTTTTCTGCTTGTTGTTCTTTCGAAATAATGGTTTCTTTGCCGCAATTCAACCATAAAGACTTGACTCACGGATATGTCTGCCACTTGAACTCCAAAAAGCATGTATGCGGGGTCTAACCTGAGGTGCTGTAAATCTGCAGGTTCTGAGGTTGCTCATTCTATAAAACTTATCCTTTGCAGCATAGGTAGTTTTTGATCTTCCTTTCTTGGGACGGTCCTCATAAGCGCAAGTTGTATCATTGTGTTAGATGGTTTTGAATGTATCCACCTGACGTGGGGATGCGTTCAAAGTTCTTGAGATTTTTTGGATTGACTGACATTATTTCTTGAAGTAATAATGGACTGTCTTTTCTCTTATTCTTATTTTTTTTGCTATAATATGTCAGTAGTTGTAGCAGCACTAATAGGGCTCTGGACTCACCCTTTAGAATTAAAGCACTTTAACAAGACAAGAACTGTCAAAAATTAAAAAAGGCACACCTTTCAATTAAAAAATATTCCAGATGACTACCTCGTAAATCTGAGGAGAAAATACCATGAGTGTACCATGCTGTCCAAACTAAATGTAGGTACGTTGGATGAATTAAAATATAAAAAAATTATTCTGGGTTGTTTGACAGTTTTGTTCACTACATCTTTTAATACGTGTTCTTTTATAGTTTAAATGTCTTCTGTATTTAAATGTACAATGTCACGGGTAGTGTACAGTATATAATTAATATATAATGATGAACTAGTATAAGGCTGCATGGGGACAAAGTCTTGGTAACACAGAACAGATGAACACAATCAGGGAACAACCCAATAAGACAGAGACAGAGACAAATCTTGAACCAAGGCACATGGCATAGTAAATTAAAGCACCTGGAGAATTCTAAATAAAACACATGTGAAATGAAGGACTTTTAGACACAAAGCTAAAATATTGTGATTATTTAATTTAGTTCTGATATACAGTGTAGAAAAAAAAATCATGGATCAGCTTACATATCAGCTTTTTGGTTATTTTATTGTCTTTATTAACTTGAAGAATCTGGTCCCAGTAGATTCATCCATGCTTAGAACCATAAAGATGGAGCTGCCTTTGTGCCTACGGGAGGAGTTGAGCTGAATAGTGATATGTAGAGGTTAATTGTGACCCATGTATGCATGCGCTGCTTGTAAAGGTCTTTACTAAAAGGGTAAAAGGTTTGAAACTCAGAATACGTAATGGTCATATTCCTTTCTCTCTTTAACAGGGTGAAAAGGGAGATAAAGGACATCCTGGCACAGATGGAACACAAGGTGTCCCAGTAAGTCTTCTTTGTCTTCCTCTGCTCTAAAATCAAACATGATATACCTTTCCATTTGTATGCAGACAACAAACACCTAATCATGTGTAACAGATAAATTATTGAAGCTTAGCACATAAAGATATTTTAGTTTTTATGGTTTTAAACATACTAAGATGTTATTAATACCTATATTCAACAGTGTTGGGAGATAGTCTAGATACAGGAGTCTAGCTATTATCAGAAATAGTGTAAGAACTGGTCTCTCACTAACCCTAAAACTAGTAGACATATAAATAATGTAAACATGAACCTGTGGAATAGAAAGTTAAAATTTTTTAAGACATGAGCAAAATATAATTGTTCACACTAAAATATGGTTCATGAAATAAATCTGCACTGAGAGGGGTTATAAAATATATTTTTTAAAAATTGTTTAAGAACCTTTACAGCATGAAGTGACAATGTAGATGTGTGAAATAAAGTACTGCATATAAATATACTATACATACAAACAGTGGTCTATTAAATGTTACAGTACATTTATTTATTTATTTGTCTATTTGTTTACTCCAAGCATTCATCTTTTTTTTTTTTTGCCACTCATTGTCACAGTACTCATGGTTGTATTCCCCCCCACCCCCCTCCCCCCCCCCAGTTTAAAACTTCTTGGCAGTGGTTTAAAAAAAAATCTTGAAGCGACCCTTTGTGTCGATGTGTATCCACCCAGAGACTTCACTTTTTCCAAACCTTAGAGCAAAATGCAAAATACGACCCAAACCCACACAGTAAACATCAACAACAAATGCCACCATGTGAACAAGTAATATCTTCCTTTCTAGTCTCCCCAACACTTACATGTGGGCTTTTTACTTAATGGACCTTTAAGGTTTTGGCTTGTCAAAACATCCTGTCCAGATGACAAATAAGAAGTACTGTACACCAACAGAATTCTCTACCATTTTAGCATCAGACTTTGTCTGTCTTCAAAAGAGGAGACACTTGAATGTAGTTGCACAGCTGCATCCAAATGGAAAATATCGCTGTATACATATGACAGTTGTACAAAGGCTGAACTCTCTCTATGGGTAATTTGCAACAGTGGTAGCAGCAAGTGTCTGTAAGCTTTAGTGATCTTGATGTGGTTAGAGGAACATCTGTTATGAATTAGTGCTAACTTTGTTGACTTCCAAGATTGAGTTCAGCACAGAGTCTCACTTAAGGCCAGACAGTTTTTAATATTTAAAGCCTTTCAGACAGAATCAAGTTTAAACACATTTACAGTCCCACACGGGGCAGCAAATAAACCTCAGTCTCAGCTCACTCACCAAAATTCACCAAAAAATAAGCATTTACTGGTTTTGTCTTATGTGTCATCACCTCGGTTTATGGTCTACTGAAGGTTTTGTATTACTGCAGTTTAGTGTACTGTATGTTAAGGTTAGCAGTTTCATTTCTGAAGCCATTCCTTGGTCTAAAATATTTATAATGTTATGGTATGAACACATATAAGGTGACACAGGTGACATAGCATTACTTCACCTCCAAAATGCCTTTGGAGGAGAAACTAAAAGTAGTTAGAATAAGCACAGTTGGTCCTATAGGAATACAAATTAGGTAGAAGGGTGCACATTAGAATAAAAAGTTCTGTTTACATTGCTTGGTATTCTGGGGAAACACATAATGAAGCCAGATAGGCAATACAAGCTTAAAACACCTTAAAAATGAGAAATTATAAATGTGTGTGCGTGGCATGTGTACGAGATACACATTTATATTATGTGCTAGTTAAATTAAACATGCATACACATATTTTTATACTCATTCATACCCATTTTCATTATTAAGCAATTAATAAATATTAGATTTTAGCATCTCATCTAATTTCAAGACTAGAAGTCACAGGTTTATGACTAAATGATGAGACTCTGTTCTGGTAGATAATAAAATTTGTTTTAGCCCTCCTGACTAGGCATCATCATTTTTCTTGCTCTTTCTTGCCCCAGGACTAGTCTGCAGGGCCAGGCATAAAACTGGCTTTAGACAAGTATCTCAGTGGTCACACTGCTATTTTAATTATACTTTTCTGACAATTCCAAAACTTTGTTATCGACTATCTGTGGCTGCTGGTGGGCATGTCACATTGTGTGCTCTCAACTCAAAGTTCCGAAAGACTTTTTCTTTCGTTGGAAAAAATATCCTGCGGCAGCAAAATCTGGCCAAAAAAATCATAAAGATAGATTTATGTTCCCCCTTTTCTTAACTGCAAATGCAAAAGTATGTGGACACCTGACCATCACACCAATTTGTGCTTGTTGAACATCGCATTACAGATTTAGCCTCCTTTACTGGCATAATAACTTCAACATACCTGTTCAACCACATGGGTACTAATGAGGCAGAAAAGGCCTGGCTCACAGTTAGTGAGTCTGTGTTCCAGTTCATCCCTCAGGGGTTCATTGGGGATGAAATCAGGGCTCTGTGCAGGGCACTTTCCAATGTGGTTAAAATTCATGTCATCAATGGGCTTTATTTCGTGCACGAAGGCATTGTCATGCTGGAAGAGCTTTGGGTCCCTTAGATCTAGTGAAGGGAAATCTTAAGGCATCTTACACAGACATCCTATTCAATTCTGTGTTTGGTAACAGTCTAGTGTAAAAAAAAAAAAAAAAAAAAAACTAATCACCTAAAGAGCATTAAGGTCAGGTGATTTGGTCATATTTTGTCTGTTTTTATGTTTAAAATGAATAACTAAATAATACACCAGGCCGCTGTAAAAAAAAAAAAAATTGCATGAATGTATTTGAGTCATAGGCATATACTGTACGTACTGTACTGTAACTCCATGTCTTGGTAATTTCACTGTATAGTAATCTTATTATTGTTATGCCTTATGCTGTACTCTTCAGATATGGTGTGTTTCATTTCTCCCGTGTAATTTAATTCCTGACCTTAAACTTCCTCTCCCTATCACACTTCTACAGAGTACTACCTCTCAGTATCATCCCCTCCAGCGATCTCTTTAGTTTCACTATTTGATCCTGTCTCATTTGGAGGAGGCTTTAAGAGGAATCCGCTCACTTCTTTCCCCAGAAAACGACTCATTAAGTGAGACGTTATGTGGGAGGCATCACTTCAAAGTGACACATCTGCTCTCATCCCCGTATTCCTCTTGTTATTTCTGAGGGCTTGATGAGCAAACAGAACTCTCGATGCTTCCGCACTACTACTATGTCCCTTGATCTGGTATGCTTAATTAACCTGGAGCTAAAAACTTTGCTGCGGGCAGAGAGGGCATGTGTATCCTGTTGTGTTTCACCACATGTAACTAAAAGGATCATTATTCCCTGTTTGGAAAAAACATTTTATGAGAAATCACTATAGACAGCAGGCACTGAACAAAAACAAAAGAAGAACAATTGTACTTAGAATAATATATAAAATAAATCACATGAAAATGAAAGATTGTTTGAATTCATTATTATGAAATGGCTTTATACATTCCATTAATTCCTTCTTTATCATGATATATCTTTTTATTGGTTTTCAAATGCCTATTCAACCTGTTGTATAAAACAGTTTACTATAAAGTCAAATAATACTGCGTTGAAAGGATGTTCTTAGTACAAGTACCCTGATAAGTTTATCCACCATAAAAGTCTTTTTTTTTTTTTTTTTTGGGTGGTGAAATCTTTAGGAAGTTTATCTGAGGCCGTCCACAATAACAGAAAATGAGTCATACTGTACAGTAAGTGCAATAAGCAGAACTCTATCAGAATGCATCAGGCAGGTCCTGAGGGCTGGAGGAACCGCAGCAGTAGACCCGTGACAGGATCATGCACCTGCATTACATGTGCTACATTTAAAACAGGATACAAATAAGGTGGTGAGGATAAAAGACCTTGTTTAAGGGCCTACCACTGGCAGCCTGGTAATGCTGAGATTTGAACTCATGATTTCCAATCAGTTTCCCTGTAACTCAATGCCTTAACCCCTGAGCTGCTACATTAATCAGTTGGGTATTTGAGCATCACATCAGGCAGCATGAGTGCACAAAGCGAGAAAGAGAGAGAGAGATGAAAATCAATAAATGAAGAAATGAAAGGATGGATTTTTCCAGCTTATTCTACAGCATAACCGAATTGTAGCGATTTCATTGAAAATCTGTTTTATCTAAATGCTTGACAACAATTCAATTATTCATAGTTTTCTTTTAGTCATGATTAAAACTAGAGCATATTTCAGTACTGTCACCATTAGTCCACCTGATTCAACTATGAAACATATGGAGGATTACTCACAAGTGACTGACTTTTTAAAGCCACGTGGCATCAATCAAATTTGAACAAAGAAGAAAACTAACTAAATGTTACTAACCATTACAATATATTATATACCATCACAAATCTGCCAGGAATCTTTATGCATATGTAGTTTTTTTTTTTTTTTTACATTTAGGGCATTATTAGTATACCAAGCTATGCAACAAACAGTTAGAAACAAGAGGGCTTTTATTGTTGTTCAGTGAAAAAAAAAATCCCAAGACCATGGAGCAATATGTAAAAATGTACAAAAGAAAAAGATACAATTTCATACTATACAGCAAAAAAGTTAATATAAGTAAAATAAAAAAAAAAATGATACAACTACTTTGGATAGTATGCAGTACAAACTACAAAGGAGAACAGGAACATTATAAGGATGCACTGAGCAGCAGTAAAAACTGTACAGGTTTTATTAAGCAGCAAGTAACTGAACTGTGCAAATGACACTGTGAAAAGATCAAAACTGTAAACTCTCTTACAGTGGAATCAGAAAACAAGCAGAAACATACAGTATATGAGGGCAAGGGCACTGTCCTGAAGATCACACTGTGCTACAAACTGTAAGTAGTGGGCCTGATTTTAAATGTCATGTTCAGGTCAGATCAGTTTAGTCAGATGTTGGCAGCAGGGTGTTCAGGATGCTGAGAGCCTCAAAGAAGAAGCTGTCACAGAGTTTGTCAGTAGTGTTCCAGATGACAGGAGGGTAAAGTGTCTGTAGTAAAGGTGTCCCGGTCATCCACAAAGCCACAAAGGATTCATTGTAAATGTCCTGAGGCCAGACACCACATCACACACCCACCGAGGTCTTGTGGTGTCATATTAGTTTTGATTAACGCATGTATTCACAATTGCATTGTTTTGACAAATTTATACAATGCCATAATATTAATTTCCATTCAAAGTACCTTTCATTTCTGTCCAACACCTTGTTTTGATGATGGCTGAGTCAAACCATTCAATAAAGCCTCCTTCAACACATATCAAATACTTTTTATGGTGGCCAATTCATGTGTGAAAATAATTCCTTATGCTCCCTGAACCACTCTTTTACAGTTTAAGCCTGGGGGATTTTGGCATTGTCATCCTGAAATATGCCCATGCCACCAGGGAAGAAAAAATCTATTAATGCAATAACCTGGGCATTCAGTTGACTTTTTTTTTCTTTTGCCACATACCTTTGCTGACCCTAGACCTGACTAGCTGAAGCAACCGCAGATCATAACAATGCTTCCAGAGGTTTGTATAGTGGGTGTCATTTATGCATCGCTTCATGTGCTTTCCTTCTTACACTTACAGTAGGTGCCCATCACTTTGTAATAGAGTCAATCTACACTCATCAAAACGCATGCCATTTTTAATTGCTCCAAAGCCCAATCTTTATGCTCTCTAGCAAAAATATTTTTTTCCTTGATTAGCCTCAATAACAAGTGGTTTTCTTACGGTTTCAGCTGGTTAGTCCCAATTGTGATAGTTATGTGTGTAGAAATTCTCTGACTTACTATTATTAAACATACAGTGGCTTTGATTTCTACTTTCATGTTTTACTACTTTGGGTAAGTGATCTTTGATTACAGTCGCTATAGCTGTTTACTTTGTTTGATGCAGCCTAGTGATTTGATTAATCTACAGCAGAGTGACATCTTTTCCACGACGATAGGATACATCTCCCGACATGGGAACCTACTCACTGCATCAGTTAGCGTGAACAGAATTGTTGCCAGCTGAAACATATTAATCATGACAGTAATTATCCAATCAAAGGATCTAAAGTGCTTATTTAAATTCATATGATGACTTGTTTTTCGCCCAGGCAGAGTATAATTCTCCTTAGACCTCTGTATTTTTTCTCCTAAAGTATTACGATTAAATAAATACCACATTTGAAAGAAATCTGTAATGTTTAAAGACAATAATGATCAAATTAATTTTAATTATTAATAATAATTATAAAACATTATAAAATTATAATATAATAATTATTAAACTGGTACTGTCATAGATACTTATATATTATATATAATATAATGTAATATAAACTAAATAATTATAAATATTTATAAATTATAAATTAATATATATGATTAGCCCTACCCATTTAAACCCAAGATGTTTAAGAAAATAATATTAAATAAAAAATGTATATACTTAGAAATTGTCTACTTATTCCCATGATCTCTAGAGTTTGGAGCAAAGTCACAATGCAGTAAATGCTCTTCTTTCTATTGACACTCCACCTGATTGCTATTCCATGTGTGTAATTGTATAATCAGCACTTTGTTTTAAAAGAAACAGAGGAGGTGAGATGTTTCCTAAATGAGGCCAGATGAACAATAAAGACCCTTCTTCACATATATGCATTACATATATTTGTCCCTGTAATTGTTATTCTGCTTGGCAAACTTCCAGTTGTTTAACAACTTAACCAGAATGTAAAATTAATTCAATGTCGTTAATGGTAATGAAGTGGAATGACAGTGAATGTAATAACAGAAACTGGAGAAGATGATCATGATTAATGATGGGGCCATCATAGGGCCTGTTCTTCACAGTATGCACCATCACATCTGTCAATCAAAACACTATGGCATGCATGAAACAGCAATAAGTGGGCTTTGCACTGTTGTTCTCAGGGTATCCGTGGACCTCCTGGGGAGGCAGGGCAAAGTGGACCTCAGGTAAAACAGTTTGCACGTCATGCCATTCACCATTTTTTTGTAATCTTTGCTACATTGATCTACTGTAAATAAATCTGATGCATGTATACATGCACTATATATTTGAAAAGCCTGCATTTTGCTACCATTTTACACTCATTATTAATTAAATTTGAGCATATTGCTAGTCACAAAGGGCTGCATTAAAGTGAATGTGAGTTCACACAAACCTGTTCATATAGTCACACTGGTATCGCATTGATATTGATCTTTGCTTTGTGGGCTGTAGGGGACTAGAGGATCACCTGGACAGAAAGGATTTGCTGGACCTAAAGGACCACCAGTAAGTGAACATCATAAGTATTGCAGCTTTAACCTGATCCTCTGTACAACTGACCAAATGCAATGGAAAACACAGACAAAGCAAATCAACAGAAACAATTAACCAATAAAAAGAAAGCAAGAATAGTGAGTATAGTGACCTCTATTGGA
This sequence comes from Clarias laeviceps, assembly GCA_030014305.1. NCBI lineage: Eukaryota > Metazoa > Chordata > Actinopteri > Siluriformes > Clariidae > Clarias > Clarias laeviceps. The sequence goes on from JAQMYJ010000033.1 coordinate 27,470,140, forward strand.
CAATATTAAATATTACAGTGCTTAGTGATTGTACAAAGGACTGAACTGATCTCATTGCTGCCACCTTGTGGTAGTAAAATAAATAATTAAATAAATAACTAAATGAATGAATGAATGAATGAATAAATAAATAAATAACTAAATACAAACCAAAAAAAAAAAAAAAACTAGGGAAAATTGGTGAATTGTTGAACACCATTTGTATTTGTAGTAGGTGAACAATTTATTCTGAAGAGGTTTATTTTAACTACATTTGGATGAGATATCAACCCGTTCAAGAAATCATTCTTGTGCACACAATATGCTTATAATATAAATAACTTGTGCTTGGATGCAGGAAAAAAAAACGCATGTAAAGCTTAAATAAAAATGAAAAGTTATGTAATAAATTAACAGTAATAGAAAATAACATATTATAAGGATAATTTCTAATTAAACCTTGTGTAATTAAACCAAATGCCTAGCTGATTAATTATTTATGGCCTACAGTATAAAGAAAGATGAACTATTAAAGGCAGATAAAGTATTTTCTGGTGTGATAGATTGCCTTATCCTGTATCCTCATTATATCTAGCCAGAGCACTTTCAGGTGTGTAGCTGACAGTAATGACTATAAAAAGAGTCACTAGTAATAAATCCAAGAACAAAATTCACAGCTTTTGTGGTGGAAGCAGAAACCATAATTTATGGCTAAGGCTAAGTTCATTAATAAAAGTGTTTTAGTCTGCTTTCAAATAAGGGAAAAATAATAAAGTAGTTAGGCAAAAGAAGTTGATTTTATATATTTATATTCTTTATATGATTAAAATGATGTTTAACTATTTTAACCTGGGGAGTGCGTAGCATTTTTTTTTAAAGTATCTTTACACCTGGTTGATTCATGAGTTTTTGGTGTCTAAGTTTTCAATAGTATATCCATATAGGGATTATGTACATTTAAATAAAATATATAAAAGTACTGGAGATGCATTTACATTTATTTACATATAATCACATACGGTCTGATATGTTTTAAGAACCAGATTTAAAAAAATATTTTTAGCCCAAACCCCACAATTATTTATTTATTTATTTTGTAGTTACTCTGAAATTATATAAATTACTGTATAATACACTTTAAGCTAAATAGCTTAAGAAAACATATGGGGTTTATAGAAATAAAAAATATGAAAAATTCTGTCGTTTGCATAAAACAGCTGCAAACAAAGAACAACACAGAAAACTGGTTGCCAAATGCAGATGGATGATGCATAAAATTATCAGGATACAATGCAAATACAAGATTCATGAGACAACCTGGTATAAACAGCGTCTGTCATTATTCAGCACCTCTCAGAGAATGCAAATGATTTCCTGAATTATGATTAAGTTTTTTTTTTTTTTTTTTAACAGTATAACGCTTAATAAGCAAACAAGAACCAATTGTTAAAGACCGAGAGAGAAAAACATCATTACAGTTTTAATTAAACCTGACAACCACATTAATATTTCACATGTTAATATCGATACATGTTAGTGACTTACAGAAATAGATCTTTACAAAACTGCAACTTGGGTTTTTCTTTAGTATTTTTGACTGTATAACATATACACGGAAACAATGTTACTGGTAGCAACCTGAAATGCATTGGATAAACAGGTGTTGTAGTATAGCTGTGATGACCAGTCACCATTAAGCAATATTGTGTTTTTTGTATGCCATAACATATTTTCAGAAAACTGTTTTCAACACGAGTTATGATGCTTGTAGTGAATAGAGACATGATTGCTGCAATTTCTTGCAGCTTTCATATTTCACACGTGTATATATATATATATATATATATATATATATATATATATATATGTGTGTGTGTATGATTTTCTTTTTTGACTGAAAGCATGGCATTTCTTTATATATTATTATAGAAATGTTTCATAGCTTTCAAACCTGGAGGGGGTGTGCTTCCTTATTTTGAGTTACATAATGCAATTTGCAGTTGTATAATTGTATTTTCCACCTGTGTAATACTGTTAGAACAGGGCAGTAACATGGTATATTATTACTACCCAGCAGTTCAAAAAATCTAAAGAACACCTAGGAAGGTAGACTAAGAGCCATGCCATGGTGACAAATTGAACTGTGTTTACTGCCCACAGATGCAGCACACTTGAATTATGTCATAATGAGGCTGCAGTGTATGACAGTCAGAGACTATATTGCAGGCCACAAAGTATTTAACAATAGAATAGAATAGAATGGCATAAGTCCCCGACACATTTGACCTGCAGTTTTTAAGAAGAAATGGCAAATGAAAAACACTTTATTATATAATTTCATCATAGAGGTCCCATATTCCCATATTTATTTATTATTATTATTTTTTTTAAGTTAACATAGGTCTTAGGGATTGCTTAAGAAATAGCCCTCGGATAATACTTTTTTTCAAACCTCAAATTCCTTTTTTATTTCCTCCTCCGAATGTGCCATTTTGGTGTCTATGTAAAAGAGCCATGTCCCTAGAGAACAGCAGAGGTGAAAAACAAACATGGGAGGGTACTTTCTTATATGGAGTCACAAACAAATAAGATTTTTAAACCTTGGCCAATGCAAAATTGGAAAAGGACAAAACGGTAGGAATAGGTTTTTGCTCATACTTTTTGATTATACATGCACACTGGAGACCTATCTAAATATCTAAAAATAACAAGATTTTGCATAATAGGTTCTCTTTAAATCTTATGTATCTGTAATCATTATGGAATAATATCATACCTTTCACATGCAATAAGATCATATATTATTACATGTTAAAAACTTGTTTGGGTAAATCTCACCATTTTAGGCACTAAAACTGTATGGACAAAATCACAAGTACATATTTGATTACATGTAAATAAATGTAACAAAATATGTCTAAAACTAGACTAATGTCTAAATTATTATTATTCATACGAGCTTCATGTGACTTGTACATAAGATACAAGATACCTTCTTGTTCTACTTCATGTGTAATTTAATTTCTAGTGCCAGAAAACATATTTGATGACAAAATTTTTAAATTCTGTATGTTTTTGCTTCACCTTCAGGAAATGCATTATTAAAAAAAAAAAAAAAGAAACAAAAAAGCACATAATAATCCACATTTTAGCCTCAGCCATAATTGAATTCAGTAACAATGGCCATCTTGTAATGCATGAAGTCAGCAGAGCATGTCTTCTTCTACCACACTGTGGGCCACAGTAGTTACAAAATATTTAACTGTTTTTCCTGCTTCAACATCTTATGGCATTCAGGGCCCACCGGGGTCCTCTGGAGCAGATGGACAAATCGGCCCTAAGGTTAGTTTGGCATTAAAATCACCTTCAGCAGCTATGCAAATACACTGGTTGTCTCCAGTGGGACTAATTGAAAATTACATGTACAGTATTTCTTCCATAAATTTTATTCACAAAACGGATCACTAGCAAATGCCTGACATTGGCATTGGAAATTGTAACCATCATGTACAATGCATGACAAGGTCATACAGTATGTGTGTGATTTGTTCGATTTGTTAATTCCTGTCTACATGTATAGGGAAGTCCAGGACAACAGGGATTACCTGGGCGCCCGGGTGTGCCAGGCCAAAAGGTAGGATTTAACATATTCAAACTTCTTTGAATTAACCGTTTTATCAGAGTAGTTTGTCATTTTAAGAGCTTTGTGGTGCCTGTGAGATGGATTACTGCAATGAAAATATTAACATATTAAGAAGCATTACGCTTTTCCCCTCTGGTTAAAAAAAGCACTTTTTCCTTCATATCTTAACTACATATTATTAAATAACACATTTACTGATTTCAGGGCTAGGAAATGCAAGCGAATTTTGCATTTCATGAGAAGGGTAAAATTAAGAAAACTGTGCTACCTATCACTTGGTAATTACAGTGATGGCCAGAAATATTAATACAACATATGCCATGTATTATAGTTTAACCCTGTGCACATGTCTAGAAACATGAGTAAAACTTCACAGTAATGTTTAATAACTCATACTGTTATGTTGAAAAGTTAGTACCACTTCTTTTAATTCAATGTTTAATAAACATAATAAAAATCATATGACCGTAGCAGGTCTCAGTATTAGGCAAATGCAACCTCAGACAAATAAGTACCTATACCTTTTTCACTGTGCCATTATTTATTTAATAACAATAAACCAAAAAAAAAAAAAAAAGCAATGATTTCCCCCCATGATTCAGTAGATTGTAGATCCACCTTAAGCAGTGATAACTCAAAGTAATTGTTTACAGTATGATGTTATCAGACTCTCGCGTTGTTGTGGTGAGTTTGGGCTGTACTTCTATACAACAGTTCATTAAGGTTTCTGGGCATCCACTTATGCACAGCTCTATTAAAATCCAACCACAGCATTTCAATTGGGTTGAGGTCTGGACTTTGACTAGGCCATTCCAAAACCATGATTTCTTATTTTTTAACCATTCAGATGTAGATTTACTGGTGTGCTTTGGATCATTGTCTTGTTGCATGATCCAATTTCATGCAAGCTTTAGCTGTCAGACAGATGGCCTCACAGTTGCTTCTAGAATACTCTGATATACAGAGCAGTTCATGGTCGACTCAATGACTGCAAGGTGCCAAGGTCTTGTGGCTGCAAAATAAGCCCAAATCATCACAGCTCCACACCATGTTGGATGTTTCTGCTGCAAACAACTCCACTTTGGTCTCATTTGTCCATAAGACATTGTTCCAGAAGTCTTGTGGTTTGTTCAGATACAGTTTTGTGAACCTTAGTCGTGCTTTCATGTACCTTTAAGACAAATGAGGATTGCTTCTAGCAGTCTTTCAAACAAACTGTACTGTTCAATCTTCTTCTAATTATTTTGTCATGGACTTTAACATTCACTATGCTATGTGAGGCCTGTATGGTCTCAGATGCAGCACTATTTTTTAAATTTATTTTTTATTTCTTGTCTGACCTTGTGGTGAATGTGCTGGAGCATCCACTCCTGGGAAAATTCACGACTATCTTGAATGCTCTCCACTTGAATAATCTTTCTGACTGTTGACATTGAACTCCAAATCATTTGGAAATGGTTTTATAACCCTTTTCCGATTGATGTGCAGCAACAATTGCTTCTCTAAGATCATTGCTTATGTCTTTCACTCTTGGCGTTGTGATAACACACACAACTGAATGCTCCAGACCAGCAAACTGACAAAACTTCTGCTTTTATAGAAGTCTGCACACCAGGTTATAATCAATTAATAAACGAATGATGATTAGCAACTTACCCTCTTAAATCCTGTGGAAGCAGTAAGGGGGTACATGTTTTTCTAAATGTTTCATGTTTTCTTTTTAGCTTCATGTTTGTTAAATAAATAATGGCACAGTGAAAAAAAAGTTATATGTTGTTGTTTGTCTGAGGTTATTTTTGCCTAATACTTACTCACTATGAGCAGATGATTTTTTTAGATATGTTTGTAGATAGGTTTCTACACAAAAACACATAGAATTAACAGAGGGGGTACTCATGACCGTAGGTGCTTAATGAGTACTCCTGCAGTATAATAATAATTATTACTTAGTTCAAAATGTACTACTACTGTATGATTTTAAAATTATTTACTGAGAAATTATCCTGTAAGTGACACGTTATACGCCTGTTAGTCATACTCATTTATCCCATTTTGAGTTATTGAATAGTTCTGGTAAGTGTAACATGACAGAATTTACCTTAAATAGCTACAGTATGTTTGTGATTTTTCTCTAATTGCGTTGCCTTATAATATTATTTGATTGCAGACATTCGGCTTCTTGCTTAACGGACATAGTTTGTGTTCAATTGAAAGATTGATTTCATCATTTCACTGTAATTATTCTAAATGTTTAGTCTTAACTTACCCTAAATGTACAAGGTAAAAGATTGTGTCCCTCGAGCTCATTCAGGCATGTTTATACTTTGACAGGGCTTAAAGGGAGAACCAGGTTTTGCAGGTTTACAAGGTGCTGCTGGTGTTCCTGGATTTAAAGGACATAAGGTAAGCCATGACAAAAAAGAGAAATTGTCAGAGCTCTGAGTTGAAGGTTCAATAGTTATTCTGCATCATCTGTGCTTTAGTATTTACAGTTCAGTGATTATATGTACAGCCTGGCCTAAAACTCAAAATGACAAAGTGTCACTTGACGTACCATTGTAACTTAGTTCTGTTTCACAGGGGGATATGGGAGAACCTGGTTCAAAGGGTGCTCAGGTAGAGCCATTTTGTTTCTTTTGATATATTTTTGCCAGCCAAAGCTAAGTACCATTTATGAATATAGCGGCTATCTCAGATATTAAAATATACAATACTAATAAACTATGGCTGCAGTGGGATGATTTGTAGCAGTTTGTGATACGATCTGTGTTATTGGCACCAGCTTAAATCTGCACTGTATGTCACAGCATGTACTCCCAAATGTTGATCTTAGCCTCAGGCTGCTTTTTTATTAATAAATGCTGATGATACCCTTTTTATATCTGAGACCCCCTGACAGATACCACCTTTTCATTATCTTTCAGGGTGAAAGAGGAAGTGAGGGAACACCTGGTGTTCCTGGGCCACCGGTGAGAGTGCATGCTATATCTTCCCACTAGGGGCCAGCACAATGCATGTGACTTGGACACTGATGGAAACAGGATAAGATCCATCATCTAGTTATAGTTCATTGCTTTAGCTGGTTTATTTTATGATTAAGTCAGAGATGGACTCTGTACATTCGAAATGGAAAAAACTTTTTACTGTATGTTAGCTATTATTACAATATGCAAGTTATTAATTCTAACCTTTTAGTTCATGACTGGAACAGAAATTGTAGATATTGTGGCCTTATACATACTGTGTAGGTGTAGAAGATACAAGACCTATCTTTGTGACAAATAATCAATACGTAGCTTTTATTTGCATAATTACAAAAACCCCACTTTTATCTATTCAAAATTGTTTTGAAAATGGTTTCTTCACTGCATAACCTTCACCTCATTCTGTCTTTTCCTCCTCTTCAGTCTCATTGAAAACTCAAATTCTGCCTTTTTCTCTTTTACATTAATGCAAGATTTGTTAACAGATGCATTTTTTTCTCTGTTTGCCTTCTATTACAAGGGTGAAGCTGGACTCCGGGGAAGCAAAGGAGAGGTTTGTAAAATTAGACTCACAAATCGCATTTTAATCTGTTCAACTTTGTTTTTACACAGGAAACAACATTGCCTCCTTCGGCAGAAGGAACACGAGAGCTAGAGGAGTGATAGTCATGTCCATGGGGGTGTTTATATCTGACAGCTTGACAGGCATTAGGCTGAGTGAGCTTCAGCTGTAGTGCAGGGTGCACAGAGGGCACTGAAGCCACTAGTGCTATTCCATCACTTACAGTGACATTGCAAGAAAAAAATGCAGAATAAATGTAAGATTTTTTTTCTATGTTTGAGTGTTTGAAATTAAATGCTGTGACAAAGCTATTTGGAAAGGATGGAGGGAATGTTGTATGAAACTGCTTGTCCAGTCACCTGATCTGGAGCTAAACAAGCTGTGAGGAGTGGAGTCTGGAGATTGGAGAGGGAAATGTGTTTAACCAACTACACACCTTTTAGACAAGTGCAGAATGAGGCATGAAAGAGGATTGTGCATTGCCTGCAAATATGACAGTTATTGTGCATGGCGTTTTTCAAGAACATACTGTATGTACATGTATAGTAGTATTATTTTTATTAATGGTTCATACAGTACATTTGCATGTCAGAAATAGCTTTCCTTAAAATATAATAATAATAATAATAATAATATGTTTTTTGTGCAAAGAAGTGCAAGGAAAATACTAATTTTAGAAAAAAAAATATGTAGTTGTTTTTGGTCCAGTAAGTAAAAGAAAATGCAAGCGCACTGGAAGTAATCTTCTCAAATCCCCCCCCCCCCCCCCAAAAAAAATAAAACAAAATAGCATATTGTGATAAAGTTCATTATTTTCTGTAATGTACTGATAAACATTAGACTTTCATATATTTTAGATT
>JAQMYJ010000033.1:27478721-27499026 GCA_030014305.1 Clarias laeviceps
TTTATCAGTACATTACAGAAAATAATGAACTTTATCACAATATGCTAATTTTTTGAGAAGGACCAGTATATATATATTGTCAAGCATAATTATGTTAACACTCATAGTGTATTACGGCATTTTGAGTATATTGGTCCATGTTAGAATATACAAGGTATACAAAATATAAAATGCGGACAAATACATCACCCTGACAAAACATCCGAATGCATTCTGTTCTATTATTGTAACACAAAATACTTTTCCTTCTAGAAAGGTTCTCCAGGAGATCCTGGTATTAGAGGCCCTGATGGAAAGCAAGGAGACATAGGACATATAGGAGTAGTTGGACCACGAGGTTCTCCAGGACAGGATGGGTCACCAGGGCACCCTGGTCTTCCAGGAATTCCTGGCAAACCTGTAAGTCTTCTAAGAGTATGTTTCTCCAAATATGATTTTGCTTCTGACTTGTAATGTTGCCCAAATACTATATAAATAGGAGAGACGTGCCATGCAGGGTGTAGGTTGCAGGACCCTGACCAGGATAAAGTGATTACTAACTGTGGAACAGACATATAACCAGAACTTTATTATTAACAAAGCGGGAACTATGTTCCCTGGAAATAATAAAGCAGTTTTGTAGAAATGAGTCAAACCCTTCTTCTGTTTTTAAGGTATTTTATATAAGATAGTAGTTCCTGTTTCTTTGGTAATGTGTTAAAATCATTGAGTAAGCTTACTGTATAAACAAGATCTCAGTTATGCAACAGGAATTCCAAATGAAACACTGGAAATAATACCTCAAGTTTGATCAAATGCTCAATCTGACTTGCAGGGGAAGTCTGCTTCTGATGAACACTTAAAAAAGCTTTGTGGAGATGTATTAAGACGTAAGTAACTAACCTACCTACAGTACACATTGCACAAGAGAAGGCTGGACAGCTGTAGGTTTAATAACATTAGTGTGTGCAGTACTGCTGTTGGTATTGCAATCTGAAGAAGGATGATGATAACTGTGCCTAATCAATAGAATAGCAAAACAAGCTAATGAGTGTTACAGTTTTCCTTTTTCTTTTAGTCTTCACTAGAATTTCTTTGTAAGAAAAAAAAAGTTACTTTTTTTCTAAACTTTTCACACACCTACTGTATGTCATGATACCCCTTTTATTTAATGCTTAAAAGTTTTACAGTGATCCAAACACGGCAAACAGATCCCAGAATAGGCTTATTGCACCAAATCTTCAATCTTCAATAGGCTTATTGCACCAAATCACAGCCCAATCAACAAAAACAACCAATCACCACAGAATCATTAACAACTGGTGCCATTAATGCTGATCCACTATTTAGAATGAATCTAAAAACAAAGCAAATAATTATTTGTTTTGTAATTAGTTTTTTTTTTTGGTTGTACATTGTAAACATATCTCAATCCCCAACAAACCATTGAGCATTACCTTTAGACCTGTGTGTTTCTGAGTTAAGAAACAATACCCTCTGATTCACATACAGGATCCACATACATTAAAGAGCTTTGAAAATGTGAACTTACTGTAGTAGTAAATTATACTTTTTAGCAATTATAAAAATTCATGTTAAGTGAAACCCCAATGTGTTTTTTGTACAATCTGCTCAAATCGTGTGTTTGTTGTTTGAATAAGTGTAATTGTGATTGCCATAAGCAATCAGCATACTGTACATTGAACATTTTGTTCAGGATTCTACTTTGTACACTCATTTCCCTCAGAGGAGCTCTCCCAGCTGATGCAGACGATGATACCTCAGAGCTGTGAGCCCTGTGAGACAGTAAAAGGCCCCCCAGGTCCACCTGGACCTCAGGGTACTAAAGGCTCTACTGGCCTGCATGGATATCCAGGCAGGACAGGCTCTCAGGGTTACCCAGGGTCACCTGGCTTACAGGGGCTCCCAGGGGTCAAAGGTATCAGAGGCTTACTAATTCTCTAACAAATAGGGTTGAGAAAGAATGAGGTCGCATAATGAGTACCTGCATATCCTGTGTGTAACCTTCCCTAGGGGACATGGGACCAAGGGGTATTAAGGGCAACAAGGGGGAAGGCAGACCAGGACAACAAGGACCCCCTGGAGAAAGAGGTAAAAGCTTAGCTCAGCTGACGTTGAAGATCATGGTGCTAGTGTGTCTGGATGTTGCAAATACTGCATGTAAACATGATTGTCTGCATTTTTGTGATAATGCAGGCAGTGATCTGCTCATGTCCAACAAAACTAATAATAATAATAATAATAATAATAATAATAAACTTTGTTAATCAAATTGTCATTATAGAGTTTCTTTCACATAATTCTTCATCTCTTTGTGAAAGAGGAACTTATTCAAATATACAGTATATACTGTATTAATTGATCAGACCTTTTGATAATATTGTATTTAGTTAGCCTTTAGATGTATTACAGTATGCATGTATTATATTTAGGTAACCTATCCTATTTAGGGCAGCATAATAATATTGTACGTAGTAGTGAGGGGTTCTAGAACTAGGACGGGGCAAGGCAAAAAGCCTTTCATATATGATAAGAAGGATCCTCTGCAGGTAGGAGCATTAGCAGAATTTTGGCCTATATTTCACATATCACATCCTCTCTCACACTGCTCCACCCACAGCACAGATGTGTTCATTTACAACCATGGAAAAAGCAACAATCAAAGAACAGAGTAAATGGGTTTATACTTAACTAGCTTAGCAATATGCCTGTTTTAAACCACAAAATGACAATTATTCTTGCCATTTTGGTTGGAATGTTTTACAGCAGCAGCATGAAAGTCTGGTTCTTTGATGCACCACCATGGATAATATATTTTTAACATGCCTGGCTCTAAAATTTAGTCATCCTAAAAGCAACAATCAGTAGGGGACAGGTATGTTAAAGCTACAGATTATGGATCCAAGATACATACACACACACACACACACATACACATGCACACATTATGGGTGATTATTTATATATATATATATATTATTGGAGATTATGTATAGTACACACACACACACCAATCACCCATAACATTAACATTGATAATCAATTATATACCAGCAAATTGGTGACAGAATCAAGGGCACCAAAGGCTCATTTACAGTATGGCAGTGGTGACCAAAAGCCAGCCCATCTGTTCTGATCCATCAGAAAAGCCAATGCAGCACAACCTGCCAAAATACGTCAATGCTGGCCACAAGAGAGAGCCACCGGAACACCCTGTGCACCACAGCATGCCACGCCCGGGTTCTGGCAGGCAATGAGACCAAGGCTGCTAATTCAGCCTCCAAGCTCCCCAGATATCAACCGGAACTCTGACTCCACCCACAGCACAGATGTGTTCATTTTTTTCCCAACATTTTTGTAATATTAGGGAAATGGCAGAAATTATTTATATTGTATCTTTAGAGATGCAGACAATGCATCCAAAACTGTATACTACCATACTAAATAGCTTGCCAATACTCCGTTGGTGCCATACTTGATGCCAAACGTACTACCAAAATTATGTAAATTTTTTCAGAATGTGTGCACTTGCAGATGAGAATTTAATTTACAGTACGATGATGGTTAATTATACATGAACCCCCATCAACCTAAAACAAATAAAAATAAATGCATACTCAACAAAATATTAGCTGTATTAGTTAATATTATTTATATTACTTTATTCAGTCCTGTTTCATTTGGTTCTTGCAACAACAGGGATCCAGGGTCTGCATGGTATTGATGGAATTGGATTACCTGGACCTTCAGGACCACCAGGCAAATCTGGATCTCCAGGTCTTCCAGGCAAGCGCGGTTCCCCAGGGCCAGCTGGAGTATGTGACATGTCCATCTGCTACCAGGCCTACAACCTCAGGGAACAGCACTACAGCAAAGGCCCGAACTTTTGACACAAACACGCACACCTTCTCACACACAAAGACTATAGATGAAAAGTATCTCCAGTATCTCCAAGTATCTGGACAGTGCAATTTCTTTATGTAATGGCAGTTAGGAGAGTAATTATAACTGACTGAAACCAATTGTAGATGAATGGTCTTTTACATGTAGTAATACTGTACGGACAATGGCATGCAGAGAACTTTAGAGTAGAACTTATATTGCTGACTGATATGAAAATCATTATTTATATGTGTGACAGATCGAGACACCATTTTGTGGTCACTCACATAATAACCTCAAATGCAACACATGATGACTTGATTGAAGTGTCACTGTACTTTTAAGTATAAAATTGACTTGTTAAAAGACAAATATCAAGAATCTGGTACACACTTGCACTGCCCAAAAGAAGCTACCTCCATGTAAACATTTATTATACAAGACAAACAGATATGCATCATAATAGGAGTATTTAATCATTTTATAAAATACTGTATGCAAATTGCTGCTTATGTTTAAATGTCTTCATTATTCATTTAAGTCCTAGCACAGTTTTATTCAAAATGTATTCAAAATGTAATTTATTTCATGTATTCTTATTCTCTTGAATCAGTGACTGAAGAACAAATACACATTGTTTTGCCTAGTTTACAGATTATAAAATCGTAGAAGAAAAAAGAAAAATCCATGTAGTACCTAAAGTTTTTTAGTTTTTTTTTCTTAGAGGAAACCTTAAACATTCTTAAATTCTCTTCACTAAGAATTTACTATTTAATCTCAAATTTAATATTTTAGTAAGCTATGAACATTTAAACTAACAAAGAACCCATTTTTGTTATCATTCTAGGCAGATCAAACTAAATGTTTTCATCAAGAGCTGTTTTATTTTCCTATTCGTCATGCATTCTTGCCTTATCTGAGTTGATAAAATGTTTTGTCCTGTTAAGTGTGTGTCTTTTGTCAGTTTGAGGTTTCTCAAATAAATTCCTGTACATGTGTTGTGCAATTAATACATATTTAAAATGTTAGTAGTAGTTTAGGGTAGTACTTGTGAAACATTTTTAAGGAAGCAGACGATGATGCATGGACTGAGTCAAAATGATCACACACACACACACACACACACACACACACACACACACACACACACACACACACACACACACCTACTGTATATGCAGCATAGTTCTAGTTAGCCTGATACTCACCAAGCTTTAGTTGGTCTCTTGAAAGAATCGTCTTTCACCGGTAAGTGTAATTTATTTTTAAATGGTCTTACATCAGATTTGATGCTGTTAATATAATAACTTTACATCACTTTAGTTGCTATTCATAACAGGTTTCATGCGATATGGACAACTTTGAAACATCAACCACGCTTGATTACGACGATGACAATTCCTCAATGACTTATGTGCCGCCATGTGAAATGACAGAAATAACTAATTTTAGTACACATTTATTGCCACCATTCTACATCGTCATATTCATTATCAGTGTCCTGGGCAACGGATTGGTTCTATATATCCTATTCAAGTTTGAAAAGCTCAACACAGTCACTAATATATTCCTTATTAACCTGGTGGCTTCTGATCTGGTTTTTACCCTTGGCCTCCCATTTCAAGCCGTGTATCATAACTCGGAGTGGTCGTTTGGCCAGGTCGGATGCAAGCTGATGAACGGCACCTACCACCTTGGCTTCTACAGTTCCGTCTTCTTCCTTACTCTCATGACTTTTGACCGTTACCTGGCAGTGGTCCATGCTGTCACTGCTGCAAAGTGGAGGCAGAGCTGCTATGCATACATCTCAGCCACTGTTGTGTGGATTGTTTGTGGACTCACTAGTCTGGAAACCTTCCTCAATCATGTGATAACACAAGACATTGTTCAGGGATTAACGTGTACTGAGAGAGCTGATCCTCAATATAGGATAATGGGCACTTATTCTCAAGTTGCACTGTTTTTCATCTTCCCTTTAGTTGTTTTCTTGTACTGCTACATCAGGATCGGCTTGAGAGTTCTCTCAACTCGAATGAGGTGCAAACAAAGACCCCTGAAGCTGATCTTTACCATTGTGGTTCTATTTTTCATGTGCTGGACCCCATACAATGTCATATTACTGATGAAAGAAAATGATAACAGAGACCCTTGTGATTACAGTCTTGTCTATCTGCAGTATGTCACTCACAGCATTGCTAATTTATACTTCTGTATCAACCCTGTGTTTTATACGCTGTTGGGAAGAAAATTTCAAAATTATGTGCGCCGCTTGCTAGTTGATCAGGTGCCGTGTTTAAAGAATCATCTGCATGTCAGTGAGGGCAGCAGATCATTCTCTAGATGAATGCTAAATGTTTCTGGGAGAGTAAAGGTGAGAAATATAACACTGTAATGTGTCAAAAATATCCTGAAAAAATTTGTTAATTATGACAGCTTATTTCAAAACATGTAGTGTATGATAAAGCAACAGAATGTTTGCTTTTCACTGTACAATATTTATGACACTTTTTAAATAGTCTGTCACTGTAGAGTTCCTGTTTCTTCACACGGTAATTGCACAACAGTGCTCTATAGAGCCAAATGTACTGTATAGTCATTTTCCTTGTTTTCACTCATGCATTTTATTTTATTTTTTCCCCTAAGAATTGGCAAAACCATGCATCTCTACAAAACAATTCTCATTCAAAACAAACTAAATTTAAATTTGATTCTCAAACTGTTAGCACTTTGTGTGTAGCAATGTATAAAGGAAAAGCATTCCACAAACTGCCTAATTCTTATAATAATAATTATCACTTTTTTGTATGATATCTCTGAAAGGCTTCGGTTTGAACACTACTGTATGTAATATGGAGAAACATGGCAACATGAAGTCACTTCCCCTCTTACAATATTTGCTAATTTTTGACCATACAGAAGACGTAGAACAATTTCTGAAACAGTTAGTGTTTTTGGCTTTGTTTCTAGCATGCATTATGCACATTTGTGCTTGTAATTGCATGTTTTACAATGCTTCTACTAACCAATTGATAATACTACTACTACTGTACTACTACTACTACTACTACTACTACTACTAATAATAATAATAATAACAATACAAAACTAACTGATGAAAACAATGCCAAATTATCAGTATTTATTTTTTCATGCTCTGATGAACTGATTGATGGAAAAATTATTCCTGGGAGAAATTTTTACAGTTGTAATTTTGTTATAATAGCTATGTGTTTGTACAGAGACGAAGGGAGAGAACCTGAAAGAGAGATGAAAAAAAATAAAATAATGGTTGCTCAGAAATGCAAAACTGTCAAAGAAGTGTCGCTAAAATGTCTTTATGCATAAGATAATGTCACACACTGCATATCCATGGAGCTCTGAGTAGGCTGAGAATAACTCATAGAATAACTTATTATTATGAAAATGTCTGCCAGTTAAAAAGATATGTAAGTTACTAGAAACCACCTCGTCTTTTAAAACTTTAAGAAATATTTGAGAAAGGGATGCAGGCCTGAAGATGAATGAAGTTTTTCAAACATTAACACCAAGCTCTATGCAGGGGCAAACGTTTAAATTCATACATAGGATATACCTCATCCCATTAATGCCTGCAAAAAACATACTCCAAAATATGGATCTCAGTTGCGTTTCAAATGCATATCAGAAACAATAACACTGATGCATACATTATGGGACTGTAAGAAAAACTGTGAAATATTTTGGAAAATGCTGGTTATAAAATACCTGTCTCCACTTATATATTTGTTAAACTATAAAACATTGTTAGAATTTACTGTAGTACTGACTCTCAATGTTTACTGAATTTCCTCCTTAATTTGGCAAATCTTATCTATTCTGTTGGGTGTGGTTCCCTTTTATGGAACATAATTGAACAGCCAAAACCTTAGGCTTTATGGATGGTGGAGTGAGGTGGGGTGTTCTTTCTTTTGTCTTTGGATTGTCTTGCCCTTGGGTTTTTCATGGTTACTCCTTTATATTACATTGTATATGCCTGCATGTATACTGACATTTGTATAGTGATCTGAAACCAATCAAAATATACTACTAATAAAAACATATGTAAATACCTTTGATTTGCTGAACCATGTTGTGCTAGTCAGTATTTGGCTGCTGAATCAAACACAGCCACTGTTGGTGTGAGATCATGAATGTACCATTTCATTAATAAAAAAAAAAAGAAAGAACAGCAAAGAAAAAAAAGTGAAATTTTTACTTTAGCCTTGTAATGTATAAATCCAGTTAATTTGTAGATTTGGGACATCGTAGAAGCATGTTTGTGAACAGGACAAAATTACATACACTCCAAGACAAAGGTTTGGACACAGCTTCTAATTCCATAGTCTAAATCTTTCCTTTTTTCTTTCTTTCTACATTGTAAAACAATACTGAAGGCATCCAAAATAACCAATGTCCTTTAAACAGGTGATATTACAATGTGTCTGCTACTTATTCTTTGTAAACCCTTCATAACGGCTCTAATCTGAGGTGCTGTTTGTTAATTGGTGACATTTGAGGCTGGTAACTCTAAATGAACTCCTCTGCAGCAGAGATAAGTTTTGGTCTTGTTTTCCTGGGAAGGTCTTTCATCATGGTGCTTGATGGGTTTTGTAAATGCACTTGACAATACTGTTCTTGCAATAATTATTCCAAAATGTCTGATCTCTGTGTCTTAAAATAACAACTGACTGTTGTTGTCGTCACGTAATTACCTAATTCCATATGTGTTATTTAATAGTTTTGAAACCCCCAGTATTGTTGGAGAATGTAGAAACAAAAACAAAGAAATTTGCAGGTGACCACAAACTTTTGAGTGCTAGGTTAAGTTTTGGTCTTGTCTTCCAGAGCCAGTTTAATTACGGTGCTTGATGGGTTTTGCAAATACAATTAACAATACTCTTTTTGCAAGAACTATTCAGAACAGGTGATTTTCATATCCTGTTTTTTCTCTATGCTTACCAATTTCCTTTCGCCTCACAAATATCAAGCGAATTAGTAACGATAAACTTGAGCTACAGTACTGTATATGTGAATGAGCACGTTTGTTTGTCAGGAAAATGACAGCTATTTAAAATCTCTATGGCCTGTGCAGCCATTTTTGGATATAATGCAAAACAAGTTGCTACAGGTTTGACTGATCCAAATAATTGTCAGGTGGTTCTTACTCTTGATGTACTGTATATTCGCTCCAGTGCTACAATGTGTCCAATTATTCACCAGTAAGTTTAACTTGTCTTAATTAAGAAAGCTGTCAGATTTATAGCGCTCTGTTGACAGTGTGAGGGTTTGTTACACCACCTTAATGTATATATTTTACTTAATTAACTGAATATTGCATTTGCACAAAATGTATTTGGCTGACTTGAGAGTGTGCTTTTGACTTTATCTTGTTTACTGAAACACTGGGTATAGAATGCCATGGCTAAATTTTTTTTTACAATGTCAGCTCCTTTTCATTATTTCCTTTTATGTTTATTTATTTGTAGTGTTCTATATCACTGTGATACTGTACATTGCCTGGCCAAAATTCGCACACTCTTATACTTCATTTGACCGCTTTTAGCTTTGGATTATGGTGCACAGTACTGTATGTTTGCCAGTTCAGGTTTAAAAATGAATCTTCATGCTCCAAGAACCACTCTTTCACAAGTTGAGTTTTGAAATATGCATATATTTATATATATATTTATTTATTTTTTTGGCCAAGCTGAGTATTCCCTCACTACCAAAGCAACCAAACCACTTTAGCTAGTAAACCACAACCAGCTATGAAAAAAACATCACATGTCATCCTCATGTTCCCAGTTACTGTACATACAGGACCTAGAGGTACTGTGCTAAGAATGAGATCTGATCCAATCAGCACCAGAGATGACAAGAAAAAACAACGGTATTCAATTTGGGAACTTCATATAGAGGAAGCAGAAGTAAGGCTGAATCATGAGACATACTGGTTGGTGATGCAAAGTCATGTAAGGTATAAGAGAAAGAATACTGTTTACCCAAGATCATTTTCCAGGAACATGGGAAAACCTAATTAAAGTATTTCAGATGAATCAGTGGCTAAAAAAACACGATGAAAAGTCATGATTTCCCTGCACATTGAATGCTACAAAAACTGCAACTCCACCAACTCCCCCCCCCCCCCCTCCCCATTTGGACCGCTCATACACTCTACCCTTAGGCAAAAGCCTATCCTTTGGAAAGCAATGTCCTACTGACAAAGAAACATAGGGACATCTCGAGAAGTGTAACAAATAGGCTGTCATAACATTTACTGTCAAATCTAAATTGCAGCCCACTCATTTCTGTACTCAGGCGTTAGTATTTTTCCTGCATTTATGTCATTTTTCAAGTGAACTCTTTCACAAATGTCTTCCTTTCAACAGGACAGTTGCTAACAAGATATTCAGTGTACTGTATGTTCAGTGCATACCAATGTGTAGATGAATATTCATTCTATGTATAAACAAATATAAAGACAGACACTTACTCAAATATACTGTGGGTATAAGTTACAAATAAATAAATTGCAAGTTTATGTGCAATATACAGTATAGTAAATAGGGTGCTATAGTTTTTGCTTTCCTATCATCATATCCATGGGAATAAACTTGGATTTAGGATTTGGGAGTAATTTGTTTTATTGGATCAGTGATTGGGAATTTTTTATGTTAATACAGATTTTAACTACATTTTACTAAACCTAAAGTCTTACATTTTAAGTAGGGCCTACTTCTTTCAATACATTTAATCTTAGTTTGTTAATATTAATATAAAAATTATATGAAAATAGATTTAGATTTTTTCCCCTGGCAAATATTGATGATACAGTAAAACCTATAATGTAGTGTGTGTTTTATGTTAATCATGCAATGTTTAAACAAAGCAGTTAATACTCACCTTAATAATAATAATAATAATAATAATAATAATAATAATAATAATTATTATTATTATTATTAAATAATGTGATTATTATTATTATTATTATTATTATTATTATTATTATTATTATTATTTATTATTATTATTATTATTATTACTACAGTTAACACCATTTCTGTATACCACAGTGATATCAGATATATGCAGAAAACAGTAAAAACAGCAGAAAAAAGTGCTGCTCCCTTGCTCATTCTCCATGACCTTTACTCTATAAAAACGAGGAAATGCACAGGAAAAAATCATTACAGATTCCTCACACCCTGGACACTATTGTATCTTTCTCAACTCACCTTATTGGCAAGCACTACAGAACCCTGTTCACCAGAACTACCAGACAGAAGAGAAGTTCGTTTCCTCAGACATTCACCATCACAAATAACTGACCTTAAATCATATCCAATATGTTCTTTACAAACGTGCTACACCATAATTCATATCTACAAATACTGCATTGCAAGAACAGTAACACATAACTTAATTACATGACCAAATAAACTTGTTTTTGATACTGATATGTGTGGATAATTATTTACAATCAACATGGAATACTGGTGCATGTTTAGAATAAAGTTAATAATTAAACAAAGTGTAGTATGTGTACAAGAAACTGCAAAGCCTTTCATCCCATAGATAGTCCTGTGACAGAAAAAAAAGTACCACAAAGCACTGATAATGTGCAACAGAAATAATAACATTGGAATAACTGCAATAATATAAACCTGGGATTCGCCTTGGGGGCAAAACTATTGTGTGAAATTTTATTATCATTGCTCTGATATAAATTTTAGTAACTGTTAGATTTTGCTTTGTAAGCAGTTCATCTTCTTATGTCAAATCTTTTAATCTTTTTCATCATATCTTTGATGCACTCTGTGGGCTGGTGAGAAAGTGGGTTGACCTGCATACATGTATGTAGATCATGCAAATAAACTATCACACTCCTTTGTTTCATTAGCGCCAGTCTACTTATTTGTGTCTGTTTGTGCTTTTTTAGGGACTGCAATCACGAAAGAGAGAGAGAGACATTTTTGGCAGATTGCATAACCCGCTACACACACACACACACACACACACACACACGCACACACACACACACACACACCACAGAGCATGAACTTGAACTATGAAATGGAACAGGGCAAAAGCCGTGAGCCTGTGATGGACCCTTTTCTCTTTAATTTATTGGTTTTATTTTTTTTTTTCTATTGAGTTGTTGAAAATGCACTAAAAAGTGCAGTGCAAATAAAAGCAAGCCTGGAGATGTGCTAAAATTTTACCTGTCTCTTGAGTCTTCCTTTGTGCCCTTACACACTCTTGGCAAGAAACTACTTATACCCTATTTAGACATACAGTGCCAATGGAAAGTTCAGACCCTTTCATTTTTGTTTTCTTCACATTTTGTTATTTCTTAAACTTATCTTGAAATGGATTGAAATATTTTTCTATTTTTTCTACACAAAATACTCCACATTATTAAAGTAAAAACAAGTGGTTGGAGTATTTTGTAACCAAAATCATAAGGATACCTATAAACGCGATCCAGAGTTCCTGAGTGACTCTGTTAAAAGATGAGTGAGAAATTGAAAATTGAATTTGTTCACATTAATGAGGGTTAGTCTATTATATTTATTATATTATATAAATTTGTAATCATTTAATAGTGTGTGACAAAAATCTAGCCAGCATACCAGAGATTACAAAATCCCTGAGATAACATGAGGAAAAACTTTGAAAGGAACTAGACTCAAAAGAGAACACCTTTTCTGAGTGACACTAGGTAGTAAAGTAAATGCTTCTACTACTCTATGCTTTAATGTCAAACAGTACAGTTAGTGTAGTAGTACAGGAGTCCAAAGAAAGCTTTATCTTACCCACAGCTTTTCCTAGAATTAAAAAGACATTTTCTGGGCTCACTAGTGCAGCAACTGAATAGAGTTTGAAATTTAAAGTTAAAATCCTGATGATGCCACAGTCACCTGTGAGCCAGATGGGAGCTGTGTTCTCCGGATGGAAGGGTTAGCATATTCTATCTCTCTCTTTCTCTGTCTTGACAAGCACAGTCACACCAGCCAATCGTGATTTTTCTGATAGTTATGCCACCTTGTGATAAATTGAAGTGACATGTGATTGAGTCATTACCCTTCATTAACATGTGTCTGTCTTAACTATGCATCTCTCCATACATATACATATATACATTTTTTTTTTTTTTTGGCAGCTATACTTGACATGGGAATCCAGATGAAATTATTAATTCTGCTGAAGACAGCACTTCCAACCTACAATAAGGTCATAAAATGTTCCCTCTGAATGAATACAAAAGGAGAGCTCACTTCACCGTAATGTAACCCATCCTTATTTTTAATAGAACTGTCACGGTGTCCTCGTTTTTCTCCAAACGAAATTTCACTTAATTATGGGATTACACTGGCATGTACCTTGACATGCACACTACCCTGCAGTTTCACAATGGACTGAAATGTTCATGTTCGGCGCATTCTTCTACTCGGATCCAGATTCCAATGTGTCTCCTGCTTTGAGCATTTTTTCCCCCTTTTTATTTATCTATTGGTTTGAAGATGTTTGCTTATTTATTTATTTATGAACTTTTATTTTTAAGATTGAGTTCTAGCCTTCTTAAGAATGACTGAAAATATGCATAATTCCACTGGTTTAAAAGCAATTTCCAGGACCCTGCGTTTGACATGCACATATAGGGAAAAATTACACAGGCATACCTGGATGCCACACTCCATCAGTGTTCCATTACAATAGCAGGTCAGATTCATTCAGTTACTAAAGCTTAGCTATTTTTCTTAGCAATATTTTCTCATTTGACAGGTATATATTTGGCATAGAAAATGCTACATAAATACAAAAAAAATGTTTAATGTTAGTAAACAGATGTTGAAACTGGTTATTTGACCAACAGATAGATTTGACCAATAGTACTCACATTAAGAAATGTTAGTGGAAAATTCTTGTAAATGAAAATATATGGAGTTGCATGACATTTTGTGAAAAAAAGCATTTCTCAAGGACAGAATTAGCAGCAACATCAACAGCTGATGTCTTTTTTTGTTAACAACTGTTTATTGCATTTTTCTTTTTCTAGATTAAGTAGAAACAACAATACAAAACAAATACACAAATAAACAAACAAAAAAGCTTTGTTGATATCGAGACCTCCCACCAACACAAGCCCACCCAACCCTGGTAGACTCCAAAAATAGAATAGAATGAATGATCTATAATAAGAGATGAAATATGAAAAAGGAATAACTAAATCAGTAAAAAAAAAAGAAGGAATAAAAAATTATTTAACTAACTAACTAACTAACTAACTAACTAACTAACTAACTAACTAAATGAATAAATAATAAGCGATGATAATGAAGTCATAATAATAAGCAATAATAAAACAGTTAAAATTAATCTTTCTGTCTTTATTTATTTATTTATTTATTTATGTATCTCATTTTATTAAAGTGGGAAAAACAAACTATATTTAAACAAACAATATTTAATTATGCATACAGTGGGTTCATTGAAAAGCTACTGCAAACCAATCGAAAGATACAGTTGCTCAAATTTACACAAACCACATGTGTCACAGTGCCATGATTTGTGTAAACCAACCAACTCTCTTGTTTTGCTCAGAAACCCATCATCTGTTGTTTATGGTAAACTTCTGCCCCCTGGCTGAAACTCTGGTGCTATGGTTTGATATGCACAGCATGTTTGATGCTAGCCTGGTTATCATCCTAAAGCTCATCAGATTTTATTCTGATCAACTCTGTGATTGCAATCTGGCTTTGGTCTTCCTGTGCAGATTTCAGGTGGGACAATCAGCATCTGCTTATAAGCGCAACAATGGATGGGAATCAATCGAGGAAATAAAAGGAGATGGCCGTGGTGCAACAGATTTCTAGAAGGCATGTGTATATTTTGAAAAAATAAAATGAAATAAAGGAAGGATGCTTTTAAAAATGATGGAATATATATTTTTAATATAAGTCAATTTAAAACCAGTAAACAGAAAGAAATATGATGGACAGTTTGGTGAGAGTAACCATTTTTGTTTAAACAAGGCATATTTTTTTCGACGTACAAATCAACATAAATTCAATAATTAATTAACTAATTACAAGAAATTGCCTTGCACTTCCTACAGCTTCTTTTCAGAAATTTTCCATTTGCTTCTGCCATCTCAGAAAGTTCCAGACAGATTCAATTAAGTCTTTCTTAGAATCAATAGTGTATTACTTAATATGTTTTCTTTAAAAAAATCTATCTATCTATCTATCTATCTATCTATCTATCTATCTATCTATATATATATATATATATATCATCTTTTTTGCTTGCATTTTTCGCACACTATTCTAGCTACCAAGACTTATAAGTATTGCATTAACTTTGCCTTAGCTTTACTTGTACTTTTTACTGGAATCCTATAAGAATCCCTAATACTAAGAATTCATTTAACTGTCTTCACATTTAGATCATCTCCTCCCCTAAAAAGTACTTTCAGTGCAAAAACACCATTAGTTCAAAATAGACAAAAAGCCTCTCTTTTCAGGCATGTTTGAGTGTAAGGAAAGCAAGCCATGCTTTAATCAGCTCTCATCTCGCTGGTAGATATAAGCGTATACATGTCTCCTGAGGCTTTAAGCAGTCTGTTCAAGTCTATGCGCGTGGGCCTAAGAGACACACAAGATCCTAAGGCAAAGCAATGATTGGCTAGTTTCACTGTTGAAATCACTGCAGTCAGGACTGTTCGGGAATAGGAGGGGAAGCAAAGACTAAAAACACTACAAAACAAAAAAAATCTAAGCAGTCATTGAAAATGTTATTTCTTTCTTTCTCTCTCTCTTTCTTTCTTTTTCTTTCTTTCTTATAGCCATTCTCTCTAGCAAGAATTTTGTATTTGCTAAGTAACTGAAAATATAAATGATTATTATAAACATTATTATTGTAACTTGCTTTATTATTATTATTATTATTATTATTATTATTATTATTAAGTAGGCCATGTCACTAATATTTTAAATACAACATTTCTAAAAAGATTTGTTGTGTCCTTGAATTAATGTGTAATTAGATCTGTGTTTTGCAGTAGAAATAATCTACTGCCTATTATAACATAAATTGCAATTTATCTCTTCTAAACAACTCGTGTAGTGTGACAGACCTGAACATCTCCATGTGCATGATGAAGCAATATACACTACAATATATGAAGCTAGAGTATATTGATCAACATGTGACTAAGGTCGGGGCTACAGGTAGCCTAGTAAGCTAAACCCTCCTGAACTCCTCCTGAAGCCACTCATATATGGGGTTTGCATGACCTTAGGTAGACATACAGTAGAGCTACTCCATCAACTTTATCTGGCTCACTGTCTGATTCCAAAAAAATAACTTTTCTTCAGGGACTGCTACATAGCAGGAAGTCCAATTCACACAAACCGGACCAGTAGCATCATGTCAGAGCACCCTGGATGTCCTCTCTCTCTCTCAGGGAACATAAACTGAATGGTAAAGTGCCTCTTTCTGTCACGGTTCCCCACGAGTTTAACACAAGATCTTCACCTTGTCCCTTAAGGTTTTTTCTTAAAAGCTTATGCAAGATGCTGAACTAAAATGGATCCCTTCAAAAACGTTTTTCTTTTTTTTATGCTATCAATTTGCAGGCTTGATGTCACATTATAAGGAATTTGCCTAGGCACTATTTTATGGAGTCTGATCAGTGTCATAATTCACAAATAAATAAAATATGATTCATAAATGCAAAGTAAAAAAACTATTTTAAAATCTTAACAAGATCACGTATTAATGATTTATTTATTTATTCATTGTAGATACGTATTACTTATGGTCATGTCCGTGTTTTTATTTGTAGTATTAATGACTATAAGTATTATTTTATGTAAATGTAAAATGTTTGTTTACATAAAATAATAATCATATTACAGTATTAATAATACCTTGACCCTTCCCGGTCATATTCCAGGCTTTATCACAGGCTTCCATCAAAGTGCATAAAATTAAATACCTGTTAGACCATATTGATTACGTTTTTGTGAACACAATACCTTCTTAATGTAAAAACATTAAAATCAGTAAAATTACTTGATATTCATTTTTTGTGTGTATGTATACACTTTTATCCTTTTCACTTATAAATACTGTGTATTGTTTTGTAGAAATTATAATCACAATCTTGTAAAAAGGTCAGTTTTAGGGGGTCTATGGGGCTAGATTAACCATGTTTTAAGGAAGAGTGGTGAGCTTAACCGCAGTGTAGCAGTTTTTATTCAATTCAATATAATTTTATTTGTATAGCACTTTTAACAATGGTCACTGTTGCAACGCAACTTTACAGAATCAAAAAATTAATTTTGGAAATGTGTATAAAATGTGAGAACATATGTATGAATTAAAATGATCTGATTGCCCCTGATGAACAGTAGGAAGAAACTTTGACAGATATTAGGTTTATCTTCAACCATACACTCAAATTTACAATTGTTGTCTTTGTTTGAAATTGCAGTTTTGAAATAAAAAATGCATTTGTGAATTGAAGAATAGGGAAATCTTAAAAATGCACACAAATGCAAAATTACGGTGGCCGAGAAGTGCAAACCAAAATAACAAAATCGAAAACAAAATAACACATTTAAAAACAAAATAACAAAATGAAAGCAAAACTGAAAACAAATTAACAAATTCAAAATCAAAATAACAAAACCAAATACAATATAACAAATCAGAAAACATAACAAATGCAGGAACAAAATACCAAATGAGAAAACACAACAACAATTCACTCAAAAAGGAAAAGGTAGGTATAGTTCGCAAATTAAATTCTTATTGCTGATTGGATGAGACATCTGTCACTCAAGACATACAAGAAGTACAATCAAGTGAAGTCAGAATAATTTTTAAAGCGCATTTAACACAACCTAGTTGATCAAAGTGCTGTATAATCCTAAAATACTGAAATGAATCCCTAAATTAAAATACATCTGAATGTCCGTGTGACTGCAGTACTTTATACATACGTACTATATTTTCAGTGACTCGTCCAATCAGCGATAAGAATCAACAAGCCAAAAAAGGTAGGTGTGGTTTGAGAATGACATTATTACCGCTGATTGGACGAGACATCTGCCACTAAAGATCAGCAATAAGAATTAATTCGCAAACCACACATAGGCTTGTTGATTCTCACCGCTGATTGGACAAGACATCTGTCACTCAAAATACACAGGAAGTACTGCAGCCACACGGACATTTAGATGTATTTTCATGTAAGGATTTATGGCAGTATTTTAGGATTATATATTACTTTGGTCAACTAAGTTGTGTTAAACGTGCTTTAAAATTATTCTGACTTCACTTGATAGTACTGCTTGTATGTCTTGAGTGACAGATGTCTCATCCAATCAGCGATAAGAATTTCATTCGCAAACTATACCTACCCTTTCCGGTTTGACTGAATTATCATTGCGTTTTCTCATTTGGTATTTTGTATCTGGATATCTCGTTGTGTTTTCTTATTGTTATATTGTTTTAGGTTTTGTTATTTTGTTTTTTGTTTTTGTTATTTTGTTTTCTGTGTTGTTATTTAGTTTTCTGTGTTGTTATTGTTTTCGGTTTTGTTATTTTGTTTTGCACTTCTCGGCCACCGTACAAAATACATTTGTGAATTGCGCGACATTTATTTGTTAATTACATAATACATTTGTGAATCACATAACTTTCTTATATTGATTACTAAATACATTTGTGAATCATGTCACATTTATTTTTTATTTATGACATTGATCTGATGCCATTGTAATCTGGTTCTATAAAAAACCTGAAAGATACAGTATCTTTCCATTTAGACCTAGTAAGGCTGTGGGCGCACTACACAACTTTCACAATCCTAAAAGATTCTGAAAAGACTGGGAAAATACACTAACTGACTGGCTTCCGCAGTTTTTTTTATGACGACTCTAAAATGGTGGATCATACACTTAATGACTGCGCCAGATGAGGGATTATAGACTACATGACTTGTCACTCCATCTAAAGCCAACTGAACACACCAAACTCTCACAACTGTTCTGAGAGCAAGAATACACTTTCAAGAGTAAACTTTTCACCATCTGTGCTGAGAAAGAAAAAAAAAGGAAAAGAAAAATGTTGAAGATCCTGAATCTGAAAACTGTAGCTTTTTTTTTTTTTCACTTATTTTTAAAACCAAAATAATTCATGTGAATCATTGTGTGTTCATTAAGCTACTTATTTATATAAGATGGTTAGTAGAAAGTAAAGATGTTGTGCCTGTATTGAGCTTGGGGAAGCTCATTTAAAATTTTTGGTGCTTTTATCATGCTACTGTAATAGTGCTCCACCCCTAAAAGCACCATGCTTAACCCTGCTTTCAGGCTAGTTTAAGTTTATTTAAAGGTTACACATTTTCCATGAATTTGCCATGCTCTTCATGTATAATAATACATAACAAAATAATAATAATTTTATTTATTATAATTAAATTTTTTATTTAATATAATAATAAATTTTTTTTCTTCATTTTTTCATTTAAGCACAAAATCAGCTATTATGCTTTTTTCATCTTGGTTTTAGGAACAAACATTAAAAGGTTTTTAATTTTATGATTTATGACTTGATATATAAAAAAAAATGAACCAATGATATACTGATTATCCTGCATGTGATCCTACCTTCTCTTTGTTCACTGGCATTGTATATTCCCAGGTAGAGTCAGTGATCACTGTACAGACAATGTCCAGCGTCTGCCAGACAATGTCTAGGGTCAGCTCTGAAAAAATTAAACGTGCTTAATATGCTCACTCATGTTGGGAGGTCTCGGTCTGTTCTCCTCACACACTTGCCGATTTGAGTCTGTACTCCTCATACATTTACAGATTGCTGTGCAGCAACTTGTGCCGACTAGCGCAGACTAGCATGGAAACATGAATCCTATACTGTACAAAATACAAAAATCTAAAGTCATGAAGTCTATTCCCAGCTTAAGGAACAACTGTATGACCTGCATAGTATGCACAAAAAGGTATCAAGGCGATTCTCACCACTCTAGATACATTAACATAACATTTAAATAGTAAAACAAGACTAATTACATTTTTTCTGACACAAGCATTTTTACATAAACAGTACATAAAAAGTTATATCAGTATCCAAAAAGTTAAGTGAAATTAGAAGAAACAAATTGTATTAATTATTGTGCCTTAAAGGGTCTAAGATGGGGTGTTGACAGGTGGCAAGTAAATGTTTGCTCAAATTCATTGTCAAAATAAGAATGCCATAACTCCATGACCACCATTGTGCTTTTTCACTACAAGTACACTACCGTTCAAAAGTTTTAGAACACTTGCAAATTTCTTTTTTGTTTTGTTTAGTGATTTATTTTCTACATTCT
>JAQMYJ010000033.1:27499126-27514410 GCA_030014305.1 Clarias laeviceps
GAGATTAATGCATTTTTTGGACGCCTTCAGCATTCCTTTACAATGTAGAAAGAAATAAAAATCAGGAACCATCATGGCGTTAGAAAGTGACCCCAAACTTTTGAACGGTAGTGTACACAATGCAAAACATTACATTTGAACAAATTGGTAGAACTAAAATGGTAATGTTTAACTAATACTTTCACAATTGTAAGATTATACTGAAGCAAGTTATTAATAATCCTACCCTTAAATTACACACCTTATTCTAATTAACCTGCCAATAGACAAATAAAGCTTCAATTCATAAAAAAATCCTAAAAAGTATGTTTAATCTTATGTTTGGTTTATTGCAATCATTTCTTACAAAATACTAGGCAAATTTTACTACATATTAAATATTTTGCTATATTTGCTAATGTGGAATCTTTTGCAGTGCACTACCTTTGTTTGTGATTTATTAAAACAGCAAATGTGTACAAGCCAAACCAATCATGCTTAGTCATGCACAAATTAGTAATTATTTAGTATTAACCAGCAAATTACACCGGCAGCAGCATGGAAATAAGAATCTTACAGATGTTTCTGTTTAATTTCATTGGGAAATTCAGCAGCTGAACCAAAATAATAAACAAAATATTTTGTTTAAAAGGCTACGTTAGTTAAGGAAGTAAAACATAATTACAACCAATGAAAAACCAAATCACATTTATCTGGTATCCAAAATATGTATAATATATATTTTTTTAACCCCAGAGGTCAAAACTTTACATTTACTCAGCTGACTGGGCCTTTAAAGAGCTTGGAAAATTCAGAGAAAAA
Source organism: Clarias laeviceps (assembly GCA_030014305.1). NCBI lineage: Eukaryota > Metazoa > Chordata > Actinopteri > Siluriformes > Clariidae > Clarias > Clarias laeviceps. Next base: position 27,499,928 of record JAQMYJ010000033.1, read on the forward strand.
TGTCATAGCTTTAGAAGATTCTGATTGACATCATTTGAGTGTGCCTCTGGATGTACTTTGTTTGACATTATGGAAAATCAGACAAGACCTCAGGAAAAAAACAAAAAAACAAATCTAGTTCATCCTTGGGAGGTACCATACAGTACCATATTTATCTGTACAAACAATATTATTCAAGTATATACACCATGGGACCAGACAGCCATCATACCGCTCAGGTAGGAGACACATTCTGTCTCCTAGAGATGAAGGTACTTTGGTATGAAAAGTACAAATCAATCCCAAAACAACAGCAAAGGACCTTTTGAAAGCACAGGAGAAGACAGGTACAAAAGTATCTATATCCACAATAAAACAAGACCAATAACAACATAACCTGAAAGGATGTTGAGCAAGAAAATGGCCACTGCTCCAAAACCTCCATGAAAATGCCAGACTGTAGTTTGCAGCTGCACACGGGGACAAAGATCGTACTTTTTGGAGAAATGTCCTCTGGTCTGAAGAAACAATAGTTGAACTATTTGGCCTTAATGACCTACATTGTGCAAAAAAAAAAGGGGGAGGCTTGCAAGCCGAAGAACACCATCCTAACCATGAAGCATCGGGTGGCAGCATTATGCTGTGTGGTTGCTTTGCTGAAAGAGGGATTGGTGCACTTTACAAAATAGATGGAATTATGAAAAAGTAAGGTTATGTGGATATACAGTATTGAAGCAACATCTCAAGACATCGGTCACAAAGTTACAGCTTGACTCCAAATTGTTCTTACAAATGGACAATGACCCAAAGAATACTTAAAATTTTTTGGCAAAATGGCTTCAGGACAATAAAGTTGGGGTACTGGAATGGCCATCACAAAGCCTTGTACTCAATCCAGTAGAAAAAATAAGTATGTGTGTGTGTGTGTGTGTGTGTGTGAGCAAGGAAGCATACAAACCTAACTCAGTTACACCAGTTCAGGAGGAATGGGCTAAAAGTAATGCTAAAAGCAACTTATGTTAAGAAGCATATGGAAACCCAAGTTAAACAATTTAAAGGTAATTTTCTCAAATATGAACCAAATATGTAAACTTTGGAGACAATGAGAATGTCATGAAAGAAATGAAAGCTGAAATAAATCTTACTCTCTATTATTATTCTGGCATTAGACATTCTTAAAATAATTGGCTACAAAAGCCAGTAACTAACAACACCCTTTAAGTATCACACATGTTCAGAAGCCCATTTGCTATGTAATGTCATACTTACAGTATATCTTGTTTCTGATAGCGAGGATGGAAAAAGGAGGAACCACAACTGATGTCAGTGCAGCACTTTTCACACACTTCTTGAGCAAATCACTGTGCATGGTGTCGATGAGGCACCTGAGAGCTGTTGATAATTAGTTAGAGGAATAAAAAACAAAAGAACCATACAGAAGGTGCCACAGGATACACAGCACAGCTGTGCACAGCATAAAACGAGTTACCATCTGGCAACCGGCATCATCTGAATATAAAACTATATGAAATGCAACTTCTAAATAACTGTAAAAATCTTATTGCGTACTGATAAACTAATAAAATACCAAATGCACCAACATTTTTCAAGAATAAATGCAAGTTTGCAAATGCATTTTTTTAACACTCACTTAACACTACAGTATATTGTGATGTGTGTGTGTGTGTGTGTGTGTGTGTGTGTGTGTGTTTGTGCATTGTTTTTGTGTTGATGAATAGTTCACACAAAACAATAAGGTAAATTTCATGCTCTTCCTAATAAACCTGGCGTGTCCATTTGATTGTACTGGGGATTTATTGAAAAAGTATAATTTTCCAATTTACCTTGGCAGATGTTTAGAGACACAAGACAACACCACAGTGTCAGCATTTTATAACAAAAAAGAGAAGAGGTCACAAATAATAATTAACCTAGCTAACATTCCCCTAAACGTGGGCAAGCTTCAAATCAGTCTTCTTAGCTGCAGGCGTGCTATACTAATTCAAAACTGTCCTCGTCTTTTCTCTTACTTTCTCATGCGGCATGCGGCATGTGGGTGGCATTGCATACTGTAGTCCTCGTTTCAAACATAGCATCTTGATCATATTGATTTAGTAGGATGTGCTCCCAAATATTGCACCCAAGTCATATTTTTACAACTCGGGTTTTATGGGCTTGATGTACATTTTGTGCTGTTGCACATTTGTTAATTAATGTCTGACACAAGGCAGTATATTTCAGCAAGAGAATTTACGAAGGGTCAAAGTTCATGCGCAAGGCACTCTTTGAAATTAGTTTTTTTAATATTATAGCTGCAATGATACATTTTTTATAAAGTAAAAGGACATGCAAAGTAATTATTCCTTATTTACAAGTTGCTAAATAAATTATTGACTTATTTAAAGTATCACACAATAGGAAGTTTTTTAATATACTTTCTATATACTTTGTGTATGTCCTAAATGTGTAAGAAAACTTTAAGCTACAAGTTATGGGGAAAAACTTCATATCATATTACACCTCCAGGTCTTGGGTTTGATTCCCTCGTTGGTATGTGTGGAGTTTGCATGCGTGTGTGAAAGTTGTGAGAGCCTGCCACGGTTGTACAAATGGGAATAAATACAATGGTCACCATTGGCCTCAACGGTCCCTAGTTGTACTACAGAAGTTGTTGGATGGATGGATACTACACTGTACTGCACAGAGACTGAAGCATTCTTTGCTTAAACCTGGTGCTGCCTTTCTCTTTCTGTCTCACAACACAGCTTTGCACAGAATGCCTGTCAGTTAGGAGATACACTGCTGCACAGTAGCACCACATCAATCTAGCATGTTTTTTTTTTAACCGCTGTCTTTCCAAGGTCAGCTAAAAGCAGCAGTTCCTATGGTTTTGGGGATGCACTTTTTCCTTGCTTTGTATGGGGAAAATGCAGTAATAAATAAATCACTCAAATTGGCTCTTTTGGTATTGTAGGCACAACACACAGTACTCTGGCACATGCATGGTTTCCTTGCTTCACCAGTCAGCCTCCGAGAGCAGGTACACCCTGCAGACTGTTTTTTTTTCTACAATTTACAACAAACAGATATTGACAGACCTTCTAACTCTTTATTTTTACATGCTCATCTGTTACTCCTGTTTTCACAGCACACAAACTGTGCAAGCACACAAAGCTAAAAGATTTTTAGCCATTGCCGAACCATGGGGACACATGTGGGTATAAACACATTGCATTCTAAAAATGACTCAGACACACACACACACACACACACACACACACACAGTTTAGCCTTTTCCTTTTTGTTAGAAAATTCTGATATTTACTGGAACTCTTCTGGTAAATAAACTCCCACAAAGACACAGCAAGTCCAATGCAAGTACATTACTGGGGAAGTTTTTTTAACAAATGTTTTTCAGATAAAAGACTGTAGGGCTGTAACAAGAATGCAAATTCACACTCTGAGAGATCCTCAACATCACATCACTCAAGCAAGAATCTGCACTATCATTTATTTATTGTTTCACCTTGCTCATGATACTGTATTTTTTACAAACATTCTGTCTGTATTTGCCAAGACCTAAACAAACTACTAGCTGAATCGAAACCCCTGTGATCCAGACCAGGCAGTCACTAATACGAACTGATGCATGTTTGTGTTAATTAAATTGAATTCAATTCAATTTCATTTATATGAATTTATATAAATGAAATATCACAAAACAGCAATATAAAAAAATTATGGTAATGAATGTGAAATGTGTGTGAAAATGTGTACGAATTAAAATGATCAGATTGTCCCATGAACAAGTGGAGGGTGATGGCAGCAAAGAAAAACTCCCTGGTAATAGGAAAAAACCCTGAGTGGATCCAGACTCAACAGGGAACTCATCCTCATCTGGGTGATATCAGATAGCAGAGATTGATCTGCAGCCATACTGTGTGTCAGGAAGCTGGAAGTTCGGTATAACAGGAAAGGTCTTTAAGTTAATGTGGAGTCCACTTTCGTTATTGGAGGCTCAGATACAAAACTGTATCAGGCCTGGACTCATCCAAGATAATGAATGAATGTGGTCTTTATTTGACAGCTTGCTTTCACCCCAATATGAAAACCCTCCTGCTGGCATGACTTTTTATTGTGTCCTGCAGGAATACTAGTCTCAGACAGATGCCTCTATGAATTAAAAAAAAAATAATAATAATAATAATTGTGCACATCTTAAATCTATATCTGTATCGGTGTCTATTTTGAGCACATGATGCGTTCAATCTTAATGATACATTTGTATTTTGTTACATCCCTACTTGTTATACCTGGTTTATGCTTCATCTGAAAGGCGAGATGAATTTTGGAAAGCCATAAGCATTTATGCGCAGCACAGGATAGGGACCTTAACTGTCCACCCAGAAAGGAGAGCAGGCTAGTAAATAGCCAGGAGTATATGAAGGAACACATTTTATTATTGTTTGTTCCAATAAATTGGCAGTGCTTCATTTACAGCAGCATTTAGTAGACGCTGGTATCCAGATTACCTTGCAAAAGTGCTTTGCTGTCTCCATCAGAAAAATATCCTCATGCTAGTCTAATAGGTCAGGGTCTAAGCATACCATCAAGCTAAACCGTTTTCTGAGAAAAGTTACTACAGCGAGAGCTTTAACTGATATAAAAGCAAAACAATATTAGATTACACAGTCTAATAGGAGAGCATTTGTGTTTATTTTTACTTTTAGCTTGTTTAAAGCAAAACAATTTAGCTTGGCTCTTTTTTGTATGCCTCTTTTCTGACTGGTCTTGTATTTTGACTTGTTAATGCTTGTATATGCTTAATCTTTAAAAAAAAAAAAAAGCTCTTTATCATGAACTTGACCACTCATCTGACTTTGCAAAGCCGTGCTTTATATAAGATGTAGTGCCTTTCAGGGGTAAGAATAAATTATCTTTTGGCTGAATAATAATAATAATAATAATAATAATAATAATAATAATAATAATAATAATTACATCCATACAGTATAATACTACTACTACTACTACAAACTCTCTCCTTTTAGACTTTTGAGAGAACCAACCAGTTTATGAAGGAACATTCAGTCATATGAGCTTTTTATTCATGTATTCAGCCATAAACGTTCCTCTATGAGTCACATATCATCCCTGAGTAAGGAATATGTGGAGCAGACTCTTTATGTCTTCTGTCTAAGCTAAATTATATTTAACACGGCCTTACGTTCCTGAATATTTTACACTGCTGATCAGTCCGATGGAAATGAAGGATAATTGAACCAATAAATCAAGTGCATGTTTACTAAAGTTGTTTGTGCTGTGGGCTTGTGGCTTAGGTAAACACAGACACACACATGCTCTCTCACACACATTCCCGCACACTCTCAATTTTTCTTTTGATGCAGAGTCTGACGCAACTGTCTTAACTGTGTGATTTATTATTGCGCACTAGACTATTACCAGGATTTCAAAGTAGAATTCACAACAAGGGCATCTATTATGAATTATTAGTCGTTTCTATTATTACATCATAGAATTTCGGCATATAAAACATTAATCATGTTGCCACGATATAGAATTCTCATCCCACATTCTCAATTAAATTTTCCATGAGTTAATAATGTTAAACAATTTCCAGGTCTTCTCATTTTCTTCATGGGTGGCAGTGGCTATTAAATGGTGTGTTGGAGTCTCTCTGTTTTTTAAGACCTATAAGCCTGCTTCAGCGGAGCTGATCATGTGTTTGAGAGAGAATGGCTTCTCACACTCTATAAACAGCAGTAAATCTCATTCATTCCATACATCAGGGGTTGACAGCAGGCGTTCAGGACTCTGGGTGCACTATAGCACTTGAAATATGTTTGGAAAAATTACCATAATTCAGTAGCAGAAGTTTTCCAAACAGGAACCATGGTGGTGTGTATAGATGGTTCCCTGTTGTGGCACTTATGTAAATGATTTAGCTGAAGAAAGGGAATTTCAACGATTTACTTTCTCTTGTCTGATTAGTGAAGTGATGATTTGTTGTTTCTATGATGAAAAAATAATTTAAACATGCCATAACAGCAACTATGTGTTCATTTTGCAATTCAGATTTAAAGCTTCCATGGGGTAGTCACTGCTGGAAAGAGTTCTGTTCTGTTGCTTTTGCTAGATGTTGATTTCTTGTTATTGGTGTAAATGTATGAGGTCATTTACCCATTTTGAAACTTTGTCCACTGTTATCTATCTATACAGAGTGTGTAAGCACATTTCCCTGTGGTGTTGAGGCCAACTATTCATCGCAAATCCAATTGGTTAAATATTGCTGTGTTATGTAATTATCCAAGAAGTTGGTTCAATCATGACATTCAGTATTTGGAGAAATCACGATTACAATGTTTAAGCAATATATTTAGACAAGTGATCTAGATGTGATATTTGCCTGCAGACACCAAGGTAAGAACTAACATGCATGTTTACTTAAAGTTAAAAGTCTTTAAAAGAATATAAAATATACTGTATGTGTGCACACACATGAGGGTGCTTAAAATCTGTATTAGTGTATGAAAAAAATGGAAAATATTTCCCAGATATAACCCTGGGTGACTTGGGGTAAGAAATTCTGCCCATTTCTTCTGTATATATATATATACACACACACACACACACACACAATGGTCAAAACCTAATGTCATCATTCTAAGTGTGTTCTAGAATTTTGCCATCTGATCAGTAATTTTTTGTCCAGCCAGTTGTTGTGAATTTGCAAATGTTGCTGTCTCCGAAATGGTTCATCTTAAATACCAACTGAGATCTTCAGTGAGACAAAATGTGTAAAGTTTAATGCTTCAAGCCCTTTTCCCTTCATTTTGAGTGAAATTTGGTTCTTATGAAACGTCAACAGTGATTAATCAAAGTCATTGTTAGTGTTCTAACAAATGAGAAGATTCTAGTGGCAGCTTTTTCACCCCAAGATTATCAATCATCTTTTTTCCTGGTAACGGCTTGCTTTAGCCATCACTGTGCCTGGGCATTACACTAAGCGTCCAAGCTCCTTGACAATATGATGAAGAGAGGAGCTTTGAATTAAAGTGAAGATTGATCGCTTTCAGGTAGCGTTGGTTTCCATCGGTAATGTATCATAGCTGTCACTCGTCCCTGTGTTAGCATTAACTGGGACATGTGGAGGTTCACTGTTGCTTCTCAATTGCTAATCTACTCAGGCAGCGCTCAGCTCACATTTTATTTACTCCCACCCTTCTGCACTGTTTATGCTGAGGTACATCCTGATGATGTTCAGGAAATATTCTAGCCAATTATGAGACATTTATGGGACCAGCATGAGAATTTCTAAGCATGACAGAATTTGACAGAGGCTGTTAAAATTTGCTGGAATTCTGTGTGATTTTTGCTCTTTTGGCATTTACTATACTGAATATTATTGTGAACACACAATTGTTAATGTCATCCAAGATTTATTTTGTAATGAAAATTTGAGTTCATGTTTTTAATCTTTGTTAATTGTCATGTTGATTGTTTTCACGTTGGTTAATTGTCTGTTACACAAAATGTCATTTGACTACCCACTGATGGTGCTTCCAGCAAGCACTTTCCTCATCAGTATCTAAAGAGACAGCGATGCATCTATGCAATAACCATAATGCACACTATATACCACATTCAAAATCGCAGAACTGCTGCACTGCTCATTTTCCACACAACCGTAATGACTTGTGATCAGTTGCTTGATATCTCGCAATGTCATGTTTTTCCAGCAGGGGAAAACCAAACTAAATCAGTTTTATCCATAAATGCCACCATGTTATGAAATAAAACAAAAGAGTAGTCTATCACGTGACTATATTATTTTATATAGAAACAAAAAAAAGGGTTTGCTGTACCCTAAAACTAATCAGCGACTGATGTTTCACTTTAAATGCAAGAAAACAAATAATACAAACAAAACAAATTCTAATTATTAATATAATACATAATCACTTCTGTTCTGACATGAAACTAATCTACTGAGTGTTCACTTTATTTATTGAAATCTTTCAATCAAAACTCACCATCATTTATTACTTATTAAAACCGGTTCATAATATTATTGCATATAGTGGATAGGGACTAAAATAATAAACACCATAGGGATCTTTGTGCAGAATGCATAAATTGCTTAACCATGCATCATTGTTCAATGAGATTATATACTACTGAGATCAGGGAGTGTTTATCTCACCCTCATTGTGATTTCAACTCACAATGAGTGATGTTTAAAACATGATACTTGTTATATGCAAAAGGAAAAAAATATTGAAAAGGCCAGCTCCGAATGGGTAATCTTTGCCTGAGGGCTTCAGGTATCTTTCCAGCATCTCCGACATCATTAAGGTGGCTTGGTGCAGAGGAGGGAGTGTTTCAAAATGGTGTCAGGGAATGTATTCATTGCTCCGGGGTGCAGGGACAAACAGTCCTCACTTATTCGAGGGAGGTGCCGTTTGTTTGGAATGAAGTAGTGCTGAATGTGACCTTTGTCATTGTGGTATAATTGAGTCGCTGCAGAAAAATAAAACCTTATTTTTGTTTTGAGCTACTGTGAGCCACTGGCTGACATTCAAATGTCTCTCAGTGTTTAAAACATCTTGCAAGTCCGCATGGAAAACACCACACAATGATTCAGCCTTTTTAATAATACAAGCACCATGCCTGTGCCCTCTGCCAAAATATCACCAGAATGTAATTAAATATTAAGTTATGATAGATTACTTAGTTAGACATGCTGGGTAGAACAAGCCTGACACCTAAGTGGTAAAAAGATTTCTTTGCGCATATTTTTAGAAGCATTCAGGACTGATTTGTAGTTAATGCTGTAAGCAATGTACTGTGGACATAAAAGAAAAGTTTCGAGTGGAAGGGAAGGCTTGACAGATTCCTCTTCTGTACTTTATAATGCAATAATGTTTGTATTTTTAGAACTTCCCCACTTAGTTTTCATCCACAATCTCTCGCTTAATGCAGCACCCAGAGGTTAAAATAACATCCATTTTGCGCTCTAACAAAAGAGGAAAAATATACAGTATATGCTTGTGGAAATAATGTGATTTTGTTCAGTGGTGAGATCTAAAAAGAAAAAAGGATTTTGTTTATCAAAAGTACATTAATTCTCAGAGATATTGAAAAAGAATTATGGCCTGAGTTACGTAAAACTATTAATAAGTATGGTGAATAAAACAGCTTTTATTGTACAGTATGAACATTTAAAGTATTTAGTTGAGTTACCATTGTTTTTAAAGCTGCAGTGAGGAATTTTTGGTATGTAAAGAAAAAAAAGAAATATATTGAATTATGGCAGGAAATAGTAGGATGACATTTTTCAATCACCTTTGCAAAACGGTATAGTAATTTACAGGCGAAAAACAGGTTTCAGTTTTTTTTTTTTAGATATGCGACAGATCATACGTCATATATTCCCCCATAATGAGCCAATAGTAGTAAACCAGGTGATGACCATTTGCTAGATATAACACTGTTAGATTAGCCCTAACATAACACTGCTACCTGGAAGCAGAACAAAGCTTGCTGTTAACCAGTCAGACTATACCCCTATCCTCACATAAAGGTGCAACCTGAGGTTGTTGACTATATACTATATTAAAAGTCACATCATGCAGCCAGTGGGAAAGAGGTTCCTCTGCAGGTTAGCTGGGCTTAATCTCTCTGATAGGGTGAGGAACTCGACAAGCCAGGAAAGCTTCAGAGTAGAGAGGCTGTTCCTTTGAATTAAGAGGAACCTGTGGTTTGCTCCCAGTTGGCTCTTGGTACAGCTGTACCAAGGATGCAAGTCCCACTGGATGCAGACCCCAGGGCGGACTCAGGAGAGATTATATGTCACAGTTGGCATGGGGATGACCTTTTGTCAGCTGTCTGCCTTTGCAACCACCATGAGGAAATGTGGGGGGAAAAAAATAATGAATGAATGTTCTTTCACCTCTAGTACCTGCCGAAGTGTTCACCTCCTTCGCCTTTTTTTACAGTACATTTTGTAGAAATACAATCTAAAATTTAAATTAGGATCTAAAAATGCCCAAATGTTTTATCCTATTGCTTTAATAAAATATAACATGTTGTGGAACATAAAGTGCTTTAATAATGTGTGTAAATGTAAAGAAAAAAATAAGCTTTGCTTGAAAAATGCTCCATTAAACAGGTAAAAAAATTATAAAAATCTATGATCAAATGTTTTTGTTCATGATAATTGTCCTTTATTTAAGGAGCCTAAAATAATAAATATAAAAATAATAAACATTAATAATAAATATAAAAATAATAAACATTAATTTCAAAATAAGATATGTTATCTTTGAACAGAACCACTCAATCTCTGTGTTCCAGTTTGTTTTCCTCGTCACCATCTCCGTGATTCTGTGGTGTGTGGTCGTCGCTACCTCCTGGTACCTCAACGCTCTTTGTTCCCACAAAAGAAACAGTAAACTAACTGTTCGTACACGTCACCCACTCAGCCAAAGTGACTTTAGAATTACCTGAAAAGGAACTGCATCTCGTAAACCTGCCGTGATTTCCACATCTGTAAATAAACATTACTCATCCTTGTACTTACCATCTTGTTTGAGTCCGTCTTTGTTACAGTTTACAGATCTGTATATACAGTAGGCTGTTTATTGAAGACTTTTTAGTCTTCAGAACTTCTCATTCATAGCAGGGAGTTCAGTCTTTCACAAGTAATTCATATTACAATAGCAATAATAGAAAAAAGTGTTTTTCTTGTCATTTATTTCATGACAAATATTTTCCAACTGTATTTAGTGACATCAGACTTCTTAATAGCCCAGTCAGTGTACTGTTTTTGTGAGTGTGATTTACTAGGCAATTCTTACACAGAAGGTGTTCTATGTCAGAGAAGGCCTGCGGGTGGCAAAAAATAATAGGATAATGGTGCTATTTGCAATTCTATTTTAATTATATTACTGAAAGATTGACCAATTTTTAAATGTAATTTTAAACCCCATATCGCTTTTCCATCAAACACAACCTACCAAAACTATTAATGTTGTTCAAAAACAAACAAAACAAGACAAAAAAAAAAAACCTAAAAAACTTGTGAGTGGCTCTCATTAGGGGAGTTGAGGCACAATGCATGAACATGCAATACAAACAGCAAAATGAGTACTTTGACTATGGCTAGGCTATAAACTAAGATTAATGCTGATGATAATAATCAAGTGAATTAAATACACCAGGAGACCAAACAAAGACAACAAAAGCATTTACAACGGAGAAGATCACAAACATAAGACAAAATGTACCAAAATAAAAGAAATGTACTGTTCTGTATGCCACAGTATACTGTAAAGTGCACTTCCTTCTCCCGGCTCCCTGTACAGCGAATATTCGTTAAGGGAACTTTCCTTTACAGACGTTCTACCATTTGGGACATGCTGCCACATCATCAATGCAGACATGACTTCCACTGTATTTTACCCTATAATGTAAGCATCACGGGTACCTGTTGTTTCTACTGTGGAAATTTTACGCTACAAACGTTAAATATTGAATATTTATTAAAACAAAAACTCATAGTATTACAGAATTAACATTATTGAAATTGTGTACAATCATGAACAAATCATTTTATTAGATGTCAAATACATATTATGTCATCCTCAATAATAAAGATAATAAATATATAAATGCCTTTTTGAGCTCCATTTTTTTTTTTTAGTTTTCCTGAGAGGAGCAATGACCTTATGGGAAATTTTGCATGGCGAAATGATGAAGCATTGTTCACTTGTTCCGTACACTGTTCACAGTTCCCTTTGAAGTGATCAGTTTTGCTCGCTGCGGTTTGGAATCATACTTAACTTAACATGGCTTAACACCTCTGCAGTCTACTTTGCATGGGACTACTTGCTGATTGGAATGCAGTTTGACTTTAAATACACAAACTAATGGGACACAAATACAGAACAACAGGACAATAAGACAAGTAAAGTACATGTTGGGAATCAAACATCACCATAAAAGTCTTACAGAACACAAAAGGCATAAATAAAAATCAGGAAAGACCATGGATTTAGAAGGTGTGTCCAAACTTTTATTTAGTCCAACACTGTTTAGTTCTGAAGGTTATATACATGTACTGAAAAAGGCTTAAAACTGATATTAAATGAACTACAGTATACTTTGGGCAAGTCAAAAGTTAGGACTCCCCTTCTACTGTATGAATGACACAAGTAATTGTTCAAGAAATTGCACAACTTTATGTCGTTCATAAAACAATTGCTTAAAGGTAGATTATTTCACTTATAATTTACTATATCACTATTCTAGTGGGTCAGAAATTTACATACGCTTAGCTCACCATGCCAGCTTGGAAAAATCCAGAAAATGATGCCATGGCTTTAGAAACTTCTGATAGGCTAAGTAATATCATTTGACTTAAATGGAGCAGGTCATCTTTGTTTGACATCATGAGAAAATCAAAAGAAATCAGATAAAGCCTTTAATAAATATGGCTCTTAACAAGTCTGGTTCATCCCTTTGGAGCAATTCCCAAATCTCTGAAGATACCACATTCATCTGTACAAACAATTCTTCACAAGTATAAACACCATGGGACCTCACAGCCATCATATTGCTCAGGAAAGAGATGTATTCTGTCTCCTTAAGTTGAATGGAAGTACAGATCAATCCCAGAACAACAGCAAAGGATCTTATGAAAAAGCATCTCAACAGTAAAATGAGACTGATATCAACATAACCTGAAAGGATACTCAGCAAGGATAATCAACTGCTCCATAGCCTCCATAAAAAGCCAGACTAAGGTTAGATGTCTGGAGGAAAATGAGAAGGTTGAAAAACACCCTCCCCACCGTGAAACATGGGGCAGCTACATCATGTTGTGGGGTGCTTTCCTGCAGGGCCACTTGGTGCAAAAATTAATGGTGTCAATGAAGTTAGATTTTGTGGATATACTGTATTGAAGCAGCATCTCAAGACATTAGCCAGGAAGTTAAAACTTGGTCTCAAATGGACAATGACCCTGAGCATGTTTGAAAAGTTGTGGCAAAATGGCTTATGCACAACAAAGTTTTTGAGGTATTGGAGTGGCCCTGACCCCAATCCAATAGACAATTTGTGGGCAGAACTGAAAAGGCCTGTAGGAACACAAACCTTACTCAATTCTGTGAGGAGGAATGGGCTTAAATTCAAGCAACTTATTGTTAGAAGCTTGTGGAAGGCTAAGTCAAATGTTTGATCCAAGTTAAACAATTTAAAGGAAATGCTAGAAAATATTAACTAAGTGTATGTAAACTCCTGACCCACTGGAAATGCGATAGAAAATAAAGAAATAATAAATATATATATACATAACACATATGGCATTAGGTAATTAAGTAACAATAACAACAACAACAACAACAACAAACAAGAACAGTACTTGCAAGTGTATTTTGAAAACCAATTAAGCTCTATGATGAAACTACCTCTCATTAAGACCATCAAAGGAAAGCAAGAGCAAAACTTACCCCTGTTGCAGAGGAGAAGTTCATTTAGACTATTGAGCCTCAAAAATCACAAATTAACAGCTCCTCAGATTAGAGCAATTGTGATGGCTTTACAGAGCATTAGTAGCAGACACATCTCAATATCAGCCGTTCAAAGGAAATTATTGCATGTGTTGGTTTACAATGTAGGAAGAAATAAAAATCAGGAACGACCATAGAATTAGAAAGCGTGTCCAAACTTTTGACAGGTATACAGTAAACTGGTACAAATGCATAAGGATGTGCAGGAGCAAGCATTTTACAGTCCTCTGCTCTAATGTTAATGTTTGTGTTCAGCTTTGACTTTCTTCTAATGTGTAAAGTGGAAACTGAAATTTTAAAGTTATCCTAAGGGCATAGGCAAGTGTAAGTGAAGGGTCACGCACTCCCGAGTGGATGCCATTAGAGCAATAGATGCATAAAGAAGCGAGTACTGGATTGGACACTACAATCTCCCCAAAGGAAAATGGGTGAAAAAGAAGTTGCTTTAGAAAAAAGGGGAGTTTTTTTTATGATATTTTATTTAATTTATGACCCTGCTGCATTTTGCAGAGGTTTTAGTGCAGACAGACTCTTATAGTGCAGAATATTTTACTGATTTTCTCTTTACTGTTCCAATTTTGGACAATTTAGACAATTTGCTAAAAACTGATCTCTAAATACAGAGCTTAGATAATAAGAAAGTGTTAGCTATGCCATTTTGTCCCAACATTGTACATTCAAAAACACAAGTTACAGTATTCTGGGGAATAAGAATGCTGTAGGCATACCCATGAGCACATAGGTATTACATTACTTGATAATATACTTCATTTGTTCACCCATCTCACCTTTAGTAAATACTTTATGCTGGAGAATAATGACACCACATCACAGGACACCACACACACACACACACACACACACACACACACACACACACACACACACACACACACACACACACACACACAC
>JAQMYJ010000033.1:27514510-27526073 GCA_030014305.1 Clarias laeviceps
ACACAACACACACACACACACACACACACACACACACACACACACACACACACACACACACACACACACACACACATGCCCAGGGACAATGTAGTTAAAATATAGTGGACTGACCTTCTGTCATAAATCATTAGAACCGATTATTTACTCAACTTTGACATTTGTAACTTAAACTTTATATTACAACAGTCTATACATATTAAAACAATTCATGACAAATGACTAAACCATCAATCAGATGTTTCGATTTAGCCACATCTAAAATATGGCAAAATAGTTAGGGCTATTCACTAGCACAGTTTTCACATCTAGTGGGCCCTTTGTTCTCTGTTAATATACTTATATAGTGTGTGACAAGCATCATTAATTCTAATCAATATAGTTTTAATGTTAGAGTATGGCTCTGCCAGATGGAGTGCAGTTTGTACAGAAGCTCAATTCCCAGCTGTATCATCTCCTAAGGACAAATCATATTAGATTTATACCAAATATGCACCTAGCTTTATAAAAAATAAATTTTAGCAAGGTTCCTGTATGTTTTAAAGGTTAGTATTTTATGGTTGGTTTAAAACATTTGTATTGATCACTTTGTTCTTTTTAAAAGAAGTGAGTATACAATATGTGCCTTAGCATCATGAATGTGCTTAAGGAGGCAAATGACCCAGAAAGCCATTTCTTTTAGGCAGGGAATTGAAAATACTGGAATATGATGCATATGTACTGTGCGTACAAACTGTACATAAAGGAAAGGTAGTGTCATGAGCCAGTGATAGGGCCAAATGCTTTCCAAAATAATGTACTGTATGATATTTCTGTTGCATGTCTATTCTCTTCAAATACATTTCAACTAAATAAAATATTCCAGCCATATTTTCCAGCCTTTAGTCATCAGTCTTGTTAAATATTACCTTCAACTTTGGATCAGAAACTTGACATGGATGAGTAATGGCAAAATACAAGACCCATCATCACATCATTATGACTCAGGGTCCTCCAAGGTAAGCTGTAGCTTTGTTTATCTGTAGACGTTGGCCTTCCATAATTTATGATCCTTGTTGCAGGGCTTATTATCAAATGCCAATCTACTAACCTCAAAGAATAAACAGCTAGAATATTATGTGATCTCTGCACTGTGGTACATAATCAATAAATGCATGAAGCAGTAATGGGGTGAATTTGGTATCAGAGGTTTTAAAAGTCATCAAAACACTACAGTAACTATTCTACTTATGTGTAAAACCTACACCACTCTCCCTTTACATTCTGATCATAGATTCTTGAATTATTATAATTTTTTTTTTCATCAAAAGATTGCTTTTGGGCTAAAGGTTGTGGCGTGTTGCATCACACTTATAAGAAAATTACCAAATCCAAAGATTTGCTAGGTTAAGATGTTTTACTGCTAGAACCTAGTGATTTTCTAACATATCAGTACAGTCCAATAGAAGCTCCTATACTGTAAATGCATTAGCAGGGCTAAGCTGTTCCCTGTCTTTTAAAGATAAAAACACATTAATATAAGGAAACATTTTGGTCTCATCATCAGATTGTTTTGATGGAGCTTATTTAGGACTTTTGCATTACCAAGTGCAAAATCTCTTTTGGTTAATGTTCACTGTTGATCTCTTGGGAATTTTACACACAGCAGTCTCTAAAAGTCTACACAAAATGTTTCGAAAAACAAACAAACAAAAAAACCCTAGGTGAGTGACTGTTCTGTAAATGGAAACGCCTCGATCATAAAAAGAGGTTTACGATAAATGGATAGATTGGTTTATGCTGCAGGGAAGCGTGTAGTAACTCATATAATCAGTTATGACAACCATGAGCAGAAAAACATCTTAGCATGCACAAACCATTAAATATTGAGATAATTGAGTTACTATAGCAGAAGACCATGTTTCACCTGTGTTAACCAAGAATAGGAATCTGAGCCTAATATGAGCACAGGTTCACTCAACAGGATTAAAAAAAAAAAAAAAAAAACTGTCCAGTTTGACATGATCTTGTTGTGTCTCCACTAGTGTTCCTGACATGCATCTTGATATGCACATCGGGAACACTTGATCGTTGAATCTCATTTAATTGAACTTTGTGAGCGCAAAAAAGAATGTAATTACATTGAATTCCTCTGAATCTTATTTGATCAGATATTTTAGCCCTTGACTGGCACATCTTTAGCAGTAAAAATATGTGAACTATAATCATAAGGGATTATTTAGTACACAAATCACACAACAAGGACATACAGTACAGACAGACAACTATTTGCTTAGCTGTTTTTTTTGGTTAAGTGAAAGATTGCAGCTTTGTGTACCATGTTTGGGAACATGCAGGTACAGCATGACACATTAGGACATTACAGATTTAAAAGGCTAAAAATGCATAAATAAATAAATAAATACAATTTGTCTTAAAGTGTGTGTATCTATTTGCCAATGTCATTCTTATTATGCCACATATTAAACATTGTGATGTAAAGCACTGCTCAATGTTTTATAGTTTAATTTTTGAGCTATTGATAGACCTTCGATTTTAGCCCTCTCATTTAATATCACAACCAGCCATCATTGATACTGTAGATCCAGCTCATGCTTTTAAGCCTGTCCAATCGTGTTTTGTTGTTATTCTGAAAGCAGACACATTCAAACTCCTTTACCACAAGAGCCTGCAACAGACATTAATCAATAGAGCATTAATGACGAGAGCATTGCTGTGCATCTGTGCACATCATCAATCAGTGCATCTCTATCACTTTCCATGGTTTTAGCATCCAGACAAAAGCTGGACTCCAATACAAGCAAATTATCTGTGTTGACGTGGGTAACACATTATACCAGCTCTGATCCAAGCTTCAAGGGTTGAAAAGCTCCAGAATGTTTTAGGATTTTGTTGATATATATGATTATGTGAAAAAATATTTTATTTTAGGGCTTATTTAAAAAAATTCACAAAAAATGTGTTATGTGTGAAACATCTTAAGAGTACTGCAATACTGTGAATACTGCACCTTTACAATCATTCAAAAATCACAATGATACAAAGGAAAAACAGTGTAATACCCATTTATTCAGTTATCACAACATGTACAAAAAATTCTACATATGCCATGATACCAACATTAATAAAAATTAGATGGCTTCCTTAAAATCTACAGGAGAAAAGTTAAAAAATTTTATTGTCTAAGTGAAAACATGCTCGACTAAAAGCATTAATAAAAGGTTAGCAGGAATTCACAGCTGTATGAGGGGCATTAAAGGAAGCTTGATCAAAATTATGTACACAGAGTAGTTCCATACTAAATGATTGAGTTTATAGTTATATAAAATTTTTATTCATCCATCTGTCTATCCATCTATTCCTTCATTCATTCACATCAAAATGTGGTGTATATTGTGTTGCCATATAACATTCATTCCTGACTTGCACACACTCAAGGTGCGAAATGAATGAACACATAAGTAAATAATTTATTACACATTCTTCCATATAGTTCTCCCCAGTGTATGTGTGAAAGCTTGAAACTACCATAGACATTCTGACAACTGTGTTCCTCTGTCTTTCCTGCTCCCCCCCCCCCCACCTCTCTTTGTCATTTTCCACTCATGTTTCTTCCATTATGTTTTTGTGTACAGTTTTGTGTTTCCGAATGATATTTTACCTGCTTTCATTCCAGACAACTAGTGCAGACTCCTTTGTAACCGTATAGTTTTCCTGTATCCTTGTTTTCTCGCATGTACTAGTAGACAAGCTGTGATCCTTTGACTGTAAACCTACAGGGTAAGCCTCAAAAAGATTCCTGCTATGTTACATTGTGGACTATATGTGGACAATAGGTATTTGGGTTGGTTTTTAATTGAAAAAAATATGATCTTAGTATTGTACTGTAATACAGTAGATGTGCCCACAACTTAGTTCATGTGAAATTTAATTGCACACTCAAGTGCATTTGAAAAAACGTACACCACCATCTGTTGAAGTTTGGAATGAACAAAAATGTTTACGTGTTATTTTTTGGCCGGCACGGTGGTGTAGCGCTTAGCACTGTCGCCTTGCACCTTCATGGTCTGGGTTCGATGACCAGCCAGGTTTTATTCCCATCTCTGTGTGCATGTTCTCCCTGTGCTTGGTGGGTTTCCTCCGGGTACTCCGATTTCCTCCCACAGTCCAGACCTGCAGATTGCTTGTAGTGTGTAAATGAGTGGATGAGTGTGTGGATTTGTGTGTGCCCTGCGATGGATTAGCACCCTGTCCAAAGTGTACCCCGCCTTGTGCTCTAAGTATCCTGGGATAGGCTCCAGGTCCCATGAGACCCAGAATACAGGATAAAGCGGTATAGACGATGATGATTATTATTTTATGATATAAGGGCGTTTTCCTTTTAAATTTCAAAGTAGCATTTCTTCTTCTCCCCTGAGCCAATTGTAATGAAACAAAGCCTATATGTTACCTCAAGCTCAGCCAAATGCACCTGTGAAAACCTGTTAAAATTAATTAAGTTTTTACATCTTGATATATAATTTTTTTCGCAAATATATTCAATGTACAGATATTATATATATATATATATATATATATATATATATATATATAAATAATGGATAGTACATGAATAATATAAAACAAATATAATTCTATAACATGGTCGGCTGATATAAGTTTATTTGTGTAAGACATTCATCGACCTCTACAGCCTTCTTTCATTATATCCTCAACCGATTAATTATTTCACAAAGGACAAAATAAAGGATGAATAAATAATTTCTTTCATGTTTATGCATTTTTCTCTTGTTGAGGTGTACAACCCTGACACCATGATAGCTGTTCCTTCTTCAATCAATACAGGAAATAATGTGTGTATATATATATATATATATATATATATATATATATATATAGTCTATACTGCTTTATCATATTGTCCTGTATATACAGTATATATATATATATATAGATAGATAGATATAGATATAGATAGATATAAATATATATACTGTAGGGATATAATTTTTTTTTTGCAATCTGCTTCTGTACTTCAGTTAACTGACTTAGATTTTAAAATCTAATAAATTTGAAACTATTAAAATGTCTAAAATCAATGCAACATTGTACCTAAGTCACAAGTTTTTACATGAATTAGGATTAAGCTTGAAACTTGATTTGAGAGTTCCAAAGGGCTCAATTATTGCTTTATGCCTTTGATCCAAGTGCTGTCTTGCTGGTAAATATATGATACTTCCTGTTACCACTTACAGCAGCAAGGCAGTCTGAACTTAATAGATGGAAGAAACAAAGCAAGGCACGGGATTAGTGTAACTACAGTAGTTCCTTACCCCTGGCTCCATCACATGCAAGTAAGTCTGTACTTCAGAAAACAAACAATTACAGCTATATATCTGTGGGAAACATGTAGACAATAGTGCTTTTTATGCACTCACACCCACTGAAATATTTAACATGTTTCATTAACTCTCCCCGTATACCAAATGCTCGTATCCATTGTTATTTATTATATAAAAACTCTTTTTCAGACCCCCAAGATCAAACTTGCTTAAAAGCATGAGATAACTTTAAATAAAAGACAAAAGTATGGTATACACACATGAATAATACATTAGATGTAGACAGAAGACGCTTTTAGGTTAAGTGTTTCAAGAACAAAGATATTTGTTTCAGTGACTGAGCTCTTGTTAGAAGCTTGACTTTAAGTTGCAAGGCAGTGAACTCTTTCAAGGGGGATAAACATGTATGCCTGAAGGATTTTAATATTTGAGGCATTCTCCTTTTAGCAGTTTTCAGTTACTTTTCCACAAAAGAAAATATAGTAACATATACAGCTTCAAGTTTTTCTTTGTGTGGCTCCAGGATTAAAGTACATACCAAGTTCAATGTACAATAGCTTGGTGAGTTTCTTCCGGTTCTCTGGTTTCCTCCCACAGTCCAAAGACATGCAGATTAGGTAATTGGTGTTCCCAAATTATGCATTGTGTGTGTGTGCCCTGTGATAGATTGGCACCCTGCCCAGGATGTACCCTGCCTTCTGCCCTAAGTTTCCTAGGACAGGCTCCAGGCTCCAGGACTGCCTCTATACAGGATAAACAGTATAGAGGGTGAATGAATGAATGAATGAATGAATGAAGCTTATAATTCTAATTCAATGCCATTTCTGATTAGGTAACTGGAACACACTATTATTTTCCTACTTTTCTCAATTGTTAAGCAAATACTGTTTAAAATACAGTACAGTATGTACTAATTATCATTTAGAGTAATTCCATTTGAAAATGTTAGTTCAATGGAACAGTACTCTGTGTTGTTTAGTGCTAATTCATAATAATATATGGATAACATTTCATCTGATGTCAATTTGATTTCTAAATCAAAGTCTCAATGGATAATTTAATCAGATTATGACAAAGTATTTTTAACCAGGTAAGAAATCTCTTGTTATTTACAAACATGCAAACAATCTCTACACCACTGGTAAATAATGTATTCTTATGAATATGCACTACTTTAAACCAGAGGACAATAAAAAAGATTATAAAACAGAGTTACTGGTTTTTATGTAGAAAACCAAAAGAAAGAAATCTATCTTTATTAGTACAAAATTTAAAGCAAAGAAGCTCCATTTGTTTAGAGGAAAAAGGAGCCAAACTGAGGGCGGAAATCTCAGGAATCAAAGCAAATCATATAATTATTAACATAAGTAGCATGGCTAGTAAGGTCATACACACAAAGGTAAATGTAACACTGTAAATTAACTATAAATTATAATATATTTAAAACAGCTACTGTATAATTATTACATTAGGGAAGTGGTGGCTCAAACGGTTGAGGATGTATTATAGGTTACTGATCGGAAGATCAGGTGTTCGAGCCCGCCAGCACTGCCAAAGTTGCCACTGTTAAGCCGTCGAGCAAGGCCCTTAACCCTAATTGCTCCAGAGATGTTGTATCCTGGCTGACCCTGTGCTCTGACCTTAGCTTCCTAAGATAAGCATAAAATCAGTAGGAGGTGTTTTCAGGATTTTGGTACTGGTGCATCTTATAAGACAGATGTAGGTATGTTTGATGGTTAAATTTCATTATTTACAAGTACCTGGAGTGTGCCTTTTAAGGAGCTGCTAAAAGATTTATATTTTTTTAAATGTAGAGTCCATGTATATTTCCATGTATATACACATTCCATTTATGTGAATATTACTGAACAACCAACAAGATCTTGTTGTATCTAAAGTAATAATCATTAACTTGTTAAAATGGATTTTAAAATTTAATTGAGAATACTGTAGAAAGGCAAATGCATAGCTAAAATTCGTAGCAATTTCTATTATAAACAACAACAACAACAACAACAACAATAATAATAATAATAATAATAATAATAATAATAATAATAATTATTATTATTATTATTAGTAGTAGTAGTAGTAGTAATAGTAGTAGTAGTAGTAGTAATAGTATTGTAATAATAGAGTCATACATTTCTGCCATCTTGTGCTCATAATGGTGGGTTTAATTTACCAGGGAAAATGGAAAATGCCTGACTCTAGAGCCAAGTGAACTATTTCCAATACACATGTCAATAAGACATTCTAAAACCTCTTAAAAAGATAACTGCTGTCTTTGGATCAATGGAATAAGCTGCTTGCTCCTGTAAGCAATTTTGAGACAACTTCAGCTAAACTGCTTTTACACCCTGATAGCTATCACTAAAGTAGAAAACAAATATATGTATATAACTCTATGACTGCAGTGAGCTCCGCAGTGTGCAATCTAAAGTGTCTCTGCACTGCAAGAGGCTCCCTTGACTGTCAATTATTTTGTCCATGGCACTGGCTGCCTATGAAAAGATGCACAAAAATAATTTAAAAAATGTAATTAAAAATGTAACCATATTTTGTGCTAATTACATTTTAGCAAAGTCACCACTTCAGAAGAGTCAAATTAGTGGTGTGAATCAAGTACTCTAGACAATTAAATCTAGGAATTTTTAAATGACTGGAATTGGCTTAAGAACTGTCTGGCACATGATGAAAACCTGTAAGGAGTGTGCTGAACCTTCAACGATGTGGAAGAAATGTGGTCGGTAAAAATCCTGATCATGATGATATAGATCACTTAAACACTTAAAACAGACAGTAGAAGTCACAGGTATGTTTAATAGTGAAAGTGATGTGTATATATACTGTATACATCACAGATAGAGAGTGAGAGAGAGAGAGAGAGAGAGAGAAAAGAACACCAGTCAAATTTGGCCACAAGATGATTTATTTTTTTATGTTCTAGAACAATACTGGAGATTTCACAAATTTGTAAATGAAAATGATTTTTAAATGATGTCTATACAAAAAAGGCAATAATGCCTGGTGATCTCTGGTAATTTCACAATTTTAAGAGTGGCAGTATATTTTACCTGAAAATAAAGGAGTAAAATCAACTAAAATAATGTTTAATTTCAAATTAAATAGTATTGATCATTCCATTAAAAAAAAGCAACCATCAATAAACTGATTCGCTGGGTATGTGCAAAGTGTCTAATTGGGGTCTAGTTCATGACATCACTGTTCTGCATTTCCACATGCCCTTCTTAATCCCTAAGCTCATTTGCTCCTGTACAAACTTTCATACACACTAGTGTGTGCCATGTGCAAAATCAAAATTTAAATTAGAAAAGGTCAGTGAAACAAATTGTTTGTTTCAGCTTACTTCCACAAAGGTCCCAGAGGCAAATAGTAAGGTGACATTCACCTTTGGTTTGTACACACCTACTGTACACCCCAGAGGTACAGTACCTTTGCTAAACTTGCTGGGATCTTTGCATTGTGTGATAGGTCACTTAGCAGACAAAATGACAAACATACTAAATACAACTTCCTGCACTTACAATTTCACTCTGCCAAAAGACATTTTTATGGTATTCCTGATGCACATATACTCACAAACATTTTTCTGCAAGGTTACTCAGTGGAGTGGCCTCTAAACAAATTTTAGACACTCATCATTTATATGATGGGTGCATTATGCTCAATCTAATTATGTCACAAGATACTTTAAGGATTCTCAAAGAATAGGAGGGCAGTAAAAGCTGAGGGTGTTGCCAATGTCATTGCTAATTACATTTCTGAAGTTCAGAAGAAAATACACTTAAAGTAGAGGTGTTGGTAACTCTGGCACAGAAAACATCCTTTGCTAAGAAAGATAGTATGAAGTCCAATATCTAAATAAAACTGAAATGCAATTTAAGCAACTTAACTGTATAAAAAGTGTATGCTATGATTAAAAAAATCTCAGTTTCTACATGCAGAGAATTGTCATTGTTAAACAGAAAGGGAAAACTAATACATTTTTACAGATGTCTTTATTATGAATGTTTCCCAAAACCAAACTTTGAAGACCATGACTGAGAATTGATGCACATAATTGATTAAATTAGCATGCATACCAAGAGTATAGCGTGTTAATTTCATAGTATCTAATTTCCATTCTGTTTGTTTGCACACACAACCTTGGTAATCCCTAAAAATAGACATCAAATAGTACTTTAACACAAAGACTTCAAGCACCTGCATATTAAATATCTGTTCATAGGGCTTTTTGATTGGTTTCTTTTAGGGTAATTATGAAATAATTGGATTTTATTTGAATGTTGTTGCGTGCTAAAAACTGGATAACAAATTAAACACAAGTGAAGAGCCCGAGAAGAACTTTTTGCTGGAACACAGTGATGTGAAATTGGTTCCACTTGCACTATGGGACCTGAGGAGAAGCCCAAAGACTAATGAGACAGCTTGGAGATGCATTCCAGGCCTGGCAGATTCCAGTGTGCAGAATTGAAAGGGGAATGAAGTTGTCTCTCTAGCTTGCCTTCAAAGATTGCCTTCAAAGATACAGATTGATCTGTGGCTCTGTCACTATGTTAAATGAGACGAAAGAGAGAGGGATGGGTGGGCCATCTTTAGGGCTGACTGCTCAGATTTAGCCTGCAGCAGCAGCAGAAGCCGCAGCGGCATCCGCAGAAGCCCACAGCCAGGCCATGCCTCCAAAGCCTCAGACTCCTGGGATGGCAGTGTAAAATGAGCTAAAGCCACAGTTGAAAGTGAAGTTGAGCAACTGCCCTACATGGAGCATGTGCCAGGCAAACAAGAATCAACCTTCACCCCTTCTCTCACACAGTGACAGATGGAAGCAACCTGAAGCTCCTCCATCAAATTTCCATTAGGTCATCAAAGAAAAAAAGAAATTAGTTTAGCTGAGAAAGTTGACATTTAAAATAATAAACTAACTAACTAACTAAACTGATTGTCCATACATGCTGCATATCCAATTAAACACTAATGATTGGACAAAGAATAGTCTACATCATTATTTACACATTCCACAGATATTCTATCTAAAATTGCAAGCAGGAGTCAGATGAATGGCAATGTTATCCCCCCCCTCAATATTGGCTGTGCAATGGCATCAGAACAGGTCTCACATGTAATATGTATTTCTCTTGCATATTAAGCTGGAAATATAATACAGGGTTGGGAGATGGTAAAATTTGCTGGAGAGCCAAATACTGCAGGCAATATATTTGATCAAGTTAGACAGATTTCTTTCTTTTTTTCTTTCTCTCTTTCTTTCTTTCTCTCTTTCTTTCTTTCTTTCTTTCAGCTGGTTACAGTATATTCAAATCTATCTGCCACATGTGGCAGAACCAAGGTTTTGGCAATGTATTTAGAAAGTAACCAGCACACATGCAAACAAGATACCATCAGCAAAGCAACATAGCCAAGGAATAGAAAACAAAACAAAACAAAAAAAAAAACATTAGTCACAGACATATAACCTGGCACACTCTGGCTTGTTTGCATTTTTGCTGAAAGCTGCTCAGTGAAACATGCAGACACCTCTTCAGTATTTACACCTATTTACTGAAGGACGTTGAACCCAAGGTTAAACTACTTTGCAGTCAGTGGAGTGCAGAGATAGATGAAATCTGACGGATGATGGTTTGCCTTACCATTGCCTCATGTATGTGTTTTGTGTGGAAGACCTTTGGTGAGAAACTGAGACAGAAGAGAATGTTGAGGCTGATGAGGCCTGGGCCATGCTGCATCATGTCGCTGCTATCTGCAGTGAAGCTGCATGTTATGACGGAATTTTAAACAGTTTAAGGCCATTGATGAATAATATTGTCATTTCCTTTAGGCAATCCAATTGTCCTCTATAGATTCTATCACATATAGTGTGGGACAAACTCTGTGTTTTTAGAACACTTAAATAATTTTCAATTATCAACAACCACAATTTATTGAAACTTTATAGATTATGTACATTTAATTTTAAATTAAATGTCTGAAAGAAAATGTCTGAAGTTCTTCATTATGTTGAAATATTTTGTATTATTTTAAATAAAATACTAATAAATCATAAGACCCAATAATAATAATAATAATAATAATAAAGTAAATAATATTAGATAAGAATATTAGAGAAAATTCAATTCAATTCAATTCAATTTTATTTATATAGCACTTTTAACAATGGTCATTGTCTCAAAGCAGCTTCACAA
>JAQMYJ010000033.1:27539148-27554845 GCA_030014305.1 Clarias laeviceps
ACACACACACACACACACACACACACACACACACACACACACACACACACACACACACACACACACACACAAACAGGTAAATTTACTTTTTTATCACATTTAGTCAATTCTTCACATTTACTAAACTGGTGTTGAGTGCTGAACTCCTTATGTCTGGTTCATGGTACATCTGACCATTACCATAATCAGACTGTAGGACAGGCATGGCTTATAGCCCTTTAAACTCGGCGTGCATTTTAGCCATTTTTTGCAATTTCGTTTAGTAAACATATATAAGGCTTAGGCGGCATCATGGCCTAGGGGTTAGCACTGTCGCCTTACACCTCCAGGCTCTGGGTTCAATTCCTGGCAATGATTGATTCTCGCCTCAGTTTGCATGTACTCTCTGTGCTTGGTGGGTTTCCTCTGAGTTAGTGTTAGTTTGTGTGTGTGTGTGTGTGTGTGTGTGTGTGTGTGTGTCCTGCAATGGATTGGCACCCTGTCCAGGGTGTACCCTGCCTTGTGCTTCAAGTCTCCTGGGATAGGCTCCAGACCTCCCCGACCCTGCATACAAGATGAAGCGTTATAGAAAGGAGTGAGTGAGTGAGTATAGGGCTCAGGATTGGGCAGTATAGAGTGGCATATCCTTCTTTCAGCACTAAAAATTTAAGAGGGGTCACACAGGCAAAGAAATAGCACAGATACACATGATCATGTCTTTTTTGGTTGTTTCTATGACTAAAATAATAATAATAATAATAACAATAATAATAATATAAATAATAATAATAATAATAATAATAATAATAATAATAATATGCTCATTTTGAGAATTCTACATTTTTGCAATGTCATTCCCATAGTAGTAAAATGTAATGATACATTTTGTTCTACCTGACGTATCCCAAAACCCAAATGCACAACATGCACAGTGGATCTTCTCCTGAGACATTATACTTTAACCTAGTGAATTTAGTGAATTTGCTAACATGTGAATTACTTTTTGTGAACTTATGAAACCCCCACCCAAAAACAAAAAAAAAATGTTTTTTTTTTAAATATCATAGTATAATCATTCTGTCCAGGAGCGTACAAATCATACAGCTCATTTATTAGCTAGCCCACTGCATGGGTAAAAAAAAGTACAGCAGTAACTTACATACAGTAATATAATGCTATATGGCAAGTTATGTCTTGTCACTAATGCCACTGGAGCATAGATGTACTGTAATGCAGCCGGAGCACACCTGAATGATGCTCTGCCACTTACTTTTCTAATTGATATGAAAAAAATCTAAATTTTTGTACGAGACTAGTCATTAATAAAGTACAGTACAGTATAAGTCATACAAGAGAACCAATAATTCAATGCCTTATAAAGTGCATTTACAGGTTGTATTAAAATTTAAGCTGTGTTGATTGATTCACAACATCAATTCATGCACTGATGCAAGAAAACATTCCACCTTAAATGTTGCTGGTAGCCTTTCAACAGCTATAGCTAATGTTAACTAATAGAGAAGAAACATGCCCTAATTTTATGGAATGGTTAAAAAATCTAGATAGGAAATATCTAAGGAAATAATATATGTTTTCATAGCCTAGGCTGTTAGATGAGCATAACCTCGGGAAGCACTGCAATGCTTCCTCAGAACAGAGATTTCAAATGTGGCCTAATTAACTTAGCACAATGGAGGTGAATAAAAGCAAATAAACACAAATTACATATGTCCATTTTCACTTATATTGCTTAATGCCATGCTAACTGCTGCTTAATGTATCTATAGTATTGCCTACTACTCCTTTACTAAGCTAGATGTTTGGCTTACTACCATGTAATATTCCTAACATGATAAAACTATTTATAAAGACAGTATTTTAAAACTGAATTGACTTTAATTGAATTAACTTTGAATCTTGTGATCAAATACCATTGACTATTTTTGTTAAATAGTTTGTCACCTTATGATCAGTGATTACAAAGCCGTCACTGCAAATAATGACATTTTAAGTGAAAATGTTAAGCATTAATTAAAAAAAAGAAATAAAATGATCTGCCTGAAGATCAAAAAAAAAAAAAAAAAAGCTTAGAAATAGTAATTTATATCTCCAAATTGTCTTGCATTATCCTAGATTTATTGGAATTTCATAAACTGCCTAAGCAAAATAAATAAATAAAATAAAAAAAATAGTATACGCATATTTTGTAGGTTTGCTTTGTTAATTAAACAAACTGCAATACACGTGCCTTGGTTACTTGTTTGAGTTTTAAACAAAAAAAATATAATCATACTAATTATAATATGATGTTATTTTGTGATTACTGCAAATTATTTGTTTGCTTCCAGAATGTAAAAGCATGTTGCAAAGAGCACATTATTGTTTGTGTGATGAGTTGAAATAACATACTATTTTGTGTGCATAAATCTGGTATTAAATAAAAAAAATCTACCTTGTATGACTTGCATTATAATCTAAATAATAATAATGTGATAAAAAATGTGATAAAAAATGGCATAGCACCCAATATTCAGAGTTATTATTATTAATATATATTTTTTTTTTCATCATATTTCTCTGTTCTCACTTTGGGTTAACAGTTTTCTAAAAAACACCAGCAGGAATTAGCACTTCTGTTAAGCTCTCAAACGTCCTCACTTGTACACTAATATAAAACAAATTCGAAAATTGATTCCCGCGTTGAGTCTGTGTGCATGGAGTTGTTTTCCCTGTTCTTGGTGGTTCATCTCTGGGTGCTCCGGTTTCCTCCGACAGACCAATCATGCAGATAATTGGAATTTCCAATTTTTTTTGTAGTGTGTGTACGGTATGTGTTTGTGCCCTGAGCTTGATTGGCACCCTGTCCAGGGTGTACCTCACCTCATGCCCCAAGTCTCCTGGGTTAGGTTCCAGGCCCCCACGACCGTGCACACAGGATAAGCGGTATAAAAGATGAATGAATGAACGAATGAACAATATTTTAGTATAACATTTACCATTGGTGGTGTTTTACTTAATGATGTGTGAATACCTCATCTTTAAATATTGCTCTTAGTTACTATGTAGGGTATGTTGAATATCTAATATGCTCAGAATCTGACCTCACTATTTATTACTTGTGAGATATCAAGTACAGTAGTTGGGTGAAGTAAAACAAATAGCTTTTTTACCGCACTTTAAAATAAATTCAAAATATAGGTCATCCTGTGAACACAAGTGTTTCAGACATGATATTTATCCATACTGTGACAGCTGTTCTCCTTGCAAAAACATTCACTTTTTAGCAGATATAGTGACATCCTTTGGGAGTGAATCACATGCCTGCAGACGTTAATGATTAATCGATTCATACTGAGTGCTGACCTTTCTTCCTCAGTTTGAAAGGTGCCCTTGGTTTATGCCTACAGGTGTTTGGCAAGGCTGAGGTAGAAATAAGTGGTGACAAGGCATCCAGCGTATGGTGATCCATTTGGATGGCAGATGGGATGAAGGTGTATTACCTGGCATGAGTGGTTATGTGAGTTAGGTTGACAGTAAGAAGCCAGCATGCATTGCAAACTTGCAACTGAGACGGACACAAAAACCATCAAGGTTAAGAGGCTAAACACTTATTTATCAGACTTGAACATCAAAACAAGGATAAAGAATTTACAAGAGAATTTGGCTAGTAATTAATAGAAATTCAATGAAGAGTTTTATAAATGATGGACAACTGTAATTCTTCCCCACAAATTAGTGTTTTGTCATAATAATATGACGCTGACTTAGTAAGCGGTTGTTAATATGCTGATAATGAGTTGGCGTGTTGGATTCCAGCGAGGAATGTAACACAGTATGCAAGAAAGGGTTACTCCAGAACAAGGGCTTGAAAATAAAGTTCAATTTTAGTGAGGAAAAACAAATATCAGTTGTTTCTGAAGCGATCCAGGTTAAAATACATTACTTTGGCAATCTCTCTCTCTCTATATATATATATGCTGGCAATCTCTTTTAATCTCTTTTAATCTGTTTTTACATATGATTTAAACAAACATGGTGACTGTTTTACTGTGGTAGCCAATTGCACTCGTTACTTGAGTTCACTTGTCCCCTTAGATGGATGCATTACTTCAAATATCAATACAAAATTTCTCTGACTGATCATCCTAACCCTGTGGCGAAGCAGTTTTATGCTGGTGATACTGCCCTACACAAGGCACGATGGCAAACAGAAGAAGGAAAATGACATGCGTTGCATGCTTTAGCCTACCAACTGATAAGTTACCACTGTAAAAACATAGAATTAGAAATAGCTTTGATGACCAATAGTGTGCATCTTTCCTGTGGTGTTCTGGTGATGGCTAAACTCTGGTAGGCTATATGTTTTTGGCATTTAAGATTGTAATAAAAGTGGTTTGTTATTTGCATTTCTGTTTGCTTGGGCAGTTGAGAATATTGGAGAGTAGTGCAGTAAGTGCCATGACAACATTGGAAGCTGGTGGTTGAAAACATTCAGTTTTCATTGTTATGCAAAACATTAATGTATTTTATATGACAGTAAAAAAATTTTAGAGACTCCTGGTGAATGAAATGCTTCACAATATAAAATATTGGTGCAGGTGGGCGGCTGGGAGGAAGGTTGGGACATTGCTCAGGTGTAGTATGCAGAGGAATCATGGGTGTATGGCTGATTACTATGGCGCACCTGTAGCTTATTCTGTTATAGCACATTCTCTCTCTCTCTCTCTCACTTGCTCACTCTGTCAGTGTGTGGTGTATGTGTGTGTTTGTGTGTGATTGTGTGTTTAAGAGAGAGAGAGAGAGAGAGAGAGAGAGAGAGAAAAGGAGCCAACGGAGACACTGAATTTCCATTGGAACGCAGCCAAGCTTTTGTTTCTTATCCTTTGTGTTCCCCATTTAAAGCTTATAATAAAGCTTACTGTTGCTACTGCCTGGGTCTGCTGTCTTGGGTTGTGTCAGTTGCCAATCACAGATTTGTTCAACTCCTTCCTTGCTTACACTATAATTCAAATTGTAATATTTTATACACTTATTTTCCAAACATTTGTGGACCCCTGACTATAACACCCATATGTGCTTGTTGAACATCCTGTTCCAGATTTAGTCCCTTGTTGCTGTTATTATAACCTCTACTTTTCTTCCCACCAGATTTTGGAGTGTGGCTGTGGGGATTTGCTTATTCGGCCACAAGAGCTCTAGCGAGGTCAGGCACTGATGTTAGGCGAAAAGCACATAGTCGGCATTTTAATTAATCCCAAAAGTGTTCAGTGGGGTTGAGGCCAGGGTTCTGTGCAGGCTATTCGAATACTCCCACACCAAACTTCAAAAACCATGTCTGGAAGGGTCTCGCTTTGTGTGCAGGGGCACTGTCATGCTAGAACATGGTTGGAGCTACAGTACAGCATTCAGAGACTTTCTACACAATTCTGTGCTTTCAGCTTTGTGGCTGAAACCAAAAGAACCAAATGAGTGTGATGATTTGGCCATTTAGTGCAGTTTAAATTATTATTACTGTATATTATAATAGTTATGCAGAATTGCAAAGATAGAGAGGAAAAAAAATACAAACCTTGTAATAAGCAGGTGCACCTACACTTTTAACTGGTTATCTCTGTGTGCATGGTGAAAAAGACAAAGTAATAACACACGCATCCAATAAGACTACTGATTTGTCAGCTACAAGAGTAAAACCTCTGATCATAAAATGCATTCTACTTTAAGCAACCTTCTTTAAGTCTTCAACAAAATATACAAGATCAGTCTGATGTAAAACTTTATCAATGTAAATAACATCACTTGGTTGAATAAAATAGATCAAATATACAGTATGTAATTTGTTGTTATGTTCTTGTGTATAGATGAGTGCCTGCTTTACTTACTGTAATGCATGGTTAGGTAAGTCAAACTACTCTAAATGGTTTTATAGTTTCTGTATTTGGTTTTCAGTGCCGGGGTTAACACATGTTGTTATACATCATAAAGTTGCTGGTCTTTAGGTTTTAATTGATTTTTTTCTTCATGTATAAACATTTTGGAGAGGTTAGTTGTAAAATTACATTTATAATATTTGGGATCAAAGGTTGTTGATTCAGTAAATCTTGCACTAATTTAAAATGTCTTATTATAAATCCAACTTATTATAAAGAACAGAATTTGAAGCTAAAAACAAATGGTTACAAACAATGGTTATAAACCATTAAATACATTAACTAGATATTGTTAAAACAGTTTACAGTTAAGGTTAGGTACTATTAAACAATATCTAATTTCCCTTATATTTTGCTTCCAAAGAGCCAGACTTTAAATTTTTATTTTTATTATTATTTTTTTTATGTAGTTCTCTAGGCTGCCTGGATAACTTTTTTTTGGCTCTCAATTTCAATCCAGTAATAAACAGGTGAAGATGATCAGGCCAGTGATTAGTATACTGGTGATGCTAAATAGTTGGAACAGACAAGAGAGAAAATGAGGTTGCTGCTGAGATTGTAAACAATAAACAATAAACATAAACAATCATTTTTTAAAATCATATATTTGGGCACTTCGCAGCCTGTCACAGTAAAATATTTGCTCCCTTTTCTTGTAATAATATACATAGTTTAATTGAATTCAAGACTGTTGCAAAGTACTGAACATTTAAAAAAATATATTTATGAGTTATTAGGTAGCAGGTAAAATAAAGAAATTTCCTAGCACAAAAATTATATGTTAGGTTTGTTATGTGGATATATTTTAGTCAGTTTGCAAAACTTACCCATCACGAAAGAAGAACATACTGTAGTAGAAACTGGTATGGATGTAGTATGGTCTCTCTGGACATGGGTCACCCATCCTTTTGTTGGACATGATTAAAACTAGACACAGAACTTAATAAGAACATATTAATGATGACATTGACCAGTTAATGGCATAACTAACAAATCATATGGACTTTATTGACATGCTACAAGCATGCGTTCAGACTTTTGATGCAATTTTACAAACCTCAGTTGTGCTTTCATGTTGGTTTTACAGAAGCTTTCCTGTGGCAACCCTTCCAAACAACTGTACTTGTTCTGTCTTCTTCAAATTGTGCTGTCATGGACTTTAACATTTAACATGCTCAGTGAGGCCTGTTTTGTCTGAGATGAAGCTTGTTTTTTTGTTGTATTTCTTTCAGCACTGCCTGGTCTGATCTTAGGGTTAAAGTGCTGGGGATGTCCACTCTTGGCAAAATTGGAAACTGTCTTGAATGCCTTCCACTTGTGAATTTATTTTATTTATTTATTTATTTTACTGTAGAATTGTTACTCGAATTTCCAGATTGATGTGCAATACCTGAATGATAAAAAACAGCCTGCCAAAATGAATGCTTTTATAGAGGTCTGCACACTGTTTGATGATCATTTAATCAAAGGTCATTGAGATGAGAAGCAAAGATACCTCAAGTACAACACAGTGCTTGCTACAGGTGGTCTGAATTTGCTCAAATGTTTTTTGAAGAATGCTTTTTTCCAATAAAAGAATGTCTACACTTTGTTAGTGCCATTGCAATCATGTATATGTCACTTTATGTCTGCAGTATGTTCTTTGAAATTATGAATTCTAGACATTCATGTTATATACATAAAAGTGTGATACTGTAGTATAAGCAATGTGGTGAAGCAGTGAAATGTTACTGTTTCCCTTTTAAATAACTCATCCAGTAAAAAATTAATAGCTAATACTGTTAATAGATAACTATATTAATCTAAATACATTTACTTACTGTAATATACATATTTTCTTAAATACCTTTCGGTATATTTGTTTTATTCAATATGGAACACTTTATGTCAGACAAGAAAAAAGTTCATGACCTTAGTATTAGGTTTTATTAGAGTTAATACTGAATATAAGATATATGTGTGCTGCCAGTTTCACATTCTTTTGTAATTATCCAAGGTTTTTTAATTTTAATTTATTTTTAATGCCTAATGTTTCAGTTCCAGAAAATAAGTGTTGAACAGTTGAACAAAACTGCAGAAGCCATATGAAAGAAACAGAAAGAAAAAAGCTCACCTTTGAAGTGGCTTGTCCTCTAAATGAATACATTTACTAATGGTGGAAATGGTGCAGTTATTTTCTTGCTATTCAGCAACAAGATTACAGTTATTTCCATTTTGCTATTCAGCACCAAGGCAGCAGTTTAGCATTAACCCATTGCTGTCCCCTGGGTTGGTGTCTCATCTAGAACCACCGAAACCCTCACTATTATAAAAGTTATTGAAAATGAACGAATGAATGAATGAACGAATGAATAAATGAATACAAACAAACAAACAAACATATTGTTTAGTGATGGTTTCCATATAAACAGTAAAACATGTTAACAACAACTTGGGATACAAATCATATTCATGTAAATGTCTACCTTTTTCTATGTATGAATTCACAGAGAATTTACCTCTGTTAACTTTTTTTTTTTTTTTTTAAATAATTGACTTGATATCTCCATAAAATGAATGAAATTGTGTAAGTTGTATAAATGACTTAGTCAGCTTTTATTTATTTATTTATTTATTTGGTAATGCAATGAATTAAGAGCTGTGGAGTGTGTGGAATGCTGTGGAGTGTGTGTTACAGCGCTAATTTAAGATTGTATTTATACCATGTCAAATGTCCCCCATATTCACACCTCTGCATAAATGCCACACATAACTCACAGTGAACCCTCTAAAAATATAATATTCACTCTGAAGTTTTGCTACAGTTACAGATATAGACTTGAACATAATTAGTGTGAACACAATACAGCAATACACAATACAATACAGCAGCTGGCAGAAACCTGGTTGGTTGGATTTCCTTGTGTACCATCAATTCATTCATATCATCTGGCCAATTAAGGGATGGAAATTTTGTGGCCTATATTTTTGTGAAAGGACTAAATTAGCTAATTATATTCATTTGGTTAGGTCATCCTCCATCTGCATTACTCGGTAAATTAGGATCAAAATACAATAGTAGGAATTACTGCAGATTTTTACAAAAAAGCATTAAACCATACTCTATCCAGAACAATGTATGCTGCAATAAATGCACACACACATACTGTATAAAACATAGACAAACAAACTGTTGTAACATTAACAGTTGAATTTAAATTTCCCTTAATCTGTGCATGAATAATTGAGGCATAGCGAACAATTGATTCTTTTTACATAAATTTCTCTCAGGCAAAATGTTCAAACTACACATAAGTTCACAAGCCATGTGAGGCCTCAGAATGTGCTAACGTAAATGAGCACTAATTAATTTTCATTGTTGCAAGGACATTTTTGATAGAAATCGAGTTTAACATCTGGAACAGAGTGAAAGCTATTAACCAGCTGCTGCAATCTCACTGTGAGTAAGTACTCCACAGCTAACATCTACTCCAACACTAGCACAAGTCCCTAAAGAAATGGAGAAAAAACCCAAAAGGTGTTATTTTGCTTATAATATTATATTAAGTACGATATATATAAACTCTGTTCTAAATATTTTTACCTCTGAATGGTCAACACATATATCGCACAGTATACATAGGTATACATAATTGCTCAATATAATCCAATGCAAAGAAAAAACTGGATTCTGATGAACAGCTGTTATTTTAGAGGATACACATTGTAGCACTTGCACTTGCACCGGCATCCAGAAGCTGGTTCAAATCAAAATTTGCTATTGGTTGACCATTGTCAACTCATCAATTAAACATGCCCACTTGTCATGTTATTCCAAAAAAGAACTCAATAGAATAATTATGGTCATATTTCAGAGATTGTTCTCTCCAGGTTGGAAATGGAAGGCTTCAGTGAAGTTTAATCCTCTGTGGACCTTTTCTTCCATGGAGAATTACAGTCCCCAGACTGCCTTAACAGAAATAAGCATGAAGAACGTACATTTGCTGTATGGCAGTTTCAGGTCCTGGAGTGACATCTCTGGTGTAATAATTCCTTTGCTGGATAATTCAGGTGATCCAACTGTTTCTATATATGGAGGGAATTTGCATTTTTAGCATCAGAGTTAGAACAAAATAAATCAATTTCTTTTCAAGCCCATCTTTATACTTATTCTGTGCAGAACATGATCCTATTTCTCATCCATATCCCAAGATCTAATCCTAATCTAAAACAAATCCTATCCCTGCACTGAAGAGCATAATATCCTGAAAGTAAAATTTCTTAAAAAAAGAAGAATTTTTGAGAGGTTTTTTTTTTTTAAAAACATCTCTCATTAGTAATTTGTAATATAACTTGCTGTGACCTTAGTATGATACAATTATATAAATCTCTTTGGGGATACTTCATTTTTCTGTTGACAGTAAACTTCAAGCACAGTAGTTCAAGCCGCAGTAAAACATTTATATGGTGCAAACATTTTAAAGAAGGCTGATGTCCTTGAATGACCATCCTGGTTGAGATGGCTTGGAGCCCACTGCACTTGTTCCTATGAACATTCAGCTAGTGGAATGTCTGATCCTTGGAACTGTACATGCATCATTCACAAACATCACTTACATTACAGAAACTTGGCTCCGAGTTATTGCCACATCCCCATGTACAGTTCCGACTACGCTCCATCCATTTCCACATATTTGGGTCATTAAAGGAGTTCCTGGGAGGCTAGAATTTCATCAGTGACAATAACGTGAAACAAGCAGTCTGATCACCTCAATTGTATTCAAGCACTACTGAAATGCTGGGAGTGGATTAGTGTAACAGGGGATTATATAGAGAGATAAAGGTAGTGTTTACTCTCATAACTGTGTTCTGTTATTTTGCTCAGTCAAAAGTCCCAGTTTAACTTGCATATTTATTGCAATTTTAAAAACATATATTACCTAATAATGGAAAGTGTATTTCATGATATTTCACTTCAATGTTTAATTTATTATTTTGAAATGAAGACACTTTCATGTAAATATGGGAAGCAGAAAAAATGGAATTTTAAATGTTTTAATGTGGAACCATAAATTGAAATAATACATTTCTGTTATGGTTGTAAGATTTTGAGAAAAACACAAGTGGAGATTTAAACAGTTTATTTAAACGGACAACCAAAAAACCATGAGGCTGAATCAAGGTCAAAAACATACAGAAGTTGGGCAAGGTACATTCAGAATATCATTTGCCAAAATAATAACCAGGTTCTGAAAATCACTCAGAATTAGAATATCAAGCACAAACCCAATCGCTTAGCAACATCAGACAAGGGATGAAATATTTTGCACAGAACTGTTTAAATTGATTGAAAACAGGTGCTGCAGGTTCCCAATCAGGAGAACTTGACTAGAGAACAAAGTAGTAGTCCATGCCTTCCATGTTTGTAGGCTGCACGGCATTCTGGGAAATTGAGTTCATTGATGACTGACAGATATGGGTGACAATTTCAAGATGATTATAGCAAACAATATGTTTCTTTGATATCATAACATGCTTTCCATTATGGTTAAACGTTTTTTAAAGAAAATATTTTAAATAAATATAATTTTCATCAATCAACATGGAATGTTTATTCATGATAAACCTGGTGCCAAGGGAAAATGAGAAAGAAAATGTGGCAGACTTTCAGAGTAATCACTGCATGTTATTTCCACTTACCTGACTTTAATATACTGTAGATTATGTGACCACTGCTATGCGCTATTTGATTCTTGGTCATTTTAAATAAAAATATAATCAACAATGTAGTGAAGAAGAATACTAAATAATAAAAAATGATAACCTTATCCTAAAATAGGTTTGCATAGGGGCAATTTAAACAGACAATTTCTACCTGTCTGCATGTCTTTGGACAGTGGCAGGAAACCAGTTAACAATGAGGAAACTTGCAACCAACATGCAAAACTCCACAGATAGTAATCCAACCTTACAACTGAGAACCCTGATGCTGTTATTTGGAAAAGCTACCCACTATGCAATGGTACTGCAAAAGGTAATAAATCTTTTTTTTTTTTTTTTTTTTTTTCAAAACGTTGTTTAGAAGCAAACATCAGAGATGATTCAAAGTTATTTGTTACAAAGTAAAGCTGACATTTTGCCTGAATATCTACAGGGAAAAGATTTCACATCAGCTTAGCAGGTACACATGGCTTCTCATGTAGCTTCAAACTGAGAAGCAAATCCTTCCCTCCAGGTGTTGGTAAACATAAGTCTTAGACTTTACACCATGGATTCAGTAAAAAAAAAAAAAAAATCTTCTAATTTCACATTAAAGGCCTGACATATTTATAGAATGAAAAATCAAACAAAAATCTCTTTTTTTTAGCGTGATACTTGGTGATATTATTTAAGTGCATTATTCATAATGATTGTGCATGTAGCATCATATGATGCTTCTTTATTTCCTGAAAGATTCTTTTTTTTATCTCATCATTCAAATATACACTGCACAGCCAAAAGATAAGACAATAAGGAGTTTGATTATGGCATGCAAAGTGGTTGCCAATTTATGTGTGTACATGTTTCCTCATGCTCCCAGAAACACAAACAAAAGAATTAATTTTATTGATACCTAAACTTGCTGAGCCTAGATCTGACAAGAAGAAACCATGCATGGTACAGTAGGTGCATCGCTTCATGTGCAAACTAAATTTCCCACAAACAGTTTGGTACAAGAGTTTCCATCAACAAAGGTTTTTATCCTCACAGTATAGCACACAGGAATTTCATTTAAGGTCACGCTATCTAATATCACCAAAATGAGGATAGGTTCCCTGTCAAGTGGTTTCTTTCTATATTCATCTCAGGGAGTTTTTTTTGTACCACCATAGTCCTCAAAATAGACAAGTTGCTAATTGTAATTTACACGTCTTCACCGTATATTTTTCAAATTCTTATAATATTTTTAAAAATTCTGTAAAGCTGCTTTGTTACAGTGACCATTGCTAAAAGTTCTATACACATAAAATTGAATTGAACAGAATTGAATAGAATGTGCTTCCCTTCTTACCCTCATCTCTTTGGCCAGGGGTTAATCTGAACTCATCCGACCACATGACCTTTTTTTTCCATTGCTCCAAAGTCCAATCTTAATACTCTCTGGCAAACTGAAGCCATGTTTCTGACTAGTCTATTAACAAGTGGTTTTCTTATGGGCACTAAGGTGTGGGTGTGGAAATGATCTTACTTTCACTTTTAAATATAGCTGTGATTTCTATACTGTCAATTCTTTTCCAACTTCAGTGCAACTTCACCATGCGTTTAAGTGATCATTGCTCAAATTCGCTATTTTTTTCAATTAACTTTTTTTTTTAAATAATACATGGAACTGTTCTTAACCTAATTAGAGCAAGTTTAATGTTCTTTTTGCTTGATGGAGGCCAATAATTTGCCTCTTCTAAAGCATTGACTTTGTTTTTTTGCTAAGAAAAAGTATAGTTTTTAGTTCAGTGTAATTTTGTTTCCTAATTTTATGTGTATGAAGGTTTGGCCTCTGGCTTACAGCTTTTTCACATTAATCCTTTCTGCAAGCAAGCTGTCACGAGAATAAATGTAACCTATATTCATTCACACAATCCTACATTTCTTTGCAAAGTTTCCACTTAGTGTATATCCTGATATTTGTAAGTCATTTGTTCTATTTATTTTTTGACAGTCTTGTTATTGATTAGGTTTATGGCTTTTCTGGGTTTTTTTTGTTTTAGTTTTTTTATCCTCACGGCTAGCCTTATTCAACCTTTTTTTACGATTGTTTGAAAGTTTTTAAATAAAGAATTTACACTCCTGCATCTGTGGATGTCTCTGTTACATGATAGCATCCCTCACAACACTGCAGTCTCATCTATATGACTCGTGCATTTAAGTGATGAATCAGCTTCATCTGTGTGTACACAAGCTCCCACCCACTAATCCATCATCTACATATGCACACTGCACACACCACTTTACTTCCACTGACAGTCAAAAGCATTTCAACACCTTATAGTTATACTTTTTTTGTTCAATTTACATAATTTTTTATTCTTTTTAAATATTTAAAAATCTAAGCAAACAAAAGTAATTGAAATGTATATTTTACTGGAACAATCAAGCTCTTTTATTACTTTAATCAGGCACAGCACAAGCTTACAGAATGTTATATAGTTAATACTTGTGCTGTCTAGGAGTCTTTTGTGTACAGACAGAACAAGTTCACATTAGGATATGAGAATGACTTGTTAATATATTCCAGAAAAATGTATTTTGTATAATTGTATTTGGTCTGTGGTAATTATAGTGATTAAACTGTAGTAAAAACTTAAGAAATTATGTGTCAGTTTAGTGTCTTCTCTTTTAATTCTAGTTGTTTTGTGTGTGTGTGTGTGTGTGTGTGTGTGTGTGTGTGTGTGTGTGTGTGTGTGTGTGTGTGTGTGTGTGTGTGTGTAAACAAGAAAATCATCTGATCAAAGCAGATCTCAGTATCAGGCAAATACAACCTCAGGCAAACAACAACATATAACAATTTTATTATTATTTTTTTTACAATGCCATCAATTATTTAGCAAAAAGAAGAAAAAAGAAACATGAGCAATGTGAATTTGCTAGTCTGGAGCACTCAGGTGTATGTTAACACAATGCCAAGAGGAAAAGACATAAGCAATGGTCTTAGAGAAGCAATTGTTGCTGCATGAATCTGTGCATATTCAAATAAATTGGAGTTAAATTTTCTACAGTAAGAAAAAATATTAGGAAGCATTCAAAACAGTTGTCAGTCTTCCGAGGGGTGGGTGTCATAGAACATTCATGCCAAGGTCATACCATGTAATGCTTAGAGAAATACAAAACAGCCTGACCCTACAGGCCTCAC
Source organism: Clarias laeviceps (assembly GCA_030014305.1). NCBI lineage: Eukaryota > Metazoa > Chordata > Actinopteri > Siluriformes > Clariidae > Clarias > Clarias laeviceps. The sequence goes on from JAQMYJ010000033.1 coordinate 27,553,921, forward strand.
TAAGCATGTTAAAGGTTTTATATACTGTACACACACACACACACACACACACACACACACACACACACACACACACACACACACACACACATATTTATATACACACAGTGGCAAGAAACCTTATTCCTTTTGAAGTTTAATGGTTTTCTGCATTAATTTGTCATAAAATGTGACCTGATCTTCTTCAAGGGTAAGACTCTCTTCAAATCATTCCATAGCATCTTTATTGGGTTGAGGTCTGGGCTCTGACTTGGCCACTACAAAAAGCGGATTTAGTTTCTCTGAAGCCATTCTGTTGTGGACTTACTCTGATGTTTTGGGTCATTGTCCTGTTGCATCACTCAACTTCTACAAAGTTTCAACTGACAACAGACATTTTCACATTATTCTAAATAATTTTTTGATACTCTTGAGAATTCATCTTCCCGTCAAGGACTGTAGGCTGGCCAGGCTGTGGTGCAACAAAGCAGGCCAAATCATGATGTTTCCTCCATCATACTTTACAGTTGCGATGATGTTTTTATGATTATACAGTACAGTATGCAGGCCTTTTTATGTCAGATGTAGTGCTGCATGTTGTTCCTGAATAGATAAATCTTAGTTTCATCAGTGCACAAAAACATTTTGCCAATACCGCTGTGGAGTGTCATTGTGCTTTTTCGCATAACTTCAGGTGTGCAACAATATTCTTTTTAGTAAGTGGCAGTTTGTTCAATGTCTTACATACTGTGAACTTATGAACACAGATGTTGTTTCTTTACCTCATTGATGAGTCTTTGTTGTGCTCTTTCAGGTCATCTTGACTGGGAGCCCACTTTTTGGTAGTTTAGCCACAGCCCCAAAGTGTCTCTGTTTGCCCAACTTTAGACTGGTGAATTTACAGTATAAAGTCTTTGAAATCAGTTTGTAACCCTTTTCAGCTTTA
>JAQMYJ010000033.1:27558784-27575832 GCA_030014305.1 Clarias laeviceps
CAGCATCACCCGGGGTTCGAACCAGCGATCTCCGGATGATAGGGCGAGCGCTTTACCACTGCGCCACTCGGAGGCCAGAATGCTCTTTTAAAGTATTTTTAAACTAAGTTCATAACATAGTATCATACTATTACACATTGTTATGTAATAAATATGCAGCAAAGATTTTATTAGCTGGTTAGCTGTGAGTGCTCTGAGAGATTTGAGGCCACACACAAGTTGTAATATCAGACTCTGAATTTTACAAGTTTGCTCCTACTTTTGTACAGTCAGAGCATACATAATCAGTCCAAAGTGAGTGCAGCAAGCAAAGATTTCAGTACAGAATCTTTATGTCAGAACAAGAGTAATAAAAAAGGCACATTTCAGCACTGCCAGGAGTTCTTTTACTGATAACAGTGTTCAAGGTCCAAGAACACACAGAAAAAGCTGAAAAAAAAATCAACATGACTCAGCATGCATTACTGTTCAAAAGATAGATAAAGAGAGAGAGAGAGAGAGAGAGAGAGATATTATGGGAACAGTGACATTATTATTGATTCAAATCATATATAACCTAACAATTGCCCTCTTTCGTTCAAACACAGAAATATCATAGTAACTTGAGCTTGGAGACCCTGGACCGGTTAGGTTGCAACACTATCCGCTGTGCATCTCATTATTGCCACAGACCAAACAAAATGATACTGAATAGAAATTAAATTAGAAAAACTAACCCTCTTTGTGAAGCTTATTAACTGGTCAATATAAGATTCTAATGGGACTCTAAATGAGTGCTTTATTGAAGTGCAATTGAAGGGTAAACCTGTTAGGCCTGTACATAAAAGACTTAGAGAGAGTCCAAGTATTTGCAGTAAAATACAAATACAGAATGTGCTTTACTCAGAGTGCCTGATTAGAGTACTAAACATTTAGACATTTTCAGATTATTTATTGATATACCTCTTAAAAAAAGTTAAATACTTTACTTTCATATAAAGTAATATTGCATCAAATGGCTATAGAGACAGATACTGTATACAGTACCTAACACATTGAAGGCTGAAATACTCAGGTGGGCCAAAATGTGTATTTGAGCAAACAACTTGAATAAACATAACTTGCTGTTTTATTTCATTATTTAACAAATCTTATTTTGTCGCACTATTATAAGGTTATCACCCTAATCTGTCTCTGATTAAATTCTGGCAAGACGAGTCTAAGACTGGTTAAAAAAAACAGTTGCCTCCTTTTTCTCTTTTGCATAGTGATCATTTTCATTTAGGAACACTACAATTGATCATGGTAGTATTACATGTTATTATGTTATACTGTTATTATGCTTGTTACTTTGCCTAGCTTTGTGTAGGCATCTCTTGTGACCCTGTGTTGAGTCTGGCTATTGGGCCATGATAAACAAGATGTCTTGGAGTGTGCTCTGGTGTTCAGTACTGACAGGTATTGGGACATTAGCACCTTGATCAGATTGGGATCTAAGGAGTTTGGAGGTCATATTGGCAGCCTTGGACTGTGGTGGACTGGGTTTGGGGTATCTATTTTAAATAGATAAAGGCTGACAACTGAAATGTGAGCAGTCTCTTGGTTACTGATTGGAAAGTTGGAGCCCAGCACTGCTACACCCTTGAGCAAGGCCCTTAACTTTATCTGCTCCAGGGGCAACATAATTGACTTTTATTAGAATAAACATAAACTGTGATTGTCAGTAGACTAAAATTTGATGTTATTTGAATACAAATAGATTTTCTTTCTGTTCATTACGTGTTACTTAAACATTTAAGGAAATCAGTTAATTTGAATAATTTCAGTTACACTCAACTTATCCGGGATTACATTATCTTTCTTACTTTTCGATTACTGTTCTATATCTCTATTTGTTGTCTTTTAAATGGTTGCTTTTAAAATTTTGCCTCCAAAGGCATCCATTCTCTCCTGTACCCCCTGCTCATGCTTCAGAGGCCTCTGTATGTCAGAAACAATCAGGCATACTACAGGGTGAAGGCATGGTGGCTTTGCAAGGCAGACAGTGCTGACCTTCTTCACCAGTGCCATCACTGAGTGAATGCCTCCATAGCAGCTGTGCCAAGAATCTGTCTCTCCACTGTTGTCTGACAGCTCGTGTAGCCATGTTGAGCTCCTTCACACACTGTGCTTTTCTGCTCGACCTGTTCTGATTCCACCACAGGAAAAGGGCGAAAGTGGGAAAGACACACAATTGAAACAAAAGACAAGCTTAAATAGAGCACTGTAGGACACTTGAGTTTCCAGAGGTTTGAATATATCTCGTTGTGTTTTACTTAGCTGTAAGTATAGTATAGTCTTTTTTAAATTGGTACAATTCAAGTAATTTTAGTTATATAATTTAGCATTTATATATTGTTTTATTATATTCTGTATATATACACCAATTAAAACATTCAGAACTGTTTGATATTGTTAAGTACTGATTAATATTATAGTATTTAGTATTTTGCCCAGTTGATGCTTGGTCAAATTGTGATCTGGGGGATTTGGAGGCCGAGTTAACATCCATGAACTCTTTGCTAAGCTCCATAAGTGGCAGGTTGTGATGCACTGGGTGTTCTGATATCTTTCTGTCATGAATTAATTTTTTTCAATAATTTGGGTGATTTTCTATGAGATCAGACCGGACAGTCTAGCCTTTGGTCCCCACAGGCTTAAAGTCACCTTGAGTGCCCATAATTCTGTTACCAGTTTATATAATTGATAATGTTAATAAATTCACCTGGCAGTGCCGTTAGTGTTGTGGCTGAACGGTGTATGGTATATACTATAGTACAACCTTAAATAAAACATTTTGAAAATCATGTTAAAACATTAATAAGAATTAGCCAAATTAATCATGAAAATTTAACAGCATTAGTTAAACACTATATTTACAACTTCACCTAACTGAACATCCTGGAAATAACATAAATAACTCTACCAGTCTACCAGTGTTGTTAATGTTAGTCTTTTGGCTGATCCCGTCAAGCGGTCGCCACAGCGGGCCATTCGATCCCCATGGCACAGGTTATTAATAATATTAATTAATATTATCAATAACATTAGTTAATAATACTTACTATTATTATTATTATAATTATTATAATTATCATCTTTATTACTACTACTACTACTACTACTACTAATAATAATAATGATAATGATAATAATAATTCATGTCATATGTGTTGTCCATGCAGTACTTGGACACACTGCATTATACTATACTATACTATACCCACAGAAATGTTGACATACAAAAGCTATAAGACTTATAAGACTAAAAAATTTTTTAAAGAACACTGTGAACATAAACAATGACTATTGTCATAGATGGACTTATACTTAGACACACACACACACACACACACACACACACATACACACACACGTGCGCGCGCACACACACACAACGTCCACAGACCTGTTTCCTATTTGCAGAAATCTGTTCATTTGATCCTTACACAACTGCAGTCAGCCATATTTTAAATCACCTGCTTTTCCACAGTACTTTGCTACTTTTAGAGATTTGCTCAAGGTAGTGTATGAGAACATGGAAATGGCAGAGGACACCCTCATAAGTAAGGTCAGTGATCAGTATGATCTATTATCCTGTTCTGGATTCACATGCAGTGCACACAACTGGAGGGCTTCATTAAAAGAGAGAAATAGGTTACAGTGGGATTCCAGGCCCAGTGGCACACCAAACCCTCCTTTTACTGACCCAGTCTCACAGCACAAAAATCGTCATGTGCAAAATGTGAAGACCCAAAGTATTTGATTCCTATACTGAATACTTGAACTTAGTATGTTGTTAACACTTTACACCAGCTTGCTGATGGGTTCTTAAGCATGATGTGATTATTAACATCTCAACACCAAACTAAACTAAATCGATAAAGATAAAACCTGTCTACTATCTACTAAAATCTACTAAACTACTAAACTTCATAGACTTGTTCATGACAATCCTCTGACATATTGTTTACACTATAAAGATGTTTTTACTGTTTGTAGAATGTAAATAAAAAAATGATCAATCTTATATAAATGACCGGTAAATGCCATAAAAAGTGACATATACTGTATGGTCCAAGTACAGCATTTTACCACACATTCAAGACATAATATTATTCTAAAAATATACAATTCAAATTGATATCTGAGCTATATTACTAGCATTCATACCAGAGTACTGTTAATACCCTTTAATTGGTTTTAATACATTGTCTCTAACAGCATGGATCTAGCATAATTCTAATATATCATAATATTGTTTCTATAGTAACAACTTACATCAGGACTTATATAACAGACAGTCCATGCAAACATATGCATATTGTTGTTATGCTTTGATATTTTCTGTGAGGAAACATGTAACTTTACCTTTTTTGGCAAAGCGAACTCAGGTGTTTAGTTTGTCTTTAAAACTCCATGAGGTAGCAGATAAGTTACAACTACTATAACATAAGTAATGTGTCCACAGTCCATCATGAATTAGATTCATGTGACTCCATGTCCTGTTGTATTTTAGTCCTTAGTTAAAAATACATAAAAAGCTATACATTAGCTATATAATAACTTTTCTTTTTTTTTTGTCTTTTTTTTATCTTTATCCCCTAGCTCATATCTTACTTATTCAAGACAAGTTAGGGATTTTAAATTAACAAAAGGTTTAAGCGGGGACTTACTGTATCGTAGTGAAAGCCTTGACCACAAAACCCTTCCGTTGCTGAAACAATAACCAGTCATATTTCTTCATAGAGTCTGCCTGTGCTGCAGAGAAAAGATTAATTAGTTAGTTAGTGTTTTTACTGGCAGGCTGATATTGGAAGTCACTGTAGCAATTGGAACAAGCGTGCACCAGCTAGGACTATTTTCCTATTAACCTCCAAGTCTATAGTAAGCAATATTATTTACTGCTTTTGCTTTTTTTAATCCTACTTCATTTGTTTTAACAGAAGCACATTCAGCTAGTGTTTGTCTCCATCTAGGCCAAACAAAGAAACAGCAAACTAATTTTTCATCCAAATGAGTTCAGGTTTGAATTTTGTGTGTGTGTGGGGAGGGGGATGGGTGACTCTGACACAATAAAAACTAATAAGGGTAAATGACACCCGTGAATAACTGTAAGAATGGTGATAGTATGCGGCTCCCAAAACATGCCACCACTGAAAACACATTAGTGGTGTAATCAGCCTACACTGTTTCAGCTATTAAAAATGAATTAAGCTAAACAGAATTATGCAGCATTGTCATGCAAATTTTGCAGTACTTATTGTTCCTAGTCAAAACACATGTTTAATCTAATTGAAGTAATCTATGGCTTGTTGGTATGCTGTGTCTATTCTGAAAGGAGAGCAAATAAGAAGAGCTTCCCTTTCTGGCCATTATCATTCTTGTCTGGCATGTATGATTGGGTTGAAAGGCGTAGATCATTCTTCAGAAGAGTTTAGACATGCTCTCAGGGGGTTCTTCATTTGCCAATCAATATACTTCAACTATACTGTCATGCTGGTAAACATATAAAGTTACAAATGGTACAGACTTTCAAGTGTTTCAGAGGTTTTTCAACATAAATATTTTTTTTCTTAAAAACCACAACATCTTTTGCATATTCAAATGTCCAGATGGTGTTGCTGTTTTTTTTTTTTTTTTTATTGGTTTTGCCCGATTTTCTTGAATTTAGTGTTTTCCAATTCTTAACTCATCAAGTTATGCCACCTCTCATTAACAACAGTTATCAACCAGGAAGAGTGCAATGCTAACACCTACAAACTCTTATGTGCATTAGGCCACTGACTGCTTCTTTCTGAACTGCTGCTCATGCACTGTTTTGGTGCGTAGCTTGGGTACATCCTCAGAAATTTATGTGACATGCCCTTACATGGCCACAAGATGCAAAATGCATGTAAACAATTGGAAAAGTATAGTCAGCTAGCACATCAACAATGGCAGAAAATTTCAAGGAAAAGTTGTGTTGACCAAGATCTCAATTATCCCCCTTACTTGGCAGCTGATAAGTACTACTGTATCTTTAATTTCACAGTGGAGACTAAGCTCATTGAGTTTTGCCATGTTTGTTTACTCCTGAATCCTCTGGTAACATGGATAGTATAAAGGCAAGTTTGGGAACAAATATCCTTGCGATGTTACCTGTTGCATATGCGAATGCGAGGTTTAACCATGTATATTTCTGTGTAATGGGAAATGTATTGAGAAAATAAGGGACGTGCTATCCACCCACTTCCAGCATGAGCTCACAGACACCCATAACTGGCCAGTGTTACTCTAATAAATCTGGTAGTCTGAAAATGTCACCTCCGAAAAAACAAAACAAAAAAAAAAACAGCACAGACAATATCCATTCTCTAGGCTCCTGGCAACAGATGGCTTTAGCATCACAGAGGATTGGAATTTCTGGATGAAATCTGGTGAATTTTTAGTTTACTACCTATTATTAATAGTACAGTAAAAAACATCCCAGTAAATAAAAGTATCACTGTATAAATGAAGGGTTCTCTAGCATTGCTTGAATATATTTCTAAACAATTCTCCCCAAAGATTTATGTAGTATTACTTTTAGTATGTAAATTTTTTACTGCAAATCCATCAGTTCTTATACTGACAAAATGGTTGGAAGGATGAAAAGAAATGCATGGCTGGATGATGCTTGCAGACATGGATGGATAGATGAATGGATGGATGGATGGATGGATGGGCCGATAGTGGAAAAGCCGGGGTGAGAGTACAAGCAAAGAGGGTTGTCATATGCATCCATGGTAAAACATTAACAGGCTGATAATATGGGTTTGAGCCAATGTAAATGTTAAACAAACAAACAAACAAACAAACAATTTCTGACTCAGACATCAGTCTGTCTTGCTCCAACATTAACATCCAACGCTCAACACAAATATGTAGATTTAATGTCATTATTTTACATATATTCTATTTTTTTACTAAACAGGTATTTTAGTCTGCAGTTTTATTTAGCAGAGCTTATATAGATTGACTTGTCATGATTTAAGACAGTGAGGGTAACGATCATTTCTTATAGATTTCCCCTAGCAGTGCACTGCAAAACGTCTATTTAAGTAATTCGTATTCCTTTTTTCAAGCCATTATAGTTTCCCGAGATCTTTAAGCCCCTGAAATGTGATTGCATTTTAGCAAGGTCTAACTGACATGGCTACGTATCTTGAGATATCAGTTACACATTCAGTCCAATCTGGGGGTGGTTCTTCTATTATTTTTACCTTTGTTAACAGCCAGATGTCAAGATTTCAGAATGACAAAACATACAGTGTGCCTGGCATGAAGCCACTAAAGTGTATTTAGGGTATCACTATGTCATTATCTTACCATCCTAGATGCATAATTGGGAGTTTTCATTGCAATGTGTGTGGGTGGAGAAGTGTATAGTGGATGTAGCAATGTGCTTTTGTTTGAGCTAAGGGAACATCTATTTTCTGGCTTGTGTTTTATCTGACTGACTGTTAATATTTGTAAATGTCAATGGTGACTTCTCTATGCATATATAAAAAAAAGAGATTTCATGTCTCGCAAGGCTCTGTTATAGAGCTACTGCTTTCAGCAACAATGTGCAACCTTGGGTTACAATTATTTATACATTTGGTATTGACTTTCAATGCTGTGTTAATGACACACAGTTGTATGTTTCAGCCAAACTATATAACAGGTAAAGTACCTTTTTAATAAAGTTGAGAAATGTGTCAAGGACATTAAATACTGGATGTAGAATAACTATGTCTTATTTAACACAGAGGAACTTCTACTAAACCTGAAGCAGTTAGAAGCAGTGATTCTTGATGCTCTTTTAGTTATACAGCAGGGAAAAACCCTGACGCGATTGTTGACTGTAGTCTCCAATTTTTATCTAGATAAAATTACATTGATGACAATTTTCATATCAGAAATATTTCCAAGCTAGGAAATATTTTTGTTACATATTTAAGTACAACTTGTTCAATTATTTCCTCTAGATTAGACTATTGTAACTAGTATAATTATTGCTGTTTGGATATTCCAGTAAGTGGAGAAACAATCTCCAGTCAGTTAAGTATGTAGTAGTCAGTTTTTACTATAACCAAAAGGTTGAATATACAGTATAAACACATCTTATGGGCACACTACCTAGGTTCTCTTTAAAATTCTGCTTTGATTACAAAATACTACCAATTACATATGATGCAGCATCTGAGCAAACTTCTGGTCTATTATGAGCTTCCACGTTTGCTTTGATGAAAGGATGCAGGTAATTTATCAGTAGATAGAATAATGAATCCTACACAGGGGACATAGGTTTTCTCTACCACAAAGCACCCTAGCAGTAGAACATTATTCTAATTAGTGCTTGGCACTAAATTAGTCAATTATTAACATCAGATTAAAAATGTATTTGTATTTGTATTATTTTTATTTCATCATATTTCTGCTCTTAGGAAAAATGGTTCATGAGCATAGAGAATTTATGGTATGCTTTATGAGATGCATTTAAAGATGCCGTGGCTGCTCTTACTTTCTGGACCTGTGTGATTCATACAGATATTTCTTCAACTTAGAGCTTCTGCACTTCTGACTCACCTTCTGCTGTGGCCATCTGTTGTGGAAAGTCCCGCAAGGATATGCTGAAGGTTTGAAATTCTTAAACACAGTTTATGGCCAAGACTTCCCCATTGTTTCAGTGGATAGTCACAACTGTATAATGTACAGTATATTGTATGTTTAAGAACTGCTACAGTAACTTGTATGTTTAAGAACTGCTTATAGAGTTCAGTGTTTGACATTATGTTATACTGTTGTAGAAGAGTGATTAAATATAATTCCACATCTTGTTGTTACCAAGTATAATTTTTTAAAGATGAATTCCTTCCTCGTGCCATCTAAATGGATTTTCTTCATGGACACTGTAATGAAATGGCTGGCTTATTAGGGAATAAATTTACACCTAGATTTCTGCATACGTATTTTGTCACAATGTCTGTTGTTCAATGCGAACAAAATTTAATTGAATTTATGTACCAAGATTTTTTACTCAGTCCTTGTTAGAAAGCTGTAGATGGAAATAAATAAAAAATTTATTAATACAAGATGTTGGTTTACTTATATTACAAAAAAAGTTATTTAAATATCAGTGCTATATAATTTTCTTAAAAAAAGAACAATGTAGGGTTTAGTTTTTAAGTCTAGCTGTATAACTTCTACAAATATCACATTACGCAGCAGTCTTGGTCTTTACATCCATCACCCTGGCTCTTACACAGCTGCTATGTTAAAATGCATGCATTGAAAATAAATTGCTACTCGAGAAAATATTACCACACTTCAGATTATAGGCTGCATATTCAATTTAGAATATAAATTGCCTATTTATCGAGTGTTATCATAGCAGTTATACATATTCCTAAACCCACTTGATTAATTGCAACCCAAATATATTTGTAATGATCACTGTCCATTTCACAGATGCCACAAAAGGCTTGCTATTTATTGTTCTTTTGTGCATGCACTAAGAATTTTGCAGGTACAGTACTTCATGCTTGATGCAATTTTATTTTATTTTATTATATAATTTTGTATTGTTAGCATTATATGTCATGGTCATGATATAATATTGCATGACAAATTTTGATTATAAGTTATATACCAGGGAAACTGGTGACAGGATCATATTGTAGGCACCCAAGGTTCACCCATGCCTGCAGGGACCAAATGGCAGCCCGCCTGGTCCAATTCCACAGAAAAGCTGATGCAGCACAAATCACTGAAAATGCCAACGCCAGCCAAAAACAAAAAAACACTAGAATACCCAGTGGACCACAGCCCGGGACCCAGAGATCTCCAAACTTTCCAGATCCCAATCTGTTTGAACATCCATGGACTGCACCTGACCAACAATTCTGATCCACGAAGGCCCCACTTTACATCCTAAAGCATACAAATGATACACTGCCAATGTCCTTGTACTAGACACCACAGCACAAATCCAGAGGTTTATTGGTGTCATGCCTTGAAGGGCCAGAGCTGTCCAGGTGACACAAGGGGAACATAATGCTAGGGATAATGTTTTGCATTGTAATGTTATAGCTAATTATTCGTAACGCAGGACAATCTGAAAGTAATGCTTAGAAATCGCATGAAAATTGTTTCCAAAGACCATTAGCAATATATTACTAAAAATATAAAACAATACACATTCTATTTAGAATTCCATTAGCTTATATGTTCCATTTATTGAAAGATGACCAGGGAAAACCATGTTTTTGTGGCTATTAATTTTCTATCACTACAGATTGCCAAGCGTGGACTCATCACATTAAATTGCATCCCTGAGTCCCTGAATGAGAGTTCCAAAATTAAACATTCAGTTTCAGATGGATAAAAAATTTGGACCGGCTTCATTGTGTGCAGACATGGAATAGAATAGACAGAAGGAAATGCTTTTAGAATAAATTAAATGGGAATACTAGCTTGAACATCTGTATGGATGCTTCCAGAAAAAACTTGGGTCTATGAGATAGATAATTGTAATTTGAGTGTTTCCACTTAAAGCTTAGGCACTCATTAGAATGCACAGCATGCACCATTTGGCTCTCTGCATTGATCCTTTGACATTATCCAGATTGCTGTAAGTATGAAACGCAAGGGTATCCTTTCTACTGACTCAGTCATCATATGCCAGTAAGACCCTGAAGCTCAATTTTCTATAGCAACATAACACTTTATGAATAAAAAAATATCTTAATATCATGAGGCATTTTGAACGTTCTGCTAAAGACAAAAGATGAAACAGTTTTTTAAATTTTTTTGTTAGTTTTTTTTTTTTTTTGCTTTGTTGTTTTTTTCTCTATAAAAGTTAATACCCTTAATTTAGTAAAATTATAAAATGGACATGTAAAATCAAAATACTTATTTGTAAATGGCATACTATTTAAATTATTATGTGTGAATCTGCAAACTATGTACACTAATTATCCTGCAATGAAACAGAAAAACAGATGTCATTAATCTTTTTCTGTATCTTTTATACATTTTAATTATTCATGCTTCCATTTCAAGCTTGCTTTGGAACCAGTACTATTTCAGAGGTGTTTCTTGATGCAAACCCAACTAGTGGCATCTAAACAAGAGAAGTTTATAGATGGAGCGAAAAATAATAGATGGAATGAACTTTTCAGATAATCCGCATGCACGCCTGTCCATCGAACAATAGAGTATTCAAATCACAGTGTTCAGCATACTAATCTTTGAACTACACCAGTCAGAGTATCTGAAGTACAAATTTTTCAAATTGCTGATTTCATATCTTTGGTCCGTTTACCTTTTACCAGTTGAATCTTTTCTTAAATAAGATTAGCACAAGGTAAAAAAAACAAAGTAAGGTCTGAGTAATTTTAGCCAGGACTATGTTTATAATATGCTGTGGTTTATATCACCCAACATTTTGGCAGATTTTGCTCTTCAGCTATTTAATCAATAAATCAAATCAATACTATTATTATAAACTATGAGCATTACATTTTATACAGACCTGAACATACAGTACCCACTTTCTAATTTATCAGGACAGAGATCAGTACAGTAAGTCCCCGACTTACAAATGAGTTCCGTTTTGGGAGCTTGTTCGTAGGTCGGATTCATTCATAAGTCCGACAAAGTGAGTCATATACAGTACATCTTTGACACAAATATACAATGTATAGCATACAAAACAAACACACGTTTGGCAGTGGGCTCAGCGGACCTCATTTAAAGGTAGTCTGGGAAGACGTCAGAACTGTATTAATCCCCGAAATTAGGATTATTAACCATTGGGTCAGCCATTTACTATCATCATGCTCCCTGACTGATTCATTGAAATTTATGAGGCCGACTCATTTCTTCCGCACCCCCACACTCACACACATACTGTACAATATTCATTAATAATAATAAACTAATAATATAATAAACTTTCATTCAACTCATGATTTTTCATGATTTTTTTCCTCAAGACGCATTTACTTATCCCACTCCATAAGCACAACAAATGCATCTAATGCCTTTGTTATTGAACTGCAATTGTTGCTAATGCCATTTGCAGAAAATGTGTGAACATAAGCGAAGACTATGGATGCAATTTTTAAGATGACATATATATATATTTTGCCTTTAGGCTACGATCTAGAAATAGCCACTGCACCAGAGAAGACAAGTAACAGGAACTCTGATAAATGAGCTGACAAATGTTGTTTGTGTAAGATCATGACAGCAGTGTGAGTGCCTTATAATCCGCAGTGGCGAACAGGGAAAAACAGAGGCATCTAGCTGGACTGAGAGGTTCGCTGCCTGATGCTCTCTTTTGTGTCCAGAGGGACGAGCAGCAGCCCGTGGGACATGCAATGCATTTTTATTTAGTTGGCACAGAGAGAAAGCACAGGCATCTGCTAGCACTTCCTCAGTTAATCACTCTCACTCACTCACTCATTGTCTATACCGCTTTATCCTGTATTTAGGGTCGTGGGGACCTGGACCCTATCTCAGAAGGCTTATGGCACGAGGTGGGGTACACCCTGGACAGGGTGTCAATCCAGCAGGGCACACACATATACACACACTTTCACACACTATGGGCAATTTGGGAACACCAATTATCCTAATCTACATGTCTTTGGACAGAGGGAGGAAACCCACCAAGCACGGGGAGAACATGCAAACTCCATGCAAACAGAGACGGGTATCAAGCCTGGCCGGGAATCGAACCCGAACCCTCGAGTTGCAAGGTGACAGTGCTTACCACTACACCACCGTGCCACCCTCAGTTAATCAGTACAAATCTTTTTTCATCAACACTTTCACAGCATTCCTGACCACAATGTAATAATGTTTGGCTATCATTATTTGTCTTTAGCATTGATTTATTGAGCAAAGAAATAATGGCTTGCCTATTTGGTAAATTTGATTGTAAAACCATTATAAGATAATTACATTGTGCAATAGGAAACTTGGGTCCCTTAACAATGTACGTTATGGACACAGTGCCAAAAAGCTTTGTCTAATTTTTGACCAAGAGATAAAATCTAAAAAGCAAAGCAAAACAGCTTATTTGGCATGGACTAACTAAACTAATAATCACTTACAATATATATATACAGTGTATATTTTGTATATTTGTTTATTTAATTTATTTTTTAATATATAAAAAAATATATAGAGAGATAGAGATTACCCAGCCAAATGCATCTTTTTGCGGTGCAAAAAGGGGATCATATTTCCATGGCTTAAGCCTCTTATATGCAACATTGCTTGTTTTGTCTACCTGAATAAATGCTTAAATGCAGCATATGTACCATCTATAACCAGTGATTTAGCAGCAATTGTTTCAGCTGAAAATTTGCATGGATTTAGCAGTGATTAGCAGCGATTAGCATTAATTTAGCAGCATTAAGCAGCATTATAATCTATTACTTTTTACAATATATGTGTTAAGTTGCATAGTGCAACGTATGCAATAGTGTGTTTATTTATTGATCTATTGTTGATTTATTAGTAACATTACAGATACTATTAGCACAACTCCTTATCATCATGGTTTTATTTTTGCTATCATGCTGATAAGTAAGTAAGAAAAGTATTTTTAGTGCATACTAGTTTTTTGTTTTAAACAGGAGGTTATTGTGTTTGTAGACCTACTAAAAGTTCACTTGACACTTAAGCTACTGTTATTGCTTTTCTCTTCCACTGACAGCTTGATTTATTATTTTTTATTTCTTAGGTGAAATGAACCCAAATTTGGTTATGGCTACACAGTATGTGGGGGATCTGCACCCCGATGTGACAAAGCCCATGCATGTGAAGAAATTTTGCACTGCAGGATGAATTCACACCATCTGGCACAGCAGGAACAGGACGTCCAGCTCCTCACTCAGTTATTCTTACATCAACTGACACTACTGAGCCAATAATAATACAGAACCATATAGTACACAGTAGAACGATTGTCCATACACCCTGTCGGCATAGATGTATCAGTTTATAGCTTACCTAAGGCATAACATATGGAGTGTTTGACAGCAGAATGCAACAAAACTGTTTTCTGTCATTTACGTGCTTTGGAAAAATATTTTTCTCTGACAAGCAAAGTTGTTTATAATAAAATGTTTCATTCGAAAAATGCTACATAACCTACTTTTATAAGGTTTAAACTTCCATATTTTAGCCAAACCCTGACACATACTGGCCGAATTTTAGCAGGCAAAAGCAGGCGTCTTGTGACAAGCCGATCATATTGCCGATCATATTACTCCTTTCTGTCATGTGATTAGTGAAGCGAAACTTCCTGCTGTGCAAAACAGCAGGTGCTGTGAGTAAACTAAATGCATTCAATGGATTTTTGGAGAATGCTAAAGCCAAAAGCCATCCTAGCAGTCTCCCTAGCAGTAATGGATTAGTTATATATTCAAACTCACCAATATTTTTATTGATATTAAATTGCATGCTTAAATTACCACAAACACAACTTCTCCAAAATTGTGGGAGGTGGAGTTTTATCCTTTTGCAAAATCACACAAAAATTTTGAAATAAATCATTCGTAAAATATTCTCTATCAGTTTGCAATACGTCTCAATAAATTTTTATTTATTTATTTATTTATTTATTCATTTATTTTCAAAACTGCAAAAGTGAGTTATTTCAAGAACCTGAAGAAGTTAATTTTTCTCCGGTTTAGGGAAGTTATGACTAAAGGTTAGGGCTTTGAACTGTTTGTATTTAAAAATGTCTGTAATCCGAGCATTTCTAAAAATACTTCTGAGTTTAGAATTACAGTAAGTCCTGAATTAGCTCAGTTTGACATAAATTCTCTGTGTTGACATGGCATGTCTCTCCTGAAGATTGTAGGTTATTAAAGGGGATGAAAGGTATGGCTATGTTCACTTTGATTCTGCAGAGGCTGCAGATTTGGCAATAGAAAGGTCCAATGGCAAACAGCTGTATAGTGTACGCCATGTGTAAAGTATAATATTGAACCAGCCAACACAATGAATGACATCTTCAAAAAATCAGGGAAGGATCCTGAATAGAGAATGTTATGAGGTTTATACATTCACATAAATATAATGAATTCTACAACTGATCCTGTAATAAACACTGCAAACAAATTGTTACAACATATTTTAGAGTTCAGTATAAGCCGTAAAATTGCTAATGTGTGTGTGTGTTTTTTCAGGGTTTGTGCTGAGGTTTAGGCTTTGTAAGATTTGAGAGGCATGATGAGGCACAGAGGGTAAGTGTACACATGTCTAACCTTGTGGGAAGTTTCCTTACACCAGAAAAACGTATGGGTAATAATGTGTGTGTGTTTGTGTGGCCGTGCAGCCTGTGGCTGAGATGAATGAAAAGGAGCTAAACGGCAAGGAGGTGTATGTGGGTCGAGCACAGACTAAAGTAGACAGACAGAACTCAAAAGTTCTGTCTAGAGAGACAGACTGAACTCAATCACAAGTTTTAGCAGGTAAACACACACACACAAAACAAAAAAGAAAAAATGCATAGAGGTTCTGAGTCTGTTGTAGGAGTCAGAACCTCTATGTGAAGAAACTTGCACTTTTTCCTCTCTCTTGATGGCTGTGTCACAAACTGCATACTAAATATACTGTATCGGTATCTACTGTAGGCAAGATCTCTGACTCTTCCCTATGGCTGTGTTACTGTATTACATAGGGAGTAGATCGGAAGTTTGGCATCTACCCATATCCATTGTGCAATACAGTACATGTGGAATAGCTGGATTTGGTTTAAGACTTGGGCATAGAAAGGACTTGAATGTACAACTTTAATAGTTGTACATTCAAGTCAACTAGCAGTTTTAGCTGAGCTGTTTCCATCACAATTTAACTTGCATGACAAGATATGGTTTAGGGTGGTTTGGTGCTTTATTTATGTAAGCAAACGTCCAGAATGCCATGTATGACTTAACAGTGCACAAATACAATACAAATACAAATGCATCAACATCTGTGCAATTGGTAGACTCAGTGCCAGCTGTAGAAAAATATTCAATTGTAGAAAGTGTCCCAGGTTTAAACTCTGTTCCATCAGTACAAAGTGTCTAGATAGTGTCTCAGCTGTAGATAGTGTAGGCACTTTTCCAGCTATAGAGAGTGTCCCAGCAGTAGACACTGATCCAGCTATAGATATTGTCCCAGCTGTAGACACTCTGCCAGCTACAGATAGTGTCCTAGTAATGAATACTTTTCCAGCTATAAATAGTGCCCCAGCTGTAGACACTGTTTCATCTATACATAGTGTCCTAGCTGTAAGCACTTTTCCAGCTATGAGAGTGACCCAGATGTAGCCCCCTTTAGCTACAGATAGTGTCCTACTGTAGCTCTAGATACTTTTACAGCTTAGAGAGTCCCAGATGTAGACACTGTTCCAGCTATATAGAGTGTCCCAGATGTAGACACTGTTCCAGCTATATAGAGTGTCCCAGATGTAGACACTGTTCCAGCTATAGAGTGTATCCCAGCCTTAGACACTGTTCCGGTTATAGATGGTGGCCTAGCTTTACACACTGATCCAGGTGTAGATGGTAGTTGTAGATTAGTTCCCCTCACATACACACAAACTTAGACATAGGTTCTGTAGGGCTCTTGTACACTCCTGCTTTGCAGGCTAACATTTTAATCTACTTGTTTTTAACTTTCCTATTGCTGTTTGGAAAATGCTACCTTTTGCAGGCAGAAAATTTCTACAGTCATCTGCTTTCACATCCTCTGGCTTTTGGTATTTGATAGGAGTGTGTAGATAGAGTCTGGTGCCTGAGCACCACCCATGTTACATGATTGGATGGCCAGGACCATAAACTCTATACTCTCTTTCTCTGCAGATGATTATATATTGCCAGTGGTGGAGAAAACACTGGCAAATAAGATCTCCTGGTTTTGGAGGACAAAGACAACAATTTCTCTCTCTCTCTCTCTCTCTCTCTCTCTCTCTCTCTCTCTCTCTCTCTCACACACACACACACACACACACACAC
>JAQMYJ010000033.1:27578923-27598260 GCA_030014305.1 Clarias laeviceps
TCTCTCTCTCTCTCTCTCTCTCTCTCTCTCTCTCTCTCACTCACACACACACACACACACACACACACACACACACAGACATACACACAATTATTATTATTATTATTATTATTATTATTATTATTATTATTTTAATTGTTTTTTGTGTAATGATACAGTAATATACCCACACAGACTTAAATTGCTCGGCTCTTTCAGAAAATAATAAATGAGAGTTAAATGCATTGTATTCATTTGTTTATGTTTTAAATAACTAGGAGCCAGTTTTACCAAATGAAGCGTTGGCATAAAAGCATAATGTACACACATGGTTTGTGTATACTGTATATATGTATGCATGTGTGAAGAGCAGCAAGCAGACAAAATCTTTATATTAAGATATCACTTAGTTTTTATGCCTCACATCTTTAGGGTTCCGAGTTCAATTCTGCACTTAATTTACTGTCTGTGCTGAGATAACCTGTGCTGAGCTTGCTCTTCCAATGTACATATGGGTTTCTTCAAAGTTCTATTTGTATAGAACTTTAACGTGACTTAAATGTAGAATTTTATGCTTGCTTACTTTGCACTAAAACGTTGATACACATTTGAAAAATTAAATAAAAAAAGTACATCACAGACTATGGAGATAAGTGTTTCTGTAAGACTCTACTAATATTTTCTAAGTGACATATTAATTGAATTAAACTACGCTTCAATCGCATATTGATGTACCATTTGAGAATGGATGGAATTGAATGTCACACATGATAATCACCATGCTTTGTCATTGTATTGAGTACATGGACAAATAACTGAGCTGGCTTTCCTATTACATGTGCAATAACAGCATGCATGGCTTCTCATTAACATTGAATTAACAGCAGGTCAGTGTAATATGCAGTAGTGAGAGTGAGGATGTAAGTGCATGTACTCAGCCAAGTGTTTATTGTGGCTAATTAAAGAATAGTCATCAAAGTATGTATTGTGAGCCTGGCAAACAACAACAACAACAACAACAACAACAACAAAAATAAATAAATAATAATAATAAAAAAAACATAGGATACTTTGTTATTAAAAACAGTGAACCACAAATTTGGATCATAACAAGTAGGTAATAGATGTAGAACAAGCAAATATGGCTCAGAACCTAAACAACACTACTGTATGATGACAGGAACTACACAAAGACACAACAGGGTATAAAAAGACAAACTAATCAAGGGCAAAGCACAGGACAGGTAATTGCAAACAGAAATATCACAGGACAGAGGCAAAGACAAGTCTTGATATTGAAGCAAAATGCACAAGTTTAGACAAGTACATGTGACAAACAAAACCATTCAGTTTTAATGCAATTAATTAAATCATGAAAATTGCATCTGAAGCACTTTAAACCATGTCAGTTGCATGAGATCTAGACTATTAATTCATCACAGTCAAGTATTTCTCTTAATAGACAAACAACTTATCATCTGGCAAATGCATTTAGCATTTAGGCAAATCCAATTTTACCAGTCCTCAACTATCTGACTATCTCATGGATATCTCCCACTTGTGTGTCTTAACATGGCTGTTCAGAAAGGTTACAGTCAGTCTGCTGATTTATAATTAACTAATCAATCATGAATAGGATTAAGTAAATCCTAGCCTCTGTAGGTTGGTGTCTGCTATTTAAATCACACACACATGGTATGCAAGAGGGATTACGCATTTGCCCAGTCTAAGCTATTTAAAGCAGCACATCCAGCATATATGTTCATAGACGTGTGTGTGTGTGTGTGTGTGTGTGTGTGTGTGTGTGCACGCATGTGTGTGTGTGTGTGAGTGCATAAGAATTTTTTTTTTCCTGTGGTACTTTGATCTCTGCGGGTATTTACCAGCACAGCAAGAAGTCATTCAGAGCAATAAATGAAATAAAGAGCATGATCATCAGACTCTTCCTAGGGTTTGACTTCAATTAGAATTATTTACACAGAGAGAAGCTGAAACCCATCAAAGCCACCCGTGTTAAAGTGCTAGTAAAGTGCAGCACTGGGTGTTCATAAGAGATGAGGAAACTCTCTGCAATGTCAGACCTTTATTTTGTTCTCAGTTTCCACCAGCACCCAAGCAATCAGACCCAAAATGCTCACTGCCTTATTTTTGCTAAACGTCCCACTTTCATCTGTTTTGTCAGCTATCACATTTGAACAGTTCAACTCAGAGTTTGCGCTTTTTATTGTAGTTTTATATAATCCAAAATCCCATGATCAAAGACTCATCTCATTTAGCACTGATGTAGATAATTTTCACAGCTCTGAAAAGCCATGGGATTTCAAGTTGGCCATCAGCAGAAATGAACAGAGGGAATAATTTAGCATATATATGATGTTATATGAAATGCTAAAATGTAATATATTTCAAAGCTTGACAATGAAACTATTAGAGTTGAGCAAGGCATTATATCACTAGGCCTCATCAATCGGATAACAAGAATGATGTGGGGCAAATTACTGTACACACACACACACACACACACACACACACACACACACACTTAAGGCAGATTATTTCTAATTTTAAGTATAACAAATATGGTGTGTGTTTCTGCTGTAGTCAAAAACAGTAAACTTTTGTGTAAAGATGTACTTAGTTTATCTTTTATCTTCAATAAATATATCATTGCTTTGTGATAGCTTGGCACCCCATTCAGGATGTACCCTGCCTTCAGTATTCTGGGACAGGTTCCAAGCCCCCTGCGACCCTGTATACAGTATAGCATAAAGTGGTATAGACGAGAGTGAGTGAGTTAATATATAATTTTTATCATTTTAATGACTGAATGTTTTATTTGAATTATTTTAATATCTGAATTTTTTTTATCTAAAACAAATTGAATAGGATTTTTTTTTTTTTTTATAAACACAGAAGAAATTCTCGATTCTCAGAATCTTTCTGTATGTTAATGTTGTGACAATGTTCATTTGGCAACATTATGGACATTGGAACAATATTGGTATTAGGTTGTTGACATTGCACCATTTTTGCTTTTAGAATGGTAGGATGAGGTTAAATAAATTTCTAATTAATTTTCTAATTTTTTAATTAATATGACTTCAAAATAGCATTTTAATAGCATTTCTTTCATCTATTGATTAAAACTCTTTCTAGAAGTTCTCACAACGGTGATGTTGGTGACTTGTTTTTTTCCTTTCTGCATTTAAGCATTGTCCTTACAAGGAAACAAATTCCAGTCTCCATCAGCGAGTGTGCTGAATGCTAACCACTGGTCCAGCGTGGTTGGCCCTGGCATTGGAAGTATAAGCGTGTCACTTGATATACATGTAAGTGATACACATATATTTGTATCACTTAGCTTCTGAGGTAGATTATCTGAAATCAGACATTATGTATTTTGGGTATTGTATAAACATGACATTACAGTACTATAGACACTTACAAAGCTATATGGAATAGTGGAATAGTGTAACTGCAATGTACTATTGCAACATGTCTAAATTCTGAGAAATAGCATTCATTCCTTTACCTTTGTGCTGTTTAATATCCTTTTGGCTTATGTTCAAATCAATATGTTATTCTCCTTCTGCTAAAGCTATCACAAGTACTGGTTTTGTTTCATTTGGGAGAAATTAGATAGATAGATAGGTTATTGATCCCAAAGGAAATTGCAAATGCACTTCATGGTAATATTTTTGAAAGATAAATAAATGCTACAACCCTCAAGAGATGCACCAGAGCTTTATGTACAACAGGCATGAGATTTGCACACTGTTTGTGTGTGTGTATGGGGGTGGGTGTGGGGGTGGATGTTAGGGGGGAAGGTGTTATGTTCATTACGTTCCCTCGTCAGGAATTCTGAACTCTTTTAGAAACACAAGGGACCATGAATGTACAGTATAAGCAGTCGAACATTGTGCAAATGGACAAAGGGGCATCAATGCTATAAAAAGAGGCATCAATGCTATAAAACAGTTTCCCAATGCCATTTTATCAAACTTACTTTAATTTCAAAAACAATGTTGTGCTAATGTGTATATGAGAGATGCAATAAGAACTCAAACACCCACTCTTTACAAATCATGAAAGAAACTAAGATATATATTTTTTCCATTCTGATGTTTAATCAGATATTTACAGCTCTTGCACTGTATTTGCATGAGTCTATGTTTTGTGTGGCTGCCACATGATTAGCTGAATAAGTTGAATAATTGCATGCATGGGCAGTTGTACAGGTGTTTCTATTAGTGTTTAATGAGTTTATATAAAGTGAACATTGATGCACATGGAATGAACATTTAGATGCTGAACATCTCTCCTGACAAAAGATTTATACAGTATGTAATGAATAATTGATATACAACTTAATAACCTCAAAGCATTTAACCTCTTGTAAACTATAGACAGATTTAAAATGATATTATTGATAGATGTTAGTATTGATAGATTGTTAGTATTAAGAGATTATTACCTTTATTTACTCACTGACACACAGCATAACTCCAAAACAACAATAATTCTATCACATCAGGGATATAAATGATCTCATTACCACACATTGTAAGTCATGGCCACAACATAGTATCTTGTGGCCATGCATTAAACTATTTTGTTCCCATGCCTTAGTATGTCGTCGCCACAACATACTATATAGTTCCTATGCCTTGGTAAGTCATGGCCACAACATAGTATCTCATTCCCACACCTTAGTGGCCACAGAAGATTTTTTTTCCTCCAATGGCCCACCTAGGGGCTCAAAAATGCTTGGCTACTGTATATAAAATCAAAAAGTAAGTTCCATATAAATTTAAAATTGTTGAGAATTCACATGGGACATTGTACAGTATGTAATGTTACAGATTGAAAGATTAGTTTGAATAACATTATAATGTGAATAATATTATACTATGAAGCATAGTTTTCTTGAACAACATTAGTGACAGAAACAAAGGGCAAAAGGTTTCCTGAGTATCATTAGGGTTCTCTGATGAAATGCTCTCCATTAGGGTTTGAAACACATAGCACTCTGTGTTAGGTGAAAATAGCAGTTTAAAAGCCATACTGAAGTAAATTGACTAACAGGAAATACAAATTCAATAATGAAGAGATAAATATCTTAATGCCTTGAAGAAGACTTGTGTCAGAAGAAGTAAACAGCATAGAGGACTTTAATGGAGCTGGTATTCCATTAGCCTCCTAATCGGTTTTATCCTAATGAAAAGGGCCGCTGGGTACAGAATTAACTTTTGTGTAACAAGTATGAAATTGAACTGTATTCCATATTTTATGTTGTCAGCTGTGGATCCTATACCATTTACTACGTTGTCAGTACCACAAATATCCTGTTGAATTCCTTTATTAGATATAAGGAAATTCATATACAAAATGTCTAAACAACAAAAACCTTCTTTGTAAAATGGTAAGCAACCACAAGGCACCAGAACAGCTTTAGGGTGCTTTGGCATAGATTATAATTCTTCATTCTATCTCTGGAATTATACTGGAGCAACTTCCTTTTTTTTTTATTCCTTCCAAAAGCTAATCAGTTGTTTGGTGTTGATGATGAAGTGTTTGATGGTGGAGAGTGTTGTCTAAAACATTAGTGCAAAATCTTTCATTGGTGTTTAATTCAGACTGAGAATTGAGATCAAGAGACATAGACTGTACATTATTGTAACGGCGCGGGTCTCACAAGAGGCAGAACTGCACATAAATACTACAATAATACCCCACGGAGACAGGCAGGGCACGGCCACATAGACTCGTGGTTGCCAGGCAATCCCACTGCCAGTGAACGCACCACACCTTTTGGCAGCATGTTTTTTTAAGGGTCCTGATACCTCCGCACTCATTTAAGTACCACCAGTAAGGTATTAGGTCCAAAGAACAAACAAATAAAGGAAAGAAAGAAAGAAAAGAAAAGAAAAGAAAAGGAAGATAGACAGACAGAGCACGCTCAAGAGAGGGAGAGAGTCAAAGACCCAGCGTCTGTCTCCCTAAAACGCCGGCATGAGAGAGAGAGAAAGAGAGAGCGACACGCCTCAGTTCAGCGTGCGCTCTTAGTTTAAGTGCAAAGCACAAATTAAGAAACTCTCTCACTTCTATAAATCCTCGGTAAGAGCATAGGCTTAGAGAGGATATAGTTTTTTATTTTTATTTTCCAGAGCCCCGTCCATTCTTGTGTAGATGGCGGAGCTCGTTTGTTTTGTGTTTTCAGTTCTTTTATTTCCTTTTAAGTTTCTAATTAATAATCCCACGCTATCTCCAAACGGAAAGGTCTTCCCATGCATATCACAAGCACTCTCACATACTCCTATTTCATTGAACCTCTCTAAAGCCCTGCGTTAGGGCTCTTATAAACATTATTACATCTCGTAGTGCGGCTCTCCATACCGCACCACATAACTCATTATGCTTTGTTATTTATTCTCATTAAACAAATTAAATCAGTCCTCATCCACAGGGCATGTTTGGGTGCATTTTCATTCTTTTGATTTCTTAACCATATGTATATGCCATGATCACTGTTGCAAGACTGGCAGTATTTAAACATCAATCCACATTAGTAGTTCAAAAGTTGGCCAGCACCGCTGGGGGAATTCTGTGTGTGAAGTGCTCTAAGCATCACTGTAATTTACACCAGGTTTTCAAAGGCAGACAAAATACTGCAAAAAAAAGTCAAACTATCTTGTATCTGAGTGGAATTTTTAATTTACCACAATTTATATTTATTCTTGTTATGCCATCCCCCCTTAAATCAAATGTACTTTGCATGCTTACAAATGCAGTACACATAAACTAGGCTTTTACACCAGATTCATACATAACATATTCTGCATTTCTCCTGGAAATTCAAAGTGAAAATATTGGAATAATGGTAACATGCTTTGTATATCAGGCTCTTTAGAACTATCTCAAATAGGGATGGCTAAATAATAAGTCACATATTATAGTTTACAGAATAATGTTAGGATGTAAACCATGTACAGTTCTCTGAATAACAGTAGAAGTGAATAACATATCCTTCTCTGAACTATGAGTATACTGTAGATCCAGAAGTTTATGGAGACCTGACCTTCACACCCATGTGTAATTGCTAACCACCCTATTCCAGATTTAGTCATCCTCCTTTCTGTTATAATAAACCTCACTTTTCTGGGAAGGCTTTTTACAAGATTTTGGAGATTATGTAATTGAAATAATTGTTGAGGTGCGGTTAACATTTTAGTTCATCACAAAGGTGTTCATTGTGATAGACTTCCATGCAGAACAACCTAATTCTTTTACACCAACCTTTACAAACCATGTCTTCATAGAGCTTACTTTGTGCAAAGAGTCAATGACAGCTGTGGACCACTTAGTTCCAGTGAGGGGAAACTGTAGTGCTATGATATACCAAGACATATGCTCACCTTTGTTGCAACAATTTGGGGAAAGATGATAAATACAGTAGGAGCGATGGTCAGGTGTACATTACCTTTGGCCATGTAGTGCATAGATACACCTTTGGCCATGTAGTGTATAGATACTGTACTACTACTAGTACTATTACTACTACTACAACTACTACTACTATTACTACTACTACTACTAATAATAATAATAATTGTTATTGTTAACAGTACTAGAAAAAGTACACATAAAGAGAAGAAGGGCTAGGCAGATAATAATAATAATTTAAAGACAGCTCATCAGTTTCAGATATCCAATGCATTAAAGAACCAGTTCCGTTACAATAATTTTACTCCCAGTGAGCTGCATATTCTAATATCACTGCTCATTCACCATGCACTTATGCAAAACACCTCAGGTGTGTAATGAAAAGCTAACACAGGAAAAAAGACTCCTCCTGTTTGATTTCATTTTATGTACTGTATATGTAACTACCATTTTAGGTATAGAGCTTCAGTTTGTGCATGGAAGTACAAGCATGGCTTTGGTTTAAGCCAGCTACTCTGGTCATCAGGCAGCCTTGGGAACTGTGTGTAATTGAAATGTCATTTGTGGCAGAGTAGAGCTGGACTCAGCTTTAGGCATGCCTGAACGACTGGAAGACAGATGAGCAACAGCCTTGTATCTCATATATGGCATCCGGCAGGCGAGACCTCATCTCTACTTCCCACTCCCGTACACAGGCTGACAAAGATTAATGACAGATCATGATAAGAAAAATGTAAAATAAATGGTTGGTTAAATAGAAGATTTAAAGGACACCAACTGCACTTATTTGCATTTTCTTTGGTCTTATCTTCATGGGTTAAGTTTGTTCCAACAAGAAGAGGTGGATGCATGATTTCTGTTTTGTATATCTTTCACTCTGAAGTTATGTGGCAGTGGAAAGCAGAACCTCTGTACAAGACAACCTGGTCTTCTGACAAAAACATTCATATAAAACCTCCTTTTTTGCATTTTTATTTGCCAATAAATCCCATTTTATTTTGTAATGAAGCTATTGCTGGTTGAATGCCACCTCATTTATTCAGTGAACTTCTCTTAAATAATTTGTGAGATGTTTACTGATGTCTTGATATCTTACTTTATATGCATTAGATGAAGCCATCACAGAAAAGAAGACGTTGACCTCTGTAGATTCATAAATACTCTGATTAAAAGCACAATTAAGCACACTGAGAGAGAGCGAGAGAGAGAGAGAGAGGCAGTGAGGAGAAAAGGGGCACTTGGTTTAGTGAGGCCTGAAAGAGCAGCAGTAACAGCAGACTGGCTGCTTGTCTACCATGGCTCAGTCATCTTAACTGAACCATTTATCTCTTATAATTGGATGATTTAGCTCTACTATAAACGGACCAGGCAGCATTATAAAATTATATCATACACAGCCATAATTCACATTTCTGCAAGAGCAAAGAGACCTAAGAAACACCTAAAATACAGTACTGTATATGTACATTCCTTTAAATCACATTATTATACCTCTTATATAATCAGTCTTGAACTTAGATGAATGTCTATCATGGCAGCTCCAGAATCCTGAAATACCATAAAATGCATTGATTAAACATTAAATGTAAGCCATCAGTGTTTCTATGCTTAAAATATGATATTTTTTAGCTGTATGATTTAGATGATCTTAGATGGTGTCATTATAATGGAGGAAGATTTATGCCAGCAATCATTTTCAATTTCATAGTTTCACCCCTAACATTCCGGCAAACTATTAAAAAATCCACAAAATATACACATATACTTTAACATGCCCTTCAAATAACCATTACAGAACCAAATTAAAAGGATGTTAACTTTTATGAACACCGTAATTTAGCACAAGAGACCTTATGTTTCCATTAAACAGAGTTGATCAAAGATGAGCGGATAAGTACTGCTTAAACTTTACTTGTATTTCACATCATCTACATGTTCACAGGTCAAACAAGTGTAGGGAAAATATACATTAATGATTAATGACTTTGTAATGACTGCATAAATTGTTCTGTAATTAAATCTACATCAGATGCAAAAAGTTTCAATCCCCCATGTGCTTTCAAAAGATTAAAAAATATGCAATTACAGTATATGCACAAACATAAAAACAAATATGCACATGGTACTGTACAAGGTAAAAGACTTACAGTAGGCTGTCCATCATTTCTTCATATTTGCTTCAAAAGAGCCAGACTTTCTTGTATGTTTAATGTAGTCTTGAGGAATAGTTCTTCAGGCTTCCTGAAGGATTATTTTGTCTGTCAATTTTTGCAAGTTTTTGTTTCTCATTTTCAGTCCAGACCCTGTACCTGACTATTTTTTGAGGATTGTTGGATGATCAGGCTGGTGATTAGTATACTGGTGATGCTGAATGCTGAGTGTTTGAACAGATGAGAGAGGAAATTACTGTAGGTTGCTGCTGAAGTTGTTACATAATCAACCAATTTTTATGTTCTATCTTTAGGCCATTTGCAGCTTGTCACAGTAAAACATTTATCCCCATTTCTGTAATCTATATAATTAAATTTAACTTAATATAAATAAATGAGGGAACACTCAAGACTTGTGCACAGTATTGTATATACTGGACATACATCTGAGAGAATCCAAATGCTGCTCACAGGATACAATAGGGTACCAAATGTAAATTGCAAACATATCTTTTTAACTGATTTAAGACTGTTTTGTTGCAGCACAAGTGTATGAGACATTTGAACAGGCTGATAGGTCGACTATAATACCCTTACATTACATTTTACTAAAAAGGAAAAAAGAGGAAGAATGAAAACCAGCCACTGCCAGCTATCCCATTGTCTTTCTGTGTGTAATATTGTGGGTAATTTATCATAACATACAAAATTTATTATGTTAAAATAATAATAAATAAATAAAAACAAAATAAAATAAAATAAAATAATAAAAAGAAGCATACTAGCATATTAGCTCAACAATGGCTGTGATCAGCAGCAAGTAGGAACTTGAAGATTCCCCTTTGTACTTTAAGTGGCAGTAATGACCAGTGTTGAAGCAATACATTACAGTGTGCTAAATCCGCCATGTAAGAGTACCTTAGACCAGCAAGAATGTACAATTCTTTGTGCTGAGTCTTTTGGTGAAACTATGAAACGTTCATGAAGGAACACAAATGAACACACACAGACACACACACACATGCATGCACAAACTAGCTGATTCAATACAAGCTAAATAAAAGTATATAAATTTGTGTATTATTAAAGTAAGACTGTATGATAATGATCTACTTTATTAAATGATTATATAGGAATGAAATATATTTTTCATACTGCTAATCTTGGCTTTTTCATTTACTTACAACATTGCCACATGAACCAGTACAATATTCTACAGAGCATGTGAGGGGAATGTAAGTTAATTCTGTGTTTAATTGCCTTTCCTGGAGGCTAAACAGATTTTATTTTGAAAGCAAATCCAAAAATGTATATTAAAATAGACAATTTTTTTTCTAATTGATAATATATGTACTGTATGCCATTTTGAATTTTAAATATTCAATCTCTCTCTCTCTCTCACTTTCTCTCTTGCTCTCGCCCTCTATATACTGTAAATATGCATGAGATGAGATATAATATATGTATCATTCGAGGAGCATTCGAGTCAGATTCTCTTGAATGAATGAAGGAATAAAACCAATTGACATTTACAGAAGACTTCAAGCACAATACGGCGATGAGACTCTTAGCCGCACAACCTCATACAGCCCACCACATCACTTGCACATTACAGTAACTTGGCTGGGAGTTATTGCCACATTCCTGTACAGTCCTGACCTTGCTGAAGCAAGCAGTCTGATCACAGCTCCAGCATATTGAGAAAACTTTTCACCTTGATGGCATGCAAGCACTAGTGAAACGCTGGGATAAGTAGGGGAGTGCCTGCTTTGATGCCTTTAAAAGTTAACATTTTGAATACCTACTTGTGGAACATAGTGTGTTCTTGTAACTTATTAATCATCTGTGCAACTGAATGCAACACTAGTTTTCATCAGAATGTGTTCAGAGTAATCAGGATTGAAAGATCATATGGCAGTTTGTATCAAGGATTTCATCTCTGCATGCAGTAAAACCTTTTTCCTGCTGGAGTATGGTATTCAAGTTGTTTGTCATTTTAATCTAGATATTAGAATTTCTGTAATTTTAAATAATCTGTCATTTGGGGGGCTGTTGGCTGACAGTACAGCATTCAGACATTTCATTAATGCGAATATCTGCAACAAAAATCAGTGCATTGCAGGGCCTAAATAAAATGTGAAATGATGATGATTGAACCCTTTGAACAAAAATGGCTCGCCCTTCTTTCCTATCAAACCTAAACAAACTATTTATTTTAATAAAACACACCCTTTTCATGGCTTCATTGAATCTTATCAGACACTATCCTATCAATTCTTTTTCAGAGCCTCACTCCATTCCTGATATGCTGTGTGCTGGCAACATGATGCCATGCTGGTGTTTTGCTTTACATCCTATGTGAAGTGCCTGTGGCTGCTGGAGCAGCGCTAACGACTCACTTCACTCTCCACAGGGTTCTGTGATGACTCATTAATCTCAGCTTTTGTCCCTGTTTATAAATACAGCTCTGTGCTTGGCACTAATATGAGATCTGCAGAGACATGCATACCATCCCACATGATTGCTTATTTTTCCTGATGCGACTCAATAAGAGGAGGATAACATTGAGTAAGACGTATTTGTGCAAATGGCACATGCAAGTCTGTCCTCAGTGAGTAATAAGACATTTTGTTCTGGGAAATGAGCAGCTTCAGCACTACTTGAGGTGCAATGATATTATATTATTGTATTTCTCCATATGCTTTTATATATTGTCTTTTGTAGAGGCGAGAACGCTTATTTTGTGTTGAGGGTTGTGCAGGGTTAGCATATTTCAGAAACACTGGATGCAAGAGTGGAATTAATCCCGAATGGGATGCCAGTCCATAACATGCATACACATTCACACCTAGAGGCAATTAGAAGTATCCTGTGACAAGCCAGTGAACCCAGAAAAAAATATATGGTGAAAAGGGGAGAACATGCACTGAAATGCCACAGAGCCAAACTGCAGACTCTGGAACTATTATTCAGGAATGCAACTGTATTTACTGCTACTTCTTAGTTAAATATTTCTAGGATTATTGTATTTGAAATCCAACCCCAAGATTACAGCTAAACCTGAAGCTGTCCCAATTTGCTAAGTGACAATATTTCACTTATTTACTCTATACCACTTGTTCTATACCGGGGGTTCAAAGAATGGAGCCTATCCTAGGTAACTCAGGGCACCAAAAGGGGTACCATGGACGGGGTGCCAATCCATCGCAGGGCACAAACATATACACACTCATTTACACACTACTGAGATTTTTACTCTTTACACGGAAGAAACCTACAAGAACATGCAAACTCCACACACAGAATCAAGGTGAGAATCGAATCCAACCTGGAGGTACTGTATGAGACCACAGTGCTGACCACTATGCCACTGTGCCAGTGGTGTCACCATGCCATTGCAATATTACAAAATTAAATTATGAGGCTACCTATTTGTGCACTTTTTGGCATCTTTTTAATGTTTCAAATAGAAAGGAACAACATAAAGCCTTTTTCAATCAATTATACTCACCACAAACCAATCTCTTATAACAGTATTTGCTCAGGCTGCTTTGAGTCAGATTCTTAAGTTAAAGAGCAGGTATGCTATTGGGAGTAATAATGTTATTAGTTACCAGATTTAGCAAATATTTAGTTATACTTTATGGCACCACCCCTTGAATTCAGTCTGTACAACTGTGTCTAAGAAGGTTGAGAAGGTTCATGAAAAAAAATCCTCTACAGATGATGATTTTTTTTTTGTTTGTTTTGTTTTTAGCTTATAATAAGAGTTTGAAAATGCTAAACATACACACTGTACAGGTCAAGCCAAACCTCACTGGTCATCATGTTTATTAATTTAATAATTCAGCTTTATTTTTGTCAAATCTAGGCACAAGGCAAGATGCAGTATGTAGATATGTTACAGTATGTAGACTAGATTGCCCATACCATTGCTATGGCATTAGCATCAGCGCCATGACTAATGCATTAGTGTCAAAATCAAAGGGATTGCAGTGTAACATTATTTGGAATCTGGTAAAAGGACACCCGTGGATAACTGTTAGAAGTAGTTTGTTTAATGCATTTTCTACCTTTCACATTCCCAGATAGGAATACATTTTAATACTGCAGATTGAGTGAGAAAATGAATAGAAAAGAAATTCTAAACATGCAGTCCTATTCCTTTTATTACTAGCTTTCAGAATTAAGATAGTGTTTAATCCTCCTTAAACATCCTCAACTTACTTACAATCATAAATGAAATCAGCTTCTTGTAATCAAGCAGGATTTGTCTGAAATAAAAATTTCTTTCTGCACCTATTAATGCTAGAACGGTTCAGTGCCAGTACTGTACTTTATAACACTAAAATATTTAAATGTGATCCTAAAACAAAGCTCTGTTGTTTAGTCTAATTCTCAGGTGATCTTTTAGTTTTTTGTTATTGCTATAACATATTTTGTTATATGTTATTCACATGTAGGGACAATTTAGAGTCAATCAATGTATTGACTTTCAGGAATATAGGATAAAAATCATAGGAAACCCATGCAACCGTGGTAAAACAGGCGCAAAATCTTGACATACGGTTTGAGCTCATGATCCAACATTAAAGCCGTGTAGCAGCAACACATATACTGGAACCTCTGAGTCAATAAAAATGTCTACACAAAAATGAAGTTTCATATGAGGCTGTGGAAATATGCTATTTCCTTTCACTGTGTAAATGTACCAACTGTTCTGTCAATCTCTCATGCACTTGCTCTTGTGAGTAGAAGCATGAGTGACACCTGACCTTGCTGGATTATTGGGAGAGGTTGAATTTGTGCTGTATTGTTTGATTTTACCAAGCAAACTGCTATCTGTGGCTCCCAGCACCTAGTCAGGAAAGGCATATTTACCACTGGGAGACTCCACTTCTAACCCTTATCAGATGTAGAGGACACCTGGGTAATACTGAATGAGTAAAAAAAAAGGATGGCTTTTCATGGATGCATGCCCGCTCTGAAGTCAGCTGCAGAGGGAACTTGGAACATGATTGATATCATTGCCTTAAGCATACAGAGAGGTGCTGGACTTTTAATACAGCAGTAAACATATGTAGAGAGAACTGGAGACCTAGCTGATTCTACTCCATTGCCTTTAAAGTTCAAATGAAATCAACTAAAATATGGGTGCACAGACATTTTTGATTGCAAGGTTTTAGTCTTCATGGTGCTTGAGAAGACAGATTAATAGACTGAACTTTGTGCTTGTATTAAAAGCAAATTTCTTCAAATATGACCATAGACCTATTTTTACATACACAGTATTCATGTTTTTATTTAGAGCAGTTATTTAAAGAAAATGACAACACAGCAAAATACGCAAGAAAAACAAGTTCCTATTCATTTTTTAACAATATGGTACTAATTTAGTACAGTAAGTTAGTAAGGAATGTTGATTAAGCAGAATTTAGTGGAATAACACTGATTTGCACTAATAGCTTTTGTGTATCCTAGCATGCTCTCCATCAGTCTCTCAATATTGCTGTTGGGTAACTTTATGCCATTCTTGGCACAAAAATTCAAGTAACTCATCCATCTTTCATCTGATAACATTCCAGAGGATTTTAGTGTGGGTTCAGATCAGGAGATTGGGCTGACCATGACAGTGTCTTGATCTGGTGGTTCTCCATCAAAACCATTAAGGTGTGTGGAGAATTGTCCTGTTTGACAAATACAATTCACAGAGTTGGGGAACATAGTCAAGACATACTGTAAGAAAGCAAATGTTCTTCCAGAATAACCTTGTACATGGCTTAATTCATGCATCCTACACAAAGACAAAGGTTTCCGATTCCAATTGATGTCATCCTACGGTTGTTGAGTAATGTTCAAATGAGCATATGGTCAAACCTGTCATTAGAGATTAATTTTTTGCTCTCTGCCTGTCTGTAGCTTTGTTATCCCAAGTGTATTCTGCTTTACCTTGTTCTTGTGCACTGCCATCTTTGAAAATTTAAGGAAGCTACCTGACATTGACTATATGCCTGTGCCAGTAAAGCCAAGACTAAATTTTCATCACTAAAAACTGTTCTTTTCAGCTTTGTTTTGGCATTTTTACAATTAAATTTCCAATTACTTTTGAGGCACTAATAGCACAGTTTTTTTCCATCCAGCTGTTCACATCGCAAGAGGAGAGTGATGATCACAGCAGTGTTTTTTTTTTTTTTTCATACTTTGCCTTATTAAATAAGATTTGGTTCAGGTGATCATTTAATCGGTACCTCACAAAGCAAATTGATGTGTGCTTGTATTGAAATACAGTTACTAAGGTAAAATGCACCTGTGTTTTGCAGATAAATAAGAAAGCCTAAAGCAGGACAAGTTAACAAATGTTGAGGACACATTCAAATACACAAATACTTTTTTTTCTTCTTTATTTTGATTAATGTATTTATTTATTTCTTTATTTAAAAAAATAAAAGAACT
Source organism: Clarias laeviceps (assembly GCA_030014305.1). Lineage (NCBI taxonomy): Eukaryota > Metazoa > Chordata > Actinopteri > Siluriformes > Clariidae > Clarias > Clarias laeviceps. Next base: position 27,594,949 of record JAQMYJ010000033.1, read on the forward strand.
GTTAAAATTTAATTATTGTGACAGCAGGACTACAGCCAGCGCCTCTTACTAGGTTCATGCTCCTCACTTGACCGGAAAAACGAGGCAAAAAAATCAGTTCAGCACCATGACCAGCTCCACTGCTCATTTATGAGGGGCAGGCTGCCTCAACTCACCAGGACTGGCATCGAATAACTGTCTACAAACGACCAGCCAAGCATCAGGCTGGTGCGTAGCGGTATTTGGATGTTAAATTGTTTTGTCCAACCACTCTGGAAACTCTCTTCTAAAAGGCACACTGCTGAGGTACGGTAGGGCCAACGCCTCGATTTCAGTCTCTGCCAGCAGCGATCATACCTCAGCTCAGGAAACCAAGGAACTTCCCCCTGGCTCTCACCTCCCTTCTCATTTCCCCTTTCACTCCTTTGGTTAATAAAATAACATTTTTTACCTTCACTTCGGTCTCCTGATGTCTGTGTGTGTGTGTGTGTGTGTGTGTGTGTGTGTTTGTGTGTGTGTGTGTGGGTGTGTGGTTCTAAGAGTGTGGGTGGCTGTAAGGGTGGGTGGGTGTTCGTGTGTGCAAAATGTCCAACCTTATCGCCAAAGGAAAATTGGATTGTAATTAATGCAGAACAAAAGTCAGGTATAAATAATGAGCATTTTCACTGACAACGTTTAATATTCAGTTCAACCCATATTCTTCATCATCTAATACAATGACCTTTAGACAAGAAAAGATCAGAAAGTCATGATCTATTGAGTGAAAACTCTCCAGTATAATGAAGCGCCTCTTACTGTACTTCTTTTCTAAAAATGAGATCAATTGCAACAGCAAAAGTATTTTAGAAAATAGTTATTCCCCTGAGACAGCTATACTTTGATGTCTACTTTCAATGCAATGTAAAAAATAATAGAATTTCTTTGTAACTGTTATTTGCTATAAGATGATATTTTGCCACTGGGTATTAAACAAATTGTCATTTTTGGTGCCACTACCTAACCTATTATATTTAATTGAATAATGTTGGAAGGAATCATTTTTTAAACTATATACAGTTCTGCTCAGCATTACTGGCAGACTCGTATTTCAGGTATATTACATAAATTATGTTCAGAAAAATAGAAAATGTACGAACATTTGATCATCAGAATGTTGTGTGTAAATCTAAGACTGGTAATTTGCCATACTCAAAAAATGTTAACCTGTTTTAGAGGTATAAAAATTAAAATAGGACCTAAAAAGATTAATTAGGCATTAATGGTAAACTTAGAGAAGGCGTTTTGATGTGAAATGTTTAGCACACATATGTAAAACTTTTGTAATAGCTGTCAAAATATTTACATTGTGAATAAAATAAATCCATAGTGTTTTTATTTCCTTGGAGGATGGAAAAGATACTGGTGTGTTCTTTTATATAATCAAACAGAGAATTCGATGTGACTTGTCTTTAACAGTGACAAGTTATAGCCTTTAATAGTGACAAGCTATTCACCAACTAACAGTGACACTCAGAGATGGGCAGAGCTAAGAAACAAGCTGGGAAAGGGTCTCTGCAAATTTCTAAATTTAAATCCTTTAAATATGAGGTCATTGTAGAGGGAAATGTAAGTGCCTTATTTTGATAAATACAATGTTCAAGAAAGGAAACAAAGAGGAAATTGTGTGTTTTGAAGTTTATTTTGTGTATAAATGCACACTGTATACTCATCTGAATGTCTGAAAATGACTAAAATGTGTGGTCACATTTTAGTCATTGTACTTAATGTGTGGTCAACTTCTAGATTATAAGACGCACATTTTGACACTACTGTGCATGCTTCAAACTGTGGGCGCAGCATAAATCAACCGCTGGACAGAATTTAATGAATCTTTTGCAGTACGGAGATACTTAGATATCTGCCTAAAGTTTAAACTGCACCATAAGTGAAATCAAAATGCTAAGTAAAGGTGATATGTGCGACTTTAACTTCAAAATAAACTACTAATAAAAAATAAACAAACACCTGCACCAATAGATACTAATTAGAAAAGCTGAACTGAGTATTTGTACTGGGATTACTTAATATTTTGTATAAGTGGAGTTGTTTTAAGACAAAACTTAATCTTTACCCGATCTACTTTTTTAATTTCTCATCCGTAATTCACTCTCAGATTACCCGAACAGGGAATGTATTGTATCTGTCTGATGACAAAAATAGTGCAACTTAGTGTAAAAAAGATGTAAGATACTCAATCCTTAAAAAAATGTTATGTATGCAGTTTTCAACATGAAATTTCACTGATTACATTACATTTGACTTATTTTAGCTTTGACCTTAGTATCAGACCAATCAGCCATAATGTTATGACAACTTGACTAATATTGTGTACTGTAGGTCCACACTTTTGTCACCATAACAGTCATGCATGTGTGTTCTTTTTAAAGTAACTAATGACATTACAAAATTACTGTCATTAAAAAGTAATCAGTTACATTACAGCTTTACTTTCTGATAAAAGTAACTAGTTCGAGTACTTTTCCATTGCAGAAAATGAAAACTTCTTTGTGATTCCTCATGCATGTTGTTTTAGTCAAGACCTTTATAATTATTCTACCATCATCACTCAGTGAAGTTTGGCCCATAATCTGTTAACTACTAATACCCCTATCTCACCTACGCGGTTTCGCGCGGTGGCCGTAAGTACGGTTCATTATGATTCACCACGAGTTTTGGGGCTGTGATTAGGTTTCCATTTTTCCACGCGTCTGTCCTTGCATACTGTAGTAAAACCGCATAGGTGAGATAGGGGTATAACAGAAAGAATAACAGACGGGGCGGGTTATCAGGGGTGGGGCTTGTAGGATGACTTTCTCACACACACACACACACACACAATAACGGATTTGGAAATGACTGCTGTCTGGCTCACGGATTACATAAATTGTCTGAATAACAGGTTACATTTTTGAAAATGTAACCAAAAAACTGAGTACTTAAATAGCGGACGTAACGTGTTAGATTACTCGTTACATCAAAAAAGTAAACCAAGTTCTCTAACTTTACTCTAGTACTTTGTAACGCGTTACTCCCAACACTGGTGTTCTGTGTGTTTACCGGCTTTCCTTCCTTGGATCACTTTTGGTATGCCCTGACCACAAGACCTGAAGTTTTGGGATTATTCTGACCCAGTTGTCTGGCCATTATAATGTGGCCCTTGTCAAAAGTCACTTAAATCCTTATGCATCCTTATGAACAATTTGAGAGGATGTAAGAGAATGTCTCGGGTTACTTTGCTGTAACCCTGTTCCCTGAAAAGGCGGGAACGAGATGCTGCGTGAAAACGCTATGGGA
>JAQMYJ010000033.1:27598360-27609133 GCA_030014305.1 Clarias laeviceps
TGACGTCACCCGACCGAGGTTATATAAGCCAAAATTTGGCGTGTTTGATACACACATGCTTCACAACCGGCAACACGGAAAGATGTTCCCATAGCGTTTTCACGCAGCATCGAGTGTAGCCTTTGAAAGGGAACACATCAAGTAAAAGAACACATCAGACAAATCAAGGTGTTTTTTGGAATTTTTGTCTGTCTGTTTGTTTGTGCACCAATCAAGTAAAACTACTGAACAAATTTTAAGGTTTTAACAACTGTATTTAGCGGAGCTTGAAAAAAATCATTAGTTCATCTGAAAAATTCAACAGATGCATTGTAAATTTTTTTAAATGCTCTTATGAATGTGCAATCAAATTCTATGCGAACTAAGTTGCTTGCACATCTAGTATATACATATTTATGTATACAGTAAGTACCCGAATTACAAGCATTCGAGTTACAAATTTCCACAGATACAAATGGACAATGTTTTTTATCTAACATTTGTTGATGTAAACAAATCGCAGAAGTAACTCAGGTTAGTATAGGTATATAATATATAGGTATATATAGGTAACAGGTATTGTACAAAAAAAGACACTGCAGTGCACCAAATACCAATATTTACAATTATGGAGGTTAATTAGTTTTATTCTTCATTTATGTTTTCTATTTTTTATATGAATATTTTGGGTTGTAAAACAAATCATTAGAGTCCCCATTATTTCTTATGGGACAAAATGGCGTCCGGGATTTCCCTCATGATTTAAAGGTGCAGAGACAGCATTTCATTGTGAGATTCATTTCCTTAGGTGCGGTTACTGTGTGTTTTTGGCCACATGAGGTTTGGAAGTGTTGGGGAAAGGGGACAGATTTAGTCAAGTGGCTTGGTATGTTTTTTATTGTATATTTGCGTCAAAGGTGTATAAGACTGACTTGTCTGACTTACGAACAAATCTAACATGCTCTTGGAACAGAACTCGTTCGTAAGTATATATGTATACTATATACAATACATATACATATTCGCCACCTTCAAGGGTCAGTTGCTTTCATGTACCCAAGTGAACTAAAAAGTTAATTCGTAATATTACATATTTAATAACTTAAATCATTTCAATTATTTTAAAGTGTGCAAGTAGTTTATACAATTTCTTCACATTTATTTATTTTTTTAGAATTATTCCTTCATTATGTATTAGGTTAAATACTACAGTCTAATGAAATGGTATTATTCATTTATTTCAGAAGTGTACAGTGGTGTATATTCCAACATGCAAGTAGTATTGTTGAGGTCTTCTAGTTATCAGTCTATTTAAATACTTGAATTAAATTGATTTAATCATAATTTCACTAAAGTTGGCCTATATAATATTGTGAATAGTAATGGCTTTGTCAGTTGTGCGACAAGGCATAAAATGGTTAATAGGTCCAATATAATGGCTTGAAAAAAGGTATTTTGGTAAACATTTAAGAAAATATATTTAAATAATTACCCAAATATTTGAAGGGATTGATTATGTTCAAAAAATAAACATGTGTAATCTGTGTAATTGTTTGTACAATTAAATGTTTGGTGACTTCCCAATTAAATCTAGGTGACTTGCCATAAAACTTATATGTTTAATCATATGGATATGCCTTTTGTCATCATTAGTCAATAGTTGTGAAGATAAGAGCCAATTCTCAACTAAAATATCTTGTTACCGTAGGCCTGGGCGGGACTTTCATTTTTCATGTTTCAATTTTAAAACTATGTTTTTACCCACCCCAGGACCTTCATTAGAGATTCAAGGAGGTACATTTAAAGGAACTAATGTTTTTTATGAGCATCTATGTTCAAGACCATCAATTGTTATTCATCATTCAGTTTCTCTGTAAGATCACAGTCATCTAGAATATGAAGATTATGAAATATTAATAGTCAAGGCTCTGTCTGTGGGATGGATAAATTTCAGGAGAGCATGCTGAATATTTCAATAGTTCAAGTCTGCCTACCTCATATACTGACATGATTCTGCTCTTTGAAGCTCCATAAACACCACCAGCATAGAAAAGGAAGGAAGAATAGAAGTTATGCATTAAATATACCAAAGATCTGGCTTAAACAATTAGCATTTCTTTGGGAAGAAAGCCAAGGCACTGGCAGTGGTTTATGACTCAAGCTGGTAGCCTCCTACGTCTTTCTGTCGTGTATGGATTTTTTAAGGGAATCTCAATTTTATGAGCCAGACCTACACATATCAGATGCTCTAAATAGTTTCTTTAATTCTTTCATTTTATTTTTCTTCTATAATTCAGCATGTCAGTGTGGTTCTACCAGTATATGTCTTCTTTCTTTTTTTTATTCATTATTTGAGGAGTATTTATTTACCCCTCAATGTTTATAAAAATAAATAATATTATAATTAATGTATTTATTTTTATTTCATATTTTATATTAGTAAAATATTGTATAATATTTTTATTAGCATATTTATATTCTATAAGTTCTATTAATTAGTTCTTTCCCATTAATCTACTGGTGAGGGTCAACTGACCTACTGGTCTGTAGTATCTCAGTGGCTGAGGAAGTGAACTACTGTAGTAATTGGAAAGCCTCAGTTTCAAAGACCACCAAACTGCAATTGTTGGGCTAACAGTATGAGCAAGGCTCTTAACCCTCAATTGCTTAGCTATTTAATTAAATAAAAAGTAAGTTGCCCTGGATAAGGATGTCTGCCAAAAGTAAAATGTAATGCATGAATGCAGTTTTGCATTGTTGTTTTAGGTTCTTCTGCATTACCTACAGTAAGTGCATTACCTAAATATTTATAGTTATTTATTTTTAGTTTTATTGCATTACCTAAATAGTATGGGTATAAGAGGCACTCTCTGCGAACACTCATTTTCGTTTACCAACGATAAAAAGTAAAAGTTTTACCTAGGGCCCACACTTTCTTTAGGCAGCACTTTTACAGATAGTGATTGGCCAATTCACTAAGGATATGTCTGGGCTTGTTTGCTGGAGGTTACTGAAAAAGTTGCACCTTTTTTTCTTATTTTCACAGAGTAAATTTGATCTGTTCTGACATATGCCTTCTCCTTGGCAAATACATTTTTGCCTGGGACTTATCTGCAGTAACATGTAGTTGTAAAAAAAAAAAAAAACATAATTTGCAGTTTTCTGTTTTTCACTAGTTTTGACTTTGATAGTCATCAGTCGACTGCAGTAAAGAGGACAACATTTTCTCCCTAGGTCTGGTTTAATTGTCAGAGAAAATGTCACTGTGGCAAAAAATAAGTATATAATGTCAACCTCATTTTGGTCATTTTTCTGAAAACCAAGTCTTACAATTTCTATATTCTATTACAAATATCTTCAACACTCCCACAGAAGCTCCACCCTTAAACTTGTGGATCCACATTTTCAAAGCCATCTGAGTTAAACTTAGAGACAAAGTAGAATTAAGAGCATCTACTGCATTTAGGAAGTAAACAAGCAAACAAAGGTCTGCATATAAAAGTCAAACCCCACAAGCAATGAGCAGCAACTAGAAACTGTTACAGAGTTCTTGCAACATTCCAAGATTATATAAACACACAAGCCACCACCACGAGTATTGCTGCAAAGAGCTGAATTTCAGTGCACACAGTGAGGCTAGCCCATCTAGCTGAATGGCGGTGTCCGGAACTTTGCCACGTTTTTGGTGAAAACAAAGTCACAGCAGTCTCTAGACTCCTGCTAAGTAAACTGCTGGAATCGGATGTAGTCCAGTTTACTTTCCAGAGAACAGACAGTGGAGTGCAGGATGGATGGGAAAGCTAAGCTGTAATCTTTTTATGCATCAATCCATCATCCAAATAATCTGATTGTGTTAACACTCTTGTGGTTAGAATCTTTGTGACCATTAAGTCCCCAACAAACATTATGCAGGCAAATAACACAATCTAACTTTAGACCGAACAATAACATGGCAAGTACTGTTAGCTAACGTTGGGGTTGGCAAACTGCCACTATTGGAAAGCTAACCAATTGCTACTTAAAAATATATATTATTACCTGTCAAGTACAAACAGAAAACCTCTTCATTCCTTTTCATGACTTTAAGCTCACAGAGGACTTTCCACCACTGAAATGTGAACCTGAGGCTGACTCAAAGTTTAGACCCATGGTGAATTTTGCCACATCGGCATAAAAAGGGGAAAAAAAAGCACTCTGGAGGTCTACTGTAACTTCCAGGCCAGGGGCAAAAGAGGGTGACTGAAGAGTGCTCGCCTGCAGTTAGGTCCTGGAGCTTACAGCAGTGTGAAAAATGAGGTTGTTCTGGTGGTTGCATACGTATATACTGTAAACATTAATAGTTCTGGAACAGCCAAGCTCTAGTTCATCCTATATTGACATGGCTATTTGCCTTTGTCTTACCTTCTTAGTAATTTTTTACTCTTCTGAGCTTCTCCTTTTTGGATGTTTCTCAGAGTGTGTCAACATTGTGTTCAACTTTGTGAGGAGTGCATGCTGCTCAGTTTATTTACTATATATAAAACTATTATATGTGGTATATAGGAATTTTATCTGTTAATAAGTTGGATTCTGTTCAAAGTCTGCAGAAACGCTGGGCCACATGATGCAGTGCACCACAAATGCAGCTTGCTGTGGATGCAACATGTGTTCACAAATTTGATATACTGTAAACCATTCAAATTGTAGTGACTCATCACACAAACTGTACCTAGAAACTGTGATCAGATGCATTCTGTACAAGGCACAAATTGGGGTATAACAGGCTGCTAGTGTAATGGTGCAAATGGTCAATGGTAGTCATGAATATTTCCCTGTCAAAACGGGCACAAAAATTGAGGAATTAATATATGAATAAATATATCACAATAAGTTCCCCAGTTCCAGCATTGAATACATTTTCATGAATGCATATAATTAAATTGGGTCTATTTTTTTTTTTGACTATATTGTAGCTCCTGTAACATTCAGAAAATATCTTTGTTAAATGTGAATGAATGTACTCTTGACACATGTGCATACATGAATTGCCATATTGTAGATATTTCTCAAAGCAGCCCACATGGGGCTAATTTATGCCTGAGTCAGAAGAAATCATACAGAAAGCTGCCTGCCACAATTGCCCAATATGTGGTATGCCAAACAGAATATTTAAGCAGCCACACATTATCTTACTCCTCCCTTTTTCAAGCTGACTTTTCACTTTTTGTGTGATCGTCCCATAAATGCAAATATATAAAGGAAGAAAAATGTACTTTGCATACACAGCATATAAACTGCTAATTTAGACATCTACACCAATTTTGAGTGTTACATAATGTTGTTCATTCAGAATGCTGCCTAATTTTACAAGAAATGGCTCCAATCTCTTAGGACATTAAGCTTATTGTGGCATCTCCACAAGATGGAAGCTGTGAAGCCCAGTTTACATGACCTACTTTACCCCAAGCAAAACAGTACATTTGTATACAAAATCCTTGTATTCAATAAATGTGTACTCAAAAATAAAATAGAAATAGGAGAAAGATTCACAAAGATTCACAGACTCCAAAAATCAAACGCAATAAGAATTTGGTTTAAGTTGGGCATGGTCCACATTCACACACACACACACACACACACACACAGTATACTGTATACACACACGCACACATGCACACACACACACACACACACACACACACACACACACACACACAAACACACAAACACACACACAGCAATCAAAGCTGATATGGGAGAGTAGTAGCCAGTGGGTACTGAGGCACCCTGCTGATAAAGGGGGAAAGAAGAAGGGAAAACTTCTGTGTGGTTGCACCAAAGAAAACTAAAAAAAAAAAAAAAAAATCTAAGCAATGCATGAAGTTCACCCCAAAAGCTAAATAAAATTAAAAGTGACCATTCCACATCAAACACCAGTTTTACAACAAACACATACAAAAGCAATGTGAAGGACACAGAGGATAAGAGGGGGAGTAGTGATAAAGAAGGAGGAGACACAAAACCCTATTGGGTAATAAAAAGGTGTCACCCAAATAAATAAATCAAGATACAAATGTTAACTAAAGGAGTAATTAAAACAAACAAAAAAAAAATCATTATACTCAAACTGATATATTTGTGAACAAACTAGAAATACATAAACAAACAAGGGAAACAGAAAAAAAATCAAAACACTTGCACCAGAAGAAATTGCCAACTGGTAGCTAGGCCAGCTCAAAAGCACACCAGCTGCTTCTAAGCAATGTTTGGGGCAGAGACATGAAAATCCACTCAGGTTGCTGTGCTGTTCAACTCAGCACTGTAGTTGTCAAGGTGAACTTTATAGTAGCGCTACAAAGCTTGCAGCAAAACAGCAACAAATATCTGAGACCATCACTGAAAACATTAAATTCCCTGTGTTGCTGGATGTTCCCAACATACAACATCCTACCCAAAGTCTTCTACCAAACTAACTCACACTTTCTATTTGCAAGCCAAAACTTTGTCTACAAATTATTGTAAGTACACTTTCCAATGCACCCGGACTAAACTGAAAACAGCTAGGAAAATGACAACACTGGTGAATAGGTACAAACAAAATGGAATGACCAGGGAGAAAACCCTGCACCATCAGCCCAATGTGTAGGGCTACCAATACCCATCTTATCACACAAATTTGTTAGGATATTGATTGATATTTGAGACAGCAGTCATTGTAAGCAAAGTGTTTCAGAAGATGTGGAAGAGCAACACACACACGCGCGCGCGCGCACGCACACGCACGCACACGCACACACACACACATGAATATGTACTGTATATATTCAGTTTGAACATGGTATGCAAACTCATTCAGTGAGATCAGGTGTAATTTATTTGTCAGTGATTTTGCCTTTCATATTTGTTGCATATTTACTTTTTTATAACACTGCTCACATTTGCTTCTTATTTCAAATTGTCTAAAACAACACAGCACTTTTAGCTTTCGCAAATTAAGTGGCTGTTAGATCTTAGTGAAAGATTATGGAAAACTATAAAGCATATAACACAGGAACAAACCTAGCCTAGTTACCTGATTATATATCAAATGATTAAAATTATGATCAAAAACAGATTCAAGGTGTCAAAGTAGAAATACGTACCAGAGGTGGCCAGTTGTTGGAACTATTATTATTTAACACACAAACTATATTCCTGGGGTGTGCCAACTGTGTCTTGGACAGTGGCCCAGCCAGAGGCAAAATCCCAGTCGGACAACTCTCAACTGTACTTCAGATGTGCATCTTGGTTCCATGAGCTACTGAGACAACATATAAAACAGTTTTTACACAAGCTGGTCAAGAGGGCACTTGTACAACCTGCAGGCAAGTAGGCAGAGACTTAAAATATCCCTGGTGTTTGTATGTGAATATTGTTCTGTTGCTATTTCCTGACCTTTCAAATCTATGGTCATGATTTGTAACACTTGGGTAAACCTACCTTTGATGATAGGTATTATGAAGTTAAAATCGTTAGAAAAAGGATCTGAATATATATTACTATGTGTATTATAAGATATTTTACAATACACATTGCATTATAAGCATGTAGCCGTCTTAAACCTAATTCACAGCATTTGTCCTCATCTCTATTTCATAGCAATAATGTTCATCAGCATCATCTTGATAATAATAATAATAATAATAATACAAATAAATATTATTATTATTATTATTATTATTATTATTATTGTTGTTGTTTTTCTTCTTTTTTTTCTTTTTCTTGTTGCTGTACTGTTTATTCTTCAAATTGTTCTCTGTATGATTAGGCAAATTATTACTTAACACACTTTGGTATCTGAACTAAACTTCTGCCAAGTGGTCATTTTGATGTTGACAAAGTGCAGCAATAAAGCTCCCGCAATGGTCTCCGTGACACATCAGCAGAACAGTAAAATGAATAGCTTCATATCTATGAGGTAATAATGGCTGAACTTGATCGACTCACATGAGGTAAACAGCAGAATGGTTGCATTTAGTGGAGTAATAAAGCCATCATTCTTCTTTGAACTGGACTGCCATGTTCACACATTCAAAACTACTACAGGATGAAAGATAGCTTACTCTTCCTGTTGGGATTTAATATACTGCAAATATACTGTATATAACATAACTGCAAAAAGGCACTACATCATTGGTTGTGGCTGGGTTATCTTTTGTGTATAGATAATTTTAATAAATCACTTTAACATGGAACAGGAAATTCCTATTTGAACCAAATAAAATGCATACGGGGCATTTTCATTTGTTTACGTATTATTGAAAAATAATTTTGTAAACTACAGTAAATTCAACATTTGTATCCCTTCATATTTGTAGTCTGTTTTGTGTGGATTATGACAAAATATCTCAATTAAGTTGATGCTGGTTTCTAGTCCTAACTTTAAGTGAAAACATAAAATAATAAACCAAAGGATTATTGAAAACTACAGTTTTTGTTATACTGTAAACAGAATCTTGGTTATATGTCATTATATCACATTCAACAGGCAAAATCAGAAAAAGTAGCTTTAACTGAAAACGGAATAGGTAAGTGATTACTGAATTTTCAGGGCTAATTGGAATTTGGAAGTAAAAAAAATACTTCAGTCTGTTCAGCTAGTATTAGCTAATTCTTTCTTTAGTCAGTGTTTTCAGTGTTGGCACGAATACAAGCATCAGTAAATGAGTTGTTGTTCATATATCCTCTTATTGTAAACATCCTCCAGCTCTTTTTTTTTGTAGTCCCTCAAACTTTCAGGAAAAAAGCAAGCAGTGTTTGCCAAAAACCTACCCTTCTAGAATTTAGTGTTCAATTTCCTGAATTGCTGTTGAATTTTTAGCTTTTTATTTTAGAAGGTGTTTAACAGGCCACTCTTCAAATACAGTGTAACGCTAGCACCTGTATGCTGCATAAGTAGAATTAAAAGTTAGTGCTTAGTTATCACTTTAGAAAGAAAAAAAATCAATTCAGAAAAAAGGAGTCCCCTAAGGGGCTGCAGCTCAATCTGCACATTTTATATCACATTTTGTTCCTGTTTACTGATTATGACCTTCAGGACGATGCCGCTAGTGTCCCGTGGCAGTGATGCTGCAGGCCTTTTGCCATAAAATTCAGGGATATTCAGTGTGTAATGGTCCTTATAGGAATTCAAATCACAACGAGCTGAAAGTTTAATTTCAAGCTTAATTACAGTTCATGCTTAGCTGCTAGCATTTGTGGTGAATCCCCCATTTGATACAAAACACACAGGGATTTTTAAATCATGTTTATAAAGAGTAAAAAAAAATGAAAACAAACAAAAAAAATATGAGAACAGTTAATTGCTTGTATTACATTAATGAATGGAGGATTCCTTTGCACCTTTCTCTATATGAGGTGACCGAGGATTAGAGAATGGCTTTGTTGACACAAGGAAGAAGAGCTGAGTGTCATGTTTCAATAACTGCTTCAGATTCTAGCTATAAATCACATTAGGCCATGTGGATTTGCTTAGGCAAAGTCACTTATCATATTTGAATTAAGGTGTCGCAATGACCAGGAAAAACTACTGACAGAAGATCAAATTTAAGTTTGTGTAGGTCATCAGTACACATGCACGCACACACACACACACACACACACACACACACACACACACAAAAACAAAAAAAACAAAAAAAAAAACACACACACATGGACACTTTACTCCATGAGCAAAATGTTGTGATTAAACCTACTTCGCATGTGCATGGACTGTAATTTTCAGTCATCCTGCAGGAAAAAGAAAAATAATCATTTGTTCACCCCTTTAGCACACACATATTATCATCAGCTGCAGGCTGGGGTTACGTGAAACGCGAAGCGAGAGATGGGATGAGAGTGTGTGGAATAGAGAGAAAGACACAACCAGAATATTCATAGCCTTCTTCATTTCTATTCACAGAGCGACACAAGCATGGATAAATCTTAAGTCACTCTCCCAGAATGACCTTGAAGATGATGTCGTCTGGATACTTCATTTCTACTGTCTTATATAATAAAAGCTTAACTCTTCTGTAATCTGTAATGAGAAAGCTGTATAGTAGTTTGATTTTTTTTTTTTTCCCAGATAGTATAGCACATATACAAACTGGATCACCATTATCTGCTAGAGATAATTTGCCTACACTGTATGCAGCCAGTGGACCTTATTTCATTATTCCTACGATGACCTAAATCTAATGAATTTAACATCATAAAATCCTCTACATCTTAATTTGGTGGTCTCTAATGAATGCAAAGAGAACGTTTTGCTTTGGTGCACAGGGCAACATGCAGTTTGTAGGAAATAAAAAATAATGAATATACAGTAGACAGCCTTAAACCAGCCAATTAAGTAATTTATTATAGCATGTCAATATACCATAGATAAAATAACAACACTGACAAATTATCATCTGCCATGGTCATGCTTTACATCACAGTTCATTTTCTTCTTAATCTTTGTTGTTTCCTTCCCTGATCTTGTCTTGTCTTGTTCAACATCACAGTTGCCATAAAAGTTTAGTTAGCATGAACATACTAATGTTACCTTTAAAGTAACATTAACAAAGAAAAAAAATCAAAGTGCAATAGTTAACACCGATATTTAAACCTGTATGTTCATACCAGTGGCGGCTGCTAGCTTTTGAAACAGGGGAAGCTCATACAGTATTAGGCCTTCGTCATAAAATTCATTATGTTATTTGTACATAAATTGATGATTTGTACAAACAAAAATGGTTTATATCACCAGCAAACAATACAGAGTGCAGCAGTTCGTCGTACCACTTCACC
>JAQMYJ010000033.1:27695630-27728335 GCA_030014305.1 Clarias laeviceps
TGTGAAGCTGCTTTGAGACAATGACCATTGTTAAAAGCGCTATATAAATAAAATTGAATTGAATTGAATTGAATATGTTTTCAGCCTGGCGCAAAAAACAAAAACAACAAAAAATGTTGTTGGGGTGGAACTTCATCACAGTTAAAAGAAAATTAGGGTGTAAATCAAATTCAAAATTCAAATACACCCATCCACCCATTTGTTTTCTTTTCTGCCTTTCCTATTCCTGGGAATGTAAGTCTTTAGTGCTTATGTCACATGTTTTTGGACTATAAGAAGAAGCCAGAGTACCCAGAGGAAAATCATGAGCACCATGAGGGAAAATAAACATACAGGACCCATTCCTGGAGGTCTGTCAACAGTTCTACCAATAAGTGACATTGCCACCAGATGAAACAACACTTTTTTAAAAAGCAAATTGTTTAAAGGTTTAAAGTAAATGTGCTTGATATGTCTGCCGCACCTCGATATGTTTACTGATGTCAGGAGAGACACAATCAAACACAGACAAACACAGTGGGTATCAAGAGGTTTTCTGTTTATTGTCAGCAAAGAGAGCATATTTAAAGTTTTTGCCCATGTTCCCTGTGTCTCCCATCATAAATAACAAAGGTTGTTAATATATCATGGAGAGCTGACAAACGAGCACATTAGTATATTCTGGTTAGGCAAAAGGGTTCCAGCGAGCCATAGGAAGTATTTGAAAAAGTTTTAAGAACAGCAAAGGAGTTGTTTTTTTGGGCATGTGACATCGAAAAAAGAGATGTAGACATAGGGAAGATCACATAATGTCAGAAAACCTTACAGTCAATAGAAACTTTGAAAGTTTGGACATGTTCATCGCATATAAAAGGAAAGAATTGTTTGATAAATGCACTGTTATGACAGTAGACTGTAATTGACCCAGAAAGCAACCAACATACGCTTGGATGGGGTGGTGACAGATGACATGAGTATGATGGACTTGAAATGTAAGGACTCACAAGTCCAAACAAAAAATTTACTCCATAATTTAAAAAATTAGGCCATTTTGTAGCCATCTGTAATGGTCTGACTGTCTTTATGATCTTGCTCTATTATGAGAGATTATGAATGAGGAGAATCTCTTTCACCAAAAATGTTATATTACACATACCTATGAACTGCACAGACTACACAGGTATCAACTGGCTCTTGTTTAATTTACAGTACTTTTAGTCCTGAAGCTTCCATATTTTTCCCATCAGCATCTCTGTGTAGTTCATAACTGTCCACAAGACAGCCAACCATCTCTGCTGCCTTGCCAAATAAAATTGTCATTTTTATTTAAATTAATAAATACTCAAGAGCCTTGGATTATATATTTATTTTAGTAGTAAATGTGTTTCAGTTGCCACAATTATTTTAACCCTAAATGATGCAGAGTGTAGCTTAAACAACCAATGTATCCCATGTTCACTGAAAACATGTTACCATGCTTCAGAAGGGTCAATTTATTGGTCTGCATCAAGCAAAGAATTTGGGTTAAGAACTGTCCAACGCACTTTTAAACCCTGGAGTGTAGTCAACTTACTGCCAAATAAACGTGGTAAAATAATAATAATAATAATACCAATAGTACATAGTAGTTGCAAGCAACGATGAGCAGGCACAAGCACCCTGCGCCATCACTACCCAGGTGCACCACACAACCAGTGTGATTTTTAAGCATGTTAACATGCATTTAAACGGGACATACCAATACCATTAGGATATGGTTTTAGAATAGGGGGATTTTTATGTCAAGACCTTTCAAAACGCCACGGATGCTGGAAAAAAGTATTATACTATGATGTCACCCAATATGTCATTCAATATGATTTCACACAAAAGTTATTAACCACTTTTCTGCATAAGTTTAAGGCATCGTCACAGCTGTGCAGCTGACCCATTTGAGAGATCAAAAATCCCTCCGCAATTTTGCGTCTTCACTGTCTTGAGATCACCTAGGCCTGGTTTGGTGGTGATTGAATAAATTCCCTAGAAAGAGTGTATCAAATTACATTTAGTGCGTTTTACAAACAACCCAAAATAGTTGACTTTCTGTTGAATAAATAAGTGGGAATTTTATGTTAAGACCTCCAAAAAGCTGCAACTGCTGGAAAAAAAAAAAGCATCATACTATGATATTAGTTAGTCAAAGTTATTAGTTAGTCAAAGTGATGTCATTCAGTGTGATGTCATCAATATAATGCCACAAGGTTTTTATAAAACCACTTTTCAGCTTAAGTTTGAGGCATTGTCAAATGTTCCTCTACAATTTTGCATCCTCATTGTCTTTAGATCACATAGGCCCAGTTTGGTGGCGATCGGATTCATTCCCTAGGAAGAGTGTATCAAAATCCTTTGGGTGCATTTTGCAAACGGCCTAAAATAACTGACTTGCATGCATGCGTGCAAGTGTGTATGAGCTATGCAGCAAAATCTCACCACGTCTGGAGCCAAGACTCTCAGGCATCCTAATGGCAGCAGATTCCAACCTGTCTGCCAATTTTTATGAGTTTTTGAGCATGCTAAGAACCTCAAAAAGCCCCGGATGGTGGATTTTTACTTTTTTAATAATCCTTAGAAAAACATTAGGGTCCTTCACACACTATGATGACATAGGTCTGATGTCATAGTGCTTGGGCCCTAATAATAATCTTTAGAAGGACAAGAGGGCCCTTCACATACAATGACATCTACACTTTCAGAACTATATGACATCAGCACTTTCAGACATCAGCACTATCATAGCAATGACAATGACTTAATAGCTATGATATCATCGTGCTGATGTCATAGTGCTTGGGCCCTAAATATAGTTACCTTGCGCCATAGACTTACCCCCAAGGGCACATCAGAAAAACAGTGGGCATATGCATTTAAAGGGGACATACCAATACCAATATGACCTAATTCCCACCCTTACGAGAAAAAGCATCACATTATGATGTCACTCAATCTGATGTCATTGAACATGATGTCACTTAATATGATGCCCCACAGAAAGTTATTAACCACTTTTTAGCATAAGTTTAAGCATCATCACGGCTGACCTATTTGAAATATTAAAAATCGCTCTGCAGGACGCAATTTTGCATCCTCAATGTCTTGAGATCACATAGGCTCGGTTTGGTGGTGATATAAATTCCCTAGGAAGATTGTATCAGATTCCATTGGGCGTGTTATGCAAACTGCTCAAAATAACTGACTTCCTGTTGAGTTGAGCCCATTACATGCAATGTAAAAGTTGTTCTGCTCAATGAGCTCTAAATGTGCACCAGGGTTTCATAGCAGATTCCAACCTGTCTTCATAACTTCAAAAAACCCCAAAACCCAGATGTTGTGGAAAAAAGCATAAAGATTGCAATTTGTAGCAATAACAAAAGGTTATGTAGTCTGATGAATCCAGATTTACCCTATTTCAGAGTGATTTGTGCTTCAAGGTAAGAAGGCTGACTGTACAAGCCTTTAGAGACAGCTATGATCTGGGGTTGCTTCATTTTGTCAGGGGCGGGGCTGAATAAGTGTGAACCCAAAAGCAGACAGTTCCTTCTAAGAGGTTTTACTAAAATCCAGGAATGTTTAGTGTATTAGTGCAGTCGGAGTAGTGGTGTGTGTGTGTGTGTGTGTGTGTGTGTGTGTGCTTAGTGACTGAAGGACTGGAAAAGCCTCTAGTGACGAGAGGGGAGGCGCGGTTATGACGTGAGGGAATCTCCACAATCCCGGAAGTAGAATGCGGGAATCCTCTTGGGTTTTAGCGAGCGTTTCTCGATGTTACAACGTTTAGCGCACTAGGTTCGTGACACATTTGGTCAGGTCTAGACTCATCAACGATATGTGGGAATATTATTGATGAAAAATTTGCCTCATTACTTCCTTTTTCCTTTTCAAGGTCACAAACAGTCATGTAAGCATTTTACTGCATATCATACTGTGAATAGTTGTGTACGTAACAAATAAAAATTTTAATTTGAATATCAACCCCATTGAAATTCTTATGAATGGCCAGAAAAAAACATATATGGAGCTGTTTGACTCTGCTATTATCAGCAAAAGATTTAGATAAATATCAAAGCAGCTTTGGATGGAAAGACATCTTGTGATCTTGCAAGGTTACCAAAACGATGCCCCAGTGAATAAGTTCTGTAATTTAAAGCATTGTTTGAATGTGTACCTTTATACTCGTCAGACTAATTAGGAAAGTAGGCACAGCTCCTGGCTTTGCATGCCTTTTTATTATTTATAAAACTTCAACTGTCAGGAAATTATGATCTTTATGGTTACTATTGCCTGGTATGTAGATAACAACCCTACTATCATCTGTATGGTTATTAGACTAGGTCTTGAACCCAGCCGCTATTGAATCTGTAAATAATGATCCTATGTGGACCATGTCATTAGCAGCTGATCTGCTGTTATTAAGGTTAAAGGTTTCTTTATTTGCAGGGAGAACTGGTACCGGGATCTTTTGGCATTTTGAGCAAATCATGCTTTGTCATGGTGATAAAGCATGTTGGTGTTTTGGGCTACCACATCAAAGCCAGTGCAGTTTGTGCTATATTTCTGCACTGTTTGAAACCTAACTCTGTATAAATAATGTGATGGCTCAACAGTGGCATTTAAGCCAACCAAACTTATCTTACCTACATTAGCTAACTTGGTGATTTGTTGCCCTCTGTTGCTATAATTCCTAAGGGTATAAGTGTTGTCTACAGGATCTGTATTCTCACTGCATCTCTTTCTGCAAGAACTGTATCAGTTGATTGTGTCTATAACCTTCAAACATTATAAACAGGGTTAAAATTAAACAGTGACTTCGGGCGAGCCATATTTTCTGGTGTGAACATGATTTCCCAAGTCACATGTACGTGCATACATATACAGTACTGTAAGAGCACCGCAGCACGGTCAATAACAGGGTTACTGCATTGTACAATTACTACTGCAGGCAGGTAGCACTGTCACTAACATTTTTATAAAGGCACAATAACAATAACATAAAAATCATGCAAGAAGTTTAATAGCCTAATCAAAACCGTTGTTGTCTTTTTTTCTGTTTGGTGAATCCACATTGTCCAAACAGGTAGGGTTGTTTCCATTTTGACATTCTGATTATCTATAAACCCTGAAATACTTACTGTCATTCATTAATTAATTATTATGTTCAAATACCTCGCCACTCAGTGATGAGGAGTTCAGGTGGCTACTGTATGTAAATCTGGTAATTCAAGTGCAGCACTGCCATGCGTGGATGGGCACAGTAGAAATGGACACAGAATTGTGTCAATTAGTGGAGACAGATGTTTCAGAAAATAGAATGTAATGACTGAACAAAAATAAAATTGTCATATTTATACTATTTATACTATTATTTTGTATTTCAGAAATGGAAAAAAAAAAAAACCTATAACAAAAAGGGTTGTAGGTCACAGCATCTCACGGGAAGTTTTCAAGGGAGCTTTTTGAAGGTAGCTGAACTCCCCTGTAATTTGAAATAGCTATAACTTATTGGACTTATTAAGATTATAACATTGCTTTGCATCTGAAATGCCCACATTGCGAGGATATTTTACATGTATGTTTTACTGCTTTGTACAGTAGACTAGCCATAATGTCAATGTCATTACAGCAGCATCAAAGCAAAGAGTAATGGCAGAAATTCAATAAAGTCAATGATTAATATAATAAAAAAAACAGATTATACATTCCATGCTGTTTTTTATAAATATTGTTGGGAAAATTCAAACATCTAATGTGCCTAGATTCTAATGGATTCTCAAAAATGTATTATTTTTTGGTGATTTTGGTCACATACTGATGAAACCACAACTGGAGAATTTAGATAATTGATTTTATAAATAGAAATTAAGTTAAGTATTTTTCTATTTGTATTTATGGAACAAAGGACAATGGTAAAACTAGACAAACTGACGGCTTTAGACTTCCAAGAAAAAAGCCAAGAAATGTTGTATATGGGATAAGTAAAACCAATAAGCAAAGATCATGAAGCCCAATTAAAATTGGAAACAAAAACCAAATAATGAAAGCACAACAAGAATGATCATAAACATGTATGTGTGTGTTTATGTATATGTATGTATCAAAAATCCATTATCCCAAAATATCACAATATTTAATTTTAAAATTGAATAAATTACTATTCATACATTATAAATACTGTGTATCTCTCACAAGTACAGTATCAGTATAGTCTAGCTCAGTACACACATGCAGGAAGATGGGTGACTTGACAGGTATCCAGAAGATAATCACCATCACTCTACCAATGAAGGGTAAAAAGTGTGGTAGAAAAAAGTCCACAAGCAACAGGAATGACTACGGCCTTAAGGATATTGCCAAGCAGAGCCGATTAAACTTGGGAGAGCTTTAGAAAGAGCGGTGTGAAGCGGGAGTCAGTCCAAAAAGAGCCATCATGCATATACGTCTTCAGAAAATATGATACATTACTAGTAATTGCATTACTAGTATCAAGCCACTCCAGAGACAGTGTCAGAAGTGTCTTACATGGGCTAAAAAGAAACAGACCCAGACCATTGCTCAGTGGTCTAAACTCAAGTTCTAAATCATGGTCTCAGAGTCTCTAGGAATAGTTCAAGCAATCCTAGTTGATTGAAGTCCATTGTGATGTTTCCACTTGGGTTGCCATGTCATCTGCTGATGTTGGTCCCCAGTGTTTTGTCAAGTCCAAAGTCAACATAGCCATTTACTAGGAGGAGATGCTGAAAAGCTTTATAGCTGAAAAGCTGAAAACCTTTATAGAGATGCCGATTTCCATGTGCAGCATATTAAGATATTAATATTAAAAGAATATTAAGGTGCTTGTTTGGCCAGCATGATTCAAAGAATCTATAGGCTATTTTCAAGAGGAAGATGAGAAGCCCTTGTGTCAGCAATACAGACGCGTTAATGCAACCTGGTCTTAAACAGTACCACAGGCTGATGCCTCCATGCCATGCTGTATTGATACAGTAATTTGTGCTAAAGAAGCCCTGTCCAAGTATTAAGGGTAATTAATTAACACCGTTTTTGTTTAAAGAAGTTTTTTATTGTAAATCCTTTTTTTATTGACCTTAAGAACTTTTAAAGACAGATTTTTTTAAAATAATATTTTCATGATTTTTCATCATCAAAATTAAAAAATGTTTGAAATATTTTACTTTACAAGTAATGATTCTAAAATATATACATGTTTCACCTTTGCTAAGTTGATGTAGCATGTAGGTGACATAGTGGGTAGCATAGTGGGTAGCACTGTGGCCTCCTCCAAAGTGTTACCCACTATAGTACTGTACTCTGGGTACTCTGGTTTCCTCCCATAGTGCAAAGATATGTAGATGAAGCCCTGCAATGAATTGTCACCCTGTCTAGTGTGTACCTCACCTCATGCACCAAGTTTCCTGGGATAGGCTCCAGGCCCCCAATAACCCTTCACATAGGAAAATGAATGAATGAATGGAGCATGTTTTTCTTAGGTTCCGAGTTGTTTTTATATAATTAGGAAACTTTTTACACAAATTACAAAATAGATCAATATTATTGTACAACCTTCTCAAACCTACTCAAACCCTTCATTGTGTTCCTGCTCTGTTTTTACTGCTCTAATTTCTTGCCTCACTGAAGATATCATTCCACCACAATACTCCACTAAGAATGCCTTTCCACCTTCCTACAGCGTTTGAGACAATTGACATCCACCTTTCTTTGCTGGTGATATAGCTTAAGACCAAGCTTTACAAATGTTGACTGTGCATCTGGTTTCCAGGTGACCTTGTTTCCTAAGTGTCTGACTCTGAACAAGATGTTCCTTAACCTCCAGTCTTTACAGAGAGCCTCCTGCCTCCTTTCTCTGTAGTATCTGCTGCTCTGTTTCTGTGTTCTGCTAAGGATGCAACTCCACTCACCTGCTCTGCTGAAGATGTTACTCTTTCTGGCCAATGCTTTAATTAAGGCCCCTAGAAGTGTATGTATGCTGTACCCAGTGGTCCATGCCCCCCTATGTTTTGGGGCTTTAAGAGTCACACCATAAACGGAAGGGTATGTCATGTAATTACCCTTATCATGGAAAACAGAATTAAATGGTGTGCCCAAACTTTTGACTGGTGGTCGCCTGCTTTGCCCAGTGCACGGATCATAAAACACTTTTGCACTCCACCATTACCAACTTCATCTGCAATCCTGCACATTACATTCCACCACAGCGGCGCAAACCTTTTCGATGAGCTCCCCGCTCTGATACACCCCAGGACAAGCCAATGGCGGTGCCATCACAGCCGGCATGGCTCACACAGACCACATAGGATGAATCGCATGTGGAGGCGGAAGATGAGGTAAACTCTCCCTCTAATCTCTTTCTCCCCCTGTCTCAGCAGGTCCAGAAAAATGGGAAATTTGCACAGCTCCATCAAGAAGACACGTGCTTCAAACATTGCTAGAGCCAGGTGCGAGAGATAAAGGGAGAGGAAGGCGGAAATGGGCGATCAGCATCATACTTTATAATTAAGAATGGGTTATTGTACTACCATACTGACCGGAGAGGAAGAGTATCCCACAATCTGCTGGTTGGTCCACAAGGTAAAGCAGACGCTGTAATGCACCTCGCCCATGCACACCCACTCGATGGACAGTTCGGGGGGAGAAATACTATTGTCAGATTGTCCCTGATAAGCAAGCCAAGGGCGACGGCGACGGTGGCAAGGAAAAACTCCCTGAGATGGCAATAGGAAGAAACCTTGAGAGGCACCAGACTCAACAGGGAACCCATTCTCATTTGGGTCATAACAAACAACAGGAATTTTATGCCGACATACTGTGTGTTGGACAGCTGGAAGTTCAATATAACAGAAGATGTCCAAGTTAAAATGGTGTCCAGTTCAGCACCAGGATGGCACCAGAATAAGTCAGACAGGTGCAGAGGGGGTCTGGATCACTGGGAGCTCAAGATCAGCATGTGTAGCTCCAAACCATCACAAAGCAGAATCCAGCTGGAGGTGGTCCTTCTCTGGATGCTTTAGGATGCTCACAGGGTTGGCCTCTTTGTACTCCAGATGCCTCAAGATGGGTAGAAAAAGAAAGAACAGGTGGAAAAGAATTATCATAGCTAACGTTCATTATACAATGACGCCTCGGATTGCGAGTAACGCAGTTTGCGAGTGTTCCGCAAGACGAGCAAAGATTTTTAATAGATTTTGATGTGGAAAAACGAACTAGTCTTGGTTTATGAGTACCGAGTATCATGTATCATACATGCGCTTCTTGTTTTGATGCGCATCACAAGATCACAACTGAGCCAACGTTTTTTCTCTCTCTTCTGCTGCGGAATTGTGGTTAAATCGTCTCCCCTTCTGGGTCTTACTGGTATAATCAACATCCGTGCACGTGTGTACTGTTTACTATAAAACTTTGACCGCGTGTATGCGCATAAAACATACTTTATTTTGTGTCTGTATGCGTGTGTGTACAGCGCGTGTGTGAAGCGAAACCAAGTCTCAATAGAAAGCTTAAAAATTCATTTTCTCTCTCTGCTCAAGGTCAGCCTGGTCTTTGTGTCTGTGTGCGCGCGCATCACTGGACACCGTGCCACACACACACATGCATACTTTCGCCTTCACAGACACACAGACAAACACACACACATTCTTTCTCTTTGCTCTACACAGAAACACTGCTCTTTCGCAATTCTTTCCAAGGTAAAGTGCAGGTTAATTTGATTTATTTTTACTTTACAGAAGTGATTCCCTTAGTGTGTCGCTCAATCGAGTGTCATTAGAGTGATTTCTTGTTTATTTTTCCGATAAAACAGTGTTTCTGTTGTGTGCGCGCGTGTGTGTGAAAAGAGTGGAGGAGAGGGGAGCTTACTTTAGATTCACACACACATACAAAGCGCCTGCGTACACAAACGGAAATACTTATCTGTCTGAATTTATTTTTACTTTTTTTTAGGGTAAAGTGCAGGTTAATTTGTTTTATTTTTATAGTTTTTCATTATTGCTACTGGGAAAATTCGATTTGGTTTATGAGTGTTTTGGAATACGAGCCCACTTCCTGAACAAATTATGCTTGTAATCCAAGGTTCCACTGTATTAGCAGCACTAGTTGAGAGTGTGCATTTAAATGTACTGGATTATGAGGTTATGGGATGAATTATGTGTATGCCAGGTTAACGAGATGTGTCTTGATCTAAGTCTTTTAAACTGGGAGACTGCGTCTGAGCCCCGAACACGGTCAGGAGGCTATTCCAAAGCTTAGAAGCTAAATATGAAAATGCCCCCCCTTTTGTAGATTTTGATATTCTGGGAACTAGAGAAATCAGTCTGGAGGTCATGAATGCATGAACTAGCTTTTCTGCATCAGATACAGATAAAGTGTTTCTAAGCTTGGCAATATCTCTATTGTAAGTGGAAAAAGGCTGTTTTTGTAATATTGGAAATATGATTTTCAAGGGACAAGTTGCTGTCTAAAATTACGCCCAGGTCTTTCACTGTCAAGCTGGTAGTAATAGTACATCCTTCTAGATGCAAGCTGAATTGTGAGAGCTTTCGTGTACTGGTTTTTGGACCAATAAGTAATATTTCTGTCTTATCTGAATTTAGTAAGAGAAAAGTATCGGCCATCCAATCTTTTATATCTTGGACACATTCAATTAATCTAGACAACTTGGATATTTCATCCGGTTTTGATGAGATGCATAACTGGGTATCATCAGCATAGGAATGGAAACTAATCCCATGTCTTCTAATGATGTTACCCAAGGAAAACATGCACTGTATATGGAGAACAGCAGAGGTCCTAAGACCCCTTGTTACTGGCATTGCACTTGACAGTTCTCTATTTAGATCTACAGAATGGTAGAATCTAAACCATTTTAATGCCTGTCCCTGAATACCTGATTTTGTAAGTGATCTATGAGAATATTATGATCTATAGTGTTGAATGCAGTACTAAGATCAAATGAGACGAGTATTAAAATGCAGCCTTGGTCTGAAGCTAAAAACAAGTCATTTGTACTATGATAGGGCCTAAAACCTGACTGAAATTCTTTGAAGATATTGTTTTCCTGCATGAAGGCGTTTATTTGAGCTGTCGATATCTGCCGGCTGCTGCAGATTAAACAACTGCTCACTTCTGTCCACCATCCACAGACTGACGGCATGGTGAAGAGATTTAATCATACACCAAAGAAGATGTTACAGCATGTGAAATAGGGATCAGCTACTCCTGTACGTCCTCTTTGCCATTCGTGAAACACCACAATCCTCCATCAAAAATGCACTGAGCTGTATCACATAAATCTGCTTAATGATGGACTCAACCGCTGCTGCACGTTTCAGCTCTTGCTGCTCTCTTGCCCCCAGCTTTAGGATTCATTTAGGAGGAACCTAAACAAGCTTCTAGATCAGTTCCAAAATGTGTTCTCCACCGACCCAGGGATTGATTATCCACTCGGGCGATTGGAACGAGCACCTCCACCATCTCCGAGAAATATTGCAAGAAAAGCTGGTCTGACGGCTAACCCAAATAAGTGCTATCTGGGGCTGGCCAAAGCACAGTATCTGGGGTCCCAAATTGGCCACTAAAACCACAGTAGTAAAAGTTTGAAGCAGTCCATACGTACGATTCATGCCTAACTTCTCCTCTATCACAGCAACCATTTCTAGTTTTCTCAGTAAGGGACAGCCAGAAAAGGTGCACTGAACATGACAGGCGGAAATAGCATTTGACCAACTAAAAGCCCACCTCACCAGCTCCCCCCAAATCTGACCAACTGTTTGTCGTGCACACAGACGCATCAGAGACAGGGCTCGGGGGCTGTACTCTCACAAGAATTCAATGGAGAAGAGCATCTTGTATGTGAGTAGAAAACTACTAAGTAGGAAAACTTTCATCAGCAGAATATAAAAATGCTACCATAGAGTGAGCGGCCCTTGCTATTAAATGGGCCGTAGAGGAGCTAAAATATTACCTAGTCGGGCAGCATTTCACGTTAATTACAGATCACGCTCCTCTACAATGCTTGGCAAGGGCTAAAGACACAACCCCTCGCATCACACGCTGGTTCCTCTCATTGCAAGAATTCTTCTTTTCAATCCAACAGAGGGCTGGCGGACAACATGGAAATGCGGATAGTATGTCCGGATGACATGCACTCTTCTCATCGTCAAGGACAAACTCAAAGCTGAGGGGGGTTATGCTGTGGCGACAGGCTTACAATCAGTTCCCCCCCCCCCCCAACCCCACCCAATGGACAACAGAGAGGCTCCATGTCTCAAGATGAAAATATCTGACTGTTATTTGTGCAAAATTACTGTTAACAGTATTCAGCCATCCAAAAGAAGTTGTAGCATGCATTCTGGGATGTACCACCCACTGGCTTTAATAGTGCTACTGGGAGACCCATATGGGTGCCCATAAATGTGCTTAGTACCAGAGCCCCTTGGACCAAAGGCTGATAATCGATATTGTGATTATATAATAATATCTTTGGGTGCCCAAATATAATGAGGTGCAGAACTAGCACCAAATAGTGGTTAGGTTAGGTAAACTTAGCGGTGGAATCCACATTGCCAGGAGCTTCTGGTAGAAGTCTTAATGAGAAAAAAACTGAACTCCCACGTCCAGCATGTACCAAGACAGGTCATCAATATTAAATCTAAATAGACCATGTTCAAGTGTTTAAAAATGTAGATCCAAAAGCTGTCAGTGCATGTTGCTGTAGTAAACCCAGTAAATACTGGTGGGCACTAGTGTTGAGGGAAGCTACCAAGGAGGCCTTTGAAGTCATGCTCACTGAATATTAATTTAAAAAGTAAAGGAGAGCTAGAGTGAGGCTCAGGCATGGGTGGAATTTATAGAAGCCGTAATAATTTTGTTTCATGTGTTTAAAATAGAATTTTATTTATCCATCCATCCACTGTCAATACCGGTTGTCCAATGTAGGGTCACGGGGAACTTCTAGAGCCTATTCCAGGGAACTCAGGGCACAAGGCATGGTACATCCTGGATAGGGTGGAAGCGAATAACAGGATACAAGCACAGACGCTTACCCACTCAGTCATACACTACAGGCAATTTGGAAATGCCAATCAACATGCATTGCATGTTTTTGGATTGTTGGAGAAACCAGAATACCAAGAGGAAACCTGCCAAGCATGGGAAGAATATGCAAACTCCAAGCACATAGACTTAAGGTGAAATTCGAACCCCCAACCCTGGAGGCATGAGTTGACAGTGCCAAACACTAAGCTACCATGCTGCTTGTATTATTTATTTAATACATTATTCATTCAATTCATTCATATTTTAATTATTTGCTTTTAATAATTTAATAAGTGGCAAAATTTCAGGGATTGATGAGGTTTGTCTGGAGATTTTAAAAATATCAGTGCATAAATAATGTGTTTTAGCAGAATTACGTCACTCATTCTCCTAGGAAAGGTTTATGTCAGGGATCTTTAAAGGAGACTCTGACTCTGGTTATTACTTTACACTTGGATTTTCTGTAGCCTCTGCATGGAAGTACAGTATGCTAATTCGATGTTTGTGAATTTGGTCTACTATAATGTGCCTCAACTTAAGTTGTAGGAGTTATAACTGAGGTATGGACTGCAGTGAGAGGTATGTCCACATTTTAAGTGGACAGTGGACTGCATAGATAGAATGGTGTGCATTCTTCCTATTTCTGTCCGATGGTAATGAAAACTTTACTCTCTGAAAGTGCAACCATTAACGGCTGTCAATGCAAAGTGTACTAGTTCTTTCATTTACTGCATGACATTAACTGTCACTGCTAGAGTCCAGAAATGCCCTTTGGTTTTCTACATTTAAACGAAGTGCCATCTCCTAATAACCACTCAGGGGGTGGAGAAAACTGACCCACTATGAGTTGGTTATGTACATGGGACATTGGGAATGTATGGAAGCTGGAATCTTGCGCATTGATGTTGCCAAATGCTGCCATTTGATTAGTGATACAGGACTGTGTACTGGATATCTACTGAACAGCAAGATTACAGATGCTGCTTCACAAGTTTTCTTCTTCGTGCACCTTCTTCTTCATGCACCTCCACTACTTTTCCTAAACCTGGTCATTCCACTTTCTTAACATTTACATATGGGACCATTCTATTTTCCTCCTCGAGCAAACTCTCAGTCAAAGCAGTTGCGGTTCTCCACTTGGCATTGTGCTGGTCATCATTGTTACTTGCTCTGCTTTTGCCATCTGTGATGCAAACTATCATTCAAATCAAATCTTAATACATTCCCTTTTTCATTTTAGAGTAAATACATAGCTGAAACTAACTGCTGCTCAGGAGAGAATGTTCACATCTCCCCATATTCTTAATCTAGTCAGTTCCGGTCTCCATTGGAACTTTGTTTTCATGATACAGTTTCGTACAAGATGGCCCCATTGATAACTCATTTGCGTTATGTTCTAACCTATTACTGCCTCCTCTGACACTGACCACGGGAATCAATGTGTGTGCAGCTCTTTGCTGGCCACTCTTATATAAATTGTGGTAGAACCATGTTTAAATAGACAGACTACCCATGTTTAGCCAAATTTAATTTACCACCTTGGCAAGACCGTAGACCACAGCAGTATTTTTGCTTTCAATGACTCATATTGTCAGGTTTTATGGCAAAATATTAATTTAACTAAAGTTAGTTTGTTTTTTTGCTTTGAAACAACAAGGTAAAATCACCAAATCTCTGAGATAAATCCTTCAGCATATCTAAAAGCAGAAGCGGTTAATGACCAGAGGTTTTGATGGGACAGAACCAAATAAAAAGAATCGGGTTAAACTCACCAAAAATGGCTTTGGAATTATTTAGCCATCCTAAATATATTCTAGAATGTTATTATAAATAAATCAACATTTACATACATATCAGGACAAAGATAAGTCATCAAGGCATATTTTACTATTTCTTTAACATGTAAAGTGTATCTATTTTTTTTATTTCTTATTATTTTCATTCCTCTTCCGTAAACTCTCTGCAAAAGATCTACTGCTGAGCCCAAGACACACAACAGGATGGACTGAGCAACATCGTTTTACAATTTTTTTTTTAATATATATTTTCTATATTTTGCCATATTGTGAAATGTTCTTATTTGTACAGTATAATTTTGTTTTTATCCTAGTTAAATTTCTTTTCTATCGTATTTCTTTTTATTCATATTTATTTCTTATCTATAAGCTTTAATTTTCTTTTTTAAGGTCACTGGCGGTCGTATAAGCATTTCACTGCATATCGTAATTTGTATGACTGTGTATGTGACAAATAAAATTTGAATTTAAATTTGGTGGGGAGAGGATCTTCTAATAAGAGGTAATATTAGGGGGATAATCTGATTGGCTTGTTTACTTTTTCTTTATTTCTTTTTACTTTTTTTTGTACATGCAATCTTTAGACCCACCTAAATGTGTAAAAATGACTAAAAAAGCGATGTGTGTAATAGGTTACCTTTAAATGTATTTCCCCAATGTAGACCATTTTCTTTGATTGGGTACAACTTTCACCGTGTTCTGCTATACTGAGTAAAGCAAGTACCAGCATTTCAGTACCAGCATTTTTTCTTTAATGGAGGATTAAACAGCTGAAGGCTTATTATTTATTATAATTTCCTTATTTACTAATCATACTGTGTTTGCATTTGGATGTTTTCACACTTTACATATCCCTCACGTTATAATGAATCAATAATTGACAAAGTTAAGAAATTCAAAATATATTTAAAAACAAGTCACAATCAATAATAATTTATTTGTACATGTGCATAGTTTCTGTCACATTTGCCTATTGTTATGCACATTACAACAGTTATGAAACATATAACAGTAGATTATTTATTGTAGTAGGAGAGGTCAGTAAGGACATTTTGGTGATACTGTGGTCTTTTTGATGATGATTATTATTTTTTGTGTAATTAAAACAATAGACAACAAACAACAACAAAAGAAGTTAACAGACAACAACAAAAGAAGTTAATATAATGGATTTCATTACCTGATTACAAAAAAAATATATGGTTGTGAAGATGTAAATGAATAAGACTGTCATGCTTAGTTTAACTGCACTGCCCATTGCTATTGCTGGTGTAGAGAACTAATTCTGCTCACCTGATTTTAAAAGAACCATTCAGTCTGCAAAAATGACCTGAATTTTCCCATTGCTCCATTGTCAAACATATTGTTTTACTTATTCTAGTAAGTAATTTGCATTACGTATTTTTTTCGCAATGTTCTAAAGATGATGTTTTACTAGCAATGCAATATTG
Source organism: Clarias laeviceps (assembly GCA_030014305.1). Lineage (NCBI taxonomy): Eukaryota > Metazoa > Chordata > Actinopteri > Siluriformes > Clariidae > Clarias > Clarias laeviceps. Next base: position 27,711,934 of record JAQMYJ010000033.1, read on the forward strand.
CTATATCAGATATTTGATCTGTATCTACAGTATATCTGATGTGTCTTTAAATAATTCTTGATCAGTGATTAATGGTTTCCTGTTGTTTTCTAATCCACAGTACTTTTTTCCACAGTGTCATGTTAGGGTCCCTTCTTTTACAATATGTCATTGCCCACCATGTGTCATGAAAATAAACAATTATATAGAATTCAGCGTGATGTCCAACGTGGAGCCAGGTACTTTACTACTACTACTATTACTACTAATACTACTGTGCAGGTAGACAGAGTGATGAAGTTGTGGGGAAAATGCTGGGAGATGGTCCTAGCTTGTTCAGAAGCACCTAATTACAGTGGGTACTATGCATGGTGGGTACATTGTTTCATGCGCTTCCCTTCTTGCAAACATGAACATGCAAACTCCACATACACAGACCCGAGGCGGGAACCAAACCTCGACCCAGAAGGTGCAAGACCACTAAGCCACCATGGCTTAGCCACCACTATTACTGTTGATTTTTTTTACCATACAACTTCGACATATCTTTGAGTGATTTCCATTCATGATTTATTTTCCTGACACATTTCTTCCACAGTTGATCCTTCAAGGATTTGATATATGATACAATGTGTTAAGAGGTTCTTAACCTAGTCTCTTTCATTTCAAATATCTTTAGTTGTTTTCTTTGCATCCCAATAATCTGTCCCTTCTGAAATTCTTTTGAAGTTTTTTGGCCAGGCAGTGTATCTTACAAATAATGCATTCAGTACATCACAGACATATATATTTTTTCCTTTACATAAATGTTAGGTTGTTACAAGTGCCAAGACCATCTGATTTTAGGAGTACAGTATGCTCATTTCTGTTATATAGTTTTATCTGATCAAATTGTTCAATATTACATCCTTTTAAATCTATTTTATTTTATTTTTATGCACAGTCAGGTCTTAAATTTGTTGCACCATTGGCAAAGATTCTATTCTATTATATTCTATCCTAAGCTAAAACCTACTAGGATGTGTATTTTCATGCTCACATTCATCTCGGAAAGTCATTAACCATGCAGTGAGAGGTCAGCTGTGACGTAACTACCCGATTTTAAAACCCCAGAAGCAAATAGTACATCACATCAATTCCACATCATTGCTTTGAGGACCTTTTGGCCAAATCGGACGAGAAAAAAATCTTTGTGGGGAAAAAACGTGTTCCGTTTCAGTATTGCAGTTTGCAAGGATGATTTCCTGCCCTAAACTACCATGTACGTTAATAGCCTACTCTTACCACATGCATTATGTTTTTAAACCTTAAAGGCTCTTGGTTTGCAGTCTGACGAGCAGTGAGTAGCTTGGCGCCGTTGGCGGGAGCTGCGCGCGCTGACGTTTCAGCAGCAGTAGCGGCCACGCGCGCCGAGAGGGAAGGCATCGCGCCTCTTCTCACATCCATCTGAGCGGCTCGCGCACACGAGCTCAGGAGCACCAACGCGCAACTTCACGCGGAGCCGCAACCGAGCCTGAAGTTAGAGCGATGCAACACAGACGCCATTTCAATTCCAACGACATCTCATCGGCTTCTTTTTAACACCAACAAAACAACATTTCGTTTCTTTTCTTTTCTTTTTTTGAATCTTCCTCTTTTCTTCGGAACGCGTTGTTTTTTTCCCGGTTGATGAGAGACCGTCTCCGTCATATGGAAACGATGTGGACCTTACACGAATCTGTTGGATTGGTTTTCTTTTCCTGTTTGTCTATCCAGATCGGATTTTCTCTTCAAGGTAAGCGATTAAAAAAGATCTAAACGAGATCGATCATATTTCTGTGCATACTTCAGTCTTTGATCTAAGTGAGTCTATATGTTTTCTTTAGATGTTCTATTGATCAGAGTGGACTATTAATCGCGATTGAACTGATTCTGGCAGAATGGGTTTTTTGTTTGTTTTTTTAGGGTATGACGCCTATATTAGTAACAACTGTTGATATGAGGATAGTGTAACTTGAATAATGTGCCTTTTGGCTTCACTAGTGACTATGCACGGTGTACGCTCTGGTAGATCTCCTCCTGATGCTTTTTTTTCTTGCACGTTAAACGCGAGAGAATAAACTTTGAAGGGGCGTCACGCGCGAGCTGCATCTCAAGTTGTCGGATGTGCAAAAGCAAGGTTTTGGTATTCTGCTTCCCCCACATACCCCCCCCCAACACCGCCACAAATGAAATAAAATAGAATAAAATAAAAATCGTGGATGCAAAAAATCAATTATGACCATGTGGACGAATATTAATTTGTATGGACCTTAGACCAAACTGCTTATTTTTTTCTTTTGTGAAAAAAAAAATCGCATGCTCCCCTAAAGTAGTCCATACTCGCCCACGATATTCAGTATTGATCTTGAAAATTGCCAGGCAGTTTTTATCGCGTGAGGAATAATATTATTCGGCTGCATTTTCACTGCTCATTAAGTAGTAACAGCGCAACAGACTGCGCTTTTCTGTTGCGCATTTGCGATGCCTCATGTATGGGCGCATTTGCTTCGCAGGCAGATTCACCGATCTGCCATCAAACATCACTGCCAGGGAGGGCCAGAACATTGAGATGGCGTGCGCTTTCCAGAGCGGCACCTCCTCCGTTTACTTGGAGATCCAGTGGTGGTTCATCCGCGCTCCCGAGGAGCCGAGAACGAGCGAAGAGGAGGAGGAGGATGAGGAGGAGGAGACAGAGGTAATATCACGGCGCAAGATGGGGAAAATTCTGCGTGCTTGTGTGTGTGTATACGTGTGTGTGTGTGTGTGTGTGTTTATAGGATTGTGTCACACGTGAAGATATCTCTTCAGTAAGCATGATAACATCTGTATACCCTTTAGAAATTAAGAGGGATATAAGTTCACTGATAAGAACAATGGCCAAACATAAATCTTGACAGACAGACATATAGATAATGTCCATAATATATAAAATAATACTTTTCATCATGTCCATGAAAGAATTTACGTTCATAAACTAAAATAAAAATAAGACAAATTAACAATTTCAAAGTTATGTCAAGGCTGATGTCTTCATTTAATGTGCATTTGTGTCACTCAACCAAACCGATCTTGATCATTTCACTTAACAAAGCAATTTGATCATGTCAGCACGACAAAGGTAAAATGGAACAATCTTATGGCAGTTACTGAATTTTAGCCTACTAAATATGGAAAAATTGATCGATGAGGTTGAGTAGGTGCATTTTTGAATATAGAATTGAATTGTGTTTGTCTACTAATTTGGTTGATTTAGGTGACTTCAAGAGGCTTTCTTTTTACAGTTACTATGATCACATCAATTGTATAGACCTCAAAACCTCAAAAACCTCAAACTGATCTGCTTTCTTTTTTGTTGGTTAAAAAAAAAAATCTTATACTGTACATGCACAAGATATTCTTCATATAATTGGCTGTCAGTGTGATTCGGTATCAGTGAAATTCCACCAGCATGGTTCCCACTAAATTACGTCTTACCTTTTTTTTGAGATCCCCATAGATTTGTGTTACACAGTTGCTGTGAGGCAACTGAACTCATTTTGAAGGACAGGATGTAGGACTGAGGCATATCTGGAGATGGCATCTTAGGCTTCCAGCAGGCTTATTAGTAACAGCATTGCTTGAATGACAACAAGTCTGTGTGTGACAGTCTGCGTCTGTTATAGTTCTAAAAGGAGCTGATCCTGAAACATTTGTGACAGCATTATAAAAGCACTGTGGCATCCATTTGTAGAGTCTGACATGTTCTGTATTTATTTATAAAGTAAACTGTAATCTGTGTTACACCTTATCATGTCTAAGACTGCCTCGTGGCTCACATTTTAGAGGGGCACAGATATACTTAACCTTGTCACAATGCTTCATAATCACTTTGAGCAAATGCCCTGACTTGTTGTGACATTCCATTAAGTCATCAGAGCTGTTTTTTATTACAGTGTTATTGCCATCAATGGCACTGCAGTAATACCACTGCTTGCACGTGTTAAGCCTTCACTCAGTCACTATGTATTTGAGGGCATTTTACAGTTTGTCATCACTGACACCAAAGCAGACTTGCTTCCTTTTTGTGCCTTTTCCTTCACCTGGTCTGCACATGAGGTAAAAGTGACTCTTTTCTTTACCTAGAAAAATATGCTTGGGTTTAATACCCCTATTATTGAACTATTGTTGTCACTTATCATGCACATATTGCTAAAGCTTTGATCCACAATTTCTATCAATTTCGGATCTTGAATGACAATAGCTGCCATGCGGTATGTGGTGCTGTTCATTGAAACTCATTCTTTCCACAATAGCACGGTTTAGATGACAGACAGCTGGGTCTTTGGTGAGCTGGGGCTTTGACAAAAACAAGGATTAAAGAGCTATTCTATATAAAATATGTTATTGACAAGTTAGAGTAATAAGATGGGTGACTACTGAAAATGGGCTCTGAGATGTTACATTAAAAGCGCTCACCTATGAAGGTTATCCATTAAGAACATAAACATGAATTTGTATTGAGTATACTGGTAATGTAGGCTGCAGAAGTGTTGTTGTGGTAGGCATATAAAACTGTTGTCATGCATTGGTCTGAAAATTACAGGCAGAGAGCCCTTTGAGATTTTGCACTCCTGATAATAATGAATGGAGAAATATTAATTTAAATATTTGTAATGATGTACTTGGGAATTCTCACCTGCGTGTGGCTAGGATTCTGTTTGTTCTGATCATTGCTGATCAGTAATGGCTGGTAATGAGAGTGAATGTTACTGTAGGCATACAAGTTTTTTTGCATACACAAAAGAAAACATACATTAATTGTTTTCTCATTTAAGGAAAGTCCTGTCTCCAAACAGCAAGCATGGTAAACTTGCCACCAGACAGTTCTTTAATTCAAATTAAGGAACTCATAATATACTGAATATCTTTGCTGTGCTAATCCATTTGTAGCACCCTTGAGAATAATAAAAAAATATTTCTAGTATAGCCTTATTTCTGTTAATTACTACACTTTGATGTCATCAGTGTGTACATCATACAGCACCTTAGAAAAGACAGCTTCCAGAAAAGAAAAAATATACGACTCTGGATTTCATTTATTTGATGAACATTTCTATAAATACATGACCATATATTGCTTAAATTAACAATTTAATTACTATTTTACATTTGATTGAAACTTTTATTTTATTTAGCATCTTGTTTCTCATTCCTTTAAAATTAAGGCACTTAGTACTTAGCAAAGGTAGCTACCTAGCCTACTAATTTTCCTGGAAGGGCAGAACTAGGATGTGCATAGTAATAAATGAAATCTTGGTCTACAGATAAGTCATACTGGAAAAAATAATGTTTTCCGGTATTTAAATTATTCTTGTATCTTAATTTTGATAGCAGTTTATATCTGGTATATTACCAGAGCAGGGATATGTCTTCTGTTCCTCTATGCTTACCCAAAATGAAAGATGTCAAAGACAAGATCATCACCCAACTGAGGTTTAGTCTATGACTCTCAAAAGCATATTAGTTGTAAGATCATCTTAAGTGCTACATAAGAACCTTTAAAAGAACCATTTTCTTCCATCTTCTTATGTTTTTTTTTTTCAACTATGCTTAGGGAAACAATACTAAGAAAAGGCTGCCTTAAGATTTCTGGATAAAGGGAATGTCATGCACAGTAAACTGCTTATTCATTTTAAATAATTAGTCCAGTTTTCTTTTTTATTTTCCACAAATTAGAAAGTCCATCAAATGACTTGCATAATTATAAAATCTTTATTAGTTTAGTTATGTAAGAATGAATATACATTAAAACCAGATATCAGACTACAGAACAGAAGTGAGCCAGCTGAAGGTTACTTACAAGCAGCTTACTCAAGTAAGTTGTCTCAAGTGCAATATAAGTGCAAATCTTAATCTATAAATAATGATATATACTGTAGTAATTATATATATACTGTAATAATGTTAGGAAACACAAAAAAAAGATTTGAAATAGTAATTTATAAACCTTAAAAATTCAAGTAAATTTGATTTCAATATAACCTTTGGACTGCTGAATTTGCAACGAGAACAATAGAAAAAAAAAATACAGTAGGAGCTAGAGGTTTGATTATTGGATTGTTCGAGAGATGACTCTTTAGCCTTGTGGGTTATCATGTTTTGTGTGTGCTCACAGAAATGATGCCAAATCACGGTTTTAAAAAGGTCAAAAGGGTAGATTTTTGAATGTTTGACCAATCTTCTTTATTTAAAATTTCAACAAGGCAGGCGACCCGATGCTCCATTTTAATATACAGTAGTACAAAAAGTCTTGAGCCACCCCTCATTTGTTCACATTTTGCTTCCAAAGAGCCAGACTTTGTATTTTTAGTACAGTCTTGAATAATAATTCTCAAACCTTTCTGTAGGTCATTTTGTCTCTCATTTTCAGTCCAGTCCCTAAACCTGACCAGTTTCGGAGTAATGCTTTTTGTTTGTTAATGCGTTACACACACAGTGGCATATGAATCATTCAAGCTAAAAAAAGAAAACTCTACCTTAACGTGAACCAGTAAGAAAGAGGTGCGGATTATGACAGTTTAGCTAATTACTATACTGGTGATGTTGAATGTTGAGTGGTTGGACCAGACAAGAGGGAAAATAAGGTTGCTACTGGGATTGTTACATAAAAATAAAATTTTAAATGACCTCTCTATGCACTTTGCAGTAAAATATTTGTTGCCATTTATTTTATGTAATCTGGTTAATTTAATTTAATTTGAAGAAAAGATGACTGGCTGAATACTTACACAATATTGTAAGTTTTGTGTGGGAGGGGACAAGTTTGTGTGTATTAAATAATTATTAAAAAAATAATAATAATAAAAAATAGTAATAGTAAAGTAAAGCCCTATATCTTCAGTATGCCACTATTAGGTATCATAAGACAATTACAAATGGTGCATGGGTCACATCATGTGATGGTCATCATTTGATAACACTGATGAAATTAGCAACAATAAGCTGCATATTTGTAGAGACATTGTGCTTAACAGACTACATATAGTATACTCCAATGGAAATATGATGTATTTATTTTTATGAGAACAGACCCTTCACATGCACAAGTAAATACAAAATCCATCTCTCATGCTTTCTTATTTAGCGTGGTCTCCGGTCAATTTTCTAGCAAGTTCCCTAGCCCTGGTGTTTGGTGACAATAAGGATAGCAGCTCAATGCTTGGCTCTGATAACTACTCCAATCGACCAGCTTCTCATTAAGAAGACACATTGACAATCAGTGTTGTTGCTGCTCTGATCATTTTGTTACGTGCAAATAGGTTTTTGGGTTTAAAAATGACTTTTTATGTTGATGTATGACTAGGTCCTCCTTCTAAATCAAGTCATTTGAAGCATAATATTAAAAACCACAAAACCAATCTGGTCCTTTTCAATAAAATCTTACCACTTCTTTGCTTTCATTATAAATATCTGGATTGGTGTAAATAGTGCAATTACAGTAAAACTCACAAGCAAAGTAAAGATAGCACACTTTCCTCAAAGTTTCTACAACGAAACCTTAGTTTTAAAAATCTATTTTAAAACAAAAAATCTACCAATTGTAATTAAAGTTAATATACTGACCGGAAATGTGTTCTGTAAATATCGGGTGTGTCTCTGTTTATATTATTTATAACACTTTCCAGTGGAGATTTGTATACCCCCCCAAATATGGAATGTCCCTTTAAAATCTATTTGTCTGTTGTTTGATGACATTGTTGTATTAATTTTAGGATTTACAATGGAATTTGTAATGGAATGAATGTGGCGATCTTTGCAAATGGCAGTTAATAGAGTTTGAACTAAAACTGGTCCAAGACAGAGCTGTATCTGCAAACGTAGACATAGTTTATAATATTGCTGTGCACTACAAAAGAAAGTGTAGGAACAGCAAAAAGAGGACAAGAACTCATTGATCAGGGCCTTTTTGTTTGTGTTCTTTGTTACCGTACATAATTTCATTAGAACTTCTTTGAAAAGTTTAGTGGAGCATGTCTATGTGATATATAGCTGGCCTAATTTAAGAACACACAGTACATTTGACCCTTAAGACCTGGGTAAAAAAATAAATTGTGGTTTAAAAAGCAATACATGATTTCATTAATTAAACAATAGAGCCTGGATTCCCTATTTTGTACTGTATATGTGTACCAATTAGATTATAATTGGAAGGTGTGTGTGATGTTCTCAGTAAATCTATCATGATTTAACATTAGTACAGTACATTTTCCTCATTTGGATGACAGAAATAGATTAACATAGTGGTTGAACTATAAATATTTTACCTCAAATCTTGCAACATTTGGCATGCCTAATTAGGTTTGATTGCTTCTAAATGTCATGACATTTGACCTTAATAATCTGTGAGTGCAGCAGCATGTCAGAGCAAATGGTTGCTTTTCATGTGGAATGCATGATGGCGCAAATTGACTTCAACAGGAGGACTGGTATTTAAAGCATAATACATAGGGGGAAAAAGAAGAAAAAAAAAGTAAAAATAAACTGTTTGGGAAATATTCAGAGTGCAGTTAAGTTCAATTCAATTCAATTCAATTCAATTTTATTTGTATAGCGCTTTTAACAATTGACATTGTCGCAAAGCAGCTTTGCACAATCAAAAGAATAATTTAAGTTTGTATGAAGTGTGAACGTGTATGAATCAAAATGATAAGACTGTCCCTGCTGAACAAGCCGAGGACGACGGCGACAGTGGCAAGGAAAAACTCCCTGAGATGGTAATAGGAAGAAACCTTCAGAGGAACCAGACTCAACAGGGAACCCATCCTCATTTGGGTGAAAACGGATAGCAGGGATTGATCTGCATCATACTGTGTGAGACTGGAAGTTCAGTATAACAGGAGATGTGTTTAAGTTAAAATGGAGTCCAGTTCGTTATTGGAGGCTCAGGTAGACTGTAGGAAACTCCAGTCCTGAACTATCGAGCGACTGCAGTCACAAGTCCTCAGAGAACAGCTGTCTGCATCAGCCGAGGACAGGACCGTCTTTGTTGAGAAGTGGAACCGTCCCCAGTCACGGCATCCATCACGGGCAGACCACACAGGGCATCCGTGCGATGAGATCTCCAACCAGAAGCAGGACACCAGGATGAGTCAGACAGCTCCAGGGGGCAGAGGGGGTCTGGATCATTATGCGCATATAGTGAATCATGAAATTACTTATGAAATCATCCTTATGACTTTAGACATATCTACAAACTTCAGGGAATTTTATATAACAACAAGGTTTCAAATCATTATTTGGACTGTCCGCCATAAAAAAAAAAATGGAATGCCATTTGTATTAAATACATATTCAGTTATGTCCCTTTAAAGTCTATTTGTACATTGTTTGTTAACTTTTACAATTTACAATTAAATTAATAAAATAGCTTATATCACAAGCACAACCTACTATTCAATTATCTATCCTTTAATATACTGTTGCTTTTTTGTGGTGTGGGTATAACTAACTGTTTTGCTCATGATATACAGTATATGAAAAAATACAAATAAAAAGAAACATACAATATGATTTAGTATAGGATGCAGCGCTACACTGGCAATATATTAGACTCTGTTATTAACTTTTTTGAATGCTAGTCATCTTTTCCTATATATGTATATTTACATTTTGTATATACTTTTTCTTTCTTGTTGTATTTTATTACATGTGACAGCAAGAAATACCACACCATTTCCATCTCCAGTCTGCATTTTCTAAATATGTTGTTTAAAGGTCTCATTGTAGATGCTATGGAAAAATCCTATCTTAAATAACTCATGTACAGTATAAGTGCCAAAAAAGAACATAGCAACTTCATATTCAATTTCTAGATATGTGTAATGTTCCTGGTATAATTGTTGTATAACATTGATTATTGATTCATAAATATTGCAAAGACAGTACAAATGCATACATTTGACTAAAATGCTTCAAGCCCCAAAAGGATCAGATTGAGAAAACCTCCAATGAACTGTAGGAGGAAACCCTGATAGGTAAAATTATCTTCAGAGATAACCTTAGTCTGTGATTTCCTAAGGTTTGTTTTGGAAGCCATTTCAGTGAAGGTCCTCATATATCATGGGTGAAAAGTCAATTTTTCCTGAAAGCAGACAAATAAGAATTGGTGTGACTGTAGTGTTAAATGAGTGCATCTGCAGTGCATGTGTGGGTTCTGTGCTGTCTTAAATTATAATGACTCCACAAAAGCGATTTTCCCACCATACCCATGGACAGAGGATATTGCAACAAGCTAGAGAGAAAGTGTGTGGTACAGAGAGGAAGTCATGGAGGAGAGAGAGAAAGAAAATGAGTGGACCCAGGAATAGAGGGGGAGGAGGATGGGGATTCAGTGAACATGCACAATGCAGTGAAGATGCCACCAGCGTGGTCCAATTCAATTTACTAGATCAAAACAAACGTTGTTCTCTTTGAAGACACTGGGCACGAGGGCACCCAATTAGTGAATGACTTGCATTTGATCTGTCTCAGCCCCTTGCAAGAACATGGCTCGAGCTGTTCTTGCCACATGTGCAAATATGCATGCTTGTTTGTAGTGCCAACCTATTATTTTCTACATTATGATATATTGCATGGTTCTTAAAAAGGTGGAAAGTAAAGTAAATATGACAAAACTGTTCATTTGCTATTCTTGATCCTGCTTTATTGATCATATTGTGCCAGCAAATCTTTGTTTGGTCATTCGACTTTGTCTGCAAGTGCTCGTGTCACTTGTGGAAAGGAAGCATAAAATATTGCTGTTTTGTTCATTTGGGAAATTAGCGTCAGACTATAATCCAGAGCTTAGCTGGAAATTACACACAGACTTGAATTGATTAGAATCTCAAGATAATCAGTGGTCAATTCCATAGGATTAGAGGAAATCTGTGAGGTAAGCTTGTAAATGTCATAAGCACTAAAGTAAAGAAGATTTTTTTTTTGTCTTTTGTAAATTGCTGAACTAAAAAGTCTATAAAATTTTTTGAAAGTTGATTGGGAATGTTCCAGAACCTACTGCAGAGGTGTAATTGCTCTCCAAATAATTCATTTGTTGCAGGGAGGGTGGGTGTTAGGTGTGAGCTTAAAAAAAAAAGTTATTTTGAAAAAGCACAGTAGTACATTATCATTCTTATTATTGCAAATTTATACATTATTTCAGTGAAGTCTTCAGACTGAATGCCAAAAAAAGTTTACTACATTTTGTCGCAAGTAAAAATTTCTGTACAAATGGATTAAAAGCATGAACACCACAAAACACAGAACTGAGCCAAGCTTTCTTCTTTCAATGCACACCTGCAACATCAAAGACGAAATCTCATATCACATAGCTGTTCATGGATAATGCAAAATATAGAGTACCTACAATCTTTGGTGATTAAAATATACTGAAATTTTTATTTTATAGCATCATGTTACATTTCATTTCAAGAATCTTGATATTTTTCAATGTAGTTGTAAAATTACCTTTAGCAATTTCAAGATTTAATAGGGGCAGGCATACTTACTGTACCTTGAATAATTTTGGTTTGGTAGGATTAATATTGCTCATGCTGTGTAGATAAAGATTTAAAATGAAATCCAAACGTTTCATGTTCCTTGTGGTTATTAATTAAAGTTCATTGATTCTTTATCAAATTTATTATTTTTATTTAAATTAGTTATTGTTATTGTAACAGAGCATAATTATTAGATGGTCCCTAGAGGATAGAGTCAATAGAATAAAAAAATGTTCCTTTTATTTCACACTATATTATTTTTTTAAAAATGGCATATAATTTTTTGTTCAATCTTTTCACACATTCATTTTGTACAGCTTTAGGGTTTTTTGCCTTTAGGACTAATATAGAATTCAATCTATAGCATCATATGTTCTATATTCTGGGCTAACAGTTGTCTATGCTAAACTAATAACACAGTCCCTATCTAAATACCCCTCAGCTCTTTGCTATAATGGGATGAATTAAGAGCCAATTGCGACTCTTTGGACGAGAAGCCTGTGGATGTCTGCCTGCAGCTGTAAAGGAGATGAGTGCCCACACATAAAAGTGGCAGATTAGATTAAACACAGACGGCTCAGTTTGATGTGTGGGATGACTTTGACCCCCTTCTGGGTTTAGCCTCTTGCCCTCTGCTCTGCCAATAGGCCTCTTGCCTCTCATTCCTGCCACCAAATAAAACACAGGAGGGCTTCGGCTCATGCAGCCTGCTCAAATGGAACTGCCACACTGTTTTGATTAAGGATGTCGATTTGAAGCTGTAATTGCCACTGCGCCTCATTGTGTGAAAGTCGTTTGCAGAGGGTAGAAAAAGCATATTGTATTGCATGGCAACCGATGAGCACTGATTAAATGGTATTGTGTATATTTGTGGATTTTTCACAGCTGTGCTTCATGAGTACCATGTAAATAATGGTCTTAAAAGCTAAAAAAATCATCAATACAATAGATGTTTCTAGTGCCTAGACAAAACCCTGTTGTTTTATATGGCTAGGGAATGATGTAATTACAGCATTAAATATTAAATGGAATTAAGATTCACCATGTGGAGAACACCATCTGACTCTTTGATTTCAAACATAAACATGGAATTTGCCACCTAGAATTAGGAACATTTGTAGGGTTATGTCAGACATTTTTGTTGTTGTTTTTATGAAGATTTTTATTCTTCTTACAATTCGGTAAGTGTAGAATTTTAATTCAGTCAGTATAGAATTTTATGCACTACACATGTACCATGCACTTATTACCCTCTTACTACGTTGTCGTTGTCATTTTATTATTTTTTTAAAGTGATGGTGTGAGAAATTGGATCCAGTATTTATACTACCATCTCTGAAAGTGACAAATCTGTGCTTATAACCTGCTGCTTGAGCGCCATAAATGTGGTATGCACCAGAAGAACATAATATTAACTTAATGTGGCCTTCTACAGTATCGTGTAGGTCTGAATAGTCACAGTACAAACCTGAAGTGGTCATTCTGGAACTCCATTGACATAGGAACAACTCAGTGACATCCCAATGACAACTCAATCAGAACACCATTCAATCTTTCCCCTCTGTGGCATGCTTGTATTACGTCAATGAAATCCCTAAGAGGTGTTAGTTATGCTGTTAACTGGTCAATGTCATAGTTAATATGCTCTTACTAAGCATTGTGCTTTGAACACGTCCTCATCATGTCCAAAACAAAAGTACACATCAAGGTAGACAGTACTACATTCTTACTGGTTTTTAGTGAAGTTCTGCCATTTTATACAGGTTCTTACTGTGTTCACCCAATTTTCTGAGAATGTAGTGGGAACATGACTCAGTGTGATGGCCGACATATATTTAGAGACCTTCTTAAGCACTATAACTTTAGCATGCAATATATTAATGTAAAAAATTACTAGATAGAACCTTATAATTTCAGAGTCTTGATGTCCTTGTAGTAAGGAATAAAAAATGAGATGGCATCACAGGCTGATGAAGCCTATCTGATGACGTTTGATCCAAAGCATGTCCAATTGTTTTATTTTTCTTGCACCACAACTATTTGCCAATGATTAAATTTTTCTTAATGAATTAATTAAAGGGACATTGTAGATTTAAACCTTTTATGCAAATGATAACATTGTAAGACAAGCACATTAATATATTATGTGATTTGGTTTAAAAGCTGTCAGAGCTGTGCTGTTATAGAAAGTTAATCGAAACGTTCATACAAATCAGAATCAAGAATTCATCAGTCATGTGGCACAAGCAAACATTTGTCCACATTAATTCTGTCAAGCTTCTGTGTCTTTGTCTATGTGTGTTTGCACAGTGGATTAGCTGGTTATACGTGAACCAGAATGATGTTGAAATGATTAGTACCACAGTAGCTTTTTTTTTTTTTTCAGGTCAGTCAATTTGTGCTTTAATAGAGTGTAGCTATGAGAACCTCATCTGGTATTTACAAATACACAAGAAAAAGTATGGTTTTCTTTATGTACAACTTCATGTCTGTTTTTTATTAACAGGTCAATCTACAGGATTTATATACTGTACGGAATTAAATGTTTGAGCAAGCATTCAGTCTTGTACAACATACAGAAATAGAGATGATATGTCAAGAAACCAGGTTAAGAGTTTTCATATTTCTGTCCCTATGCAGAAGAAATTGAATCTGGAATCTTTCACCCTAAAATAAAACACTATAATAAGAAAAACTAGGGTAGCGTACTTAAAAATAAGCCTGAATGAAATGAAGATGGTACATAAGCATTCATTTGAATGCGTTCCATAAGAAAATATGTTCCTGCAGTAAAGATTCTGACTTCTAATGCTACACCTATATCAATTTAGTTAAGCCTGACATGCTTCAAAGGAAATGTTGTAATTTAGGAAAAGTTTTGTCATTGAGGAATTTTTTTACTATCTTTTATGCATATTGTAAATTACTATTTTCGTTTTTTAGTGCATTATATAGTGTTGCAGAGTTTGCATGTTCTCTGTGAGATTTGTGGGTTTCCTCTGGGTATGCAAGTTTCTTCTAGTCATGCACCGGTGTGTGTGAGATTGGGTGTGTGAGTGTGTGCTTGTGCCCTGTAATCAGTTGGCACCCCTTCCATGGTGCACCGTGCCTTGTGCCTAAGTTTCCTATGCTCCAGCCCCTATGCGGTCCTAAAAAAGATAAGCGCTATAGATAATAGATGGATGGGTGGATAATACCTTCTTGCATTGTGTGAATTATGGTCTGCCTTAACCACTCAAATTCAAAGTAATGTCCAGGACATAATGTTTTGTGAATAGATTTGGGATGGAGAAGGGATCGTACATTATAAAAAAAGAAAAAGAACCCTTAAATTTTGCACTGGACTGCAAAACTCTTTGTGATGTATTGGTTTGTGTTTTGTGGACCAGACAGTAAGGTCAGGGGACAGCAAAGACATAAGACACATACAATGCCCAGACAACCAAAAAGAGAAGAAAATAAAAAAACAGGTGCTTCAGGGAAGGATGTGGAGCGAAACCACTCCAAATCCAAGGAAAATAATTCATTCCACGCTGTCAGTCATGGGCAGATAGGATGTCTGGTTCAAGGCTAAAGCCATCAATCATATCAAGTGTCTCTCTAGTCATAGTGAGTCACATCTGCAGATCTTAAATGACCTCATACAGGACAGTGTTAATTGCACCTCTTGGGGCATGTGCTGAGTAGCCAACATAAAATGTGTTAGTAAGATATTGGCCACTACAAGCTGCCATAGAAGCTTAAATGCTCACTGTCATAAATACTGCAAATCACTGAAACTGTCCTAGACAGACAAAAGATATTGTCTTTTATTATAATATGGGCCTTGAAGTGCATTACAATATTTTGTACACAGGTCTTATAATTTGTCACATGTTTTTTTGACCAAAATGTCAAATAAAACCTTGTCATGATACACTATGTGGACAATTGCATGTGAACACCTGTCCATAAGACCAATGTGGGACTCTCCCCAGACGGTTGCCACAAACTTTGAAAGAAAAGTCTAGAATGTCTTTGTATGCGTCATGTATTATGGGTCACAAACATGGCATAAGTGCACATAATTATAATTAATAGAAACAAAATTGGAATCACAACAAAAATCAGAACAGATGCAAAAACAAAACATGAATCATGACAAACAGTTACATAGGAAAGATGCAAGACAAGGACCTGCACAAGACTTGTAGATCTTGTATAATATACCATAACCTTAACACATCAATATTGATTATCAATTATATACCAGTAAACTTTATTTTTTCAGTATATCATTTTTGCCCATGGCGAGCAAAGGCTCTTCAATCCCACAGAAACTCCCATGTAGCACAACATGTCAAAAACGTAAATGCTTGCCATGATAGAAAGGCACCATAGCACACAGTGCACCACAGAGGCCAAGGCTGCTGACCCAGTCTTCAAACTCCCCAGATCTCCTAGCACCCAGAGGCTCCTCTGCCAACATCCTATTGCTGGACAATACATCACACCCCTAGAGGTCTTGTAGAATCATACTCCGAGGGCCCAGAGCTGCCCAGGAGGCAAAAGGAGAACCTACTGTACATATTGTGCATATGTACTGTAGGTTTTTTCATTGTAATGTTAGGGCTGATTAATGTATAACCAAAACAACCTGTCTGATGAAACTGTGAAACATTCAGCTGTGGAAAATGGAAGTCCTACAATTAAAAAACACGTAAAGTCACCCAAATGAGGATGGGTTCCCTGTTGAGTCCGGTTCCTCTCAAGGTTTCTTCTTATTACCATCTCGGGGAGTTTTTCCTTGCCACTGTCGCCCTCGGCTTGCTTACCAGGGACAATCTGATCATTCTGATTCTGATTCATACACATTCACATTCCATACAAACTTAAATAATTCTTTTGAT
>JAQMYJ010000033.1:27729063-27743217 GCA_030014305.1 Clarias laeviceps
AGATCTGTAAAGTTATTTGGATTTTTACAACATTATTGTTGAAATACACAGTCCTGAAAAAGGGACGTTTCCTTTTTCGCTGAGTATAGAAGCAAATTTGTAGGGACAATTTTCGGCATATTGTTCAACCAGCACATAAGGGTGTGAAGTCATACTTTTGGTCACATAGTTCATATGTTGCTCCACATTTGACTGAATTAAATAATATAAGCTGAATTGTCATAATGTTAACTATTTAGCCCAACTCAAATGTTTCCTAGCAGTAAACTAGATTCTGTTGCACCTCTTGGTTTGTCATCCAAGACTAGATCTGTTTGTTAACAGAGATAAAAAAAAAAAAATGCCAAGTGACTCTGTTGTTTCTACTGTGATTACTGTGATCTTTACTGTCTTTGTATTTGGTCCAAAGCCTTTAATTTTACTCTTGGCATTGGAGCCAGAACTAACTGTATGAGAAATGTCCTCGATGGTGCAGTTCTTAAAGTTTTTTTTCTCATTCAAATAATTGTCTTCCACCAAAAAAAATAAGACATTTTATTTCATCTGTCCTCCACTGACTATCCTCATTTGTTGTTTAAACTCACCTATGTGAGCATAACAATGACTTATGTTAGAGTTACCAGGAAAATTAAATATGATCATTTAGATGTAAGTTAAATGACCATAAATGTGATTTAGAGTAAATAAATTTAGAGCATCATTTGAAATTAGTCTATGGTGAAATTTAAATATGTTTAAATATATTTAAATTCCGTCAGGGTAGAAATGTTTAATGGTAGGACAGATGTGATCAATCAGTCAAAATATTAGAAGAATTATTTACAGACCAGAGCAAACCTTAAAAAGCTAAAAAAAATAATAATAATAATAAATCAGAAAATATATCATTTTGATAGTAAAGCTATGTCAGCTGAGTGGCATAGTTAGTGGTTAGCACTGTGGCCTCAAGGTTTGTGGGTCAAAGGTTTAGTTCCTGCCTCAGGTCTGATCTGTGTCCATGGAGTCTCCTTGTGCTTGGGGGTTTCTTCTGGACACACTGGTTTCCTCCCACAGTTCAAAGACATGTAGATTATTGTATGCTTGAAGTTTCCTTTAGTGTGTGAGTTGTGTGCTTATGGGCCCTGCTATGTATTGGTACCCTGGCAGGTGTACCCTGCCTTGTGCCCTCAGCTCCCTGGGATAGGTTCCAGGCTTCCCATGACCCTGTACTATGTGCTACAGAGAATGAGTGAGTGGGAGTGAGACTGAGCTGTGTTCACTCAGAGTAGTGATTCTATTTATTTTGTTTTGTCGGTAATAAAGATGTGCTTGTCTACTCTGAGACAGTATGTAGTCTGCACTTTTTCAACCTCTGATCTGCATTAAAAAAATTTAATAAATAAAATGGATAAAAAATATATTTTATAGTTATGTTTTGCCCATATATGAAATCACCACCTTCTGCCTGTGAGAAAACTTTATTTCAACATGGGTATTAGTTTGACAAATGCATAATTCTCTCAGAAATGTCACTATTTGCATTTTGGAAATGTAAAAACTGTAAAAGCATACTTGGGGTGTTTTAACAACAAAGAATTTTGGTGTTTCTTTGGGAATGCAACTGCATTTCAACTGTATTCCATATTTTATTGATCTACATGCCAACGAATAATATTTTATCAGTGTAATATACAGTATATACACAGTAGACTGCTTGGAGGTACACTGAAATATTATTGCATGTGTAATTGGGTACATATTAAAACTTGTTTTCTTGCTGGATCTCTAGAGTGAGATTGCATCACTCAGTTAAAAATCCACTCTATGAATTCTTACTCTGATATTTAAATATTGTAGTCTCTTTAAAATTGTGAGAAAGGGCATTCGGGGCTTCCCATCTTGTATGTGAACTCCTTATAACCTATGGAAAAAAAATCGATTATATTTAGACTCAAACCATAAACTGAAGCCCAGCTTTTAAATAATGCAACACATGCACTTTCTTGGAATATCAAGTTAAAAGAACAAAGTAAAAGGTACTATTACTTGATTCAGCACAGTGCTGACAGTCAGTGAAAAGGAATTTTTACAGTGAGATATTTGATTTATTTGTGCAATCATAAATCCTGTGGATATTTTACTGTGGATGTGAACTTAGTTTGAGATTTATGTGAACTCCCAATGTAATGGTTCATTTTAAATATAAGTGTTGAATTAAGATGAGTGTGGTATTAGTTTGACAGAATATAAATGTCTTTTTTTGTTCTTGAGTTCTCCCCTCTGAAACAACATTGTGCCTTTGCTAACAAAAGGAAGAATGATAACAACAGCACCAACCAATAAATTAAAACCAGACTCATTCAACATATCACAGATCTTTCAATATAAGTATATTTACCATGTGTCAGGATGGAGGATTTGGAGATTAAATTAACCCAAAGCATGACTCTGTTTTTTTTTGCAGTCTTACTTTCAGCTTGTATCCATCATGCAAAGTGGCCACTGTAAAGTACAAGCATTTGGAGGTTGTGTTATGATCTAGCGTTGCTTTAAGATGTTCAGGTCAACAATGTTATGTGGCAGTAAAAGTGAAGTCAGATGATGATGAAAATGCACTGGATGATCCAAGATACCATGTGAATGGAGTTTTTTCCCCCCCCAATGGCAGATGCATATTCGAGGACTCAAACTGTGAAAGAGTGTTTCCGGGAGCATGAGGAATTATTTTCATACATGAACTGGTCAACGTGTTGCACGCCGTAGACAAAGCTAAAGGCGGTCAAATGAAATTGTGTATAACATTTTTTTGGTTTGTTTTGGCTAGGTCCTGTAACTAAACATTATACTTTACATGCAAAACCATATTTAAAGCAAAAAGATTTATTAATTTGTCTTATCAAAGCTATAATTTCTCCCTGTACTCACAAAGCAAGATGCATTTTAGTGCTCACAGCCTCAGCAAATTGTAACAAGCACGCAAGATTTGTAAGCCATGTAATACCCTGAGGTCATGAACAAATGTGACAAGTATTCCCTTGTTCTATACATGAGATAAAAATCAATCACCAACATCTGTCTCTTCTCAGACTTGCTGGAGTTAACAAGTCATTTCCTTCAAGATGACTACATATGTATAACAATTCTTTGCAGCTTAGAGATGTATTACTTGAACCAACAGAACATCAACACACCAAAGTGCAGTATGTACACGCACACACACACACACACACACACACGTCTGCAAGCTAGCAAAATTCATTAAGTCTATAGTTGTCAGAAGCAGCCAGGGAGTAAGTTATATGTCTTCGAGATTACTGTGGATGTGTTGCCAGTGTTATGAAGGCCTGTCAGTGAAAACATATCATACCTTTGATGGCTTGAAGACACACTGAACCCTGGAAGTGGGCTACTAAGGAGATTTCCAATGGTGAAAAGAGATAGAAACTATTGACAGGTTTTTGTCCTGATGTTTACCCGTGAATATGTTGTGTAGTATCTTTTAGGGGGAAAAAGGATGAAGGAATAGTGAGACTGTCCTAAAGCATAACATGAATTGTAGTTCCTCAATGTAAAGAGAATAATGTACTTAAAATATCATTAAGTAACCCATTTGCATTGATGTGCTCCATTAGGGCAGCAAAGTCTAAAATATAACAAATCTAGATGTGCTCAAGAAATTGACAAAATCAGACAAGCAGGCCAATACTGATGACAAGAGATAATTATATTGCAATCAGCACAGATAAATGTCATTAAATGTACATCCTGGTGTGTGATTATTAAGAAAACTGCTTAAGTGCATGCAAGAGCATAATTAGCTCTTATCTCCCTGCTCTTAAAAGTGCAAGTCCAGAGCTTGTTCGCCTTGAATTAGTCGAGAGCACAATGTGAATTTTGCAGATGCACACACATTTGTTTTATTCCACGGAGCCCTGAGGTCATTATGTGTGAATGAGAGTATGTTTAGCATATGTCTACTCAGCTGTGGTTCATCTGGTCCACGGGTTGCTAAAACCCTGGTGCTGCCATTATAATGTATCTGTGCTCTATTTCATATAAACAGGGCAAACTACAGCAATAAAAGCTATGCAATTTTTGTTTGGTATTCATCTTTTCATCTATACAGTTTACCAGTCTTTGAGTTTTCTTTATATCCTTGCTCAAAGGGTGACGATTTATAAATATAGCATAGAATAAGAAGACTGTAAAACTACATTTCATTGTACAAATGCTGCACAACCACAGCCATTCGTAAGCACTAGACCTTTTTTTAAAAACAGAATTGATGCCATTCTCCTTTTCTGACATTAATTTAGCACTCAGACTTCAGAGCCTCATGCATAATGCAAAATGATCATGGGGCACCTTTTAAAAGAAGCTAATCTCACTGAACACAAGGCAAGACAGGGTCTTCTGAATGAAGCAGTCTATTGTAAAGGGCCAACATTCAGAAGTGGTCCATCAAGAACATTCTGAGACTGGTGGCTCTATACATGGTGTTACATTTACATTTGAATACTAATATATATATATATATATATATATATATATATAGTGTTATTGTGTATAGGGCTACGCATAAAAGACTTGGCTTAAATTTCCTAAATTTACTGTATTTTATTTGGATGGTTAAGAAATTTGTTTTGCTTAAATCAGCTTGAAAATCATTTTGTACATATCTACAGAAAATTGTATTTGGTAGATCGGATGTCATCAATTTTAGTCCTGCAGGGACAGACGTTAGCTGGTGGTAAATTAACAGACTTAAAGCGAGTTGTTGTAATCCCAGTTGAATGTTAGAAATCAGGGTTGCAATTAGAAATCCATTAGATCACAATTAGCTTGTGTTTGTTGTGTTTGTACGAATGGATATCTATTGGAGGTCCAATTTATTGTACACATTAAATTGGATAAAGCTAATTGCACTGAAATAGAACATTTAAGAAGGAGTGGAAAACATTATGAATTGGATGTCATGTCTTCCCATGCAGCTTTATATATTTGTCCCTATTGTCAATTCTCTTACATTGTCTAAACTTCACAATAGTTGACCATTTTATCAGGCTTGATGGCAGTCTTTTTTAATTTGTTAATCATCAGTAATGTTAATTATCTGGGTCAGGTTCACAGAGTACTAAGAGTTATATTCTCGGGAAACAATATCAGTGTCTTACTGCAGCACCTCTTGAGCAGCACAGGGTTATGGGATTTCCTCAAGAGCCTGATAGGAGTAGTCAAAGGAAGAACACTTAAACCTAAAACCCTCTGCATCCATAGTGCCCATGCAGGGATAAAACCAGGAACCCTTCAGCTATACTGTCCTTTGTACCACTTGTGTGTGACAGCCCTTTTTTTTTCCTGGTGTTATTTCCTTGATGTAATACTTTTTGAATATTTTAAACTTCCTAAGTAGCAGAAAAAAGGTTTTTGAGCTGCCATCTGTCGCTGTGAGTGTTCTAATGAACCAGCGTTCCCTTCAGCTGTCAAGAAAGAAATGCCTTGTAGAAACTGCATGATGTCTTTCCCTTTCTATTGAAAAAAAATACTATAGAGTCTTTGAAACATTTATAGGCTGCGTTGGTACTATGACTTGCAAATGAGAATTTCAGAGCATGATTATTAAGAGATGAAGTGGGCTTGTGAACTTGTAAAGGTGAAGGGTGTTGGTGTAAGATGTCTATGAATAACTGTTAAGGTGCATTAAGATTAAGAAAACCAAAAGGCAGCCTTTCATCTTTTTGATGCTTTTTTTATATTCTAGATGGAGCTGATACCAGAACCTGACCCAGATGATGAAGGAACTAAAATAAGTGTAAGTAGTTTTTTTTTTCATGCGTATGGATTGCAAAATACAAATCAAATTGGGTATTGAAATGAATAAGATATTGGATGCCATTTAGACCTTGCTGCCTGTTCCTCTCACAGACAGTCAAGGTCCAAGGCAATGACATTTCCCACAAGCTTCAAATTGCACGGGTGAGCAAGAGCGATGAGGGCCTGTATGAGTGCCGAGTCACTGATGCCAACTATGGAGAACTGAAAGAGTACAAGGCCCAGGCCTACCTAAAGGTCAATGCAACCATCCGTAGAGGACTCATCAAGAAGACTTCACCTCTGCACCTGACCAATAAGAAGCCCCGTAAGAGCAGCTCGGCTTTGGGCCAAGACAGCAACGGGTTGAACTCAGACCATCACTCCCAGTCCTCCTCTACCTCGCAGGCATCACAGTCCAAAACAGTCAAACACAACACTGGATCAGGTAAGAGTGGCTCTTACAGCTTTAAAAAAAAACAAAAAACTGCTATGCAAAGTAACCTGTATTAGATGTAGTGCTTAATAATACTATACACAATTTTTAATACTACATTAATACGCCTAAATTAAGATGCAACAGACATTAGACTAATACCATTTATTACTGTAACATTTATAGCAATTGGCAGACATTCTTATCCACACTTACAGATGAGTTTTATTATCTCCATCAAAAGCATACCATGCTAGTACAAATAGGTCAGCTTTCTGACAGCTAAATTACAGTCAGCTAAGATTGGGTTGTGGAGAAGTTAATACAAGGAGTTAATAATTTTAATTTAGTGCTTGTTTAAGTGCTTACTGAAGAGGTCTTCAGTCTTTGTTTGAAGACAGACAGTGACTCAGCTATTCAAACAGCAAGAGGAGGTTTATTTCACCACCTGGGTCTAGGGCCAGAGAAAAGTCATGATGCATGTCTTCCAATTATCTTGAGGGATGATCAAGTAGGGCTAAGACTTTACTTTGTGTAGTGATATATGGCAAATCTCTCAACTGATAATTAAGTTTGATACACATTCTCCTGAATGTATCAGCCATGAAAAGTCTCATTTGGAGCTACTGGAATATCATTAAATACTGTAATCATTCATAAATTCAAATTCTAAAAGTAACTTTTAATAGCTTTTGTAATTTACTTCATATGAACTGCAGCAACTTATAATGGAATTTATTGGAGTTCCTGTAAAGAACTTTATAGGCCATTTCACCTGCCAGTAAAAGCCATACTTCTCCTCATCAATTTGATAAAGTAGATATTGCGTAAGGGGAATCATGGTAATTCTAATAATAAATTTATTTGAATCCTTTTAAAACAGTCACACAATACTGTAAAAGCAAAAGTAGGTTGTTTATAGGCCTGTGTTATTAGACAACTTTTATCTTTTAATAAATATGAATCTGTAAGTGCCTTTTATATTTAATCCACAATAAGACTGGAAAAAAAGCAGCAAGGTAAGTAAGGATACTACAACCTAACAAGCAGGGTGAAAAGCCAGTTGTGCATGTTGTCGTAGATGCCTGGAAGGTTTGAAGGGCATTTTACCATATTGAGCAGCTAAAAGAATATATCATATATTCACCTTAATCTCTCATGGGAATGGCAGACACGCGCCACACACTGTCTTACACACATGTTCGCAAACACACACACACACACACACACACACACACACACACACACACACACACAACAGCTTAAGAAAAGGGAGGGGAAAGAAAATAGTTATATAGCATATTACAACTTTTAGAAATATCTTCACCAAAAACAAAAAACAAAAAAAAACCCTGGAAGTAGAAATACCTGTACAGTACAGTACCTGGACTTTATTCAAATTGATCTATTGTGGATTTATTAGTAAATCATACTGTATATAAAAATATTAGGCATAAAACTAAATATACAGTATAACTAATAAAAATATATGAGTTTGATAGATTTATTATAGTTAGGAGTACTTTATCTTTTTGTATGTAACTCCTACCTACTCCAATGCAGAGCTACAGGCATTTCCCTAACTATACCTTCACAGTATGCTATCCAGAAGATCAGCAACCTCTAATTACAGGCTGTGATATTCTGACATGACTCTTTACTTTAGTTATAGCTAATTGGACAGAACTGGTTATAAAAGTGCAGATATGATGTGTAATCAACAGACTCAGAGAGCAGAAACAGCCAGCAGGGATGATGTAACATTAGGTTTCATTATTCTTGTCACAAAGTATCCTAGGGTGGAGATTTGGAGACAAATGATTAATTATTCTTTATAAAGAGAAGGAGGAAACCATAGGATGCTTCAGCCAACTGTGATTGCTTCTCTGCAGCAAAGCTCTTGCTCAGTAGATCACCATGGGCCAAATGAAATTTGGCAAGGAGGAGCATAAGGGCTCAAGCTTGTATCTCTCTCTTCTCTTCTGTTCCCTTCTTTCTGTTATCTGTTTCTTTCTGAGAGAGACTCCCTAGACACTCCTTCTCTGAAACAAGTGCTTGGTTTAAAGGAAGAATCCCGTAAATGTCACAGTGATTTACCGAAAATTTCATTTTCCATTTCCTCAATGTTACCTTTTTATTAGGGGTTTTATGGCCACATATACATCTAACTATCTCTCCCTCCTCTCTCTCTCTCTCTCTCTCTCCCTCTCTCCTTTCTAACATATTCACCTTCTTTTTGTAGTTTATGTAGTGCACCTTCTTTGATATTTTTTACCACACTTTTGTGGTATCAATAAATTAATTCAAAAAGATTTTCTTTTAGAAAGGCACACATTTTAATTGCCTATACTTCATGTTGTGATTCTTCTGATGGAATTTCATGAAAGGATGCTCCAGTTTATGAGTGCCATTACAACATCCATTAATTCACTCCTTCTTATGTAAAACGTTCATTCATAAATCATTCCTTGATGTAATATGTTAATAGAATAGTGCAACCATACTTCAGGTGAATAGTTGTATATTTGATGAATTCTGGTATAGTTCAGACATTAAAGCCCTTACAGAAATGTGATGTGTGATATTTATTAACATAATAAACAAACAAACAAACACATAACTAAATAAGGGAGATATGGGACAGGGATAGTGGAAAGGCATGCAGGCTCTAAAATGATAATGAGAAACTGAGACATTGCAAGTTTTTTCTATTCCTATTAAACACAGAAATATAATTCCCTGTCTTTGACGCTACATGATGTACATAAAAGCACTTTCCTTAATCTGCTGACACAATTTTCAGGTAAAAAATTATAATAAAAAAAAGAAATAAAAAAAAAAGAAATGCTGGGCTCCAGAGTGACACATGTTAAGATAAGAGTGTTAGATAGAGCCACAGCACTAGAGCACTGCCAGAAATGCAGGACTGTTAGATGTTCAGATAAAGATGAGTTCCCAAAGGATAACATCTTCTTTTGTATAACTAGCTGTGGAAATTGGTATCGGTATGCCTCGCATTTCAGTACTCCACAACATGTTCATTCAGTCTAAGTTCACTGGATTCTGACTATAAAAAAATCTATAACCCCAAAATGTTTGCGCTTCAGGATATATATGTATTCTGACTTGGATGTAATTCATACCTGTGATTCACTGCTTACTGTTTTCTCTGTCAGCTTTAGGATAACAAATGTGCCTGTAATTCTTTTTTTCTCCAGGTACCAGGATAGATACGAGCTATGGACTCACTCTACTGCTTTTTGCTAGCATTTGTATGAGGGGAGCCTTGCTATAGTCTGGGACTTTATGTTTCCTCTCTTTCACTGTTCTTTTAAAGCCAAGAAAAAAAAAAGTCATCTGCTATTTCCATAGCACGGACACCACCATTATCCCAGTTTTTGCACTCCATGTTATAATTATCTATACCAGAATCATTTTTGGTCAAAACTATAAGGCCTATAGCATAAGACTGTATTTTTGGACATTGTATTTGGTGACCCTGATATCAAAATTGGATGGACATGAACTAATTATGGACTTTTCTTTCATCCAGATATTATTAATAATTTGGTTGTATTTTCTTTCTATTCATATCCAGCTGTGAATTTATTATAAGATGCTCTAAAGCCTGGAAAGAATTTATATTTGTGTATTATATAAATATAAATACAGATACATATATAATGATATGATTTTGAACCTTCTTGGACTCTGTACAGCCTGCATTCATCCTGGAATATTATGTGTTCAAGGACACTGAACTAAATATGAATATAACAGCTCTGACATTTAAGTAAATATTGTGGCTGGATAGGAGTTCTGCTTAACTATGTGATGTTCTGTGTGTTTTAATCTGCTTTGAAGTTTCTTGATTTTGTTTTATGCAGATTGCTCGTGCTCAAATGCACATGCTATTCCTTTTGTTGTTGTAGTTTTTTTTGACATGTTTCTTTCTTTCTTTTTTTTATTTTGCATAATAAATGTGAGCTTATTTCTGTTATCAACCTGTTAGTCTTGGTTTGTCTTGAGGACAAAAAAAACTCTCTTTTTTATACATCATGTGCATGTCTAAATATGCCGGGACATGTGCTAATTAACTGATAATTAACACGGAAAATATTGACCTCTTTCTATATTGCATGAAAGGTTCCCTTCTTTGTCAGGAAGGAGAAAATATGTGACAGGAAATACGTCAACGTCTGTGGACCTATGAATATGTTATTGTCTTACTGGCTAAAGATGCTTAAGTGCATGTGTGTTTTTGGTATTTCATCCTATTTCGACCAACTGGAGTATGATATGGTGATTTTCTTTTCTAATTATTATTATTATTATTATTATAAGCACACCCTCATTTCCACAACTTCTTGACCATCTGCTTTTCTTCATTTCACTCAATCATTGAATTTCCAATTTCCACCATGGCTGGCCAGTTGATATTTGATTTTTCCCCTCTCCTAGTTGGATTTGACTTCATAACATTTACAATAGATCTATTATGGTATCATGGACAGGAAAACAGAAAAGCCATGATGTCACTCACTTACAGATACAGTGCCTGGCTAAATAAAAATCTCAACACCTGGAATTAATTAGGTAAGATCTTTCCACTGGATAAATACTGCCGTGGTTAAAGTTTTAGCAGACAAGAAGTTATTTAACCCTACCTGAAGCAGTCAGTAGCTTCTCAGTTCTTAAAAAACATTTTATTAAAAACTCATAGCCATATTTAATAGTCAAAGTAAAATAATTTCTCTATAACTATAGGGATTGGGACTAAACAGTTGCATAGCCTTAAGAAAACCACCCATTAGTGAGGCTAATCAGAAAAAAAAGGCTTTAATTTACTAGGGAGCATAAAGAATGGAGAGTTGAGCACTGGAAAAAGGTCATGTGGTCTGATGAGTTCAGATTAACCTTTTTTCCAGAGTGATGGGCGCATCAGGGTAAGAAGAGATTGTAAGATTTTCTTTTGATTGTGTAAAGCTGCTTTGTGAAAATGACAATTGTTTGTCAAAGACACTATACAAATAAACTTGAATTGAATTAAAAGAGAGGCAGATGAAGTGATACACCCATCATGACTAGTGCCTACCATATAAGCCTGTGGGGGCAGTGTTATGATCTGGGGTTATTTCAGTTTTTCAGGTCTAGGTTCAGCAACATTATGTGCCTAAAAAAATTTAGGTCTGCTGACTGGCTGAATTTACCGAATGACCAGGTTTTTTTTTTTTTATCAATCTATTTTTCCATCCCTGATGGCACAGGCATATTCAAAGATAACAATGCCAGGATTAATCAGGGTCAAATTGTGAAACAGTGGTTCAGGGATCATAAGACATAATTTTCACACATGGTTTGGTGACCACAGAGTCCAGACCTTCACCCCATTAAGAATCTTTGGGATATGCTACAGAAGACGTTACACAGCAGTCTGATTCTCCCATCATAAGTATAAGATTTTGGAGAGATATAAATGCAAAATAAATGCTTATAATAATAAGTTATCGAAACCATGCCGCAACTATGATCAAAGCGAAAGGCAGTACAATGAAATATTAGATTGTATGACTTTTTTGTTTGGCTGGGCAGTGTATTTAGCTCATCCATTACTCATCTACTTTTCCTGCTAGCAGTGCACACTGAGTCCTTTAAAAAAATCAATATGCTACTACATGTTACATGCTAATAATTAGTAAAATTATTAAACATCAGATATGTTTTACAGTCAAGCACTAATGTAAACCAATACACCATCTACTAAGCTCTTGGGATATTAATCTATTTAAGATTGGGGTCATGACAATTTCAAGATTTGTAAATTAATCATTAAGACAAGATGACACCTTGGCACCTCTAATAACTTCATAAATGCATCTGGACATGACCTTTCCAACAGTCATCATTATGCAGTGTACCCCCTGTGTTCATTCTGTACTCAGTTCATACTATAAATGCCACATCATTGTCTTTGTGAACACTTGAGTTCAGTTTGAGTTCAGTTTATGAAGCAAAGGCTCCTGTGTAGCCTACGAAATCAAATAAATTTTCTTGTAAATGACTATAAGAAGGTATTTTGAATGAGCTTTAGACTTGTACAACTGGCATCTACATTTGTTTAGTGTCTTTGTAAAAGCCACAGTAAATTACATAAACAGCATGATTGTCTTCATTTATTTCAGCAACATTAAAGTGTGTTCTCTACAATTCTGTCCATGATTTATAAAGGTGGTTCCAAAAAAGACTCCACAAACATTTGATTTTCAGATTTTAATAATATTTGTCTAATATTATTTTCACTTTAATATGTGCTCATGAGTGTTGCACTGGAAAATATGGGAGCTGTAAGGAGACGTTACTTTAAAAAAATGCTGTCGTAATAGAGAATATTGAGATGTTCTTTAGCTTTTTTTTATCCAATTTTTGTATTGATTTATTTTTTCTTGTAAATCGTAATGGTCTATTTGCCAGAGCATGGAGATATTATGATTGTTTTATTGACACTCTGAAAAGCAGTGCAGTGGTTTGTACTGCAGTGTCAATAAAGATGTAATATGTAATTAATCATTGCTGGTTGACAGATTCATTTGGCATTTATCAAAGTTTTAGAGCCTTTTTTTTTTTTTTAGAATCTCTGATACAGAATAGAAGTTCCATGAGTTACAGTATTTACAAATATGGCCATGCCAATTTTGGCAAGCAAGTATTTGGGCAGCTGTGGTTAATACTTCTGAACAAGCCCCAAAATATAAGTGGTCTACATTGACTTGTAATACTCAATATTTGGATAATAAAATTGCCTCCATACATTTCTGTATGTAAACTTTGCTATGACTCTCTGCTGCTAAAAGTTGTCCAAATTCACATTTCTAGTATCCTGCCCTAGACTATTCCACAATCACACAAACACTCATACAGCAAAGCCTTACTAATGAATGTACACCTGACCTACATTAAAAAAGAACTTCAAATTGACTCAAACATTGTTAACATTTCTCTGCCAAAGAAATCAGACATTTTGTGACAAGAACTCGTGTTACCTTTTCTTATCGTGTTCTTTTTTTTGGAGAGGCAGCCTTCACTTGTTCAACATCTCAACCAATTATGCATTCTTTTCATTTTGACAGAGACCTTGTTATTCAGTGGAAGTCTTGAAGAAATGCGCCTGTCACTTTTCATCTGATCTTAATTTTGTGGAGGGGAAAAAGATAAAAAGCCACTTGAAATTCACATTTGATATTTGTGCGCACCAACGTCATCGGGTTTGTGTAATCAGTGAGACTGGGAAAACGAGGGCGAACGGAGATTGGCAGAGTGTGAAACGGGACCCAGGGGGAGAAGTGGCGAGTGATTTCCAGGGTCTCTGTTTGTTAATTTGGTCAACATTGCATGGTTATTTGTGTGGAAATGAGCAGCCCCTTCCCCTGGCACTTTCACTGGGGTTCTGGCTCCCCTTCAGCTCTGTGCAGATATGAGCTGGTGGGATATTGCAGCATGAATAAATCAGCACAGTATGCATGTTTTTTTTTCCCTTTAAAAAAAGCTTTTTAATCTGTTGCAGGGTTTTATGGTATTTCTGCAGTTTAAACCCCTAGATATTAGCTTTTCTACGGTACAGTATATATTTGAAATGATATTGTGGACTGCCAGAAGTTATACCTGTGCATTATCATCTACAGACAAGATTAGATATCCAATCTAAATATCTCTGTTCCAAGCTGACTTAATACTTTTTGAAGTGTAACATTTTCTTCCACACACTCTGAGCCATTCCCTTTATTTATGATCGACATGCTGTAATGTTTATAGTGCCTAATTCATTGAGAATATATATACAGTGTGTGTGTGTGAGTCTGTATATATGTATATATATATATATATATGTATATATATATATATATATATATATATATATATATATTAGATCA
>JAQMYJ010000033.1:27766216-27808424 GCA_030014305.1 Clarias laeviceps
TATATATATATATATATATATATATATATATATATATATATATACTACCGTTCAAGAGTTTGGGATAATATATATATATATAAACACACATTTTATACATCTGGACTATGGATACTAGTGGATATGCATATAAGCAAGGAATCATATGCTCAAGAAAAGTGTTTTATTGTCATTTCAATGAAATCAGACTACACATAACTAGTTTACACTACAAACAGAAGAGTACATACAGTAAAGTGCTTAAGTGAATGTGCAAGACAGGACAATTCTACTAAAAAGAAAAAAACACACAAAGAAACAAGAAACATTGGGCACTGAAAATAACAATGCAGTGCCAATAAGTACAAAGTTTTCGGATGAATAAAGCTCAAATAAGAATATATTGCAATATAACACTAAGTATGGTAAGGGTAAACATAACATGCAACTTGGTACATGTAGCTGTATTACAGGTCAATATAATACAGTATTCTGTGTTTAGCAGCCAGCTCAAAAAAAGGAAAAAATGTGCAAAAATGCAAGTAGAGTGGAAAGAAATAATATTCAGATGAGTATATGTGTGTTACTGTCAGTCCAGTCCCTTGATATTGAGAAGTCTGATGGTTTACAGGAAGAGACTGTTGCACAGTATGACCATGTGGGCTTGATTGCGTTGGTATGTTTTAACAAATGGCAGGAGGGTGAATGGTTTGTTTAAGGGGTATGTGTGGTTATCCACAATGCTGGTGGCTTTGGATATGCTGTGTATGGTGTAAATGTCTGTGATGGAGGGAAAAGAGACCCTGGTGGTCTCTCTAATTATCCTCTGTAGGGTCTGGCAATCCAAGATGGTGCAGTTTACAAACCAGGCAGTTATACAGCTCCTCAGTATGCTCTCAAGTCTCCCTAGGAGCTTGTTGCATTTTGCTTTCACAGAGACATGGCTCAGCTCCAGAGTTCAGGACTCAAACATTTAGCAAAAAGGGCTTACCGTGTTCCATGCCGACAGAAATGCAACTCTGTATTTGCAACTCTATAAATGCAGTGTGTTTACTTCAACCATCTTGGTTACCCAGATCACATCTCTGTTATGCTAACACCAGCATACAGGCGCTTCACAGAAGCTCCATACTGGTTCTGAAGCAAATTAAATCCCAGAAGCCCAGAGAACCCACAGTCTCTTCCAGAACAGTGGCAATACATGGCACATATGGCAGAGTATCCAGACCATCACCAACTACAGAACAATACTTGTCTCTGACAGTGATGCGTTCCTTTCCAGAAGCACTGAACAACTCCTATGCTAAGTCCAATGTGAAAAATGGCATCGTGTAGAGTAGTGGTTCTCAACTTCGGTCCTGGAAGACCACATGCCTTGAGCATTTTAGTGTTTTCACAGCTCCCAGCACACTTGATTTAACCTAAGAACTATTAGTGTAGAGAAAGGCCACTCTTCCCCCAATGAAAAGTTACTCTGTTTTACCACAGGTGATGCAAGAAAACGTCAGTGCAGTGTCAACCCTAGGAAGACAAATGGACCAGCCAACAGAGTTCTCAGCTACTCTCTTAGTCACAACCCTCCATCTATCTGACCTGGACAATAAGGACACTTACTTTTGAATGCTCTTCATAGACTTTTGTTCAGCATTCAGTTTAATTATTTCTCAGCAACTGATTGTAAACCTGCCTCTACCTGGTTCTAGACTTTCTGCAAGGGAGGCATCTGTCAGGCCAGATCAAGAGCAGCATGTCCAGCATCACTAAGCTGAGCACTGAGGCCCCTAGGGTTGTGTACTAAGTCTACTCTTGTTCATTCTGGGAACTCACAAAAAGCAGAAATATAGAGCTCAAGTCTAAAAGTGCACAGGTGGTGGGCTTCCTCATCAAGAGTCAGTATGCAGAGAAGAGGTGCAGTAGCTAACGGACTAGTGTAGCAACTACAATCTTCTGTCTCCCTATGATAAGTAGTTTGTTGTACTTGTATGTAGTACAATTCATCGTCCAAGGAGGTTGGAGAGCTGGATTCTCAGAAGAACTGGCCAGCATAAGGTTTGTTTTTAGCTTAGCTATGCTTAAGCATATCTGAAACACTAGATACTTAATAACATTGAGCTAGCCACTAATGTACGCTATGGATATGTGCCACATTAGGTTTGTTTGGCCACTGTGTCAAATACTAAGCTCTTGCCAGTTCAGAAATATTTCAGGATGTTTAATTATGTGATCTGGCTTACATTTAAAAAGAAATATGAGTAAATCTCATTCACTTACACATCCAGTCAGAAATATGGAAAATGTTGTGTCCCAATGAGGCTAATTTTGGAAAACATCACATACCTGTATATTTTAACCCCACCAACACACTAAGACAGGTGGTTAATCCAAAAGACCTCACACCAAACCACAAGTAGAGAAATTAAGTATATGAAGTCCAGTTCAGTGAGGAGTGTTCAGGGAGATTATCAGGGAAACCAAACAGCTTTTACCCAAGAGGATGGGTCAGCACATGAGGAACAACACTTCTATCAGACCTCAATCAGCAGTGTACCTGCATTTAGAAGAGAAAGGGCATACATTTGAAGACAATAATGTGCACATTTTGGACTGAATAGATAGTTTGAGAGAGGGGTGAAAGAAGCCATCGATACAAAAGTGAAAAGCTCTTCCCTCAACAGAGGTGGAGGCTTCAGACACATATCTCCCATTTTACATGCTGCCCTTTCATCCATCCTCAGGAGGATTAAGAACACTTCACATGCCCACCAGGGAGGCCAAACCTAATGACCTCCTTTCAGAATCACAAGTGAGTATGTGGAATCATCACATCTTTAACTTTTTATTCTCACTTTGTCCTTTGTCCATCTATGAGCCTATTTCGGTGAGAAACGGCCCATGGAGAATATACAGTATTTGGGGTCCTCAACCAACCCTTTTCTGACTGAAGAAGCTACTCTGATTAGTATTGAAACATTCCAAACCTACAAGACGTCGTCCGGTTGACATGACTTAACTTCCAGACAGCTTCTCCTGGACAATTGGGAGTCTTTATTGAGTTACTGAACTAGTAGAGACCTATCATGAGGTCATGAGTTGAGGTCAGGAGAAGTCATGAGTTGAAATTAACTGCAATTTTGACCAAAAATTAGACTCCAACTCATGTTGGAATTAACACACAGTTAGAGGGGCTGGCAAGGTAAGTTTAGTTTATTATAATTTTTTTTAAATGTATTAATACTTATAACTAATAATTTATAATCACTATCATGCTTAATCATTGCTATTGTATAAACTTTTAAGTAGCTTGTCTTTAAGTCATCAAACAATCCTAGCTAATGTTCCTTTTCTTATAGTGTAAAGCTCAGAAAAGATTGGTTTTAGTTATTACATTTGCATCCCCATTCATGGGGACATTTGTATCATGTTTAAGGTTATTTAATAGTTAAGGTTAGCTTGAGGTCATGGTTCTTGTGTTTGCTTCAGCTAATGTTAGTTATTTGGGTAATTTATGATCAATATTTTAACTGTATTTTACAGAACAATAAATTTTTATTATTATTATTTATAATTATTTATGTTTGGCTGACAGCAGAATATTGCAGCACAGAAGGCAGAGGCAACGCTTGAGTGAGACCATGAACACAGCATATTTCAAGCCACAATTTACGGTATTGAAAAACCTTATTACCTTCTTTTAATATAGCCAGATAGGAAAATAATCCCTACTGTGCAGCAATACCTGGAGTGTATGTGTGTCTGAGGGGAGGAGGGGGTTTAACTGCTTTTGCTTAAAAAGTAACCAAGTGGTATTTTGAAAGTGGCACAAAAATATAAAATGATAGAGATAGGAACATTTTCAAGCAATCATACTGTCAGATCAGTGCCAGAAACAGTATCTAACTCCCAGAGTGCAGCTCATTCTAGAAATTCTTGGACTACAACACCCAACATACTCCATCTACAAGGTGGATGATAATTAACTAGGAAATATTTAATGGCTATAGAAATTGAAGTATGACTGGAGCACTACCCCATGGTGCACTTACTGTGGGTGCACACAAACACGTTATGGGCAATTTGGAAAAGATTCACTAATTCTGGGAAGGAAGACCAGGAAAACCAGAGTACTTAAAGGAAACCCACCAAGCAAAGGAAGAACATGCAAACTCCACACACATAGGCCCAAAGGCTTGATTCAAACCCTTGACATGTGAAGACACAGTGCTTAACACTACATTGTCATTATACAGTAACACCACCCTATAATTAGGACTCAAGAACTGCAAAGTATTCGCTTCTGTGATATTATTCAGAACATTACTAAGACTTTATTCAGTGATTGTCATTCATGTGTGACCTTGTTTGTTATTAGATTGTGATCTCTGTCTAATTTAGTTTGTCCCTGTTGTAAATCAACTGACCTCTGCATGTTTTTTTACCTCTGCCTTTGATTTACCTGTGTTTGATTTGGTTGCCAGTTTCAGTTTTTAAATAAGCATTGTCTTACCTGCATTTGATTGGTGCATGATACATATCCACTTAGGCATGAGATGTAGTGTCAGATTTTAGAATTTTACAAATCATATACGAAGTAACATATACAAAGTAAGTAAAGTATTTTTTTTGGATTTATTTAGATTTTTTTTACTTGCATGATTTTAACAACACAGTCTAGGCTAAGGGTGGAAATAAATGTTCATATGAAGTGGCTTATTTGCTACAAAACAGTGTTTGATATTAAAACCACTAAGTTATCAAATGGCATTTCAACCATATTAATCCCAGACGCATCATTGACTTGCTCTGACAAGAGACTATTTATTTAATAAGCACTCCATTTATTACCACATTTCTTCTTTACTAAATTCACATTTCCTGTTTAGGCCAAAGATTTTTTTGACAGTAGATCATTTCCGCCACTTCACAGTAGCTTTTAAAGTGCAATTTGCACCTCATCTAGAGCGTGTCCACGATGAGCTGCTGCCTTAGTTAATTGAAAGTTAATTTCACATGCATTGCACGGAAGTTTTGTAGCCACACTATGTTGCATTGGATCTGAATTTGTGTCACTGGTGCTGTGGGACTCCTCAGAAATAACAATGAAAATAGCCATGGTTGTTTTTATTACTATTATTATTATTATTATTATTATTATTATGTTTGCTGCTAAACATCATCAATTCATGCAAAATTTATTTAGTTTAGTTCATAAATCCAGCCTTAAAGCATTAGTTTTTTTTTTTTTTCCTTGGGAGATAGAGTCAGCCCTGTAAAATCATCTTGACATTTCGAGAGAGCACTTAATTTTCTCCTTGCTCAACCACTGTATGATGACATTTGTGCTACAATTGATACAATTCCTTTGGGAAATCAGGTCTTGGTATTTTTTAAGCTATGAGAAAGAGGTAGTACTCACAGTTTATTCTGTATCCCATGTACAAATGAAATGCAGATCCTGTGATTATCTCCAACTAATAACTATGTACCACTAAAGAGCCTTTTCATCAATAAGCACAACTTTTAATTACTAATACCATCCACCATGTTGTGTTGTTCTGTAAACAAGAATACCCCAGAGTGATCTACAAAAGTTGACTCTCTCTGTGATGTTTGATAAATTCAGCATGACACTTCAGGAGAAGAAGAAAAACAACTCTCCCCAACCAATTTCCATTATATAGCATAGAAATTAATCAATAACATGCAAGAAGTCCTTGTGATATCTCCTAAAGACAGTTTTAATATTCATTATACTATACTGTACCTATAGACACATACAATACAATTACATCTGAAATTAATTCTCCTCAATCACGAAACCCAAAACCTTCAATAAGGAGAGATATTTATGGAATGTGTTACAGTTATAACAAAAGCTTACTACGTCTGTACTTTGTATGTCTTCTCTCTCACCTGCTTTCTTCTTTTCTAACTGTTTCTCTATCTTTTGAAGCTGCAGTTTTTTGTTTTGTTTTTTGGGGGGGTTAGGTGGAATTTTTTCCTCCTTTATCCATTCTATGTGTTTTACTGTGTTAGAGGTCAGTGGAGAAGGGTTTACACATATTCAGGTGCTGACTACAATTTATTATATGTGGTGTAAAATAATTTATAATAAGTTGTAAATAATTTATGTATAAAGACCCCTGTATGAGGAAAAAAAGAACAACAATTATTTATTTATAAACCCTATCTTGTAAAGAAGCTGAGTCATAAGTCAGCATCAGCATACAACACTGCAGGCTTACTTACTGCTCTTTTTGCATGTACGCCAGTTGCCATTTTTGGCAAAGCATTTGATTAAGGTATGGACTTGTTTCTGTTTAGTTCGTTTTACCTGAAATCAGCTCTTTAAAACTTGGGCATTATGTTCTGTGTATGTTGTTAAGATATGTATGTTATGTACAATGTTGGGACATTACTTTTTAAAGTAACTAATTATATTACAAAAGTACCGTCTTCAAAACGTAATCAGTTACATTGCTGCATTACTTTCTGATAAAAGTAACTAGTTAGAGTAGTTTTCCATTGCAGAAAATGAAAACTCCTTTGTGAGTCCTCATGCATGTTGTTTTAGTCAAGACCTTTATAATTATTCTATCATCATTACTTCACGAAATTTAGCCCATAATCTGTTAACTACTAATACCCCTATCTCACCCATGCAGGTTTGCGCGGTGGCCATAAGTACGGTTCATCATGATTTACTGCGAGTTTTGGTGCTGTGATTAGGTTTCCATCTTTCCGCATAGGTGAGATACAGTAGGGTTATAACAGCAGGAATAACAGAGGTGGGCAGGTTATCAGGGGCGGGGCTTGTAGGACGACTTTCTCACACACACACACACACACACACACACACACACTAACGGATTGGGAATGACTGCTGTCTGGCTCATGGATTACATAAATTGTCTGAATAACGGATTTTTTTTGGGGGAAAAATAACTAAGTAACTGAGTATTTAAATGGTGGACCTAACGGGTTACATTACTCGTTACATCAAAAAAGTTATCCGAGTACTATAATGCGTTACCTTTTAACGCGTTACACCCAACACTGGCTATATACAGTATTGTTTTTTTTTTTTTGCTATAAAAATATAGGAGAAAATACTTGCGCTTATAAGCACAGAAGTCTAACGCAGTTTGGGATGATGTAGATCATAGTCAGATGTTGTGGTGGATTTTTAACTTCTATGTACAGAGGATAGATAAATAATAAATAAATAAATAAATAAATAAATAAATTTAAATAAATACAAAATAAATTCAATGGATATTTGTTTATGTAATTGCTTTGCATGTAAACTCAGATTAACTCAAAGTCAGCTTACTAATGTCCGTACATACTTGTGGCATGATTTACCACTTTTTTTCTAGTGGAGAGAAATCTCATTTCATATAAATTATTTTTTAGAAAGGTCAGGCATAGAGAGTACACACAGAAGCTGAACTTTGCTGAACTTTGTGTAGACATGTGGGCAGTTGTGAGTAAAGGACCGACTACACCATGAAGAGGAGGTATAAGAAAAAGACAGAAGGTTTATGAAGAAGAGCCAACCACATCTCGGCAGCAGAAGTGCTTGTGTGTACATATGGACCTTTCCACTGCAAATTACTCCTCATGTCTTTCTTCTTTTCTGCAGCCTTTGACCAAAATCATGAAGGTTTTTATCATGTTTCATCTTTTACTCTATTTCACATAAAACTTAGCTTTTTTTTTATTTTATTTTTTTATAATTTACTCCTACAACAGTCTCTTTGAATCTCAGAAGTAAGGAAGCAGGTCTAGGAGCTCTTGACCTTGCAAAGTGTGTTAAGATGAACGTGTCAAGCTGAACACAGCAATAAAAAATTAATAGAGGAATATAAAGAATGTAGATGTTTTAAAATTCTATAAAGAATCTTTATGCATACCTTTTTGATAACATAGCACCGTATTACCGATTACTAAGAGAGAACATACATATATACATCTTGTGATCACTTTAGCAATAATAAAATGGGGAACTGGGAACCTAATCAATCATTAATGTCACCTGGAAAAGAGAGAGAGAGAGAGAGAGAGAGAGAGAGAGAGAGAAAGTAGAATGTCACCTATTATGCTTGGTTATTTCTGGGCATGCTGAGAGAATATAATGAATACTGTCATAAATCATTACAAAAGGAACAGGCCCATAGGATAATATATATTATCTATATTAACCTGGTCATGTATAATATACAATTAATTTATTCTTCTTTAGTAAAGGCTTTATTCCCTTCAGGGTTCCTGTGGTTCCCGGGGATGGGAGTGAGGCAGATATACTGTACACCTTGGTGTGAGGTCTATTGCAGAACTTGCAATAGGAACACCATGGCTAACAATATCTTAAGGGACACTCACTTTACTTAATTTAAATAAAGGGTAATTCAAAGGCAACCTTTACAGCTGTATTCTTCCAGCTTTGTGCCAAAAGTTTGAGGAAGAGCTAAATTTGGGTATGCTTGTCAGGTGCTCACATACTTTTAACCACATAGGGGAAAAGAACATAGCCATGTAATTTTTGCACACATTTTCCAGTGCTGCCCTTTTTCTCTGTTAAAACTTGCTTCAGTTCCATTGCTTTCTTAAAAATCCGCTTAAAAATCCAGCCATCAGATTGACTCATCGTCTCATACTGTATCTAATAATAGTAACTTATTAATAGCATGCATGTCAGTTTAATAGTAATTGCTGTGGACAAAACACTTTTATTTTACTACTTCTTCTATAACAAGGAGTTCAGATTCTAGAATACTAGAGTACAGTGAAAGTTTAACCATTGCCATATTTACTGTTTATATTTAATGTTATTTTTCATAAATTGCCTTCAGTTACATATTTCTCCAAATATGTTACATGCTGATACCCTGAACCAGCTTTATGATCTAAAATGACAATCTGTGTTTGAGGTATGAAGAAACGCGATAAATACGATAAATGCGATAACAATTCTTCCCCAAAAAGCAAAATAATTAAGTAAAACAGAATAAAATTGCTCTATTTAATGTAAACATCCAAAAATGTCTGCTTTGAAGAACCACAATTCATCTGAAATACATCTCTATTATTAAGGGCTATCATAATGAAAGCTTTTCATTAGTCAAAAAGTCTAAATATTAGCACAATTCATTCAACAGGTGGATATCCTATACAAGCAGCACCCTTTTTGTTTTCATTTCACTCTGCATGAATTTAAAAACAGAATTAAAAGGGTTATTTCTGCAGATCTTTTGAGACACTAATTGTACAGGAGGTACATGGAAAAGTATCAGCTAAGATAATAACTTGTATGTTCATGCATGAATAGCCATTACACCACTTTGTGTTACGTTAGAGAATAAGTGAGGCAAGAAGTGAGACACCAATAAGCCATAACATTAAAACTACGTGTATAATATTGTATAGGTCTCCTTTATGCCACCAAAACAGCTCTGTGAAGAGCATAGATTTTACAAGAACTCTGAAGCATGTACTATGGTTCTGTATCTCACACCAAGATGTTAGCAGCAGATTCTTTACATCCTGTAAGTTGTAAGGTAGGGCCCCCATGAATCTGTCAATTTTTGGACTGTGGCAGGGTGTATTGTAAGAAGTCACTGCCAATTAGGGAATACCATTGCCAAAAAGGGGCATACAGTACCTGGTTGGCAACAAAGTTTCGATAGATGGCATTTGTCAAAGTGACCTCCATATGGATGCCAGAATCTAATGTTTCCCAGCAGAACATTGCTCAAAGTATCACACTACCATGCCATTTTCCAATAGTGCATCCTGGTGTCATCTTGTCCTCTAGTAAGAGCTGCACATGCATATGATATAAAGAAAACTGTGATTTATTATAGCAGTCACCTTCTTCTATTGCTCTCTGGTCCATTTGTTATACCCACATGTCCATTGCCTATGCATGTTTTCAGTGGACAGTGGTTAGCAATACAAGCATTCTGTGCTTATACTTAGCACGTTGTGTTCTGACACATTTCCATTATAACACGCAATAACATTTTCAACATTTTATGCTACAGTAGCTCTTGTGTGGGATCTGCCCAGATGGACTAGGCTTCACTCCCCCATCTGCATACTGTAAGTGAGCCTTTCACTGTCTGTCCTTTGTTGGGCCGCTTATTGGTAGGTACAAACTGCAGGCTAGGAACCCCCCAAAGACCTGTTGTTTTGGAGATCCTCTGACCCAGTCTTCAAGCCATCAAAATTTGTTGTCAAATTACCTACTCTTGTTTGCTTTTTATGTTTCCAACACTCACTCTCACATCATCTATACTGCTTTATCCTGTATTCAGGGTTGCGGGGACCTGGAGCCTATCCCAGGAGACTTAGGGCACGAGGCTGGATGCACCCTGGACACAGTGTCAATCCATTGCAGGGCAAACACACACACACACACACACACACACAACAGGCATTTTGGAAACACCAATTAGCCTAATCTGCAGGTCTTTGGACTGTTGGAGGAAACCGGAGTACCCGGAGGAAACCCACCAAGCACCAGGAGAACATGCAAACTCCATGCACACAGAGACGGGAATCGAGCCTGGCCGGGAATCGAAGACCTGGAGGTGCAAGGCGACAGTGCTAACCACTACACCAGATATTTATTGCCTAATGCAGCCAATCCTTTGACAGGTAAAGGTTACCCACTTCATGTTTGAGTGGTTTTAATAAATTTTGTTTATATATGTCTTTACACTTTTTCACCATTTTAACAAAATTAAGGATTTATCATTTTCTCATGAGATTTGATGAAAATGATCTCTTCAGAATGTTTTGATGCTGCTGATAATCAGATGTTTATATCTGGCAGAATAAAGTATGTGACCTTTGTGTTAAAATATTTTCTGCTTTCTAATAAGTTAAATTCAGCATCCCCAGAAGCATAGCACAGTTTGTACAGTAGGCTGTGGTTTTAACTGAATTGCTTGATTTTTTTTTTCTCATAACATTTAAAGCAGTTAAATGCAAAAGATAAATAATGTACTACATCGAAAAAAATTATTAATGCATCAAGATATTAATTTTAACATTAATATAATAATAGGGAAAGTACAGTATACTTATGTTAGAAAGAAATATTAAATAGAAATATACATTCACAAACAGATTTTATATTGTAGTAAAATTGACATAATATTAATATACAAAAGTTACACAAGGCCAAAAATATTTTTGTGTGCTAATAATGTGTGCATGGT
This sequence comes from Clarias laeviceps, assembly GCA_030014305.1. Taxonomy (NCBI): domain Eukaryota; kingdom Metazoa; phylum Chordata; class Actinopteri; order Siluriformes; family Clariidae; genus Clarias; species Clarias laeviceps. Next base: position 27,777,421 of record JAQMYJ010000033.1, read on the forward strand.
GGTGTAGTGGTTAGCACTGTCACCTTGCGGGTTTGATTCCTCAAGTTTCTCTAAGATTATCATCACTGTAATGTTCTTGCAGTCTTTTGTATATGTCAATTGATTCACCCGGAATTTTATCACAAGTCCCCGTTTGACTTGAACGTCCCTCGTGTATAGTGTTTCTATAGTAACAACTCATTTGCAGCAACCAGAGCTAATAATAACACAGACAAAACATGTAAATTCATAAGGAAACACACTGAAACACATGGTAAATCTTTTATTTCATATTTATGTAAGGTTTCAGCACTTTCAAAGGCAGCTTTTGAAAAAAGTCACTACAAAAAGGCCTTCAGGAGCCTGAAGGTTTTGCTTAAAAACAGTAATGGCTGTGTTATAAGTGGAAATAAACCACTTTGGGCCATGCTGCTATTGAAAAATACTCAACTTCACTGAACTAACTAGGTACTGTATGTCAGGATGCATTGCCCACCAATCATTGATATTTTAATTATAACCTTATTTCTGTTTTATTCCTTACTTATTCAACATTTGTTCTGGTACATTGGAAGGGAAGCATTATACTGTAATTCCAGAATAATAAAATATAAGCCCCAAAATTCCCAGAGATTTTTAATTATGCTACTATGAGACTTCTAAAACAATGTGTACAATGTTCAATAGCTTTGAGATTAGGCATTAACATGTTGGCTAATGGTTTAATGGATTCCAAACAAATTCGAAACTGCTTTTTCGAAAGGCCATTATTTTAAGCCCTGGACTCATAATGTGTAAATCTATAGTACAACATTAGTGGCTCAGTGTCACTGGGGTTGAATTTATTTCAGCTGTCATTACAGTTGTAAAATGTATTTCTGTCACATTGCACAGTTTGGCAATAGATAAACCCAAGCAAATATAAGAGGGGCTTGATGAAAGTCGAGCAGTATCTGGCAGTGAGGTTAAGCTTTTCAAAAATTGAAATCTAACTGAAAAGATAAGTCATCCTTTTTCTGCTCAGGATAAGCTCTGAAGTGGGCTTTTCATCATATTCCCTCCCCCTTCTGAAAAGAAGTGGCACTCTTGAGTTGAAATCTCCAAAAGTTATTCATCTTAAAGTAATGCTGTAGATCTAAGGAAATGAGGCCTGATTTTATCATGACCCTCCATATATAACTGTGAAATTCTAAATAATTTATTATATTATTAAATCCACATTGGGCTATCAAGAGAGATTTTGTACCACATGATTACAGTTGTGGGTTTCTCTTTATTCTGTTTTTTGTTTGTATTTTTGTTTCTTTGATCTAAGATCTGTAAATTAGATCAAGGTTAAATCAATGAATGGAATACAACATCAATCCATCAAAAGATAAACAAAAGAGAAACCTGCTAACCTTAATAACGTTTGGGGTGTCAGAATGGAACAAAACAACTTCGATGCATGTGAATATTTAGGAAGAATTCCTATTAAGAATAAGTAGATAAGAAAACCCACCTGTATTTTATTCTATAATTAAGTCGAAAGAGTGCTTTAAGATACTGGACCAGGAAAAATATTAACTCAAATGGGTCATTATTGGATGTATATTTAATACATATGTAAATATGTATTCAATATGTATGTATATGTCAATATTTAATACGTCAACATCCATATACCAAAAGAAATAGAGATTAATTCTCTTGTGCAAGGACCAAACCATGGTACTAGAATAGGAATCAGTGATCTTCTGCTCTGTAACTCAACCAACAAGACTACCTTTCGTTGATTCAGTGCAATATTTTAACGCGAGTTAATTTACCAGTAAAGACAATTGAATCAATGCAATCTAGCCAAGATAATTATGTTGTTTTATAAGTCAAGGCTTTGAGATAACCCTTTACAGGGCCACCATCAAATTACCTGCAAATTAAAAAAAATATATATATGTTTTTTATTTTAGTGATTTTTTTTTAAAATGTGAATATTATTGTCATATTATGAATATTGTCATTCTTATGTTGCAAATCAAAGCAATTGAAATAACAATATATAGGACATAATATATTTCAATTTGTGGAAAAATACAAACATACAAACATTTTCTTTAGGCAATGATACTGACACCAAAAGTGGTTCTTCTCCCAATTCAGGGTTAATCAATGTAGTTTAATATCCATGGTTGGCTACTTAAGAAAGTACAGCTGTATCCTTCAGCAGTCAGAAGTCATTGGTTTACAAACACACCAGCCAAAAGATGTGGAATATCTAACATAGTGTAAGATACATGTAAATATCCTTTAAGGTTATGTAGACTTATATCACTGCAAATTATTCACACATTAAAAAAAAAACAGTTCTCAACACATTCAAGCTAAATGTAATATTTTGTTACACATGTAACACTTGTAGATAAATCTGTTTAATTAATACAAATTCAGATACAAATTACTAGTCTTATGGTGTCATATAACTGCAGGCCTATCATGTACTGTATATGTGAGGCTCAATAAATGCATAAAGACTTGAAATTAAATACCCACTTAGCACATGCTACCCGTGTCAGTTTCTCTGGCACTGTAGAGGAGGTATTGCTAATGGGACTGTGGGAACAAGTACAGCAAAATATTCAACGCACATGTTATGAACCACTGACTGTTAGATGAAAGAGGGGCAAATCGCAGCTTGACATAACACCCCAGGCAGGATAAACGTGTCTTTGCCTCAGGGCGCAATATCATAATTTGTCCTGCTGGTAATGCATGGCACTTAAGGAAGACAAGTGGACCTCGTGAGAACCCCTGTAGCCATCCGTCTGCTGCCAGGTGAAAAATGACAGACAACACATGTCCTGTGAAAAAAAAAAAACATAGGGGTAGCTGCCCTACATCAAAGAAAAATTAATACTTGGACCAACCTGTTAGCTGCATAGCTGAGCAAAGTAACGCCTCAAGGGCTTGTGTCTTTAAAGTGCATCAACAAGTATCATGCTGTTAAACAAACTAAATTATTTAAATTCCAATTTTTTTTTTCTGAATTCTGCTGCATATTCTTGTCCACAGTGACCTATCTATCCTTAAAGATAGATTTTATACCATACCCTTTACATTAAGTTGATGAAATTTTCAGAGTGGTCATAAAGAATGGTGTATTACTGTACCTTATCATACAATCAAATGGAGGGCCTCTTTACTGCCAAGCATATAAAAAATTAACCAAAACGTAAAAAAAGCTTTTACTCACCTGTCGAAATAAAAGGCATTTTCTCCCATAGACAAATGTATTTAAAACCATTGTTCCAGTTCTGCCATTGTTCCAGGATTTAGACAAGATGAAACTACTGGAAAAACCAAGCATGGTAAAATAACTTTGATTATGCAATGTGCACACTGATCCAGAGTATGAGCCATAATGGAATTTTGCTGAATGTCCAAAAGCATTGCTTTTTTATTAGTTTTTGTCTTTGAATTTCAAATTCAATATTGTCACCAGCAATAAGTTCTTCACCACTTATGATATGGTATGTCAAAAGTAATTATAAGGTTTTGTGCTGTCCTTTGCATTCTTTTAAGGGTCAAATAGCTTGTGATGGACATGACTTGCTTTGCTTTCTAATTCGATTACACGTTCTTTTAAAATGACCATATTTGCATTTAAAATAAACAAAAATGTCACCAATCATTCAAATCCCAAACAGGATAATTAGCTTGAAGGAGTTCAAATGTTATTCAGTGAAGATACCCATGGAAGCATGAAATCAATATGGCATGAAAATCAAAAATAAATGAGCATATTGAATGAACAATCATTTTGAAATCTATTGCAGCACTGACAATATGCTTCAAAGCAATGAACCAGCCTTCACATTTCATGTTTTACATAATCTAAATGACACATGACAGATTTAAAATTATATATTGCTGGGGTTCATGCTACTAATTGAATTCTTTATTGACACAGATTCACCTGGTATTCAGCATACATTATCTAAAAATAAACTTTTTTTATTGTTCAGTAAAGTCTAATGGGTCAGTGGGTCTATAGTGGGTATAATGAGTCACTCATTTTCATCAGTTTGCTCAATGTTCTAATAGCTCCCAGGTATAGCTTTAGAAACTAGAATATGTTAAATGTATAAATGTGTAAATGTTAAAACATTTACATTTTTTCATTAAATTCATTAAATTTCATTATATTTTTCATTGTTGTACTAAACTATATACTTTAGCAAACAAATGGATATACTGACTGGCCAAAAAAGGTTGCATTTTATATTTCATTTTCATTATATTTCCTTTGATTAGGGTGCACAATGTGGTGGCCAATAAATGATTCCTCATGCTCCCATACCACTCTTTCACAATTTGAGTCCTGGAATATGCTTGTGCCATCAGAGAAGTTAAACTCTATAGATGTGATAACTTGGTCAGTCAGTACATTCACGTCATCAGCTGATTTCATTTTATTGCCACATAATATTGCTGAGCCTAAACCTGAACAACTGAAGCATCAAAAGATAACATTGCCTTCAGAGGTATGTACAGTGGGCACTATGCATGATTGGTGCGTCACTTCATGTGTTTCACTTCTTACACTGATGCACCCATGGAATAGGCTCAATCTGGATTTACCAGACCATATGCCCTTTTTTCCTTTGCTGCAAAGTCCAATCTTTCAGGAAGAAAATGAAACAGAGAGGCACCATTATAATAAGAAATGCATGCCATGAGATAAACATGATGTGTGTGGAAAGCTGTTGTGTCCCTCCTAATATCCGATCAGAATTCTAAACCCTGTTAGAAACTTAAGGGACCATGGACTTGTGCAAATTAATGTTAATTAAGCAATATCACATGTCAGGATGTGCTGTTGTGCTGTATATCAGCACGGCTGTGATGCAGACATCTGCATGAGGGCAGAGCCTAAGTGCTAAAGGCATCAATTGCTACTGGCCGAGCTGGCGACCAATTAAGTAGTTTTAAATTCCTACTGGTACCATGTACCCAAATAGTCAGGAGAATGAACCAGCTAGGTGGTAGAGAGTTCTTTAAATCTTATAAGTTTCTCTTTATATTTATTCCACTATGTTAACTACCAGGTTATGGGGTTAAATCCCAAGGAGCATTAGGGTATACAATCACCCACTCAACAAACCAAGTAGCACTATTGATTTGGGGTTAGAGATGGATTTGGGATTCTGCCTATTGTTAGAACAATATATCTTTGTGTATATATAGCTTGTATATAAGCTATATATCTTTGTACATATGCCTTGGACATAAATGACACAGAGGCAATTCAGAATGACTTAGAAACAATTACTAAGGTGACAATAAGAAGACATAATGTTAACAGATGTGTAGGTTTGCTGTAGGTGCTTTCATTACTAGTTTTAAATGTGAATTTTGGCAGGTAGCTGCTGTCTTTTCAATACTGCAGACCATATTGACCCACTATCAATCCAAGTTGGAAACTAAATGTGCTTGAGACTGCTGATGAAAAAAAAAAAAAAAAAAAGAATCTGCCAAATGATGCCAATTCAAGTCATGTGAAACAAAGTGTCATTGGTGGCAGTGGTGGCTCAAACAGTTAAGTCTCTGGGTTAGTAATTAAACGGCCCAGGGTTCAGGCCCCAGCAACTCCAAACTACCACTGTTGAGTCTTTGAGCAAGGCCCTTAACCATATCTGCTCCGGGGGTGCTGTATCCTGGTTGATCGTCCACTCTGACCCCAGCTTTCCAAAAAAAATAAAAAATAGGTGAAAAAACAATTCACTGTGCTGTAAGGTACATGTAACAAATCATTTAATCTTAACCTTAATACAGTCAAGCCCCACACCACCACATTTTCAATATCCACACATGTGCCATGGGCTTTTACTTTACACCTATACTATTGCATCAGCTCACAAGCCCACTGAATTTCTGCATGCCTGTAGCCTCTTGCCTGTTTCACATCATCTAAAATGGTCAACATAATTGGGTTGGACATTTTCCACAGTCTGGGATTCTCTGTGAAAGACATAACTCTCATTTTAAATCTTTTTTTTTATTCTAGTAGAAACAATATCCAGCTCTGGTCAGTGGATTTGTACAATATTTTCACATAAACCATTCTTGTGCTACCTCAAAGGTAGTCTGATAACTCAGCTACTGATTCCTGCATCCCAGCATAAAAAGTCGACAACTGAGCTTTAACACCCCTAGAAGGGATGCATAATTAAACCCAGTGAGGCATCTCCCTAGGTGTCCAATCTAGTAATTGTATATTACAAAATCTCAGCGCTTGAGTGTGGTCAGAGGTGCACTGATCTCAAAGCAGTTAACAGTGCAATGGTACCCAAACACTACATGCTTACTAGGGGGAAACTATTTTTTTATAAGTATCAGGTGTCCTTCAACTTGATCTAAAGCAGTGCTTCTAACAATTTACAATTTACCTGAGAATAAATCCTAAAACAATGGTTTGCTGCCCTGAAACAGTGTATCTGACACTGGGAACAAAGTAGTGTGTTTCTTCAGCATCAACAAAATATTTTATAGGATGTCATGTCTTAGCATTGCATGCCATCCTGAATGTGATCACAACAGTCTCTTGGCATGGTGGTTTATTACATCCGGTTCTTCACTGCATATTTGCCTCTTTGAGTATTCTTACTGTGGGCGTGGTAGTTCAGCAGGTAAAGTCTATGGGCTATGGTTCTAGCCGCAGCTGCACCAAGCTGCCACTGTTGGGCCCTTGAGCAAGGCCCTTAATCCTGTCTGCTCCAGGGGTGCCTTCTGACTCCAGCTTTCTAATGTGGTGTAATATGAGAAAAAAAGAATTTCACCTTGTCTTATTACAAAAAATGCTTTTTTTCTTCTTCTTCCTCTTCTTTTTATTCTTCAATTTTTCTGTGAGAAAGCCACCAAAGCAGCTCCTTAAACAGGAGAAAGCACAGGGCTGGTATTTTACTGGTCAGACTGTGTTTGATTTCTCCCTATGACTATTGGTCCATGCTACCAAGACAGACAAATGTGTATCACCAGTGATGCACTGATGCATTTGCAGTTACAGCATTTAATGTGTTAGTAGTCTTTTCTTAGCTATAAAATGGAGTTTAAGACCTAGTTGCTTTTGTCCTCAAGCTCAACAAAAACTGCTTTTCTGGTGATTGGGAGGCATTCAACCATGTGCCATGGCATCTTCATAATCTTTGTTTTATTCTCAGAACCTCCCAGAAATTTTCTGTTGCTAACCTTAGACACAGGATACTAGCCTATCCATAGGTGGCTAGACAAGTTGGAGCAGGAAAATGTTCGTCCAGATTCACACCAGACAGGTATAGTGTTGTAGCAGATATCCTTTCTCACTCCACTCAACCGATCTATGGTGACAGAGAGTAAGGAACCATTTGTGCATCTTGTCTACTGTAGACAATAGCACCTTAGGACCATGTTGGTATTGTCACATTACAAGATCTCTTTTCTGAGGATCTGTACACCATACAGCATAAAATATTTTAACACGGACTGTTTATGTACACGGCAGAGAGATGTAACTTCATGCTGTTCTCTTGCAAGCACTCCACCACTACAGGGTCTCATAACTGCAAGACAGTATAGTTTATTGCTACCATGAGCCATGTTTAGACATAAGCCAGGGCTAACCTTGAATATGCTCAGCCCATAAGGTACTAAAAGCTACCATATTTACTGATCCTATGATCAAAAGTGCCTGATTGGGTCAGAGCTCATCTGTTTTTATTCATTTATTTAATTATTTATTTATTTTCTGTTGGGACTAATGTGGTTTTGGCATGCCAGCGGGATTCAGACAGCCCCCATGCTTATTTGAATGATGAAAAATAGTTGTTGATTTTGAAATTAAGCACCATTGTACTTTGAGCCCAAAAACCCAAGTCTAGCATGGTGTGTAAGTTCGAGGTTTAAAAAACACTACTGGACCTGCAAAATCAGGGGAAAAGGTTTCGTTAAAGAAAAAAAAAATCCTTGTAAACATGCACAAAGGAAATTAATACATTTGGTGCATTAAATAAATCATTGGTTTGCATATTATATTATATTATATTATATTATATTATATTATATTATATTATATTATATTAGAAAAATGTAGTATGTAGAAACATTTTGCACAGTATAATTTATCATTTCCTACAAACTATAGAAAGTTAAAAAGGATAATGTTCATCTTTATGTAATTCATTAAATAATGGATTCATTATCAAAGGTAATGATAGCATAGCAGATTTGTCTTGGTACATTTTGTATGCTATGTAAATGCTTTTAACACCCATAATTTTTCAGTCTAATGAACATTACTGAAAAATTAATATATGAGACTGAATATCTTTAATATATTAAAATGTGACTAGCATTTCTCTTTATTATATACATATTTTTAACAAATATAAATTAAGCCTATTTCTGTGTTTTTACTTGTTTCTTTACTTATAATGTTCTTATTCATTTCTAAATGATTTTCATTATTTCATTGTTTGCATGCTTTCCCTGCGCTTGGTGAGTTTCTTCTGAAGACATGCAAATTAGGCTAATTGGGCTTTTCAAATTGCCCATGGTGTGTGAATGAGTGAGGGAATGTAGGTATGTATGTGGGCCCTTTGATGGATTGACACCCCGTCCATGGTCCAGGGATAGGCTCCAGGCACCCTGCTACCCTGTATACAGGATAAAGTGGTATAGATGACAATGATAAAAGTTATTTGCAATTATCTTAATCAACTCTAGGCTTTATATTTGAAAAGTATGTGTAGAAATAGGTTAGTTTTAAATGTATCTAAAATTTAGATTTCTTCTTGTTCAACTTTATTCTTGTTCAAGATATCTTCACTTGCATAGATATTATATTTTGCAGCGGAAAAAAAACTAAAGCTTATATAAGTATATGTAAAAAAAAAAATTATAATATAAAATAATATAATATAATATAGGCAGCACGGTGGAGTAGTGGTTAGCACTGTCGCCTTGCACCTACAGGGTCCGGGTTCTATTCCCGGCCAGGCTCAATTCCCGTCTCTGTGTGCATGGAGTTTGCATGTTCTCCCGGTGCTTGGTGGGTTTCCTCCGGGTATGCCGGTTTCCTCCCACATTCCAAAGATATGCAGATTAGGCTAATTGGCGGTCTGAAAGTGGTGTCTGAATGAGTGTGTGTGTGTGTGTGTGTGTGCGTGTGTGTGTGTGCGTGTGCGTGCCCTGCGATGAATTGGCACCCTGTCCAGGGTGTACCCTGCCTTGTGCCCTAAGCCTCCTGGGATAGACTCCAGGTCCCCGTGACCCTGAATACAGGATAAAGCGGTATAGAAGATGAGTGAGTGAAAGTAATATAAAATAATATAATATTATATAATATTTAACTCCATTATGTATAATATATTTTGCCACACTATATGCATATTTGCTGAGTTGAACTGTCACTACTATGCTTGAATCAAAGTCAAAGTAAAAATTAATGGGCATGTTCTCCATGTGTCTAAAGCTTTTTCCCTGTGTTTCTCCTTGTCAAATCAGATTGATGCCAGTCAGGGCAGTGTCATGTAGGCAGGCTGTTAGCTTTCACTCTCACAGCTAGCAATCATGTGATAAGAGACCTTGTTGTTAACACTGGAAGAAAACTCGAGAAAATCAATTGTCCTAAGGTTTCAGACTGTCAGGAATCAAGAAGAGCTTGTGAGTTTCCGGAAAAGCACACAAAATCACATTATGCTCAAGTGTCAAAGTGAAAAGTGGTATATATTGTATATACCAATGATTAAACAAAATTACCAGTTTCAATATTAACTCTAACAGACACCAGTATCCTATTGGCCCACCATGCAGTCTAATAATTATATTCTAAGTTTTTTTTTTTTTTGTCCATGGCATAGAGAAATGGGACAAGGACTTTCGAGATAGGGTCATTTGAAGCGCTAAGTGTGCCAAAATAAATCCTTCCTGCATCAATTAATTTCTAAATGTCATTTGCTGAAAAGACACTGAAAGTTATGATCAATGATGAGAACCCTGAACTTTAAATGCCACCAAACACCACCCATACGTCTATGCCTTGTGTTTTTGCTTCAGAATGTACTACTATAAATTCCAGTGTAAGAACATAAGGTCATAAGGTATATATATATATATATATATATATATATATATATATATATATAAGATAGGGTTGTCTGTACATTGGTCAGACCTCACACTTTCAATTAGATCTTTATGTTTCATAACCAGGACCAGACCAGAAATCATCACTCACTCACTTACTCACTCATCATCTATATCGCTTTATCCTGCATACTGGGTCACAGGGGCCCAGAGCATATCCCAGGAGACATGGGTCATGAGGCAGGATACAGCCTGGACAAGGGACCAATCCATCGCAGGGCACACAGATACAGTATACACACACACACTCACGTGCTCATGCACACACTACTTGCAATTTGGTAATGGCATTTATCCTAATCTGCATGTCTTTGGACTGTGGGAGGAAACCAGAGTAACCGGAGAAAATCCAACAGACCCCGAGGCAGAAATCAAACCTGGACCCTGGAGGTGCAAGGAAACAGGTGGAAGTTACCATGCTGCCCGGACCAGAAACCAGACTCTGTTTCTGTCAAATTCTGTCTGTCTGTCTGTCTGTCTGTATATTTATCAATCCGAACTTGTCACAGCATCATGCAAAACTGGTTGGACAGTTAAACTACAGCATAAATGAAATCAAAATGTTGAGTATAAAAGAAGTTATGACTAGTTTTGTGTCAGATTAAGTGCCTGAGTCGTTTTAAGACAAAACTTAATCTTTATCCGGTCTACTTTTTCGATCTGATTTGGCTGATGACGAAAGAAGTACAACTTAGCCTAAACAAGGTGTAAGATACTCAATCTTAAAAAAAATTATTTCATTATATTAATAAGTTAGGCAGACAGTTCGGCCATAGGTAAAAAGACAGGCAGACATGTATGTGGGATTCAACCTGAAATAATAATATCACTGATTACATTAAAGTATTACATTATTACATTATTACATTATTTAGCTTTAACCTTTTAATTACAAACTCTTTTCCCATTCAAGATAGATAGATAGATAGATAGATAGATAGATAGATAAACAGACAGACAGACAGACAGACAGACACATTCTTCTGCGATGGCTGTTTATGCTTGGCTCATGTCCCTAACCTTCTTAACAGGAGAAATGAATGTGAGTCATTAACTGAATAAATGCAATGTTGTGGAACCAAACACTGGCTCAAGCAAACCATGAGCTCTTTAACGCGGGTCACTCTCTTTAGAGAGTATATGTTAATTATTGGTGGAGTGAAAAATTGGCCGACATGTCTACTGGCATGAGTGAATCTATTGACTTTCGGTGGATTCAAAACAATGATTATTCTCTTGAAGAGTACAAATAAAGGACAACAGTGATTGTGCAAGCTTTATAATTTGCAGACACTTTAACACAATTGTCATGGGTATGTAAATTTTGACCTCCTATGGCTAGTGATGGCCGATTATTATATTGAATAGAGTGCTATGAAAACCTATAAGTGAAAATCTATAAGTGACTCACTGTTACTATTATCATCGTAGGCACAACATTTTAAGACTTACACACATACAGTACCACCCATGGCTCAGAAAATTATAGTTTTGTCAGTTGCAATGCAAGTTGTGCTTTGACTGGACAATACTCAGTTGCTCAGTATATTTACTTGTAGCTCACCTCATTCCCCTAGATGTAAATCCCCAATATTAGCTCTGGGGAAAAAAAAAGTTTCTCATGATCTATTTACAAAAATTTGTAGGAGGCTAAGTTTTTAGAGAACATATCTAATCAAACAGCATATCATAGGCTGGTTTAAAAAACAAATAAACAAACAAATGTATTAATGTGTATCATTTCATGTACATTCCTTCTTACACTGACATACTCATACAGTAGCTCTGGAGTAGGGTAAATCTGGACTCATCAGACCACACCCTAACAAGTGGTTTTCTAATGGCCACAAAGCAGTTTATTTCCAATCCTGTTAGTTTTACGCATCTTTTCTATTCCACAAAGTGGACAATTCAGCACCATCCTTTCATATGTTTATAATGTGTTGGACAGTTCTTAATCCAATTCAATAAAAATTTAAATCTGAGTTGGTTTCTTTGCTTGATGTAAGCCAATCATCTGACCCTCCTGAAACTGTGACTTTTTTTGTCTAAGCAGTATATGATTTCAATCAAGCGCAAGTTCACTATATTTAATCAGTTGTCACAACTGTGTCACTGATATGCTATACTGTATACTGTAAATCCATAGTCTGGGCTAGAATAAGATCAGCACCAGCCTCTGTTTTTTATTTTAAAAAATTTACGATGGATGGTGGTGTTATTGCTTTTTTATTGCCATAGAGACCAAACAAACTGAACAATAAATAAATAATTTAAGGCATTTACTAATACAAATATAGTTTTATTTATAATTAATGTGAATAGTTAAAATGAAACACTGATGCATTCATTCATTCATTCATTCTTTCATTCAGCCAGCCAGTCAGTCAGTCAGTCATTCGGTCATATACTGTATGTATTTGGTAAATAAAGCCACAACACTAAATAATCCTGCTTGCTACCACATCTCTCTGTGGGTGTAAACAGTAAAGGAAAAATATGCCTGATGAATCTTCTCTCACCAAGGACACTAAAAAACATGACCCACCAACCTCAGAGCAACAAAGGGACTAAGCATTTGTATGATTGCAAGGACAGCCTGTATTATACATGACTAAATCAGCATTACAGTGGCTTCCAAACCCTGTTCATCCAACAAACCCCCTTATGTATCACTCAGAGTAATGAAATCTGTCACTTGATGTAACTTAATTGTATTTATTTGTGTTTATCCCATGGCACCATCTGTTAATTTTTCACCCCACACAATTCCATTAATTCTCATCATGGTTAATATTAGAAACACAATATTATGGGATTGAAAAGCAAGAAAAGAGACTGACAGGGGCTGATCAAAGTACAGATGGCTATGACATTCAGGCAGATGGCACATCTTACTGATTATGCCATAGTACTGGCTGCTCATGAACATGATGTGTTGATTGATCAAGGCAGGAAATGTACATTGTTTTAGACAATCATTCAGATACATGTGAAATTATATACAGTATATATATATATATATATATATATACACACAGCATCTCTTTATCTCTTTTAAGGTCTAGACTCTTTGTCAAACATGTCTTTGCAACGAGCCGCCTGCTATGTTGCTATGTGTAAAATTGCTTTTCTATTGAAGTGCTTTCACATGATCTAATTGCCACTGTCCTTCTTCTATCCACCCCCTGCATCTTTAATCAGTGACCTTCCACTGTCTTTAACCTTACCTATAGGTCTGATGTGAATTAGCAGATGCATAAACACGGAAAGGATAAACCTATACATTATGGATAGAATCAGGATACATACACACAAACACACAAATAGTACACATGCCTAATATTGTGTATGTGACACTAAAGCTCTGACTTGTCAAGGCATGGACTTCAATAGACCTCTGAAGGTGTGTTGCGGTATCCGGGATCGAGACGTTAGCAGCAGATCCTTTAAGTCCTGTAATCTTCGAGGTGGGGTCTACATGGAATAAATTTTGTTGTGAAGTACAACCCCCAGATGACCTATCAGATTGAGATCTGAGGAATTCCAAGGCAGGCCAACACGGTGAACTACTTATCATGTTCCTCAACCTATTCCTGAACAATGTATGCAGAATGACAGGCTAATTATCCTGCCAAAAGAGGAAGGAATACTATAAAAATAAAGAGCTGTACCAAGTTTGCCAGCAGAACATTGATCAAAACATCTTACTGACTCTGTCAGCTTGCCTTCTTCACATGATTCATCCTGGTGCCATCTCTCCAGGTAAATGATGCACATGCACCCACCCACCCACATGATGTAAAGGAAAACATGATTTACCAGACCAGGCCATCCATTGTCCATTGTTGTCACATTCCGCAGGGGTCGCTATGGGAACCCTGACTAGTTCCAAGACCTGCAGACCCATAGACTGATGTTCCCACACCTTTCTATTAAAGCCCTTATTAAGATATTTTAGCAATTTGTGCTACAATAGTTCTTTAGTGCTACAGTAGTTCTTTAGTGAAATTGAAGCACATGCTCATCAATAAGACTTGGTTGCCCATGAGCCTGTTGATGGTTAATCAGTTGTCATTTCTTAGACATTTGCTACTTACTAAAAACTGCTGGGTATTAATAGGAAAGACCTGACATTTGTTCTGACACAGTCGTCTAGCTATCACATTTATCACATCATATTTATCCCTTGTCAAAACTGCTCAGTTCTTCATACTTGACCATTTTTCCTACTTCCAACACATCAAGTTTGAGGACCATGTGTGTGTATAAACAGTATAATATCTACATTTCAGTGGTTATGAAAATCTACATTACAGTGGACAATTGAAAACTGTGTTCTAATGACCATTTATCATACTGTATGTTTAAGTTTACATGAAGTACCTCAACAGTGCACTCCTTATAGAGCAAACAGCATATTATGCTGTTTTTTTGTTCATTCTGTTTTTACAACAGAGAAAATGCCATGGGTCAGGCATGTGGGTTGCTTCTAGGTTTCTGCCTAGATGTTGTGCTGATATTCTGTCTTCAAGCTGTTGTCTGTAACCTGACAGTACAGCCTTAAATAAACTTTTCTCTGATGTACTGTTCCCTAAATCATTTTCAAAGTTGATTAACAACTTCCTTGTTCCCCTCCATGTACCCGAGGTGTACCTCTGCATCATGCATTTAACCTAGATAGATAGATAGATCTCCCACTTTTCCCAAATTGAGGGGCTATTAGATATTTTCGTTGCATATCTGAAACATGTCAACCTCTGCTGTGCACATGTAACACTCCTGAACAGACTGAACAGAAGATTAATTTAAAAATTAAATAAAGACTGTGCAGCAGTGATGGCTTCCTCGACTCTGTATTTAACAGGAATGAAGCACAGCACATGCACGCCACCTACCGAGGCATGCGATGACGTCATGACACAGATATGCCAATTAACAGGAAGCACTTTTTAAAGGCACAGAACACTTTTTTTTCTAAAGTAAGCACAAATAAGCAGTCAACAAACATCAACATGACATGTATACAATGTATATCACACCAAGCAGACAAAATCTTCAGCAATCTTATCAAATAACATTTAACATTATGTGCATTCACCATATTTATCACACTCTCCCCTACAGGATAAGATGTTGTCCCGACATCCACTAATGTCCTAATAAACTTCTTTCCATTAAGGAACTGTCTTCCCACTTATGCAGATTCAGTCACACACTCGCTTTAACAACATCAGTTTTTTTTTTTTTTTTTTTTTTACATAATCCTGAGCATATGGTTAAAATCTTTCCTGCCCCAAATGCAGTAGACCATGCCGAATTTAATGGGAGAAAAAAAAGGATTTAAAGTCCAAGACCTTACCTTTATCACAAAAACAACAACAACAAAAAAACCCGAAGTCAATTGCAGTGTACAAAATCACTGTTAAGTCCCAGGCCGGTGCCAAGTAGACAAACAGAAAATAATGACTCAAAGTCTCTTATGTGTCAAAAACTTTTTTTTAAATGTTCGCTTAATGTTCTTATGGGCCTTGCAAAACAGTCCATGTTTCTTATAACTCAAAACTGCGCAGCTCAAGTGTGTGTGTGTGTGTGTGTGTATGCAAAAGTTCACAGTCCTGCGCCAGTTCTTTCAAAGACTATAAAAGAATTGGTGTGTATGTTATTGTAATTTTAGTGTCACTGCATGCTTAAAGACAAACAGGATGTTGTCCCTGGTAGGCGACCATCATTGGCTCCCAAGGTGTTACAGCAGGTGTCCACACATTAGGAAAGGGTCGATTACATTCTGGACCAGTTATTCGGATTTTGTAACAGGTAGGTGTGCCTAAACTGTCATACATGAATCATTTTGGTGGTCGTCTTTGCCTCACTGAATTTTTACAATACATCCCCCGCAGACCCATCACTTGACTCCCCTGTTTCAGCTGGTTCCTGCACAGGTATATTGATGGGTGATCCTGTTCTGTCTCAACTAAAGGTAACTGCGCTGATTCAAGCTCTAGTGATGCAGAATTGTCTGATTCATTCTCATGCGCCAGCAACTCAGTGGGAACAGGTTGTATTTGTACTTCCTCTTGTCTCTGACAACAACTACTTGGATGGTTTCTCAACTGTCATAGTAGTGTCCTGGTACATAATGCTCAGAGTCAATTTCACTTTCCAATTCACTTTCACCCATCCTGTTTACAGGTACGGATTTCTCCTGTACTTGTCTCCGCTTTGGTTTTTATCTCGTGGGCTCAATCTCAAGAGGTAAGTGATCGCAGGGCATTAGAAGGTTTCTGTGTAATACTCGTGACCTTCCTTTCCCTTGTTCAGGCTTGATCTCATAGATTGGTGCATCCTCTGCCACTTTACATACACCAACATGGACCTGCTCTTCCCAATAGTTCCGGAGTTTACCTGGCCCTCCTCTTGGGCTCAAATTCCTCACTAGGACTCTGCCGCTAGGGTCCATATCAGTATATCTCACCTTTTGGTCATAATTCTTTTTATTTCGTTCACTTGCCTTTTTTGCATGTTCCCTGGCTATCTCTTGTGCTTCTCGCATTCCTCGTTTCCATGCTTCCAGGTATTCACTTTGGTTCGTAGATGGGCTACCTTCGCTAAGCCCGAAGAGTACATGGAGAGTCTCGGGGAGCGACCAAACAAGAGCTGAAATGGAGAGAAGCCAGTCACTTCACTTTTTGTACAATTGTAGGCATAGATCAATTTATTCAATGAGCTTTTGCAAGTTGATTTCTGTTTTTCGGTGAGAGTTTTCAACATTTGCAAGTGTTTGATTAAATCTCTCCACCTGCCCATTCCCCTGGGGGTGGTATGGGGTAGATCTTGATGCAGTGATCCCACTGTGCTTTTGCAGTTGAGTAAACAGTTGGTTCTGAAACTCACTCCCTTGATCATGGTGGATTCTCAGCGGAAATCTAAACTTGAGAGCAAAGTCATTAAATATTTTGTCTGCCACCGTTTTGCCGGACTTTGATGTTGTCGCATATGCTTGTGCAAATCTTGTAAAATGGTCAATAATGACCAGGATATACTCATATCCTCCTGTACATTTTTCTAAATGAAGGAAGTCCACTGAGACAAGCTCAAATGGACAAGCCGTCGTAATTGGTTTAAGGGGTGCCCTCACCTCTCTATACGGTTTCTTCTGTTTAATGCAAGAGCAAGATCTCAACACAAAATGCTCAATATCTTGCTGCATGTTGGGCCTGCTGCGGTCAATGTTCTCGATCCGTATGCAATCACTCTCAGCTCCCAACCCCTGATTTGATGCATCGGTGTGTAGTATGAATGGTTTAGTAAAGTCCGGGAACCCCAGGACAGGTGGCTTGACTAAACAATCAATCAGTTTTTCAAGTGTTTCTTGGTGTTGCTCTGTCCACTCAATCAACTGATTTGATGGAACCACAAGGTGAGTCCCTCTTGAGGTGAGTCCCTCTTTTCCCTTTACCTTTTGTTTGTACCTTGTTGCCATCATTTTTCAGTAGGTCATACAAAGGGCAAGCAATTCTCGAGATGTCCTTGATGTAAGAGCGGTAGTAGCTCAACAACCCCAATATCTTTCTTAACTCTCCTATGGTGGTAGGTCTCTTATCTTTCAGTGCTGTCACAGCTATGGTATCTGCAGGGTCAATCCGGCTACCTTCTTTAGAAACTATCCTCCCCAAGTAGCGGACCTCCTCTCTGAACAACTCACATTTTTTTGGCTTCAGTTTTACCCCATGTGACCGCAACCGCTGTAAGACTTCCCTTACTGCCTCCACATGCTCATCAAAGGATTTTGTGAAGACCAAGATGTCGTCCAAGTAAGGTACACAAATGTTGTCACACAGTCCTTCCAAGCATCCTTCCATAAATTGCTGGAACGCAGCAGGTGCATACATGAGCCCAAAAGGGATACGGACCCATTCATACAATCCCCACGGTGTGCTAAACGCTGTCAGTGGTCTGCTTTCTAGGGTCATTAACCCTTGATGATACGCCTTCTCTTGGTCTAGCAAGGAGAACCATCTATTTCCGTCCAGGCCATCCAGTATGTCCTGTACTCTTGGAATCGGTTGGCGGTCTGGAACGGTCTTCCGATTAAGGTCCCTGTAATCAATACACAACCTCAGGCTGCCATCCTTCTTCCTGACACATACAATTTGTGACGCATAAGGTGAATGAGATTTTTCAATCCACCCCTGGGCGATCAAGTCTTGAAAGTAATCTTTCATTTCTTGGTACAATGGTTTTGGAACAGACGTGTACATTTACACAACAGGTGTCTGGTCCGTCAAACTGATGTTTGATTTTCCGTTGCTGTTGAGAGGACAAATGACTCACGTCTACAGGTGGGTCCCACGCTTCTTCACGGTCATTCTTGCTTGTTTGTTTTGCACTTTCATTAACACAGGCTGTCATTACACACGATGAAGCTGTTGCTGGTGATCAGTCACATTCTGGACACCAATCTGAATCACAGGTCGGCTCCCTTTTCAAGAGTGTTTCAAGAGGTTCCAGTCCATCAGGGTACTGCGGGTTGACCGACTGTTCAAACAACATGATCCTATCCTGTTTCATACATGGAGCTTTTACTTGACACTTGACCTGCACAATTGCATGTTTTGGCACATTAACACGTTCCTTCGAAGTCTTGACTAAATATTCACTTGAATTCTCGGCTGTCACCAGGTTAATGAATGTTTACTTTACTCTGGACTTTACTTCTTCTCAATCTTGGAAAGGCACATCAAACAGTCTTGTTCAAGAGCTCTTTGCTTACATCGCCCTGCCCACTCACTTCACTCTGTTTCATCACCTGCTCGATCACGTTGTACCCAATAATTGGCTTGGACAATTGCTGACCTTTCAGAATGAGCACCGGAATGACTAATTCTTTTATCTGGTTCCCAGGAGGAGCCAAACTGAATGTGATTTCTACCCATCCTTCATAGGGCATGCTGGAACCATTGGCTGCAACAAGATTCAAGTTGTCTGTGGTCTCTGTCGCCACTGAAACATCTCGTATCTTTACTCCAGGTATGTACTGATCCTTCCACTGTGGTCTACAATGCATACTTGGGATCCTGTGTCCCACAATGCATTTGTTTTGTGTCTGTTCAAATAACAAGAGACTAAGCATTGTTTACCAACCAAGGCGGTCACAGGGGAATGTTTGTTGACTTGACACTCAGAAATTAAATTGCACTCGAAGGGAATGATCTCTGGTAGTAGTCCAGCATTTTGAATACGCTGCTTTGGATGTGGGGACAATTTAACTTGCTGGGTTACTCCCTGTCCCGTGGTGGCAACCCTTCCCTGTTTAACTGAACTCTATGTTGTGATCGGGCACCTCTCTGTTTACAACCTGCCAGGAAGTGTTCGTTACTCCCACAGTGATAACAGTGAGTGCACAGTTCCATCGATCTTGCTGACAGAGAAAGCATCGTCTTACTCTAGAGGGGCGCGGTTGCCTGTATGGCTGAAATATTGTGACTGTGGTGTTGCGGCATATACCTGTGACCCTGCATGAAACTGCTTGGGACTGAAGCCCTGAGCGGCATACTGTGTTGCATGGAAGTACTGCGCCGACATTGGATTCATCCGCTGTTGATATGGCTGTGGTGTGAAAGTAGAAGCTTGAAGTGGATGCTGCGTTTGTTCGCTTCCCTTCTGACTTAACCTCAAGACCTGATTTTGTGGCCCCTGATTCTCCTCTAAGAATGGACTGATGGGCAGTTCTTAAAGCCGAAACATCACTGTTGACAACACAGCACTGTTGTGGTGAAACTGGACCTTGCTGTATTGATTCTTTAATCTGCATAACTTCTTCACTTAAACTTTTCAACTGTGACATCAAATCCATCTTTGGCTGTTTCTGTTTACTTTTTGACTGGATTGGTTCACTTAACTGAGTGACATTCACAGCAGCATTTCTGTCACCCTTCCGTTTACTCTGTCTCTCTGCCTCGTGGGAGCATGCTACATTCAACTTTTCCAACAGTGTTTCGTCTGTAACTGTAGTGTCTGCCAAGTACGGTTGGAGATCGCTCTGAATACGGTCATTCTGTAAACCTGTTAACACAGTGTGCAGGAACATGTTCTGCACTAGAGCTGGATCATATTTTAAACCCGACTCATCTTCTTGTGAAGCAAAGAGAATTTTCTGCATCAAGTCAAGCACACGTATGAGAAAAGTTTGAGGTGTTTCTTTTGCACATTGTGATTCTGCAGTCAACTGCTTGTACAACTCCGTCGCATTCTTTTCTTGATAATTGGAACAAAGTATTCGTCTCAACATCAGTAGGGTCAAATCTGTCTTTCCTTCCAAGTAGCTACGTAATTGAAGGCCTGGCGTAATGGCCCGAATCACAGAATCAAATATCTCTTGCTCTTAGTAACCCTTATTGAGTCCACTTTCAATTTGACAGGCCAGGCTGGAAAAGGTTAATCTGTCTTTTTGGCCAGGCTCCCCAATGAAACTTGAAATTTTGAACTCTCTGTGCCATATGGTCGACACCATTGGTCCCTGTGCTGGAAGCAAAGAGTTAACTGCCACACCATTCGCTGATGCCAGTCTTACTTGTGTGTTCTCTAAAACAGACAAATTTGATTGCACAGCAGTAGACAGTTCAGTTGTGTCCTTAATTTCACTCATTTGCTTTGGTACCACATTCTCCCCTGTTCGTCCTGACGTTGGGCTTGCTTCACTTTCATGTACATCAGTTACCATCATTTCACTCAATTTCTCATTTATACTTAGTAGCTCAGCCATGCCCCCATCCTCAAGCTGCTCTAGCTCCCTCCGTAGCAGATGATTACTGAGAAGACTGACTAAGGACAGGTGTGTGACATTGGCTATATCTTCCGTATGAATTTCTAGGAACTCGCTCAATTGAATTAATTTTGTCCTTGGTAACATACACAGTCTGTCACCAATGTCTTCCTGTAAGCTGCTTAAGGCATCCATCTCTACTATCACGTCTCACAGTGTTAGATGTGAACTTTGACTTATCTGATTGAGCTCAGCTGCCTCTGGTGGTCGCTGTACCTCAAGTGCACGCTCCTCTCAATCAGCTCTGCCTTGTCACTCCACTCAACTGCTCCACGTCTGGTTAGTTAAAGGGTGAATGTCAATGGGCGGTTCCTGACAATTGGGAGGAATGACCGTCCGACATCAATCCCAGCGGTGCCTCCAAATTTGTAACACTCCTGAACAGACTGAACAGAAGATTAATTTAAAAATGAAATAAAGACATGCGCAGCAGTGATGGCTTCCTCGACTCACAGCACAGCACATGCGCGCCACCTACCGAGGCATGCAATGACGTCATGACCCAGAACACTTTTTTTCTCCAGTAAGCACAAATAAGCAGTCAACAAACATTTTCAGAATAACATCAACATGACATGTATCCAATGTATATCACACCAAGCAGACAAACATTTTCAGCAATCTTATCAAATAACATTTAACATAATGTGCATTCACCATATTTATCACACACAAAAGTGTAAAGGTGCACAAAAACACATTAATTACTTTACATGTTCATAGTGTTGTTTTATTTTTAACATAAATAAGCCCATTATTTTATGTGTCATAGAGGTAGTATTACTAAATTGTTTAATCAAGTAAATAATAATCTAACTTATCCAACTTTGCTATCATTTTTCTGTCATGGTCTTATACAGTAGCCTATATTTGTAAGTATCAAGTGTTTTTTTTTTTCATTCAGTAAGTATTGACTTAGGTAATGCAGAGAGGAAGTATCTGCTAGCTTTAAGATTATACCCAGAAAGTAAAAAATGCCCAGAGGATTTACTAAATTCAAATGCATACTTAATTTCCATACAATTAAAATAAGTTACATTAACAGATAGACAGGCAGACAGGCAGACAGGCCAAATACAGAAAATAAACAAATACACAGAAGTTTAAAAAATAAATATATTTTGTGCAACTGTGTGCATATTGTTTGTACAATGGTCTAGTTGCTTAAGGAAAAAATATACAGCCGCATTTCACTTCTCATCAGAAGCAGGAAGGTCAAAACCACCCAAGCCTTGAAGGGACTCATTATAGATCCTAATGACTGCAGGTACAAATGACCTTCCATAACGCTGTTTAGAACAGTGAACATCACTTCACATATTCAGTCTATTCCTGAATAGCAAAAAACAAAGGATGAGAATTATACATAACCTGATTATGGATTTACAAAACTCTGAATAAAATCTAACTCATTGTTCTCAGCTGAACTGTGGAGCAAACCCAAGCCACTGGTGTTCTTTAATAGTTACCACTGCACTAAATTTAATTTATTACAACACTACAGTTAAATCTCCTGTGACGTAAATACGTGGTAATATTAAGGTTTACCTTAATATTACATGAATTCCCACACTACATAGTTTTAATTTAAAAATTGGTAATGTGTTTAAATTAGGTTTAGTGTAAGCAATGAAATCACTTTTTAATGAGAAACATAATATTTTTATGTAAAACATAATATATACTTATATCTGATGACACACTTATTTCACATATTTATTTTGTGTGTGTGTGTGTTTATTTGTAATGACTGACTATGAGTATTTTTATGTTATTGTATTTGCAAGTTATAATTTTGTTTACAAAAACAAAAGATTTTTTATATAAAACCAAAACCCAGATATAATTTATCACAGATGTCAGAAATTTCCAGGAATTTAGCAAATGTTGTTGCTTTTGTTTCTGCTAACCAGGTATCAGTTCTCATCAACAGTTTCTTCACATAAAGCACATTATCTTGATGATGATGAAGGCTTAGTTTTGAAGTATTCCATTTTCTTCTTAAATGGTTTATTGCCATGGGTTTATTTAGCACACTCATGGGCCTGATCTGACAAGTGAAGCAATTAGACTTTCACAATGACAGCTGTTGCACATTATACATGTTGGATAGTTAAAAGTCACCCAAGTCAATAAAGTATTGTCAACCAATGTGACTCTCCAGGAATAATGCATTGTGTCAGTCATGACCATTGTCCAACCTAGAGAGATATCATCAAAGCCTTCTTAGAAGTAGTGATGGTCAAACTGATTTGGCATGCTTATTATTTGATGATGTGATAAGACATGAAGGATTGGGGCGGGGGACCTCCCAGAAGGTGGCAGATGTTGTGTCTACTGAATATCTCTATCACAAGACCCTGGCATCTCAGATGGATTGAAGGTGACATACATAATCAGCTCACTGAAAACCATGTATATTAACAGATGTTAATTACTTTTCCTTGCCTTGTCTTAACAATCTTCCTAAAATCCTTGTGGTGGTATTATAGCCCTTGTCTACAACAACTTTTCATAAAAGAGTCTTTATTAGATCAATTCTTATTACATTATAAGGCTTCATAGATAGCGATCACTGACATTTCTCTACTAATGAATGACTATGCAGTATGTTCACAAACACCCTTTGCATAGTTTGGTAATTTTGTTGACAGATTGCTATACTCTTTGGTGTTATATCAAAGTGTCAACATTGACAGGAGATTAAATCGCCCTGAGTTAATAGAGGTTCTTTCTCTATAGCATGCTTGGGAAGCATTAATCACCTCAATTAATGTAAAACCAACATCAAACATACTACTGTATAACCCTGACAGTCTACCTAGTAAATAATTTCCTATAATTATTATACATGATAGACACTATTATAGAAAAATCTGAATATATTCCCAGTTCAGTTTTCAGATTGATAGAAATTAATTGTCAGGTGTCCAGTTTGTCCAAATCCAGCACATTAAAGCTACCAGGATAGAAAAGAAACCGTTGTGGTATTTAAATGTTGTTATACATGCCTAACATTTCCGAATGTTAAACATAAAGATAAAACCCTGGCATAAAAATATTCTGAAATTATTTTTAATCTATGTAGCTCCCTACTCACTATATACAGAATACAATAGTGTTATTTCTTACAAGCAAAGTGCAACATCCAGGGAAATGTTTGACAGAAGAACCTAACATATGCTCCTTTCTGCAAGAACTATCAGGCTTGAAGGCGTTTCTTTTTGCACTTTCACAGCTGGTCAGCATAAAATCAGAAACCAAAACTCTACATCTGGCAGTGAGGTAACCATTAAGGACATAGCTGAACAAATCCGGTTGAAACCCTGGGGCATTTTGTTTTCTTTCTTGAGAGAGACATGAGCTAATTTTCTCATAGGCTGAGAAAAATATTGTACCATTTAGAGACATTTTAGCATAATTATCCAATCAATATATCAGAATTGGAGAAGTGGAATTGTGCTCAGGTTCATCAGTCAGTCAACGCAAAAACAACACAGCAGCTGTTTGGGTTTAAGTAAGCAAATACTTAAGAGCCTCTGATTGGATAATTACTGCCGTGATTAATATGTTTTAGCTACTCCAGAATTTTTTTTACTTTAACTGATGAAGTGAATAGATTGTAATTTTCTAAACAACCATGTGGAAAGATGTATCCTGTGGTCATAGAAAATGTGGTGCTGTGTTTCTGAAGGATCAAATTAAAAGGTCATGTGGTCTGATAAGTCCTCATTGACCCATTTCCAGAGCGATCAGGGTAAGAAGGGAAGGACATGAAGAAATGTAGCTATTATACATAGTGTCCACTGCACTGCTACAGCATGATACAGGCGGTCAGGTATAGGCTTAGCAAAACTATGTGGCAATAAATTAATGATCAAGTTATCATACTGTGCTGGGAAAGTGAGTTCAAATAATGGTTTGAGTCTCCTCATCAATACAAAATCTCAATCCAAAATCAATGCAGATTTGGATGGAAACAGATGTTGTGAAGTTAGATAAGGTTGACAAAACAATCCCAATGGCAAAAGTATGTATATACACTATACCACTTTATTCTGTACACAGGGTCACGGGGGGCCTGGAGCCTATCCCAGGAGACTTGGAGCATGAGGCAGGGTACACTCTGGGTGGGGTTCCAATGTAAACTCACACTCACACATTCATTCACACACTATGGGCAACTTCAAAACACTAATTAGCCTAATCTGCATGGCTTTGGACTGTGAGAGGAAACCAGCGTACCCAGAGGAAACCCACCAAGCATGGAGCAAACATGCACACAGACCCCGAGGTGGGAATCAAACCCTGGACCCTGGAGGTGCAAGGCGAAAGTGCTAAATTTATAGAAATTGCCACAAAAATGATGAATCAATGTTACATCCATTTAAAGCACAAAATAAGAGGGAAAATTTGATCCATGGTGGCAGAGGTGTGGTTGAGTGTTTGTGACTGAAGGGTGAAATCAGGGATAAGAAACGAATGATACAACTAATAATGCATACAACTGTGTGTGATTAATGTGTGTCTATTAATGTGTCTTGTGCAAAGAAGGAAGGGAACAATGAGTGTCTACACTGAGCTGCTGTAGCAAAGCAAAACCTTATGCTTGCATTGGCCTTTTTATGATGATTTGTTGAACAAAGCACTGAAAAGTGCTTTGATAAAAAGGAAATAAAGGGAAATTCATGATCTGTAAATCCTGCTTCCTGCATCCATATTTCCCTCCATACCTCCTCATAATCATTAGATGCAATTTGACATCTATATGTATATAGTACAGTGTATATTTTATATGGAGTTAAAGGTTTGTTCAAAAGCATATCAGTTGTTCTTTGGTAATTGTGATCTTTAAATTGGTGTTTCTTGAACTTGTAACTGATTTAAAGCAAAACCTTTTAAAGCAATTAAACACAGTATTCTTTTTAGCATTTATAATATCATATTATAAGTTTATGTTACTTCAGGCTTTGTTAAATTTTGTGTCAATGGGTAAACAAACTCATTATGTTCCATACATATTCTTACTGCATTCAGAGTGTTCAAGAATTTAAAAGGCTCACTTTCAGTGTAATTTAGCAGAGGAACTGTAAAATTGGTAGATAAATCAAATTATACCTGCAAAGTAGTCACAACAGCCATAAAAAATTCACACAAAATTGACAAGAAACACAACACCATCGACTGATTTCATTTTATTTTGTCTATTTCATTCCGTTCTTATCTGGTCATTGACTTTTTCTGTGAAAGGTTACAGAGTTCCTTTAAATTTTTTAAAATAATGAACTTAATGGTGCTTGGTTAGATGTTTGGGTTACTTTTTAATAAACAAACTTTGATTGATACTTTGTCTAAAAATGTTTTGATAGCTCATTGGTCTTCATGGTGCCATTCGTTGAAGTGGAATTACATACTGTATAGTGAGAACAATGGAAATGGGTGAACTCATTATTATTATTATTATTATTATGGCAATGACACGCAAACTCATAGAATTTTTTTCACACTAATTGAAGTGAATGTGGTGTAGTGTGGCACAATGGTGTAGTGCAGGGTATACACAGGTATACGGAATAAACATGTGATTATCTAGTTGGCAATGCATATGCCCACTTCTCCATCCAGTCTGATACACTGATAATCTGGCTTCAACATTACTGTCAAAAGTCACTTGTGTAAAAAAAGTGCATTGCATGTGCATTTGTCTCAAAACTCTGCAAGTACAGATGCTTCTAAAAATATATACTTTTTTTGCTTAACACTAGTTTGTGTTCAAGTTAAGTTTTGAGAGTTTGGAGGCGGGGTCAGTGGCTGATGTCTCCGCTCCTTTGACTGGTTACTATAAGTACTCACAGTCTCATCCCTCTGACCCCTTGTTTGGATGGCAGTATTGTTAACAAGACGGAGAAGTAGATTACGTATAACAACTACCTAAATCAGGCTATTACAGTATGTTGGCTCAAGTAAGTCTTACACATTAATGTCTTTCAGATCCCACTTTAATGTCATTTAAAGGTATTGATTTGGTTGCTACATTTATACAATAATAATATATCAATTGAAATAATCACAGGGAATTAACAGGGAAGCAAAATTAGCTTTCAAAAGAAACAACCTCAGAATCCTACATCAGCGCTGCAGCTCAAACTAACCACAATCCAGATACTGGCAATTTCTAGTGTAAATTTAGATTTTTCCCTTTGATGAATAGGCCACTTAAACAAATGGGTATGGCGAGTGAGTATACCCACTTCTCCAGACACCACTGCACCATCGCTTATGTATTCAGCCTTAATATAAAAAGAAAAAAAATGAAAGAAATAAACAAAAAAAACATTTACTGACCCTTTCCCCACACTTCCAAAAAAAATTTCAGATTATGGAAATTTTGTGTAGAATCATAACATTTAATCCCAGTTAAGTCCTTTGCAATTCCAGGTTGTATCAATGCAAAATGTGGGGAACATTCCAGGGGTGAAATCTTATGCAAGCCACTATAGAATGCCCTGGTCTTTTAATCTCCATGACTAAAATGACAGTAGCTTGACTAACAAGACTGGAATTGGGTTCATGAAATTTTCTTCAAAAAAGCGCCAACGCTTGTACCCAGTCTCCAAACAACAGTACCTCAATGAATAATGACATATCACAAACCCCCAGGCAGCAAACTGTACCACTGGAGATAGGATAAGTGGCACACATGCACCCCATCCACCACCAATACCTGCTTGATAGCAGACTCAAAAAAACAGAGTATAGGGTATTGCCATTGTTGTGCTCACATTCATCTTTGCCCTTCTTTTGAAAGGGAGTCACGCAGCATGCTTCCATCAAATCAGAGTATCATACAAAATCTCCCATTTTCAAAGCACTTCTGTCATAATACAAGACAAAGTAAAATGGTCAAAATGCTATTTTTGATAAAAGGTGTGTCATTTTTTTGTGTTCAGGTATAGAATACATAGACATTAACAGTATGCTCTCATTCTCTCTCTTCTATATAAACATCCTTAAGGGTAAGTGTTTTTGAAACATAATTTAAACAGCCTTTCTACATTCATTTACATCCTATTTCAAACAGAAACTGTTTTTTATGCAGCTGGAGAAGCTGCAGAATAAGAATGAGACCCAGAAGGATGAGGAACACTGATGCAACCTTTAATCAAATTTGGGCAAGTTTGAAATTTTAACGTTCCCTTCTACAGATCCCCTCATTTCTACATTTATAGATTCCATTATGAATCCCATTGGATATAAGCTTCTTAGTGTGGACATGGCAGTGGGTGAAGACAGAGGAAAGCTAAATTTTAAATGACAAAGTATTTCCAGTGCGGCAATTATGACAGACTTATAAAAAATCTTCTATTTAAACAAGAGGGATGATATTTCAGGGACACGCACATATGACATGGATAAAAATGCCAAGAGTAAAAACATGTTATAATCAATCAGCAGATGAAATGCTTTGATGAAGAGACACTGAAGGCTTATCTTTATATAAATTTCTCTGAAACTTGCTAGGAAGGTTTCATTCACATCCACCTCTGCACTTGATTTTGATCATTCAGCACTAGGAGGCTGAATTGATCATCTGCTTTATGCATCTATCTTCCTGGTTTGCTGGTTTTTCAGGTTTTATTAAAGCCCTTGTATAAGAGAAAATGTCAAAATAGTTATTTCATTAAATTTCTTCAAAAAAGCTGATACCAATCAGGAACAGAGCCAGATAACAAAAAGGCTGAATCATGCTAAAAAGTGCTCAAAATAGGGAGAAAGGGGTTGTATTTTTCTCTCCATCTATCATTTTTAACCATTATTGACAACACACAGGCTGAGTGCTTCACTTTTGTGCATGCAAAAAAGAAAGTCAATTCATTACTTAAGGAAATGTTTCAGTGATTGTATTAACATGGTAAAACACAGTATAATGAATTGCTGCATGATTCAACCAAGTCAAGAGTCTGTAACAGAATGTTCCCGTTTTCTGTTTCCTCAGTTCTTGTTTCAGTATTGCTGTGTCCACATCCTTGATCTTTATGGTCACCCTTTGTGTAGGTTGGTTCAGCGATGTTTTCATTCTCTTTATGTCTCAAATTGCAGTTTTGAGTACAAAAGTAAGCGAGTTTTGCTCAAGGTTACCAATTATCTATTAGGAATCATGAAACATAGATGGTTTTATTTATTAGAAAGAAATACATTCTTTGGAAAAATGGGATGGAACAAAGGTGTGTAGCCACTACGGCTACAGTACAGAGAGACCAAACTGAGCAGCACTGAATCTTTAACAAACACTTGATAGATGAGTCCATCATAGCAGTGCACTTCAATTATGCTTCTTTCAATCACAAAAAAAATCTAAGGCTGTTTTAAAAAAAGGTAAAACTGACAAAGGGGCAAATTAGTATAACATGCTTTTTTGTTTAAACATAACTTAAATATGTACTTCCTATAAGCTAGGGAAAGCTAATATATACCACTAAGCACTGATGGCAAGCATTGGGAGAACATGTAAATGCACACAGTCTCAAAGGCGGGACTTAAACCTTCAGCCCTGGAGGTACAAAGCTGCAGTGCTAACCACTTTGCCACCATGATGCCCACACATAAATCATTAAAGAAATTAAAAAAAAAGTTTTTCTTGTAGGCTAAAACAAACTATGAGAA
The DNA here is from genome assembly GCA_030014305.1 of Clarias laeviceps. Taxonomy (NCBI): domain Eukaryota; kingdom Metazoa; phylum Chordata; class Actinopteri; order Siluriformes; family Clariidae; genus Clarias; species Clarias laeviceps. Next base: position 27,807,047 of record JAQMYJ010000033.1, read on the forward strand.
AGCAGTGTTTGATGTTTGGAGAAGCAAAAAAATTGAAGAATAAATGAATAAATAAAAAAGTTTTGTTCACATTATACCCCAGAATTAACTGGCTGAAGTGTAATGTCCCATAATATGCAGCATGTTTATATCAGTCTGGTGGCTTGCGGTCCAAACTTTCTCTCTATAAACATAATTAATTATGGCAAGCAAAACTACAGTAAGCATCTTATTCTCTATGAAACTGCTTGCAGCTGGTTTACAGCCTTTTTATTCTTTTCATTAATGCTATAGCCTACTGTGATTATACTTTACTGAAGTTGGTACCAATTTACTGCAGGTTACACAAAATGTGCTTCACATGCTGTTTTTTTTTTTTTTAATGGAGGCATGTCAGCCAAATGAAAGCAGCAATGTGGGCCAGTACTGGGACAACATTCATTTGTTATCTGAGTGGCCCACATACTGTAAGTAGCTCTGCAGTCTGGTAGCCAGACACAACTGGTCTGCTCACACGTCCAGCATGAGGTTTTGGGAATAATAAAGCTTAAGCAAATGCTAATTTTATCAGACATCATGCATCATCAGGCATCATTTCTATTAAACAAAGAAATTGGTTTATTTTTCAATCCATGTGTATAAACCATTTTGTAAAATGGGTTGTGCTGTGTTCATCCTCCACTGAACACATTATTCTAACTACTCACCTAACATTATCGCTATCTAAAATATAAGGTCTGTTTGAAAGGAAATTGTTTGCTCTCATGCACTTTTCCTGAGGCGCTACACATCTCTAGGGCTGTAAGATGCATTTAGCCTACTAAGTATAGCTAGTTAGAATGAGAATAGTATAGAACCAAAACTATAATTCTCATTAATTTATTTATTCATTCATGCAGAACAAGCATTGTTCTCCATGTACTGAATTTTATTTAATATGTGAATTCTGTTGTCTAATCTGTCAAAAAAAGTTACAGAAAGTAGAAAATGTTAGCTCTTCTAGCTACAACTCTAACTAAAGCTTCTAAAATCACAAATCATCCATTGTTTGTTTAAGCCAATACAGGCACGTTTGAAATACAATAGATCAAAGAAACTCAAAAATTTTGAATTCACTTGGGTAATAGTACAAACTTTACAACCATCTGTTTTTTTAATATTATTTATGTACTTACAGTACTTGCTTACATATTTATTAATTTCAGTACAAGCAAGGGAGGACTACATTCAAAAATAACATGAGCTACAGCTCATTATACTGACTCCTCTTACTTGTACAGAAAAATACTACTTCAATTCAATTCAATTTTATTTATATAGCGCTTTTAACAATGGTCATTGTCTCAAAGTAGCTTCACAAAAATGAAAAGAAAATTTGAAAAGAAAATTTATGGAAGTG
>JAQMYJ010000033.1:27818686-27834516 GCA_030014305.1 Clarias laeviceps
CGAATCACTCTCCGAGACGACTCGTTCATCTGAGTCACGTTAAAGATTCGTTCAAAAAGAACGAATCGTTCATGAACCACCCATCACTAGAAGACTCAAAGATATATCGTGCGGAAACACAGTTGCGCACTTCATTGAGAACTCATTTGGATTATGATTAAATTAGCATGTTTTTTTTGGCGTCAGTCCAGATTTAACAGTATTTGCGTCCGGATGCGGACCGGAGTCCGCCTATTAAGTACCCCGGCTATATAAAATGTTTTATTTGAAGCTAAATAAACTGTCTGTTTCTGGTGCAGGTGTAGTGAATTGCCAACATACTGTAGATGATTTTAGAAGCTTTTTAGGAGTGCATAAATATCCTGAAATTTAATCTTAGCAGCACTAAAGACAACAACAACAAAATTATTATTATTATTATTATAGTTATAATAATAATAATTATTATTATTATTATTATGATTATTATAATTGTTATTATTAATGATGATGATGATAATAATAATAATAATGCTTTTTAGAGCAATAATTGTTTTGTTTTTGCTTTTTTTATCCATGACATCAAAGCAAAGTGGTTTAACCCAAAGGTAGAGCTGATGAGTGTCTTAAGGTAGGGACGTGCATGCATGGCAGGGTATTTGTTGTAGCCAGGCCACATAACCATGTATTGGCACTCAAAAAAGCATCAAACATAATTCCAGCTAGTATTCAAATTAAACATCACAATGGGGAAAATATGTGATCCCTATGCCTTTAACTGTGGCAAATGTGTTCACACTCACAGCAGTCTCTAGAGTTCAAGTGAGTGCAGGCTATACTTTATTTTAAACTGCTGACCAAGTTCATGAAATGATAGTGTTTGAAAATGTCTCCCGCAATTATTTTGTAAAATTATTTGTTATTATTTTAGAATGCAAAAAATGCAATTATACAGCAGATTCAGCAGGAGCAGTATGGCAGCAGCAATAATAGTGGGTCAAGGAAGGGACGTCATATAGGAAAAGAAATGTATAATTTGAATGGGGGCCTGTGCCGCAATAGAGCTTTATGTCTAGCGAGGCCCCAGGTTTAGCTAAAGGTTTATTGTCCAGTATTCTGGATGGCATTACATTCCGATATAGTAGGTGGCAACATAGTTTAAATAATGTTAGTAGTCCGCACAACAGTGGGAAAAAATAAAAAAGAATAAAAAGCGATTGAATGGTTAAGGTCAGAGCTGTTCTAAAGTTTGTTGAGAGTTCTATTGCTCTGGTTCAGATGAACGATGTATGGGAGACAGACATTGCGTAAAAGTTTTACTTTGTTATGTATAGATTAAAAGGACAGGTAAATGTGAGCAAGTGATAGCTGACGCAGTCAGAGTTTGCTATAAATCGGTTCTGAGTAAATGTTAATCTGGTTTTCCAGTGCCAGTGTATTTAATGGTAAGTTGCTAGATCAAAACAGGGACTACTGGTGGAAAATGATCATCAATGAACCTCAGGCTTGCTCCGCTGTTTATAAGCGAAGTGTGGAGCTTAGCTTGAGGTCTGGAAGTTTATAAGTGAGGAGAAAGCGTGGCGGACATTAACTGCGAAAGTGGCATTTGAGTGGGATGATGCCATGCACCCCGGGACTTTGAAGGTGGGCAGACTATACACCACTGTTTGATTAACGGGCAAGAAGCAGGATGGACTGGGCGAGCTGCCCCAGCCCTTTCAGTTTCACCGAGAGCCATCTTTTGCTAGTCTTTTGCCGTTGATTAGGAAAAGTCACTGCATCGATGTTAAGGCCTCCTTCCCCAGCCGGGATCACCCCTTCGGTTACCAGAGAAGCAACAGTGGATGTTGGCTGCATGGCATTTGACTTGTGCCCGTACCCAAGAAAAACTGGCCAGGGCCGGCTGGCTGTGACTGCAACTATGCTGTTAAGGAGCCTGTGGGAACCACTGTCCCTGCATGTCCACTTCACCACTCTGCCACAGCCATCGCTTGCCAGTGTGCCTGTATGCCAGCTGGGCACTGCTTCCTGACCTGCACTTCTTTCCTCCCCTTCTCTCCTTCCTCAGTCCTTAGAAACCCTTCCTTTCCCCATTTCCCCAATAAAACTACCCTTTCCCATAAAATCTCGCCTCGTATCTGCTTGATTGTGGCAAGTTATAGATCTTACAACATAAAATTATGTGCATATTAGCAAACTAGTTGGTGATCAAGTTACAAAGAAGTCTCAGCACTAAAATTGGTATATGATATTGAAGTCTGTGATTGATCATTCTGAACCATTATTATTACACAAAAGAAGCAATAAGAATATGTGTGCAAGAAGCATGTTCAATTTTTTTTAAACGTTGCACAAAACTCATAATACTACTTACAGTACTAGTAATACTTGTATATAATATAAGCATATTTTTGCATATATTTTATTAACAGCAATATATGAAAAAATATATTATAATCATTGTAATGCAGTGTGTGTGTGTGTGTGTGTGTGTGTGTGTGTGTGTCTGTCCTGAGATAGATTGGAACCTCATCCAGGGTGTACCCCGCCTTGTGCCCTAAATCTCCTAGGATAGGCTAAAGGCCCCACACAACCCTGTGGATAAAGCGGCTTAACGATGACTGTGTGAGTGTGAGTGAGTGAGTGAGTGATGAAAAATGCTAATAATAAAATTAATTAATAGCAAGACACTATAAATGTTACATTCTCATACATCTTCCCTATAGGTATGATTCTAGTAGAATCACGCCAGTGTGGCACTTTTGGGAAATAATATGCCAACTAATTATACACAAAAATCCAAATGGCTATTTGTTTAATCAATTTGTGCCTTCATTGAGTTACATTGCAATGTCTTCTTTAGCTGGGAAGTTCAGCATGGAAAGCCTCAAAGAAAGGCTTTAGTGGTCAAAAAACCAATGAGAAAATCAAAGTTTGTAAATATTACAGTAATTAAAGTGACAAGAATATTTTTCTTTATTATTTGGAAAAATGTAACACCTTCACTTATGGTGTCACCACTGATATAGGTGCTGGTTTGAATACAGTCAAAGGCAATCTTTAAGATGCACCAGCAAACCAGTTACTTAAACCATGTTTAGAATATGTTCGGGACACACATGGCCACATCGTATTTGTTGTGTGAACACAAATGCATTTTGATAGCAATGAACCACCTAATCAGTTGTGTCATTTCCCTAGCCAGGGAGTGCATAATTACTGAAGATTGTTCAGAAATTGCACTAAACCGATAATAACTCTCCACTGATGGTACCTATCTACATGAGATGGATGTTAATACCCGATATGAACAGGGCCACAGGCACAAGAAGAAAATATCCATTATCCATTATATACTGATGACAACTCTCCACTACATTTCTAATGTGTACCAATAGCGTTCTATGGGGTCTTGTGACTAAAACAAAAGAAACAAAAGCAGCTGCTTTTGTCAGCTGTTTTGCCATTCGTTTCGTTATCACACCACACAAGCAAAGCATTTGAAACAGCCGGTACGAGTACATAAAATAGGATTCATGGGACATTTCTGCCTGAAAACAAATGCAGCAGAAGGCTGCTATAATAAATGTCTATGACACCCTTCTTCCTCTGGAAATGATGTATGGAATCTGAATACAAGTGGTTACAGAAGATGCAATTATAATTCCAGGTGTGAACGGTTATTTGTCTTGGATGTTCAGATCACATGAGATGGATGTTATTACCAGGTGTGAACAGGGCCACAGGCACAAGGAGAAAAAGGGAAACAGACAGTAAGCCAAGGTCAACATCAAACCAAAGACCCTGGAGCTGTGAAGAGGCAACACTACCCACTGTGCTACTGTGCCACCCATTGGGCTGGTTCTTGTACCATAAAAAGCACTGTCTATAGATGTCAAGGAGTTGCTGCGCAATGGCAATTGGGTGAGCAACATTTTGAACTCGAGGTCCCTGAACCACCTTTGTTGTCATTCAGGGTGAATCCCACTATTTCCACAAAAAGGGCTTCTACTGAAAGGAATACTCTGTTTGTGCCATGGCTAGCAAATTCTATACAGCTGTTTGGACCATCCCCTGACAGAAGGGGAAGTAATCGAAGTGGATGGTTATCCTCGAACCAAGCGTAGGCCACAGAGGTCTTTTAGAAATCAATTAATTCCTCTGGGTCATCTCCTTCAGCCATCTTATTCAAGAGGCCAGCTGTCACTGGCACCTTGTGGGACAATGAAGGTAATAGCCGTTTCAGTGGATCCCTAAGGTAACAAGGATTATTGACACTGTAAATACTTATTGCAACCTTCTCCCATGCTCAACACACAAAAAAAACTCTAAATGTTAAAAGTTGATATAGTGACAAAGTTAGCACAATACAAGATAGTTACCTATCATTATAGTAACGCAGTAATGTGATCCACAAAGCTATAACTTTTTTAATTAATTAGCTTGTTTTATATTCAGGGACCTTTGTTGGCTGAGAAACATAATACTGCAGATAAATGGTTTATTACAATTTTGAGCAATATCTCTGTTTCTTGTTTCTTTGTTGGTAGCAATGCTTGGTAATGTTTTGTACTGAAATTCTCTTAACTAATATTATTTACTGCCATAATTAGCATATTAAAAATTTAAATTTTAATCAATAATAAGAATTTTAAACACTGTAACAAACATTACTATATACAATGGTTGATTTCAATGTTGATAGCTTACTGAACTCTGTTCTTCATATATGGATGGATGGATGGATGGACTTTAATTTAGTCAATGAGGTGTAGGACCTGTTGTAGGTGTTATATTAGCTTTTACATATTTTTTTTATAATCCAGACAAAAATAGCACCAAGAAAGCCAGACTTCAGAGCCAGAGCTAGGACCACTTCTGTATTAGATAACTATTAACAAACATAAGGCTGCACTGTGGCCTTGCACCATCAGTGTCTAGGTTCGACTCCTGCCTCGCGATCTGTATGCATGGAGTTTAAATGTTCTCTCCGTGCTTGGTGGGTTTCCTCCAGGTACTCCGGGTTTCCTTTTACAGTCCAAAGCCATGCAGATTAGACTAATTGGCATTCCCAAATTGCCTGTTGTGTGTGAATGCGTGTGTGAGTGTTGATTGTTCCTGGATGGATGGATAGAACAAACATCAGTCAAGCGTGCACCTCTAGAAAACGCTTGTTTCTTGAAGAAGACATATTATGAATATGCATAAAGATGTTTCCAAGACACAGTCCTACGGGTTGGTGCAACATAGGGATGGTGCAACCAATCTCGGCAAGTCTACTTAACTTAGGGTAAAGCTACACATACTTTAGCATATTTGCAAAAATTTGTCCTGACAAAGGAAAAAGACATTAATTCTCTCCATACAAACAGACTTGATGCTGCTGCCATGTGTTTGTCATGATCTCTCCAACACTCAATCATAGAGTGAGTTCTCTGTGATTCTAGATTGATGCACTGGATGAACAGACTAAAATTACTTTATAGATCAGGACCAACAAGAAGACACCATCACAGGATAATTAGAAAATCTCTTTATGTACTTTATTCCATGTTGGCATGAGGGTTTAGCTATACAGTACTGTATTTAGTTTGCCCACGTTGGCTCACTCTTTTACTTTATGTATTACCCAAACACTTTTCTACACCCTAGGTCTACAGCATGTGTGCCATTCAGCTTTATTCTGTTTATCAAAGTTTGTTATCTATCAAAAACAGTAACTATATACATTTATGTATTATATAAAAATGGATAATACATGTTTATTTCCTAACTAGTTCTACAAACTATCAACAAACCAACTTAATAGTGTCACGGTTTTCACCCCCACACCGAGCCGTGCTGCTGCATGCTGTAAAGCATGGCATGAATTGTTCTTGACAGCGAGATGTTTACTTCCTCATTTTTCACATTTTGCCTTGTGTTTTTTTTTTTTTTTTGGTTCCTGTCCTGTCTCCTGCCATGTCTGTCTATTCGTCATGTATTTGTTTGTGCTGTCCTGGCTTGTTGGCACAGAATGCAGGCCACTAACAGATACTGTACACAGGGCTAGGGAATTTGGGCGAATTGGCAGAGGCCACAAGAGACTTTTTTGGAGGGTGCTATATGCAGTGCGATAGCCGGTGAGTCAGAAGAAAGTGAAACCAGACCAGCTCTCGGCACAATGCATCAGGAGAAACCTGGCAACAAAAATATTCATCGTAAAGTCACTAGGGGCAGTGGTAGCTCAGGGGTTAAGGCACTGAATTACTGATCAGGAGGTTGGCAGTTTGAGCCCCACCTCCACTACGTAGGTTGCCATTGTTGGGCTCTTGAGCCAGGGCCTTAACCCTATCTGCTCCTGGGGCTGCTCTATCATGGCTGACCCTACGCTCTGACTCAAGTTACACTGGGATATGCAAAGAAAGAATTTCCCTGTGTAGTAATGTATATGTGACAAATAAAAGCTTAACTTAACCAGAGCAGCTCCTTGCACTGAGCACCAGGAGGAAGATAACAGCATTGAGTTCCAGGACAGCAGCATCAAACTCCAGAGTAAAGTCAATAATTAGGCTCCACACTTTGCCCACTCCTCACACTTCCCACACAGCCTTCCAGGAAGAGGCTGGGCTTAAATGAAAGGCTCACATCACGACTCTGCTCCATGCCCCACACTCTGTGTCAAGGAGTCAACCTGGCAATCTTCACATTCCAGAGCCCAGATGTTGTCTAGTTTCAACTAACTTCCAGAATGTCATGCTGGTGCCACTAACATTTGAGCATGTTGTGCTTGCTAGGCACCCTATCTTTATTGACGTAATTCTTGCTTTGCAACCTAGCCTTGAGGATGTCATGCTGGCACTGCCTATTGGCTTCAAAGATGTCATGCTGACTATGCAGCCCTGCCCAGCTATTGGTTGGCCATTGCTCCTTATGACCTCGCTGTGGCTCTTGCCTGCTTTATAGTGCATTTCTTCTTCTTGCAGCCATGCCTTCATGGAGACTGATCCTACATTCCACATGACTACTTGAATCTACCAATTAATGTTATTGTGGATTCTGTCACGGTTTTCCCAAATTTCACTGGGTGCTTCTTTTGTGGAGCTTGCCATGCATTGCGCTTGACAGCACAGCATCTTGGACTTTGACTGTGTTTTTAAATTGTCCTAGATACAGTTGTTTTGGTTTTTGTTCTCTATCCTTCCATGTCTGTCTATTCTTTGTCTACCCCGTGTCCTAATTGTTTACAGCTGTTCCCAATTTCTGTGCCTGATTGCCTCTGTATTAACACCCCATGTTTCATTATCTAGTTGCAAAGTATTAGTCAGTCCCATGTGTCTACAGTGCATTTATCTGAGCTGTTTATTTTTTTGTTTGTTGTTCTAGTTTGAATGCTATTTCCTGTTTCTTTCTTTTTTGCTTGTTTGTTTGGGTTTGCACTATTTCTGTTTATGCCATCACTTAGACTCTTGTCTATCTTTTGGATTCTGTTAGACAGCTTGTTTTCAATAAACAGCCTTTACCTGCAAATGCATTCATTATGCTCATAATTCTTTGACAAATACTGTAGATTTAAAGTATTCTTCAGATATTACACACATTCTTATTGTTGATTATTTTGGTAAAGTGACTATCAGCAAGTCATATCTTACTTTGGGATTGTTTTGTTCACTCACTCATTGTCTATATGACATTTCCTGTATACATGGTCATGGGGAGCCAGAAGACTGAATGGGGTGCCAACCCATTGTGGTACATTTAATAGAATTATTATTGAACAAAATTGTTGCCTTGCTCCTCCAGTGTCCGGTTTTGATTCCCTGCCAGGTTTAATTCCTGCCTCTGTGTGCATGGAGTTTGCATGTTCCTCCTATGCTTGGTGGGTTTTCACCGGGTCCTGCCACAGTCCAAATTGCCCATAGTCTTTGAATAAGTGTGTGAGTGTGTGTGACCTGCGATTGATTTGGCACCCTGTCCAAGATGCACTGTGGGACTGAGTAAGTGATATACAGTATATATTCTTACTTGTGTTTGTTGAAAGATTGCTTATAATGTGTTAATGCTAAAGTACATTGCTGGTTCATGTTTTGTTGCTGGAAAAATGTTTCTGCATTTTCATTGCAGAATATTATTTTTTTTTACACCCACTATGACTTTTTTTCTACAGTCTAACTAAATATGTACTGCTGCCATGTGAGTAAAGCTTCTTCTCCTGAACACGCAAAGAGAAAATGATCTTCCTCTGCAGCCCACAAACATGTTTTTTTCTCTCACGACTTTTGTTAAACTGTTTTGTTTTGTTTTTTCTACCCAGTATATTCGTTTCTATCTTATCTCTCATGGCTTTTGTCAGCTTGGTTGTTAGAGTAGTTGTTTTGTGATCTAGCCACACTCTCAAGCCACAAAGGCAATTACATCTTGACAATCACAGAAGTTACCTCTGCCTCTACCAATCACCTGCTGTAGGCTGCATTAAAAAGATTTTAAGACCTTCTATTAGGGTCTTTTAGGGGTTTTCAAAAACTGCTGACAACAACCCTTTCGAGATTCAAGTCAGTCAGGTAAGAGAAAAGTTACATAAATGGTTCCTACAACTGTTAGACTTTTCTAAAAGAGAGTTAGGAAGTCGCGTGATGAGGCTGGTCATCTAACAGCAAACCTTCCGACCTCATGAGTTCTTTGTGAGGGGTCAGGTCAGTTTGAAATGTTTTGGCATACAAAATCAGATATTAAAACAGTCATACTTATAAGTAGCCGTAATCGAGAGAATGCGGGGGAATTATATATTGCTGATACTGTTTTCTATGAAATTTAGAGGATTTTAATTAAATGCTGTGCAAATCCTTTTAACTCTAAATGCAACGCACATATTAGTTAAATCTATAGGTAGTTAGTTAATAAAGGATTAGTTAAACCTATAGGTAATTTAGATGCCGTAAGTGATTACCCCTAGAGGGCGCCGGGCGCCCGAAAACTGTGTATGTGTGGTTTGTGTAGGTTTTTGTTTTTTGGACTCAGTTTCCCAGAATGCACCTCGGTCAGGTGATGAGAGCACTCACCTGAGCCGCGGTTGCTCATTAATTCCTGTATAAATAGCTGTTTGTTCTGGGAAACTGGGTCAAGCATTGGTTATGTAAAGTGGGTGCTTGGTTTGTGTTGGTTTCGTTCAGTTTTAGTTGGCATTTGTTTTATGGAGCTGTTTAGTTAAGTTTTACATCTGTTCTGTTAAGTTGGTGTTGTCTGTGTGTCACATTGTCTGTGAGTATTGTCTGTTTAATCCCCTAGTATGTTTAGTTACTGTAGCTGCCTGTGTGACTCCTAGCGTACTGTAAACTTAGTCTCTAGCGTGGTTAACCCCTAAGAGGATTAGCCCCTTGTATGTTTAACCTCTTGTGTGTTGAACTACTAACCTGCTTAGATCGTAGTCTGTTTAACCACTGTGTTATACCTAGTCTGCTGTGCACCTAGTCTGTTCATCCCTTGGATCTTTTGCTACTAGTCTGTTTAGCTACCATCCAGCTTAGCAGCTAGTGTGCATAACAGCCCACAGTCCAACACCACACGAACATGACAACTGTGCTATGTGGACAGACATTATTTATTTATTTTTATAAAAGAGCATACCATGTTTAAAATGAGTAATCCATTAGCAACCATTTAAAATGCTATGGTAGCATCTAAAAAAGAAACTATTTTGTAAATTAGCATCATTAGCTAGTGCATTATTCATGGGTACTGTCTTGTTGACCTTCTAAATATCTTGGGTGGATGTAGGCTTGTTTAGAATTTTGTATCATTACCAATGGCAAATAAAAATGTACCAAACCATGGGGAGTAATACATACCGTACTGTTGCAGTTTGCAGAATGCTGATAGTATAGTTTCAGTCATGGGTATTACTGATGTGATGTGCCAGAAGCTGGTAAACATATACTCTTGCCTCTTAAGGAATTGTATCTGTGATCCAGAAAATCATGACAGGAAAGCCTGGGGATTTTGTCAGTCTCTAAATACCCTTGAACTGTAAAGTGTCCTCCTTACAATGTTTGCTTCTAAATCCAATATATTTTTAAAGAATGTTGAGGCAGTTTATGAAAAGCACAACCGAAGCTGAATTTTATAATTGCTGTTCATTTTAACATCTATATTTGGTTAAGATTTTTATAATTTGTATGTCTGGCAGGATAATGTACAGTATGGTAATACTGCTTTAAAAAATTTCCACGAGTAATATGGAGATAGCTGGCTAACCGAGAAGATTTGGTGGTGGTCAAATATAAACAGTATGTAAACATGCCTGACCTCCACTGAAATACCAGATAGCCATGGCTATAGCCTTCATTCAACTGTTCTTAGGTTTTGAAGCCTACATTATTAAGGGCAAGGCTAAATTGCATACAAATGGAGCCACTGAAAATCTTGATGTCTCTTCCCTCGCAAGTGAAATATTTCTTAGAAAGCCTGACTGTTATTGCAAGTTGGCTGTGGGACATTTTGAGTGAGCTACCTTCTTCAAGGTTAAAAGAAATTAAGTGGAGCTGGAGCTGAGTGGAGTGTGTGATGAATAAGACAAGGTCTTAGCATCATGAATCTTTAGTTTGTTCCTCCTGCTACTGTGGCCCATGTGTCATATTTTATTGAACAAAGGAGACCCTGGGGTAAGAGCTTCATTACCAATTCTCTTCTGTCCCACTGGTTGTGTTGATTATGTATAATTTTATGATGTGAATGACAGCAGCTTGGAATATTAGCATAATAATGACAAAGCAGCTTTGAATATTAGCATTATATGGACATGGGGAGACTTTTCTTCTTAGAGTAGTTAGCTGATAATAACAGCGGGTGTTTACGTGCTGTTATCACTCGCACACACACACACACACACACACACACACTATGGATTCGTACTCTCTTACACACTCAAACACTTGCTCACACACAAGAGCAATTTAACAAAGCCTATCCACCTACTGGCATGTTTTGGGGACGTGAGAGGAAATCCACCGGGAAAACATGAACCGTCTAACAGGCAGTAACCTGACTATAAAAGCAAACTGGGGACCCTGGAGCTGTGAGGTGGCATTTTTGGTATAATTAGGTTGTTGGTGAGTGCAATATGCTAAATGAATTGGAAGATAGAGTTTAATATTTAATTTGTAAATAATAAAAAAAAAGCTTAACATACTGTAAGTGATACAGTAAGCTCTGATGGAAAATTTAAAAGAGATATAAGCATGTAAAATAATTAATTCCCTTTTTATTGGGAATTGCTATTTACTATACAATAAGGAAGTATTTCCTTCCTGTTTATTAATATTTAAGTCAGTAATGTTATACCACTATTTTAAAAGCTGCAGCTGTGAGCCAGTACTTGGGTGTCTTCGCATAATATGCAAAGGTTAAGAACCTAAAGGATAAGGTCTGTAGTGGTAAAAGAAGTACATCGCAGAAATTATGCACATATAATGAGACGGCTAATATTGCTTCAAAGCAGCATCAAAAACATTTTCATTTTCAAAAGTGATTCCTGATGGGCTTTCACAATGCTCTTCTATTAATTAAGGTCCTATCTAGTTTTCTTTTTAATCATTTTGCTGTCCTGTTTGTTTGCCCACCTCTCCAAGAATAAATAATGCATGCTACTCAAGAGGCAAACAGCAAGCGGAAAATCCCACTGTGTCCAATACCCGCCATCAAATTTGTGCCATGCTGCATTTTAATTAAAATTAGAGATTCTGCATATGTAGATATCAGTGTGATCCTTCTTGCCGAGGCTAGGTTGAAAAACTTTACCATATTTAATAAGCTCTTCTCTATGAGACACTGAAAAAATGGAGGGCTGTGTTTCTTCTGTGACCTACATTCAGGCAATCAAGCAAAGAAAGAATAACGACTAGACAGCAAACAAGCTAGTGCCAACATGCTGTGTATTCTGAGCTTTAATCCTAGTGGTAACCAACAACAAACACAGTCACAGTCCATTATGACTTCTCAGGTCAATGCAAATCCTAATGATTAGAAAATTATTTGCTTTTCCAGCAACAGTTCCAGATGCCCCTAATCTGAGTATCTCACAAAGGAAATTATGATGATGTTATAACTGAATGCATACTAACTAATTGTTTCAGAGATGAAGAAAGAATAGAAAGAAAGAATAGAAAGAATTATCTTCAGACCCAGGAACAAATGATTTTCCAAGAGTCCAAGTCTACAGGTGGCTAAGCAGTAAGTGTTTAGCATCACTGGCTTGAAACTTATTCTATAGGCCACGGTTAATACTACAGATATCTGTCTCTGATTTTTCACTTTTCCTGAATACATTGACCAACACCAAATTAGCATTGCAAATTTTGTGTTATTTTCATCATGCTAATAGTGTCAAACTATCATCAATAGTGTTCATGTATGACCAATGTGTTAAACTACAATTTGTTATCTGTCTACTTACTTGGAATTGTGTTGTGCTGGGAATAGTAACCCTTTAAAGGCATTGCTGCCTCAAAGCTCCTGGGCCCCCAGTTCGATCCTGAGTTCAAGTAATAATAATACATTTCTAAAGGTGTCTTCCCAGTCACTCAAGATTATGAAAAAGAAATATGAAAAGTGATAGATAAGAGTAAACAATAAAAAGAACATTGGATAAAACTGTCATAAAAGCATTACTACTGAATAAAAAGATATACAAGATTCAATAAGATTTAAATGTAGCCTAAATTCATGTGGAATAAATGAGTTTTAAAATGCAGTTTAAAATGTGACTAGAGTCTGTAGTCATGTTTATGGTTTCCTTATGCCTTCCGAACTCATGCTGGTATGTGGATAGTAAATTGCCTCTAGGTGTGAATGAGTATATGGGTGACTTCCCAATAAACTGGTTTATCATCCAGCATATACTGTATTTCTATATATTTTAGTATATAGTTCTGTATATTATAAAAAAAATTACTAAAAATGGATTGTTTTGGGTAATCGACATGGTGCTGTATTGTAGCTACATATCTGTATCCGTAGCTGTATCGTATTCACTCACTTACTCTCCAGTATAAAGGGTGTCAGGTGGCTTGGAGCCTATCCCAGGAGACTTAGGGCACAATGCGGGGTACACCCTGGACAGGGCGCCAATACATCGCAGGGCTCTAATACACATACTCACATGCTCATTACGGGCAATTTGGGAATGCCAATTAGCCTAATCCGCATGTCTTTGGACTGTGAGAGGAAACCAGAATACCTAGAGGAAACCCACATGCAAACTCCATGCACACAGACCCTGAGGCGGGAATTGAACCCGAACCCTGGGGGTGCAAGGCAACAGTGCTAATAACCCCTAAGCTACCGTGCAGCCCTTGTACAGAAGTTCTGATTGCCATGCTAGAAAACAAAGGCTAATCTAGGCTTAAAGAAAAGTTTGTTCATTAAATCGTTATGCCGCAGCATAACTAAATTTCCCAGTAGTCAGGGCATTCATGTTTGTGTGTGTTGTTGGCTGCTTCTGTGTTTTCCAGGTTCCTGAAAGCTTCTCACCTTCTAAAATCATGATAGTAAATGGATTGTCTACACTAAATTGCACAAGTGTATGAATGTGTGTGTTTATACTTGATGATCTGCAATAGACTGTATCACCCCAGGGTAAAATCCTACCTTGGAACCTGGAATAGACTACAAATTCACCTGAATAATGATCCAGATAATGTGTCTCCTGAAGATGACTGAATATGTTCAATTTGTGGCAGCTTCTAAAGCCAGATGAAACTTAGCTCATAAAAAGACAGTCACAATCATTGCTACAGAGCAAATTCTTTAATTGTTTTTTTTTTTTTATTATTATTATTATTAATGAAAGATGGCACAGCTTTTTGTCCAATTTTATACGGTGCTGTTGTAAGGCAGCATTTTGGTATTCAGCATTTTTTTTAAGACCTTACATGAAATTTATATTGTTTTTGGCATTAATTGTACTCATAAATACTGTGGATAGATTTGTTGATAAATCTAAGGCCTTAATGGAGCATTAACATACAGCAGGAGTGGGCAGTGACGAGGATTGTACAAGGGGTACACAAAGAAATAAGGCTGAAATGCTAATAAGAAATCATAAGGAATCATGAATTGGCATTATATATTTGTATAACTAACAGGCATAGAATATACTAATACATGCCTTGTGAGTGTAATACATAGATTACATATGCATTCCTTTAGGCTTGTTAAAAAAACGATTATGTTGATCCTAAATCTATAATCCTTGCTCCATAATCTTTTAAAACCCGTCTATGTAACAGCCAGGGCCAGTTCTCACACTGTTGAAAAAGATATGCTGAGGTTTTTTTTCTTAAAGTTTAGAAAATCAGTGCTCTATGATATTACTTAGGAATATGATAATATTAGGAATTATTACTATGTTAATTTAGTAACAATCAACATCAACACTGCGGTGACTATCAACACTTGAGGTGGCCAGGAGCTTGGTAAGTATTTTGATGACTTGTTTGTTTAAAAAGTGGAATCATTTCAGCTGTTCAAATTCAACATACTCAAGTATTGTGTAATACTTAAGCCTACAGATCATTATATTAATATAGTATCCCTATCACCATTATCACCTTCACACCATGTTACAGACTCCCATTATAGACTACTTTACAAGGAGATCATAGAATGTCAGACTGAAAGATGTCACCTCAGAGATTGTGGCCACCAGCTCAGGATCACCTCAGGGGACTGCACTTCCCCTTCCTGTTTGTTCTGGTTACCTCATACTTTAAGTATAGCTTGGAGTCATGCCACATACAGTATAGAAGTCCTCCGATGACTCTGCTAATGCAGGGTGTGTTAATCATGGACATGAGGGGGTTACAGGAGCCTGGTGGAGGACTTTGTGGCCTGTTGCATGTTAAACAAGGAATTGACTTTTGCTGGTCTGGGCCCATCCCCCGATGAGGGAAATAATGTAGATGAGAACCTTCAAATACATGGGCCTGCAGCTGGATGATAATATGGACTGGACAATGAACACAGTCTATAAACTAGACAATCTACATAGTCTGCTTTTCTTCCTGAAGAGAGGTAGGGATCTTTTACCATCTGTAAGCATCTCTTAGATGTTTCACCAGTTGATTGTTGCCAGTGTGTTCTCCTATGCTGTGGTGTGCTTAGGAAGCAACATTATGTGCAAGTCTGGACAAGATTGTCAGAAAAGCTGTGATTGGCTTGAATCTAAACTCTCTGGGGTTCGCAATGGAAAGGTTCGGCAGGAACAAACTGCTGTCCTCATGTCCAGCATCAACCACCTGCTGTACAGAACCTTTTGCCAAGAAGAGGGATATTTTCTGTGGCGGACTTCTGTCATAGAGATGCTAAACAGACAGACTTAGGGTTGAAAGTTTTTGGCTTAAGGGCTTCTCTGCTGGAGGCTCATTATTGTCACTAGTACTAATCTGTGCAGATTGTGTTATTACCTGAACTCAATTTGGGCTGCTCGTGTCACTTCTAGAACTTAATGCTGCAGTGATTCTGTTCCTTTTTTTTATCTCCATGTTGCACCTCACACAAGGCACAAAACTACTTATTCATTATCAATTTTTGTTGTTTTTTGCTGTTATGTTTTTAGATACTTAAATTTTGCCTTTATATATACATTCTATATATATACATTATATATACATTCTATACAATTACTGTAGTTGCAAGGCTTATTTCCAACTACAATGTACAACTACAAACACTACAAATGTTTGTTATGTGTGTTTTTTCTGTTTGCTCTGTGTGATTTCAGCTCTCATGTACAGGTTTATTGTGATTCCGTCCATCTACATCTAAATTTCCTTCTGGACCAATTAAAGAAATATATACTGTAAAAAAATAATATATAT
>JAQMYJ010000033.1:27841363-27853117 GCA_030014305.1 Clarias laeviceps
ACACACACACACACACACACACACACACACACACACACACACACACACACACACACACACACACACACACACATTCAGTCCTAGGGCAACTTAGCATACCCAATGTACTAACTGGCATGTTATTAAAAGGTTGGTTGGTGGAAACCGGACAAGCTGGAGAACAGTGAACTCCACACAGTAATACTAGTTGAGGACTGAACCATGGTGTCTGACAAAAGGTGAATGTGTGAGACAAAAATAAATAGCAGTGATGACATAAATTTAAGCACAAATGTATATACAGTATATATGACATGGTAAAAAAAAAAAAGAATCCTTATTATAATTATTATATGTTACAGGGCAAATAAATAGCCTCTACCATGCCTTCAACTCTTGCTGCTGAAGAAATGCGAATACATTCGCTTTTCAGTCATTGCATTTTTCAAAGGTCTTTAATGCAATCTATAACATAATACAAAGGACGTCCTAGACCATGTTTTCTATGTTGTCTGTGCTTATAGTCTGCTGGAATCTTCAAAATGAGCAGTCATTAAAGTAATCTATATTATAATACAAAGGAACAGGTCATTGTGTTTATGATGCCTGTGCTTTTGGATGATTGATAAGATTTTCTTCAGAGGTACAGTATAAGTGGTGGTTTCCCTGACTTGTAGCACTTAACACGAATAGGCAGCTAGGCTGTGTTCAGATTTGGCTCAGTTTGTTCCATACATAAATTATATCATTTAATCTGTTTAAGCCTAGATGGTGACAGAACAGAATCACTAATTTGCCCATATTATAAATCAAGTGCATGGTGAAATAACTATAGTGGGTCATTTTGACTGAAAGGCTCAAATTCTTCACACATTAACTGTTTCCTTCTAGTATGTAAAACCTAAGACTGACCCAATTTAGCTTGCATGCACAGTTGGGAAGCATGTATTCTGGCCTACTATCTAAACAAAAAGGTGCCTCAGGTTGACAAGATTTTGTATTTAAAGTAAAAAGTTTATATTTGCCGGTATAAATAGTTTCATTCTTGTAAATGTAAATGTCATATGTCAGGAAGTGCACTGTCCTCAATGACTGCAGTCAGGAGAAAACAATTATCTTCGCAGAATTTTACCAGGAATGGCCTTTAATAGCTTGAGTAGAAAAGCTGGAGAATTTGGTGTAAAGAGGGTTCTGACCTTCCATTACCACAGTCAGAGCTACATTAGGAATAGTGCAGCCATGATCAAAAATAGCAAGGACCTTGAGAAAAATGCAACCACGTGCAAAGTAATAAGTTCTAACATGAGTGACCTGATGTAACCATTAGCAATTAGATAAATGAGAGCATATATTTGAACCTATTCAACATGCAACAGTAGTGACAGTCATAAAGTTAAACAACTCTGGAGCGAGTAAAGTGTCACAAATGCATGCTGTCCATCACTTAGCAGAAAGCAAAGGATTAATGTTTTTCATGACTTAATGTTAGTTAGACTCAATATAAAAAGACAGACAAGACATTATGTCTATAATCAGAGCAAAACATAATTTCCTTTCTAAAAAAAAAAAAGGCTACACTATCATCATAAATGTTGCACAGTTCCAATCAACCAGCTCTTATAAATGACTACTGTACACGCACATAGACCTTGTGTTCTGTTGACACTGCCTTTACTGACTTGTTGTTTGGGGTTCCATAGACCCCAGTGTTGCATTTGTAAAAAAAAAAAAAAAAAGCATCAAATAAACCACTTTTTTCTTCCAAATATTTTATATAAGTCTAGAGAGAGAAAGAGATTTACCCACAACACCAGATAAAACCTAAATGTACTAAAAATGTCCTTAAAAATGTTTATAGCTGGGTTCGCTGAGACCATAAACAGAAGTTATGTATAAATCTTTGTTGGGAGTATCTGAAGCACAGTATCAGTACAAAATGATTGTTTTATTTGCAGATCCCATAGAATTATAAAAAGTCACAAAATATGAAGCTGATAAAACAATGTTTATGTTATTTTACCTAATTAGTTTAGCTCTGGGGTCTCTGGGACCCCCAAACAAAACATAAGGATTAACATTCTAACTATAATTACACCAGACACGTTCATTATATTAAGGAAGATATATGTACATGCAGGCTTTTGTCTTTTGTGAAGACAATGTTCCTCTAATACAGTCACCACAAGCATTTGTATATCACATGGCACTATCTTGAATGTTCATGATGTCGGGTGGCGGCAGCAATAGCGCTGAATGTGGAAAGCTTTCTAGTTAATATGTTTTGCATCTCATTTCCACAATTATATTTAACAATGTGCATAAGCCTGCTTGCACAATAATGAGTCGTTCATAGCATTTTGCAACTATTTATCATCAGTGTTCATCATAACTGTAAATAACCTTAATAAGGGAGATTTTTGCTAAGAATATGAACTCATATCTGAATTTGATTTTGCAGGCTTTAGTTACATTATGCAATTCCATATAATTAATGTGCCGTACATACATGACTAAGTGAACATCTTCAGTCACCTGAATTAAATTTTCCACTCTTTTTTTCTATTAAATGTATCATTATATTTAATGTACTTGACTTATATAAAGAAAATGGTGCTGCAGTTGGCAGTCTCAAATGCATGCCGCCTTATAGAAATAAACCTGCCAACTCTTGTGGATCTGTTCATTACAAAAGCCAGGAGGCTTTGACTGGAAAACTCATCTCCCACTCCTCACACCCTGACCACCACATATTTGAACTCTTTCCCTCCAGGCAGGTGCAGATCAACGTGCGCCTAAACCACCAGGTGCTAGTTTCATAGCATTTCATTTTTCCCACAAGCCATGAAGCTGATGAATGTTGAATTCTTCCACGCCTGTGATAACTATGCTTCTGTCAGCAATGTGTAACAAAGTGCAATAACTTATACCTACTTGTGCAATGTCTCCTGTTTGTAGCTGTTGTGAGTATATTAACACTTTTACTTGCATCACGGTCCAGTAACATCTGACAACAGAGTCATATATTGATGTTAATTCTTGACTGATAAGTTGGGAATAGAGCAGCTAGAGTATTAGGCAACAGAAGAGCTAACTCTTTCTTCATTTTGTGTTCTCATATTGTTAGCTTACATCATAAGTGTTCCCTGCTTCTCTTTAACAACTACTGCTATTTGTTTTAACATTAACTGCTGAATTCACTACATACGTATACTGTATGCACCTTGTTATTATGCAACCCCAGCTGTTTATAACTAGTTTATCATCTTTTAGGTGCTATTCTAATATACAGCTGAAATAATGAAATGCTATAGTTATACAGGTACTTATATACTACTATAGTTATATTTCAAAAACATGAAGGAAGAGGTTAACAAGTGCTACTACTATTGTATGTACGTCCAGTACTCACTACCTATTAGGTAGATTTGATTTAACACTGAAACTATGGCTGTAGCTGAACATTAGACCCTTGATAGGAAGACAAATCAGTCAAAGATGGACTAGGCTGAAGTCTAAAGGCCAGTAATGATGTTGAAGCAGAACAAAGCAGTTCAGGTTTTGCATAGACTTGGTTTTGTTAACTGCGCAGTAGCACTAAAAAAATAAACAGACCTGTCTGTACAAATTATAACTTTTTTAAAATTTTATTCAGGACAGAATTTCCACTGCGGTAAAATAAAATAGTAAAAAAAAAAAAAAAAAGTATAAGTTGTAAAAATTGAAATAATGGTAATAATTGTTTAAAATTGTTTGTTTAAATGCTAAACTCATTAAAATTAATAAAGTACATTTATAAACTTTAATTAGCCTATTTTAAGTTTAATAGGCATAACATCAATATGTAAAAACTACACAAGGCCATGGTGTTACTTTGTTATCACATTATCAGATGTAATGAAGTGAACAAAAAATGTAAAGAGGTAGACAAATTAATTGCATGTCTCACTGTCTCCTTGGACCTCCAGTGTCATTGTTCAAGTCTCGGCCAGGTTTGATTCCCAGGAGACTTAGGGCACGAGGCGGGGACACCCATGATGGGTGCCAATCCATCACAGAGCAAACACACAAACACATGCTCATTCACACACCGTATGGGAAGTTTGGGAACGCCAATCCTGCATGTCTTTGGAAACCAGAGTATTTCTACTCATAAATAATATTGATACAATGGATGAAATTAAACCACTGTATCTTTTTAAGGCATAATCTACAGTCTTTACAGTGTGTTTTGTATAGACAAATTTCACTTTTGTACAACCTTTATGCTTGAAATTACAACTTTAAGCACACTCAAAATCTCACTTTGCAAAAAGAACGCAATGCAGTGTTATTTACGTTTCTCACATTTAGCATATTCCTGTCTCCAAACCAGCAATTTCATTTTAATAACCCTGTTATGCATGTTTCACAAGATAGACAGCAGGAATAAATGATACAGCCCCTGTGATAATTATACAGTGCAATTCATTTGTCTTAACAGTGGACAGAATTGGCACAGGCACACAGCCACACATTGGAAATATAGTCCCTTCTTTCAGATGATTTCTTTTTACTTCTCAAAAGGAATGCATTTTGCCAACATCAATGTGTCTCCGCTGCTTTCATACGCATGCTGCTATTGATTTAGGGGGGTTCAGCAAAATGGAGGGAACAAGGACATTTAAAAGTGACAAGTGATGTGCTGAGAAACTCGCCTACGTGAGATTCCTTCCTCTCTATACATAATGCAAACACCAACACATGCCCACAAACACATGCCCCCATACACACACACACACACAAACTCAAATTGGCATGATGACTATAGCACACTGCTCTTTCCACTAGCTGAATCATTACCATAATGCCAGGGATACATGCCAGAACAGCAAAGAAGACCTTCCTCTGACTTGATGTGACAAATGGGTCAAAGGCTTTTTAAATTGTGTGCAACCATGCCATTGCCATCCCGCATTGCAGCCATGCACGGGTCTGACAGCAAATTCTAATTAATGGAAATCGGATGCTCGAAATGAACTCCCACCACTTAACACAGAAAGACTTTAAACCTAATTTATTAGGCTATAATAATCCCTTGTCATGAAGTTCTCACTAGGTCTACACACAGGCTATAGCATTAGGTAAGCAGAAGTGGAAGTCAAATGGGGACTGCAGTTAAAATGCTTGACTTGTCTACCGATTTTTAGCAGCCTCCAGCTGTTATTTATTTATTTTTCCTCCAAAAATATTTTCCATTGTAAACAATATGTGCCTACTCAGAGGTATAAAAGAATTTTCCATTAAAAGATAGGGGTGATGCAGTGGCACAGGAGATGGCTTTGCTGTTTCACAGATTGAGAGTCCACAGTTTGATCCCGAGATCAAGTTACTTTCTGTGTAGACCTTTCCCTCTCTCTGTCTGGGGAGGTTTCCTCAATGGTTTTCCAGTTTCCTCCATCCTCCTAATAACATATATAAATGTGGACTGCTAAATTTCCCCTTGGCATGAATGAATGTATCCATTTTCCTGGATATGGCTGGCAATTCATCCTGACCCTGACCAAGATAATGCACTTTATGAAACTGAATAAATAAAATGACAAAACATTCTATATAGCATTTCAGCAGAAAATGGAATCAGTTGAATAGAGATGAAAAAAAAAAGAAGTTTGCAATCTTGCCATAGTTATTTTGAAATCAGACAGTGTGACGTATAAGCAAAACAGTGAACATTTATGCTTACTTGGACAAGTCAGTCAGCAGGAAATGGGTAATGAGGTATGAAATACTTTCCTTGTTTGATCAGGTAATGAGGTATTTAAATGCAAACCACATTCTCTGCATGGCTAAGCTGAAGGTGGACTAAAGTCCAACATATTAAGCGAAGTGAACCAACAAGATTTGACAAGCTGAAAAAATTAGAAAACTAGTCATGCCTCCCAAGTAGACTATTTTTAATAAAGCTTTGGAGAAAACGTAACTGGTGCTCATGTGTCTTTTATAAACAACATGATGGGCTTCTTTAAAACATCTGTGCTGTATTTGAAGTACTTTGTTTACACGCTTTCAGCAGTAGTGTCTGAGTCCACGGGGACACAAAGGCTCAGTTATATGACAGAACACTCACTTCTGAGTTAGAAATTATTCAACAAGGAGCATCCTTGTACACATTCGAGTGCTCACAAATATGTTTACGACGGTGGCCAAAAGTATTAAGATGACATATGCCATGTATTATAGTTCTCCCTGTGCACAAAACAGGTGATTTCAATAATTAGTTCGAGCCTATCTGGCTGAAGAGCTGTGCTCATTAGAATCTTGGTTTAGTTAATGGATAGAACAAATATGTGGCAGGACTTACTTTCTGAAGCCAGGAAGTCCACCTCTGCACAAAAATTGCTAAAACTAGGGAATTCTTAAATGAACTTCTTTGGCACATTTTTGTATATGATCTTCAGGGAGCAATCAAGCAGGCATGGATTGAAACAGTGACAGCAGAGGATCGAAGGCGTATTTTTGACTTGATGCCCAGCTGCATCCAACAGGTTTTGAAGAATACAGGACTTTATACTAAAGATTGATTTGTTGTATAGCAATCACAAATTATACATTATACGTATACATTATCTTGATTGTCATTATTGAAAACAAAATTAAAATTGTTTAAAGATTGAATTACGATTGTTGTCTTTGGCCAACATTGTCCAATGCTTGTAACCTGAATATATATCAGAAATACTGTGAGATTTATTCAGTTTATTCACATCTTTTAATTCAGTCTTTTACCATTATGGCTCTAAAGCAATATAAGCACTAAGGACATTTAATTCTCCATATTGCAAGTGGCATTTGGTTTAGTAATTCACTAAATGTGCATGTCGCAAATTAAAGTATCTCTCCTAGCACATCATTATTGACGTTACCAATCCTGTGTCTTGCAGTGCACGCTCTTCTAGTTTTGACCTTGATTGTTCTAGTTATCGAGTTTGCTTTGTCTGGTCTAGTCCATTTGTTGATCACTTGAACCATGGCATGATTTTGACATTGACTTTGGCTTTGCCCTTGGAATTAGTCAGCTTTGCCAACAAACCTGCATTTGCATCCAAACCGCTGTCTGCTCTTGACACATCTGACAATCACCAGATTTTATTGTTATTTGCATGTCCTTGTTGCCTAATTTTGTCAAGCCTCCATGTTCATCTCATTATATTACAGTAGGTCTTTGTTTCAGTTTAGGTGCAAAATAATACCTATTAACATGATAGAGACATTAGTGATTTTTTAATGGAAATAAAGGGAGAAGTCATGTTCATTTATAACAACTAGATTATGTGAATATTTATAAGTTTAGATTTCATAAAAGAAAACATTGAAGATTTAACTTTATCATGTATGGCACTAATAGGCTGAATACAGAATAAAGTGTATAGAAGATGAATGAGTGAGTGAGATGTATGGCACTATGGTACATTGTGCAGTGCTCCCTATAATTTAAGACTAATATTGAGTTATGAGTGTGTATTTTTGCATGTTTTCATCATGAGTGAGTTCCGCCGTTTCCTCCCACCCCTCAGAAACACAACAGAAATATCTTGTGACTGTGCAGGTCACATACAGGGATGAGTACCAAATGCTTGACCAAGGCAAAATATTTTCATATATCATATGACTGAGTGTACACACATTATTTATATATGTGTGTGTGTGTGAGTTTGTGTGTGTGTACACATGCTCAGTCAATGGCCTCTAGCTCCCCATTATATATAGCTAGAGGCCATTGAGTGAGCATGTCTCGTGGTTTGCCATCACATGCAAAATTAATGAGCAAGTAGAGCAACAAATCTGCATAAAACTTTGCATTAGTTTGAACGTTCCACTGCAGAAACTATTTGGATAATTCAAAAGGCTTTCTAGGATGCCTAAGAACACCTAAGAATTTTAAACGAAAAAGTACAGACTGCAACCAACATCTATCCATCTATCTAACATAGAGATAGATGGATAGATAGATAGATAGATAGATAGATAGATGGATAGATAGATAGATAGATAGATAGATAGATAGATAGATGGATAGATAGATAGATAGATAGATAGATAGATAGATAGATAGATAGTGCTAAATAATGTAAACGAAAGAACACAAAAAAAACCACTTATTGTTAACCTTTTACAATGCTGTGAGAGAGGAAAACAGTAGATATGAGAAATTTTCTTTGCCAAAGCAGTAAGAACTAAAAATGATAAAATGCTCACTAGCATAGTTTGTCTTGCCTGACAGAGGCTGTAGTTTTAGCTTTTTGTATTCGACCTAACACACTCTCGGGCTCATGTTCTTTCTCTCGGGAGTCAAACAGGTCAAAACTATTATTTCTTCTTTAATTCATGGGAAATACTTAACATATTTATCATGTGGCAACAACTTTTTTGTTATCAGGAAAATGTTGCCTGTTACTGATAGTTCTCAGCTGGTAGGGCTAATGGTGTAATTTCTTAAAACTATTGGAAAGAATTGTGGCGAGCTTGTTTCCTGCCTACACCATCCCGTCAGTGAAGAAGACAGATTTTAGGTCAACACTTATAATTCCTTTCTTTCCATCCTATGCAATGCTTGTGAAAGATACCAGATTGCTATGACTTATTGATGTATCACCAGCACTTCCTGCATCCTAATAAGTTTAAGTTGCAGAGTGATGTTCATCAAGATAGATTTAAGCCTCAGTCAGTCAATCAAAAAAACTCGACTCCATACTCATAAGCATCCAATTTTATTTCTTCATATATCTTGGGCAACTGCTTGAGTGAATGCACTTGTGTCTCAAGGACCAGAAAAAGAAAATGTTGTGAGTTTCAGTGATGTGTGATATTGCTGATAAAACATTAAGTCAATGCATACAGCCACACACAATGGCCTCGGAAGTGAAGCTGCAACAGTAGCTTGGTTGAGTGCATGGAAAAGAGAAACGTGCCATTTTTCAATCTCAAGGACCTCCGTAATTTTATCTTCCCATACTTTGCCTTTTATCTCATATGAACTCTTGTTACCCCGTACCGTACAGGTATGCAATCTAAAATATTTTGCATCTCTCTGCTTATTCACATGCATGCTCAAGGTATCTACAAATTGTATTTAATGTAGTCAAGCCATTCTTGACAAAACTGAAAATGTTAGAATATCACACTTTCAATCACTATGATTATCCTAACAACAGATCAGCAAAAGTGCTGGGAAAATTATTTAGAATTGTAGGTGTAAGGACTGAAACATAAGGTAGTTATAAGGACCGACATGGAGACCATTACTTGAGACACATATTATCAAGGTTAACAGCATTATGATGGGTAAATTGTTTCTTCATATGAAAAAAGTTTTGTGTGATGTTTAATATAATGAAATTTCTAGGTACATTGGTAGCTTAGTGGTTCAGACATTGCACTGCTTATTGGAAGGTTTTGAATTCTGGACTCTTGAGCAAGAAACTATACCCTCAAGTGCTCAGTTGTATAAATGAGATGAACATACGTTTCTCTAGATAAGAGCATCTGCCAAATGCCATACTGTAAATGTAAATGCAAATGTGCTGCATCTGAATACAAATTTGCAGAAATTGCATTGTTTTTTCTCTTCATTTTCATTTGTTCTCTTGGTAATCACATTATCTTATTTAGGACGAAGTCTCTTGCTGTGTATACTGTGCTCTAATGCATGAAGATGCCAGCTGGTTGTATTAGAGCAATGTTCTGGTAGGTTTTGCTCTAGATAGCAGAAAATCAAAGAGCCATGTCTATGTTTACTAGATGTTGTGTGTTGATACACAGCATCACAGTGGGTAGCAATGCCACCTCGCAAGTCTGCAGTCTTCTGTTTGATCCAGAGCTCAGGTTACTCTCTGTGTGGAGTTTCTGTGCATGTTCTTACTGTGTTTTGTGCTTTTCTGGTTTCCATAACCTCCCGAAAACATCCCGGCAGGTGGTTTAGTGAGTCTAGATTCCTGCTAGCTGTGTGGAAACCTTTGTGCATGTTGCCCTGCAATGTATTGGTGTCCCACACAGTGGGAATGCTATTGCTTGTCACATGGTGATCTTGGTATAGGCATGCAAGCCGAGTACCTCTTTCTTCCAGTATCATTCATATGAAATCTAACTAGATCATCTTCACTCTTTTGAATCAGTAGATTGGAGCCACAAAAGGTGAATAATACCATATTATTAATTTATACAGTAGTTTGCCAAAAGCAAATAAAAGAAATTTCACCAAGTATAAAATAAAAAAAAATAGTGAAATTTAATGTCTTAATGTCTTTGATAAAAATATCAAAATAGCATGTGTTATTGTCACACAGAGACATGATTTTTTCATTTATTTATTAATAAATTTTATTTATTTTTTCCTAGCAACATGGAGAACTCTGCACATTTATTTAGCAGACTTTAGCCTTCATTGGTTCACAAACCCAAGGCTTTCTCAATTAGTTTCTGAAAAACAATGACTCCCTCTTCCATTTAATTTTCTGCTTCTTTTTCTTCTTCTTCAATCAGGATCCATTGAAGTCAGTTGTGTGTATACTCAAAGTCTAAGCTTTTTCTGGCTTCTAGAGCAATACTGCAAGACTTGTAACTGGTTCCTGTTTAAATATGTACAATTCCACTTTAGCCTGAACAAAACAATTCTCTTTCTCCTGAATTTGACCTATTATGCAGACTATTTGGGCAGCATAGTGGCATTTCAATTGCAAATTTTCAATTTTAATTGTCATTTCAATTGCCCGTAGTGTGTGTGTACCCCACCTCATGCCCAGGTTTTCTGGGATAGGCTCCAGGCCCCCCGCGACCCAGAACACATGATAAAGGGGTATAGACGATAAATGAGTGAGTGATGTAGACTATATGCAAAATAAAAGAACTGAATTAAAAGTAAATATTTCAATTAATAAATGTTAACACTGAAGTATCAGAATATTTAAATTAATGTCAGAATTTTCCAGGTATATTACAGAGTTACTGTAGTAAAATAGATATAATATTATTTGTTATCTTTGTACTGTGAATACACAAACTAAATATTTTATCGATGTATGTATTTTTATCTAACATTTGTTATTTTTTTACATACTGTTAAAAAGGTACACTAAGTGCTTAATAATCAGGAAACATGTACATTTAGACAATTAAAAAAAGTTACAAACTATTAGCAGATATTTGCTTCCAATTATCACACCCTATGAGAGCTTTATTTAAATGCTTGTTTAAATGGATACTAGTGTGAAAGTTGTACAATTTCTTTTAACAATCACATCTAACAGTTTCACTGTAAAAGCATTTTTTAATGTAACACTGATCAGTCCCCTGTCAAAATATTGCTGAAGATCTCAGTCAATATTTTAAAAAGTATGCGCTACAGTATTCATACATGATATATACCGATCAGACATTTCACCAGTTCTTCTTCCTTGGACCTTTCCTTCCTTGCAGAGCAGGAGCACCCAAGAACTGCAGTTTTAGAGTTGTTCTAGCCCAGTCAACTAGCCATCACAAAAATGTTGGTTCTGATAAAAAGATGTCAGAACACAAAGTGCATCACTGTTTTGGTGGCAAAAAGGAGAACCTACTGTACTCACTATTTGGTTCGTGATCATAATGTTATGGCTGATCAGCGAAGAATAAAAAGCTATTTGTTATCAGCCTCTGCAATACAGTAAGATTAAAATTTCTTGCTGTTATAACTGCAAAATAATCAACCCGAGGTGGTGTGATATGGCCCAATGCAAAGGAGATTATTACCACCTTGAAGTGGAT
>JAQMYJ010000033.1:27861872-27883183 GCA_030014305.1 Clarias laeviceps
AACGATTATAAAGACTGTGGTTGTAAAAAGAGCTCATACAGTACCTTTACCACTCTTTATGGAGAGTAAGCACATATATCTACAGTATCTGCCAAAAGGAGGTAGATGGATTTGATACTCCTGGGGAAATTCGCAGGATTTGACAGGGTGTGAAGTAGAATGGGTCATACTTTGGCAGCATCCATGTGATATTTGTGCAAAACTTTAAGAGAGTATTTAATTAAAGAAGTACCTTGTCGAAAAATTATAATTAAGCAATGTTACAAGAGATGGAATATCAGCAAAGTCATGATGCCTCCGACACGTGGGCTACTGATACAGGTATTCATAGAACAGTACAGAAATGTCATTTATTATCAATAGATTATAATTTGTTGATTTAAAGTTATTTTGCACAGGCAACACATATCCTTCTGTGACTGACGGAACTATCGAACCATGACTGGCGGAGCTGGCGACTGACAGTTAGCACCTGCCAGTTAATGTAATTAAACAGTGGTGAAAATAGTTTTAAATTCTTACTAGTACTATGTAGCCAAAAGTTGAGGAAAATAAACCATGAAGGTAGTGGACAGTCATGAGAAACTTACAAGATTTACTTTATATTTCCACTTATTCCATCCATCCATCCATCCATCCGATATAGGAACCTCTGTAGTTCAACTAGGGAGGCCATTGTATTTATTCCCATTTGTACGACCGTGGTAGGACCTCCGGTGCTCCAGTGGTAATTTGGAAATGCCAATTAGCCTAATCTGCATGCCAGAGAATCCAGAGAAAATCTACCTAGCATGGGGAGAACATGCAAACTCCATGCACACATTGAACCCAGGAGCTGGAGGTGCAAGGTGACACCTGAATAGCGTTGAATGAAAAGCTTGTGCGCTAGGGTGTAAAATACCAAATAATGCCCTTGATCAGGGGTTAGAGAGGGATGTGGGATTCAGACTTGTGTTAGGAGCTAGTTAGATTTGTATCTCATGTTAGCCCTGAACAGAACAACATGGACGGCTCAGACGAAGTTATGAACAACTTCAGTTACTAAAGAGACAACACACCGTGGACCATACCGACTTACTTTCACCTACATTAGTAGCTGACAGTGTATTGTAATTTACAACTGTTATAACACCTGTGACATGGAGTGATACATATAGTCAAACATCCCAGTGAAATTGTTCTCTATATCACCACTCCTGGAATGCCTCTCCTCCAATAAGATTACTTGGTCAAAACTAAGTGTTAAAGGTAAAAATAATTTATTTATAATTTGAATTAATCTGTGGTAATGCTTAAAATAAAAGAAATAGAACAACCTTGCCCCATTGTGAAAACACTGGAGACTCAATGGCTAATTCAATCATGTCTCCAACCCAATCACTATTGCTTGCATAGTTAAAGTGTATTTTAACATGATTTTGCTGATGAGGTCATGCTCCTCATCTCTCATTCCCATGAGCCACTATGTTAACACTATAGACCTAGAGCACATCTTATGCAGTGCCACAATAAAACCAAAGAAGACAGATGGAGTGCTCAAGAGACCATCTGAAATATGTGCACTTATGCTATTTAATATAATATTATATTAATATAATGAGTATGTACAGTACTGATGTGCTGCAAAAGTAGCTTTCACACACAAAATTAAACTCAACTTACTCATCCATAATAGTTATTTTAAATAACTAATAATTTAATTTATCTTCTCCTTTTGTGTTGCACAAAATAATAATTTTATAGCAGTTTCTGTGATTCATTTGACTTTTGTAATAATAATATCCACAATAAGTGGATAAAATTCAGACAAATGCTCATTAGCGTCTATGCAGTTCCTCTCTACGTTTAAATGCCTGCACACACACTTCATTGCTGTCACAGCATCCCTTGGAGAACCACATCTGTTAGCAATCTCAAAAAAAAAAAAAAATCACAACATTGTTTTAGTAATATATAGATTTTTTTCTTGAAGCTCTGGTATATAAAGCCTTTTTGAGACCTTTCTCACAGTCCCTTCAGTATAAAAATACACTTAGCATGAGACTTATATTTGGTTATGGCACAGATGAGGAGAAGAGAGACCAGGGAACTGTGAGTGAAGATGCAGTAGAGGGTGAATTGTCAGATGTTGCACACAACACAGACTATGATCCAGACCAAGAGACAACCAATGTGGAACAGTCCAGTGATGAGAAAAAGGCCCCTGCTGACGTTGCTGTTCTATTCTGTTCAAAGAACGGGAATATATTGGTTTATAGTGTCATAATGGCAACACGATGATGTAGTGGTTAGTGTTGGTGCATTGCACATTCAGGGCCCAGGATCGATTTCTCCCCCTTGGGTGTGTGTACATGGAGTTTGCATGCTCTCCTCGTGCTTGGGGGGTTTCCTCTGGGTACTATGGTTTCCTCCCACAGTGTGTTCCCACTACAGAGGTTCCTAAATGGATGGATGGATGGTGTCATAATGCAAAGTCTGTTTTTTCCTGTGTTGTCATACTGTAGGTGATTCACTTTGACAACCATGATATTATCCCAAGAAGAAAAGCTATCAGCAATCAGAAAGTTTGGATATAACAGTGGATCAAGGTCTAGTTGCTTTCAGGGGATGTTGTCCATTCAGAAAAGCAAACCATTTAAACATATGGAATAAAGATACAGTATGGGCAGAATGTGATTCCAGGAGTTCTGCCTGGAACATGTATGTTTTTACCAGGAAACCTGTTGACGGTTATGTGCCATGAAGTCAGAGGATATATTTGCAAGGCACAAGCAGCCACCCCCACACTGACACTACTGTGCAACATGTGTATGAAACCACATGAGCAAATGTTACTTATAGATTGTCAACACTTTTTGTTACTCTTACTATTACAGTTATAAAAAGTTCAAACATAAACTTCGGGGCCTCCGAGTGGTGCAGTGGTAAAGTGCTCGCCCTATCATCCGGAGATCGTGAGCTCGATTCTAGGGTGATGCTGTAACCTCTCGGAGCTGGAGGGATGAGAGGTACTTAGTGCTCCCACATTAAGCTCTACAGCCAATCAGGGGCATCTGACGCAAGCGGAAAGAACGGATAGCGCTGTCATCTGAGTGTGTTATGCCACCCCCAATGGTTCGGAGGAAACACGTGATAGACTTCGGCCCTCCCGACTGAGTGATAGTAGTCCTAATGTGGGAGCCCCCTAGTGATGGGGAGGAATTGGGCATGACTCAATTAAGGAGAAAATCTGGAAGAAATCAAATAATAAAAATAAGACATGTTTATGGTTACATTTCTGTGAGCAATTTTGGGCCTATTTCCTCATAATAAAAAGTGTTATTTTGTATCCCTATTATTATGCCCTTTTTGACACAAAGTAGACTGTGACAAATGGAACAATATGTTTTGTCTTCATTATATTGAGTCTTCGTTACAATCAATACAATTTTTGACTTGCAGGAGCTCAGGTAAGTGATGACTACAGGCAAAACGTAAGTTAATAAAAAGAATTATCACAACATTAGATGATAAGATGTGTATTATTTTGGATTTGGCTATAATAGGGCTGTCATTGCAGACCAAGAACTCAAAACTAATTAACAGGAAATGAACCCAACAGGAGGGTTAATAGCTTGCAAAAAGAGTATCCATGCAACAAGTCTGATTGAGAAATATACAACTTGAGAAAAACGTGCACTGAGGTGTTCATCCACAATCGCCCCATTTGCTGTAATTCATTTTCTTGGTGAAATTAATTAAACTAGCTTGTGCATATGTCATTTATTGAATTTACTTGCCTTCTAAATAACATTTAAACAAGGATAAAAGGAAGTTTTAAGGAAACACCTTCAAGGACAACAAACTCTGTATTTCCTAAAAAATGATGGTGTCAAGCCTAACAATATCATTATTAGCAAATGAAGATCAAATGAATGCATTCACTCATATTCTCAGCAAGCTGTT
Organism: Clarias laeviceps; assembly: GCA_030014305.1. Lineage (NCBI taxonomy): Eukaryota > Metazoa > Chordata > Actinopteri > Siluriformes > Clariidae > Clarias > Clarias laeviceps. Next base: position 27,865,818 of record JAQMYJ010000033.1, read on the forward strand.
GGTTTCTTCACGAAATAAGCCATCTCTTTGCCTCATCAAGAAGAGCAGAGGGCAGGCAAACAAGCATTTGCAGAATAAACTCTCCTAACTACACAAACATTGGGTTCATCTGGGTTTCTGCTAATAGCCTGGTTGTAAATAAAGGATGTGTGGTGAAGAACTGATGTGGGCGAGAGAAAGATTTTTCTCTCTCTTGGCAAAGTCATTTGTGAGTCACTGCTCCTCTTTATGTATCTCACTCCTTTTCTCTCATTTGATTTGGCTTCTCCTCCATTTACCAACCATGGTTTTCTCTCATTTTGCCTAGTTGGCTGTTTTTTTTTCTCTTTCATTGTCATTTTTTTTTTCTCTCTGTCATCCTTTTCATCATTCTCTGGCTCCTTCATGAACACATCTCTGCCTTACAAGGGATCAACATATGGTGCAGGTGACTAGCTGCATATAAAAAAGGAGAATGCTCCTTGGTGAGAAGAGATTATTCAGGGCAGCTCAGGGCCACCTAAAAGAAAAGAATAAAAAAAATAAAAAAAAACTTTTGTGGAACTGCATATGTACTTAAACACCACAGGAACAGAGGAACATCAGTGTACAAACTGCCAAGCAGACATTGAGGAGCTCTTCAGGAATGGCTAAACTAAGTAAGTCACTCTTTGTTTCAAACATTGGCGAGATTATGTCAGCAGAAACAAAACCAGAAAAGACATGCTGAAATATAGCATTGTTGACAGGCTGTACACCCCCACATTGCATCCTGAAATCCAGTTATCTCTCTCTCTCTCTCTCTCATATATATATATATATATATATATATATACAGACTCACCAACTACTTTATTAACTAATAGGGGTCAAACAGGAGTTAAGGCTCAGGGTTACTGATCAGAAGGTAGATGGTTCAAGCCCCGGCACTGCTCCAGGGCCATGTACCCTTGGCTGAGCTCTCTCAGCGGCGTGGGATGGGAGTCACTTAGCGTTCTCACATCAATCACGGCTCTACAGCCAATCATGCTCAGTGGTGAGCTAATGCAAGAGGCAGGAGCGGAAAGTGCTGTCCTCCAGCAAGCCCCCAACAGGGATCAAGCAGTTCAAAAAGATGTGGTCTGCTGGCATCACATGGCTCAAATTAAACACATGATAGTTTTTGGCGCTCCCTGACTGGTAGTAGTAGCCTTAATGTGGGAGCCTCTTAATGACGGGTGGGATTTGGACAAGACTAAATTAGGGAGAAAATCTGAGAAAAATACTCCCAAAAAAGCGTTAGACTTTGAAAAAAAAAACTTGATCTTAGTAACTTTGTTAAAAGCATGGTTGACAGTTTCAGAAATTACAAACCTCCTTGGATTTTCCTACACAGCAGTCTCAAGAGTTGGTGCTAAAACCATCCAGTAAGTGATAGTTCAGAAGGGACAAATGTGTTGTTGATGAAAAAGACCAGGAGAGAAAGGCCAGACTCCTTAAGGTTAGCAGGAAGTCCATGGAAACTTAAATTGACACTCTTTATGCCAGTGTGAGTAAAAAAGAATCACTGGATGTACTGCACATTAAGCCTTGAGGTAGATGTGCTACACCAGCAGAAGAACACATTAGGTTCCTCTCCTGTCAACCAGGAGCAGGAATCTAAGGTTACAGAGGACAAAGACTCACCAAACCTGTACAGATTTGATTAGACCAACCTTTTTTTTTTTTTTTTTTCCACCTCTTCAGTATTGTTGGTCACGTCCCCACTGCCCCCCCTCCCCCCATTCTGATGTTGGATGTTACTAAAAGCTCTTTATTTATGGATTGTGCTGCTGCCACATGATTGCCTGATTGAATAACTGCATAAATGAGGAGATGTACAGGTGTTTCTAATAACGCGTTTAGTGATTCCAACAACCAGTGCACTTTGATTTTAACAGTCAGTTTCTGAGAGACACTTTCAGGGATATGGAAGGAAAAGTGTAATGCGATAACTCCCTTTCATGCACGAAACCTGTGTGAGCCATCTGTCAAAGGCAGCAGCTGATGAGGCTCTCCAGTTCTGGCCTGATCTGGTTTTGAATTATCAGGGGAATGGCTCTCCGTTTGCAATTGCTGCACTAGTTCACTAAAAGTTATCCACTGCAGACTGTAATGGAAAGATTTGAAAATGAACCATTTCTATGCAGCGTGTATACTGCATTAATAATTCAGTGCATGCTTGATGTATAAGGTGTGAAAGCACTTATGTATCATGATAAATATTCAAACTCCTAAATGGACACTGCAATGTAAAAAAAATATATATATGATTTAAGATATACACTGTGTTAAACACACACTGCGATGTGCAATGAATAGATCAGTTTAAAGTGTACTTTACTTAGACTGAACAGCATAAGAACATTTTGCCAGAGAGCTACTTATTCAACTGTAGCAAGTGCATCGCCTTTAATATTAAGCAGGATTATAATGAGAGAATGTAAACACGTGTCAGCAGATATGCTCAGAAGAAAAGCTAAAGCAGGTAAGACGTTAGCAAGGGGCATTAAAGCCCAGCGTCTGCTGCTCTGAATCTGTCTAGGTTCCTCACAGTCACGCTCAAGAAAAACAAAACAGGCATTGCCATCCGCCCACTCTGACAGCCCCAAGATTCAGATAGCTGACAATGTGAATAGACCTCTATGGTGGCAGGGGTGCACGCACAGCTGGCTTAGCTTCCTACTGTTGCTCATCTGTTGCACCACTGATGATTTTTGCTTTGCCTTTGGGCAAATTCAATCTGGATTTCTTTATTTAGGAGTTCCTCTAGTTATAGAATAAAGACAGTAAATTGACTTGAATACAAAATGTTTTGTTTAAAAATAAATAAATAAACTTTACATTGGGGGCTGGAAGGGAAAATTTTTTTAAATTTGGTTATACTAATTTTTTTTTAAAATCATACTTTTTTTATTTAGTGGGTTCGTCTAACATTGTATCATTACACAATTATAGTGGGAAACCATGTTTAATGCATTTTTCCCAGTCGTCCCCAGGGTGATAGGTCTCCTGCTGAAGTCAGCACCATTCGCACAGACTAGTCCATGTCTCCTCCGGTGTGGATAATGATCCCACTATATCTTTCTCAACCACCTGCCAAGCAACACTAACAAGAACTTCAACCCACCAGCAAAAATACTAATCATTTACCTCTACAACAACATTGTGTTGACACTGAATTGGGATATACATTTTATAGAGTCTTTACCAATCCCATACCCCAATTAATAAAAAAAAATGTGGAGGTTTACCTTTCAGTGATAATTTATCTTAACACTAATCATCAAACTGCACATAAATGTAATTGTACTGTACATACTGTAGGTGTATCATAGTGTTCAATATAAGTTGGCAACTCAAGTTCAAAAGGTACTGTACATTAATGTTCACACGTGGAATTTTCTGTTTTCAGAGTCAAGCTATGCAGGTGCCTACATTTGCATTTCTAGGCAGATTGTTCATGTTTGGAGCAGGTGTAGCTTTCAGGAATAATTGATCTTGACACTAATCACCAAAACAGCCCCAACTGCATGTAAATATATTTGCACAATCCAACAATAGTGCTACACAGTTACTTACTTTGAATTTCTGGGCAGTTTTTTCATGTGTAGCTCAGGGTTTAGGAATATAAATATAAATTATAAATTAATTATATAAATATAAATTATTATTATTAATATATATATATATATATATATATATATATATATACACCACCATTAAAAAATAATAAAATAATAATAATAATAATAATCATAATACATGATGAAGCATAAAACACAAGTAAGAATACAATTTAGATTATTATGGAAATATAAAATAAAAAATAGACATAATATAATAGACTCGTATACCAAATCCAATTGTCATAAACAAAGTGTTTACAATTCATGCTATTTTTCTTACATTTGCCTGTAAAACTGTTTTTTATTTGTTCTTTTTTTTTCCTCTTTCTTTTTTTACCATGAAGTAAAATACACTTGCCTAATCATTACTACCTACAGCAGAAGAAAGTGTTTTTAAGAAATTGTTTAAAAATACTGTATATGATTTTGGGACTTGCAGAAAAATGTTTACAGTAGTTTCAGAAACTTAGTAAAGTAAATTAGAGCATCCATTAATGTGATGGTGAGATACAAATTGAGGTCATGTGTAAGTGCAATGTACTTTTTTTAATGTTATTATGATTTATAAGTTTTGGAATTAATGGTTTGCACAAGGTAAATGTGAGTTCTTCTTAAAAGAAAGTGTTTCTCTGATATTGTTATCTGTTTTTGAGTTTTTGCCTCACTTTAAAATATAAACTTTGCAGTATAAAGTTTGAAAACTGAAGGCTGCCCCTATTCAGATTTAGCCTGTTCCAAGGTCTTGTGTGCTGTAAAAAAAATAAAATAATAATTAATAATAATAATAATAATAATAATAATAATAATAAAAATTATTATTATTATTATTATTGTTGTTGGTGTTGTTTAATGTGTAATGAGAATTATTCATTTTTATCAGTAGGCTACACACATCCTGTACTTGAGTAAAAGCAGAGATTCCCTAGGGTAGTAGAAGTCTTCCATTTACATGTCTACTTGACTGTAAGTACAAAAGTATCCACCTTCACATTTGCTTTATCAAAAGTACAAAAATAGGTTGTATTAGCTCACAATAGCCCTTTTCATAGTAAAAACATCCTTATAATCTGTGTTACTGTACTAGTTTTAAATAGCTTCATGCTGCTTGTTTTCTATGTGAACAGGTTCCCTTAGGTCCTCTTAGCATTATGAATTGTGACCATCTTCTTTGGAGATGGCTGAATAAACAATAAAATGGAGCATTTATTGATTATGATATAAGCCACATTTTGTCCCATGGCTCATACTTTAGCTAGGAAGTATTTTATAAAATATTCTCATAAAAAAAGGAACCTTATGCATATAGATGCATCTTACAATATATAAGAAGTAGGAATTTTTGTCTACATTCTGTAAATACTGGGCTTGTGTAATCATGTGGATAATCTTAATCACAGGGACAAAAGTGTTCAAAACCTTTAACATCACCTTAGGATTCCTGGTCACCTATTTGAGTATTCTGTAGGTAGTGCACCCCTAGAGTGAGAGCAACACCAGTGCTAAATTTCTTTCATGTGCAGTCTAGGGGCCTGCAAAGGTTATTCCCACTCATGAGCTTCTACCATTTTTTTCTTAGGTTCTTTGAAACCTTTTGTGATTGGGCTATATAACATTTGGACAGAATGATGTTCTGAACAGCAGGTAACCAGGATTGGGTGTGTTTTTTATGGCAGGGCACGTTTAATACAATCATTGGTCAACTGACTCCAATAATCTAATTTTCACAAGAACATTGCTATCACATGCTTTGAAAGGTTCACATGCTTTTTTCAATTATCCTAATGGTGTAATCTTTTAGTTAAGACACACCAAAGATGGTTATGCAAATGAAGGCTTTGTCCTCAACATGCACTTCGACTGACATACAATTTGACTCAAACTGATCATTCTGGATAAAAGTACAACAGCTGAATGAATGACGACTGACAAAATAACACAGTAAATAACCAAGTTTCTCTTTTCCAAACTTCTGTAACATCTGTGACTGCCTTGTTCAGTCTTTTTAGCGGTACTATATTTAAATGAAGCTTGCAGTGGTAAAGTGCAACACTTACAAAAGTGCAAAACAGGGATCAGTGTTAGAAACGGAGCGGTTCTGAAAAGAAGAACAGTTGAAGTCCCTAAACAGTGAATTGCACAAACAGGTATCCTTGACCTCAGAAGCAATTGCCAAATGGTTGTACAATTGCAAATGGATGGGTTTTGTTTATCCTCTCATGACTCATGTGCTGAATGTCTCATAAGGGCGATTAATACTATATTCAGTGTTAGTTTCTTTTCACTGATCACTTTTTTAATTAAGACAGCTCATTAACTATGTCTTTCCGGCTAAACACACAATACACTTTAACTATTATTGTTTTGTACAAAATAGTGTGAGAGACATTGGGATGTAGCATGACAAAAATATTAATCACTTAAGATTATTGAGATGAACTGTGAAAAAAAATTGGCTAATAGAAACCATAAAGGACATATGTCAAGGTCATACCTTATGAGGCGCATCAAACACTTTGGACTTTTGTTTGAGGACAGTTATGGGGAGTGGCTCAATTCCAGGGCTATGTCCTTTGAAAGACGAATTTGAAGCCAGATAACATTATGTTATTGCAACTAAGGCTGATTTAAAATGTTAAGATTCTTTGTAAGCTGGGGAAAAGACCGGAAGAGACAAGAATGGATGCAAGACCAGAGGATATTAAAAATGACAGTTCTTTGCTCCTTCATTTTGTATTTTATTGGGATTTTATGTGATAGACCACCACAAAGTGGAACATAATTGTGAAGTGGAAGGAAAATAAATGGTTTTCAAAATGTTTTTACAAATACAAAAAGTGTGGCATATATTTGTATTCATCTCCCCTTACTCTGATACCCCTAACTAAAATCCAGTGGAACCAATTGCCTTCTGAAGTCATCTAATTAATAAATAGGGTTCACCTGTGTATTGTTTGATCTCAGTATAAATACTGCTGTTATACAGTATGAAGCTCTCAGAGGTTTGTTAGAGAACATTAGTGAACAAACTTTGTTGAAACGAAGCTATAAGCGGTTTGGAACAAGCCATGTGGAACTTCAAGAAACACACCAGACACGTCAGGCATAAAGTTGTGAAAAAGTTTAAAGCAGGGTTATGTTATAAAAAAAAATACTACTTTTGAACATCTCATGCAGCACTGCTCAATCCATCATCCAAAAATGGATCCCACATTTGCCAACCTACCAAGACATGGCCGTCCACCTAAACTGACAGGTCGGCAAGGAGAGCATTAATCAGAGTAGCAGTTAAGATCCCCATGGTAACTCTAGAAGAGCTGCAGAGATCCACAGCTCAGGTCTGAATCTGTCCACAGAACAACCATTAGTCGTACACTCCACAAATCTGGCCTGAAGAGTGGCAAGAAGAAAGCCATTGTTCAAAGAAAGCTACAGTATAAGAAGTCCTGGCTGCAGTTCCACATGGCTTGTCGCAAACTGCAAAAAAAGACCTCTCATCGCTCTTTTTCAACAATGGCTTTAGATAAACAACTTTATTCCTGACCTGTCTGTTGTGTTCCTTGAGCTTCATGAAGCTGTTTGTTCTCTAACAAACCTCTGAGATCTTCACAGAACAGCAGTATTAATACTGAGATTAAATTACACACGGGTGAACCCTATTTAATAATTAGGTGACTTGACAATTGGTTCTACTTGATTTTAGTTAGGTGTATTAGAGCAAAGGGGGCTGAATACTGTACAAATCCATGCCACACTTTTCAGATTTCAATTTTGAAAACAATTCATCATTTTCCTCAAAAATTTCAAGGGTTATGAATGCATTTGTAATAAAACTATAAATACTTTTGTAACGATTTGGGTATTCGACCTGTTACAATCTTGTGCTTTTATAATTCATGTTTCACATTTCATTGATGCAGTGGCATAGTGCTTAGCACTGTGGCATTGTACTGTGAAGTTTATATGTTCTCCCCATGCTTGGTGGGTTTCCTCCATTCCTCCGCTTTCCTCCCTCAGTACAAAGACTAGGTAAATTGCCATTCCCAAATTGTGTGTGTATATGTGTATGCGTGTGTGCGCCGGGCAATAGATTGGCACACTGTCCAGGAGGTACCCGGCCTCAAGCCCAAGGTCTCCCGGGATAGGCTCCAGCCCCCAGCGACCCTGTATACAGGATAAGAGGTGTAGAAGATGACAAAAATTAATTACATCGATGCGAAGGATGCAGCGCCCAATGTTTCTTATTGTTTCCTGTTTCACAGTTCTGTTCCACATGTGTTCTTAGGTTAGTGTTATTAGCTGCATTAATTAAGCTCCTAAGTTTCACTGTGTCTGTGCATTGCATCTGTTCTTTTTGTTTTATTGTTGCTCTTGCCTGGTGATTTGCTGTTCAGTTAGCTATTGCCATATGTAGAAAATATATATGTTTTGAACTTCCTGTATATTTATACTTTTATGTTTACTTTGTTTTGTTTGTGATGTACTTAAAGAAAACATCTGTCATTATGTCCTTCATCATTGCTTGCTCATGACTGAATGCAATGAAATTTGGGGTACATGGCATACCACTGGATATTTGGTTTGAGTGAGGAGCTATATTTAAGGGACTGCCAGCAGCACAGATCGACATGGAGGGCCCTCGGTTCACAATTCAACAAGATACAAACAGTAATGAGCATGCGAGTAATCAGTACGTTAATGAAAACCAGATAGTGCTTTGCATGTTTGCATGTCATTCTCATTCAGTCCTGAGCACCCCTAATGATTTTATCCTAGATCCTCCCCTGATGTGCACAAATAAGTTTAATTTGGATAAAGACAGCATGTATGACTTAATTTTTAATAGAAGTGAGGTTGTCCCCTGTGCATAGCGGTGCTTGCTTAAGAAATAATTAATTTAGTAATAAATAGTTTAGTTTTGTGCAGCAAAACATAGAGCTCACAATCTGAGTTACAAAAAAGATTCAAGACTACTTGCAAAATATAACATGTCCATCTCAATTAGGAAGTTGCACAGCTTGGGCTTGTACACTATGATGGTTAAGCCATGCATAGTTTAGAAGGCCCTTTCAGCTGCTTTAAGTTTAAACAAACTTAAGAAGACTTTTGTAAGCTCAGCAGGTGTAGGCACCTACTTTCATATGAAACAGCATGCCACATTGCTAGGTCTGAAGAACATTTTGGCACTATGTTACAAAAGGTGTTTTCTTTCTACTTCATGAGTGACATTTTGCACTACCTCCTCACACAAAATGGGGGCCCTAATCATAACATGTTGTCAGTAATTGTAGGGTAGTCATTGACTCAGTCCAGATTTTTGCCTCTTTTTACTGCCTTTCTCTTAAAAATATTCACCTGTTTTAGCAGGCCTTGGGTGACATATAATCTATCGCAGGGCACAAGATCATGTACAAGATCCCTCACACACTACTTTCAATTTGGAAATGCTAATGAGTTTAATCTGCATGTCTTTGGATTTTGAAAGGAAACTGGAGCAGCTGGAGGAAACCCACCAAGCACGGGGAGAAAATGTAAACTCCCCACACACAGACTTGTGCACTTAACCAAGGACGTGCGAGGTCACTCTGTTGCCACTTCTGAATGAAGTACAATAAGATATCATAATGAGATAACAATATGAATAGAAATTACCTTAAATTATAGTAGAAAACTATAATTGGTGTAAAATATATGCTATATGCAAGTACTGTATAAGGCAATGTACTGTATAAACAGATGTGCACATTTTATATTATCTATTGATTTTATGCAAATATATAGAGCTTACCTTATTATGTGTATACTATGAATCTTCAGTTCATTATACAGTATGAAGATAAAACAGAATATACAGTATAGATAGATAGATAGATAGATATTTAAGGAAAAAATTATGAAATAGAATAGAATTAAAGAATAATTACAGGCTTTAAAACATATTTTTAAAACATAAAAGATTTTAATAATTATTATATATTACTGAATTCAAAACATCCGCCGTTTTCCCATGACAGAATGCTTTAAAACTGGGAGTATCAAGACAAGACAGGAGCACTGGGCAAAAGATTACTTATGTCTGCTTATGTCAGATAGAGGAACGAGGCAGGGTTTCTAGGGTGTCAGTTAATATTAGAAAATTTTAAACACCTATTCAGTTGTCAAGCTTATGCTGATTGGCTCATCTACCTTTTCTTATTGGGGGAAAACAAGGCTGTTCTCTTGACACAGCTTTGAGTGATAAATTGTATAGTCGTACTCCTATGCTGAAATGCGGTGCTCCTACACAGAACACTTAAAGGTTGTCAGGTCTGTGAAAAGCACAGAATCTCTTTTTAAACTCTTCCATAGGAAGAGGTGCCTTACTCACTAATCTCACTTGGACGATGCTAAGCGGCAAGGCCAATATGTCACCCAAAGTCAATATCTCTCCTCAGCATTACAGAGATAGATATGTACCTGGAATTAAAAGAGACTCCACAATCAACAGATTAACAGATCAGATAGCACAGGGCAAGGGGGCATTTGGGGCCCATTGATTCAAGCCAACAAACTGAGGGCCTTCTATGAGAAGAGACAATTGAAAGGGAGTACTGAGATTTGTTTATAAATACTTTATTCCTCCTGGCAGAAGGGATCTGAGGTTTTAATGAAACTGTCAGGGGCAGTGAGACCCTGATGGGAGACCAGACAGTACCGCCCATCAGACACACACATATACACACAAACAGGGCTGAACCATGGTCCTTGCCAAATATAATTATGTCCAGATTACTACAGCCTAAGATCCCTCTGGGTTATCCCTCCACTCCCCCCTCTCTCTCTCTCTCTCTCTCTCTCTCTCTTTCTCTCTCTTTCTCTCTTCTCTGCAATGCAGTACAAACACAGCAGTCCAGCTTTTCTCCATTAACAAAAATGAACTTTTTTTTTTTACATTTAAACTAGTATCAGTCGGCATCTCCAGGATTTCTATTATTCCATGTCCAAGTTGGACTGGGGATCCACCATGATGGAACAGATTGCAAATATGTATGCATTCAGTTCAATAAAAAGAAGTGAAAAAAAGACATGAAACACCAGAACACATACTGTTCAATATAAACTCTATGTATATTTATTCATAAGCAGGCAAGGATCAAACAATGGATAGGGCCTATTTGCATGAGGTGACTGAAAGTGTGCTATTGGATTTCTTTCATGGTCTCTTTGCTGAGTCAGCATACAAATCCTTTACAATGCACATCTCAGAAAGACAAAGACATAGCCCCCTAGAGCTTGTTGGGTCTGAGATAGCCATTAAAGGTACACATTGCTGTGCACTGATTTAGATAGACAGCTTTTTTGTGGAAGCTTTAAGAGCGATACACAGCAAAGGAGTGCAACCAAGGACTTGCATTGATCTACGGCCATTATGCATCAGTGAATTCGCAGCAAAGATGCAAATGACTCACTCTCTTCGAGTCAGCAGTGCTTGGTTGGGATTTCTACAGCCAAGGATTTGCATTGCATTATATGTGCAGGATACAGAGGTTGCGAAAGCTTTTAGATGCACTCTGTCAGTCACTTGGAGGTTAAACCAGCTGATATTTTACTTTTGTGTCTTGCGATAATTTATTCTGTAAATTTCCATAGTTCAATTACTGATGCACATTGCTGTTGAGATGTTTCATCATTGCAAATTAACAGGTCCAGGTGAAGTAATCAGCCATTTCCCTTACTTTTCCAATACAGCATGATTGCTGCCAGCCAGACGGCACAGTTGCTTAGTGATTATCACTGTCACCTCGTACCTCCAGGGTTGGCTCCGGTCCTGTATGCGTGTCTGGAGTTTGCATGTACTTCTTGTGCTTGGTGGGTTTCCTCTGACCGTCCAAAAGCATGCTGTTGAGGTTGATTGGCATTGACATGTTTGTGTGTGTGCGCGTGTGTGTGAGTGTGTGCTTGTACCCTGCAATGAGTTGCCACCTTATTCAGGGTGTACCTTACTTTGTGCCATAACTTCCCAGGGGTAAGTTCCAATCACATAGCGTTTTGTCTGTTTTATGTGATTGTTTTTTTTGTTTGTTTGTTTTGCCAGACCATTTGCTGAATTAAACGTATCCATAAACTTAAAAGAAGTTAATATTTCATCTATCATAAAAGATTGTGGAGAGTTAAATATTACATTGAAATAACAAGATAATGACTGGAACATTAAGACACTTAAATATTATGTAGAAATTATCAGCTATTAAGTCAAAAATATTGGAGTAATGGACTGAAATCATGGACTATAAAGTAACAATATTGACATAAAAAACTAACTTAAACAAGTGACTTAATTATGTAAAATAATGATTTGTTGAAATAATTGAATATTAACCTCTTGCGACCTGAGGATCCTCATACTGTATATGAGGACTGGTGGGTATTAATTTTCTACAGAAAATTAAATTAAATTTTGAATTTAATTAAATTTTGCCAATATTTATTAGTTGTTAATAAACAAAAATTAATAATAATACATATAATATACTGAAATAACAATTAATTTATACACTTAAAATAATTACACCATACTTTAATAAAAAACAGTATTTTATTATTGTTTTTCTCCTTTTACCTGCCCTGGAGACACTGGAACTAGAGTTGGAAATTAGCTATCAGCAAACTTTGCTGTGCACCATATTTTCTCATTTGAGATAAATGTCCTTTGTACATGGTTCCTGACAAATAAACCTAAACTTAAACTATTGTTTCGCTACTTGTGCTTCGGGGCTTCCGTAGGAGTAAGATAAATGGGGTTTGGAAGAAACCAGAGTTTATTTGTGAGAATCTCTTAAGCATATGCTGTACTGCTTCTCTATAAAAGTTCAATTTAGCTGTAATTAGGTGCTGGGATAAGTCTCAGATAGGGTTTTTAGCACTCAGGAGAGCAATTTGACCTTAAATTGTTTTACAAAAAGACGGTGACACTGTTTCAAACAGCTGGAAAACATTTTTCTACATCAGATTGAAATAACTGCCAGTAGTGACAAGAAAGCAGTGAGGGTTGCATTAATTAAGTCAGTAGCACATGTAATCATTAAACACTTTGAATCATGACTATGATTTAGAATTATTTCAGTAACTGTCATTTTTTTTATATGTACTTCCTATTTCAGAGATTATAAATAATCTCTTTGAATACCTTACCGTGGACGTGTTCCAATATATATGTAAGATACATAGAATTTTTACATTAATTCTGTTAATTAGTCTGGATAGTAAAATAAAAATTAGATTTTACCGTTTACAAACTGTTACAAAATGTTCTTCTTTCTTCACGACCTCATTCTTATTTGCTACTGTAATTCCAAATAGGGCTCATATTAATGCCCTTATTTTTCTTTATAGGAGCAACTCTTCATATAGTTCACATTCTTGAAATAAAAGCAGCTGCTTTCTAAAGCTACATAAATTCCCATTCCACTCTATTTTGCTCGCACAATGGGGCATGTTGTTTTGCATAAGCACATTTAGAGCTCTAAGGTCCGGTGGCTGTGTGGATGCTGAATTAATGGTTGTGTTGGAACAGATCCGAAACCAGGTGAGCAATGGTGAGCTACTCTTCTTCATTTATCAGATCTAAAAGAGGGCTGACACGCCACACTGAGCGAGAATGTGCATCCCGCAGCTTGGCTCCATGTAAATGTTTTGAGTGAACAAAGCAGCGCATCACATAAATATGAATAAACCCCGTCTGTCTGGTGCTAAATGAAGTTATGAGAATAATGGCAAGGAACGTGGCAATTTGTCATGTTTTGTGAATTTAATAGGATAATGTACACAAGTATATCCACCATAGCCTGCTTGCCTGACTCCTTGAAGAAAATGAAACTGTGTGTACAAAAGCAGTGACATTCTTAAACTAAAAACAATAGTGAAGCTTAGATATACGTACACTACATACTGTAGGTGAATAATTCAATATGCTATAGATTAATATATGTATGTGTATTTGACTGGTTAATGCTTTGTTTTTGTTTTGTTTTTTTCAGAAAAAAAAAATTGTTAATATGTGTAGTGTGTTTGTAAGAGTCCACAGCAGAAATTGCAGTGTTGGTGTACCTGGAGTGTTGAATTAACACCATATAGTGTTTACTGTATATAGAGCCAGTTGGACTCAAATGAACTCTGAAAGTATTCAATCAATCCAAAAGAATTTACAGGGTACCTATTCACCTTCACTCATGCAAAAACTGAAATTCTAACAAATACAATAATTAAAATCTTGAATTGGTTCATAACTACAACCTCTAACCTCACCAATCACCTACTAGTTTTTTGAACAGGGAGACTTTGAGCCAAATGTACTTTGCATCCAATTTCATGGTCTATTAGGACTCATTGTGCACGAAAAACCATGCGGGTAATGCACAAAACAGGCGTGTAACCCTGAACATGCTTTTTTTTTTTTGGCATGTACATGACGACATGAAACTGCCGGGGACACCTCATAGAAGGATGTTTTTTGTTTTTGTTGTTTAAACATATAAAGGTTTTTTTTTACTATTTTTTTCAAGTTTAGAATAATAATGAAAACACAAACACTATGAAGTTATACATTCTGTATAGAACTATTCAATTATTAAGAAAATAAAACTTTTTAAGCTTTGCCCATTCTTGGCATCTATGCAAACTGATTCATGAAGGACATTTTCTTTAAATTACCCTGAAGGCACTTGGCTGCTTTTCTAGTATTTCTAAATGACATTTTTGTCTGGGGAAACAGGGTAGTTACTGTATAAATCAAACTTTTTGTTTTTAGAAAAAAAAAATCATAAACTGAATGTACATTTACTTGACTATTTACATGAATTTCAACTACAGTATGTGCCTTAATTAATTGTGTTTTACAGAATTAGTGGTTCTGTATGGTTCTGTATATTACTACCTTTTAACATTTGTGTCAATTAATCAGTCTATTTATGACAATATCTATAATAATAATAAAAATATTAATAATAATAATAATAATAATAATAATAATACAAGACCCTTTTTTTGGCTTTAGGAATATTTATTTATAATACCATATATATTTTTCAATGGATGAATGGAGAGAGAAAGAGAGAGAGAGAGAGAGAGAGAGAGAGAGAGAGAGAGAGAGAGAGAGAGAATAATATTTTATTTATTTTCCAGTTTAAAAAAATAAAAGTGTATTTATTGTTTGTTTGAGTGGCAGTATCCCTGCACAGAGCCCAACCACACTAATGCTCTTGTGGCTAAATGAGCAAATTCAGAGCAAAGTCATGCTCCATACTCTAGTGGAGAGCCTTCCCAAAAGAATGGACGTTATTTTAACAGCAAGGAGACCAACTTTGAAACTGGATGAAAAGTGGATGAAACATAAATACAGATGTGAGGTGCAGATGTTTACATACTTTTGGCTCAAAAGGTTACATCAGCGTTGTTAAATCTAGCTAGGAAATTCAAAACACTAAACGCTAAACCTTTGTGAGTATGCAAATGTTTAAAAATGCAGAACCCATAAAAATGGGATATTGTATAATTTCATACTTTTTTCATAAAAAAAAAAAAAAAACCTTTTTCTATACACAGCAGTCTTTCCACAGTTTGGAATCTAATGGCATAACGGTTGTTTTAATGACCTCCATGCTGTTTACTTGCTCTTAGAAAAGTACCTAAAATAAATAAATAAATTCTGCATTCATTAACTTTGTTACTATCAGTGTGCATTTCCTCTTTAGTACTTAGCATTTTGGCAGCTCTATGGTTTACCATTTCTAACATTTCTCAACAGCATTGCTCAAACTGACATTTGCACCTCAAGCAGAGGGTTTTAGTAAATGGTCCCAGATGCAATTTGTGTGATAACCTACAGGCTTAGTGAATTAAACACTAATATTAGACACATTATGAGTGCATTCTTTTATGTTGGCCTCAAGTCGCATTTTACATCACGCCTTCTCATGTAAGAAAATCCTGTGTTGTATTACTGTACTAAGTATAATGGATGTAATGTTCTTATCCTTGTATCTCTTCACCTCCTACATCATGCGGTAGGTCTCACAGGCCTTTTTACACAAAATAATCACCAACTGGCCACCTGTACGCTATAAATTCTCTCATTGCTGCTCCTCTTCTACCATTAGCCGTAATTAATATCTCTATATATTTCAATTAAGCTTGTTTTAATGGAGATTCTGCTTACTGGTGCTTTAATACATTGAAGAGATGAGCTGGCATGACAAGCGTCATTGACTCAAAACAGATTTAGAATATTCATCTTAGTAATTAAAAAAATAGGACTTCTGTCCTCTCCTATTGGGAATGTATGCTTACAAAAAGCCTTTTACACAGAGTGGTAACAGAACCTCTAGAGATGTTAGATTATTACTAAAAGTTTACGCTGGAATCAGTTTCACTTCTTGGCTTTGTTAATTAACCATGTACGATTATGATTTCCCATGTAATCCAGAAGGATAAGAACCTTTGACGGTACCATCTTGTGTTAATAAGCATCTGTCTTTACAGGGGTATGTCCATCGTACTCATTGTTTTTTTGTTTGTTTTGTTTGTTTTTGAATGGATATTTTTCCAAGCTCAATAAAAAGGACCGACATAAGAAGAGGCTAATTTGGTAATAATGATTTCACAAAATTAACCACATCATTTGAGATGTTGATTTAACTCATGGGGACATGTAGGGTGCTAGCAATGCTGTTTAGCTTACTGGTGCATTCTAAAAGAGTAATGTTGGACCATGGAGGGGCAGCAAGTCTTAGTAGCTAATCCATTTCCATGTTCTCTGTGGTGATAGTTCATTAACTGGTCCACGGAAGTGTGGTTGCTGCAACTTTTATCTCGTCAGAAGCCCTCCCCGGAGAGCACTATCATTTTTCCTGAGCACTCTACGAAAGAGTGGCCGTGTGCTTTGCGCCAGTGCAACTTTGAAGGAAATAACAGATGGTGTTGCGCAGAGGAGGAGATTACCAAGGTTAATGATACTGAAAAATTAGCGAGATTGATGCATAATTACAATGATGGATGAAATCAAAGCCATCCACTTGAAACTCCATTAGAGTGATCACATCACAGCAGTTGTTTGTGCGATCTTAAGAGACTGAGTTGTTATCTATGTGTCAGGCAATAGGGCAGATCATGAGAACTCATTGTCATGTCCAGTTGAGGCATTTCAGACCTCTCAGTGAAAGGACCAAGGTTGAACCATTCCCTGGGTTAATAGTCTTTTGATACTGACAGAATTATGAAGTTGGTCATGAACCACGCAATTTTTTATGTTAATGGTTTGAGCCAATGGTTCTGAGTTTACATAATGTTCTCTGAACAATTACTAATGAGTTTTTAAATATGGAAATATAAGATCCTGGCTGAAATTATACACACATTTTAAGCACTTGGCTGTACGTTTCCTAGTCACTAAGATGGTGCCAAAAGTAAAGGGTGTCTTTTCTTCTGTAAAGTGCATGCATCTTGTCTTTAAATATTACTGTAAAAGCTAATTACTGTAATAGTCACCTTTAAGAATCACTTATATACCGTATATGTGTTTCAGCGTTGGATACCTGTTCCTACAAACGAGTACTGATTCAGTCAAAAATCATGTTTTTTTTTCGTGACAATTACACACTTTAAAAAAAAGGAGCTGATAGTGGACTTTAGTACAAAGCAGGAGAGGAACTACCAGACCCCCATCATCAACAGGAGCCCAGTGGAGAGAGTGGACAGCTTCCGATACCT
>JAQMYJ010000033.1:27898857-27913713 GCA_030014305.1 Clarias laeviceps
TTTTAAAAAAAAAAAAAAAAAAAAAAAAAAAGCTTTCTACTATACGTTGAATGTGTGTGTACAGTATAGCGGCAGATCTTTTGGGTGCTGTAGGTTGCAAGATGTGGCCTCCATGGATTGCATTAGATTGTTCAGAACTTTCCTAGAATCTGGATAATTTGGAAGCTGGGTTCACAGCTTTGGACTCTTTGACTAATAACCCCCATGCATATACTGTATATATACAGTATCATTCATATATCATTTATAAGCAATGTTATTCAATTCATATGGTGGTGGTGTTAATGTTATATCCGATTGTGTTTATATAAAATTCATTACGGACTCCAAAAAGTATGCTCATCCTTTTAGTTACCCAATCTGCCAATCATATAATCATAAGTTATTCAGATGCAGACCAAGAGTTTCAGTTACTTTCAGTTACAGTTACATCAGAATGTGGAAAAAGTGTTATGTTTACGTTATGTTTGCATTGAGTATTACAAAAACGGCAAGACATTTCAACCCTTAGAACTGTTGATCATGCATTGTTTTTTTTTATGTTTGTTTTTGTTTTGTTTTTTTACAGCGGTCTGTGTCATCTTGAGAGACTGTTATGTGTACAAATCCTAGGAGATCAGCTCTTTCTGAAACACTCAAACCAAGCCTGTCTGGCACTAACAACTGTGTCATGTTATGTTTAAAGTCACTAAGATAACATTTTTTCTTTATTCTGATATTTGATGTGAATATGACCTGAAGTTCTTGACTTCTATCTGCATGTATGTTTTTTGTTTGTTTGTTTGTTTTTTTTCACATTGAGCTGCTGCCACGTGATCGATTATCTGATAACTGCACGGACGTGTTGTGCACTCATTCTTGATAAGGTGAACGGTAAGACAAGTGGACATTCATTTTTAACCTAGATTGATGCTTATAAAAGAAACATCACAGAATACACTGAGGTTACACTATCTATTCTATGTGTAGCAATACTGCAGTTTTTCTCCGTTTGGATAGAAACAACCTTACATCATTTTTAAAGATGTCAAAAGCAGAATAATAGGAGTGTAAAATGTGTGTGCGGAAAGGTGAAAGGTGCAAATGACAAAGGAAAGCTGGTAAATTAACGAGAATGAGGAATAAAAATCACATGTGGATCAGATTAATGGCTGTATAAGACACTCCTTCACTTTCACTCCTCAGCATCCCCTAAGCCCAAAGAAAAGGTCTGCAATCAATTTTAAAAGACCACAAAGCAGAGCTAGCACTCGGTATCATACATCAGCAGCACCTACAATTCCCGATAAAGGACGTTATTCACTGTTTTAAGGGAAGAGGTCTCGACTCATGAAGCGTCCTGCTGATCTCTCTGCCAGCCCCCTGCATGGACAGAGAGGGATCCACTCTGACCAATCTGCAGACTTCAGCGTTCCTTGCCCCATGATGTACAGCTATTGCTAGAGGCTGTTGTTCACAGAGGAAGAGCGAGCCTCCCCCTATTGCCGTTAATGATGATCAAACAGGTTGTGGAGATGGCTACATGCCCCCCGCGTCTGTCTGCTCTCCATGCCAAACAAATTATTCTAATGCTGCAAGCATGAAATTAAACCTGCAGGGAAGGATGTGCTCACTCAGCCCAAGCCTGGCTAAAGGAGAGTGTGTTTATTCATTCTTATCATCCACCTTTCATATGTATTATCTGCATACATTAGTACCAACATATTTATCTTGGAGAATTCTGCATGACTTTGATCCAAATGCTTTTATAATACAGGATAACCGTCTGATTAGCGAGTTCCTGTTCACTGCGAGTTGGCTGGTTATATACTGTAGTTGATCTCCAAGAAAAAAAATGAGAAGGACATTTTTTTTCTATCCTTTTAGATTAAGGTTAGAATTAGGGTTGACACAGGATTAATTTGCCGCATCAGTGAATGATGTGAATAAAAGGTCCTCACAATGATAGTAAAACAAACATCTGTGTGTGTGTGTGTGTGTGTGTGTGTGTGTGTGTGTGTGTGTGTGTGTGTGTGTGTGTGTGTGTGTGTGTGTGCACTGAGAAAGGTCCATGCTGAGCATTGCCGGAGGACAGGAACGTGCGCAGATGAGACCCAGAAAAGCTCTGACCTGAAATCATAAGATCTCACCTGAAAATTGCTTTCCCAGTGTCTATTATTACCAGGTAGTTCAATATACTGAATAGATAGATGAATAAATGGCGGTGAGCAAAAGTAGTTAGGCAGATAACAAACATCTAGATATATACACAGACCTTCTGCCGTTGCTCTATAAAAATGTTGGTTTTCAGCCAGCGATACTTCCACCAGCGGTTTACAGTTGACGAATGACGAATGGGTGAGAATGGGTGAGGTTACTATGGTTTCTGATATGAGAGGCTGTTTGTGGCCCAGCTGTTCTGTGCAGCTGCTGCTCAGTGCCGTGTTCATTAGCTCCCTTCACAGGCCACTCGCTCCACATTCAGGGCCAGCCAAGGATGAATTCAAGGCAATCACAATAATAGGTTGGCCAATCAGGCTAAACTGTCTTCAGATGCAATTATTTCTGGCCTGTTTTTCACCAAGAACATGCCGGCACCTTGAAAAGACACCCACACTCCTATGTAATAAGTGTGAGCCAGAGGTATTAGAGTCCAGTACTGGATGGCTGCTGCACTGTTCATTGAACAAATGTAAGCCTTGAAGGCCACACACCACACAACAATGCATTTTACATAATCAACCTTCATACATTCTTAAATCCCTTAAAGGAAAACATTACCTTGAAACATTTTGTTTTTATTTCGATTAAAATATTTGTGATATTTTAAGAAATATCCAGTGTTGTTTTGTTCATTGGTACTGTACTGTATGCTCATTATATGCCATAGGGGATATTGATCATGTAGTTACAGTATTGTGATGTTTAATAGGACAAAAAAGTAATTCAGTTATCTCATATAAAAGGGATAATGATCAGCTTTTGCCTTTATCACCTAAAAAAAAAAAGGGAAAAAAAACAAGAGCTATTTTTCCATTCTTCATGTCATATAATATCAATCAAAGGTTAAAAAATAAAATAAAATAGAGAAGACAGCAAACACTGGACTCAAAGCTCCAGAATGGCGCCCTGTCTCTGGTGTGTTCCTGACTCATGCCCAAGGGATAGCAAGGATGCGGAGAATGGGGGGCTGAGGGGGCTGCAGTAAACCCAATTTTTTTCAACTGTAAAATGCTACCATTTTAGAATATTTTGTAGTGCTGCATACTTATGCACTTTCTTTTTCTTTTAAGTTACAACACTGGAACACATTGTCATCGCATTCTGTCTTTAAAAAATGTTTTAAAAAATCCTGTGACTATGTGTGTGTCATCATAGTGCATGTCACATGTTTATCACAAAACCCCAGCAACCGCCATTTAAAATGCCTTCCTGCTTTTCTGCATGATAGGCTGCAGATCCACCATGACCCTGACCAGGATAAAGCGCTTACTGAAGACGAATAAATGAATGAATAATTATCTCATATGAAGTTACACCACGCTTAGACCCCCCATAGTGACAATCACAGACTTAGAGAGTAGAAGCATCTAAAGTCTAATCCGAAGTCAACCCACAGAAACATGTAATGCATGTAAAAAAATTTTTAAAAAGTACTGGATTGTTCTACCTTGTATTAATCTCTAATTCTAATTAAGCTTTTTTTTCCTATACAAGCAGTATCTGTGTTGTGGTAATTGATTGCATATGAGCTTTTGTATAACTGCCAGCTGAGTTTCTCATCATGACAGCATGGGGAAGAATCTACTCGCATGCACAACAACTGTGCAATCAAAGAGCATGACCAAGAAATGTTCATTTAAAGTCATAGTTTTTTTTTACTCAACATGTTTCCAATTATGCAGCATTCGACAATGTGCAAACCACTCTGTATAAGATACAGTATGCCAGTGAAACACCACACCAGTAGGGTACAGATTTATGCTAGCACCTAAACATTTATTTATAATGTTTTGGGCAGGGGTGGACTTAAACAATAATTCAGGCCAGGTATTGGACTCCATCCCAGGACACGCTGTTCACACAAACCACCAGAGCACTAATTTTGTAGGCTAACCCTATTTGTTGATGTAACATACAGCAGACTAGCTATAAATTTAGCCAATGTGTGAGAAAAGTTATCCAGATTGCAAAATACAAAAAAATTGGGATTGACCAACAAGTGGCCTATCTGAATACTGAGCTCCCAAGGTATGCTATTGCTTTGTGTGAACCCTCAAAAACTCACCAGTAATACCCCAATTAAAGCACATGTACAGTATAAGTTTAGACACACAAAACAATTATTCTACGCCTTTTACAAATAGAATGATATTAATTAATGAGATTTTAAATGCTCGAACTGTTCTCAGTTGTTCTAATTATATTTATATTCAATCACCACAGATATAAAAAGTAAAAAAAAACTAATACACACACATGTTCTCTGAAATTAAACATAAGTAAGCAAGCAAGCAAAGTAATTAAGCAAGTATGTAAGTAAGCAAGTATGTAAGCCAGTGTTAAGTTTACAATTTGATAAATTAACTGTTATCTCATCCACTGTGCTTCGATATATTCGCTGATCGGCTTAGACAGGGTTGCTGACCAGCAAAAGCACACACGCAAGTGATGCTATTGGACTGTTCTCTGGTTTATTCACAGAACAAAAACTGCATATGTTTTCTTTGCCAACATCCGAAGTAAAAACAAAGTGAAGAATGGTCGAATCACTTGACCAGGCTACATGATGGTTGCATAAGATTTGCATGCACCCCAAAGTCATCAAGCATGGGCTATCCAGGCTGTGCCTTCATGCCTACTGTATGACCGCATCACAGCCATGCTGGTATTCAGCACAACAGCATGACCTCGAGTGTGATATTGTGTGATTAAATGTAATATGAAAGTCCAAAAAGCTTGCCTATGTATATAAGACTTAACTCAGCAAATTTCCTTTCACCCTTGTCAGCTTGAGGGAAAAAACGCTTCTTGCATTAATGAGGGCTTTAATCTAATGTGGCCAATATTTGCTGGTAAACTATGCTAAGATGTTTACTGTATGGGCCAAGATGAAACAGAAGGGGGGAATTCTTGTCCAAACCAGTCTGCATGGAAAGCCTTGATGCTCATGCATATGCTCCTGCTATAAACAAAATATTGCTTACATTAGTTCCCTTCTCTCAGTCTGCCTCTCTAGTGATTAATAGGGAAGGAAAAAAAATCAACCCACACACATTTAGTCAACACATTTTAAGTTTGGCGAAGAATAAAGATCTCATACAAAGGCTGTATGCACAGTATATGCCGTCACAGCAGCTTAGTGGTTAGTACTGTCGCCTTTGCACTTCCAGGGTCGAGGATTTGATTCCCACCTCGGGGTCTGTGTGTGTAGAGTTTACAGGTTCTCCTTGTGCTTGGTGGGTTTCCTCAGGGTACTCAGGTTTTATTCCTACAATCCAAAGACATGCAGATTAGGCTAAATCGTGCTTCCGTAGTGTTGATATGGTCCTACCAGGGTCGTAAATTTTTTTAATAAATATAACAGCCTCCACCATCCCTAACTGGACTACAGAGGTTCATGGAGAGATGGATGCACAATATATCAGTGTTAACCTAAAGTAGGGACATCTTTTTTTCTTCCCTTCTAATTCGGAGTTTTTCTTATTATTCATATTGATTTGATAGCGTTGCTCCATAAAAAAATTAAAAAGTTTACAAACAAACAAACAAAAAACTCCCTCACACGTCAGGGTTAAATACAAATATAAAAGAAAGAAAGATTGATAATTTATATTTATGTTTCTGCATATAAATAAATAAATAAGTCTGGAAATAAGGTGATGCGCGGTTCGGTCCCCGCAGGCTGCACGCGCGAGCCGTAATTAAAACGTTTTCGTCTTGCACGCGCCGCCGAGTGTGACGCAGCACAATGCAGGTGTGGGTCTCGCGGGGAGAAAAACCGACGGAGACGACAGAAATGGCACGCGCCTTCGTGCGCGTGTGTATGTGTGCGCGTGCGCCTCTGAGCGTGCATTGAGACGGGAGCGTGGCATCTCATCCTGTTCTTTTAATCTTCCTTCTTTAACAAAGAAAGAAAGAAAGAAACGAGAGCCCCACGACTCAACAGGCACTGCAGGAGCTCTGAGTGTTTGTGTGCCTAACTATCAGGCTTAATGATACTGAACTTCTGCCTAATCAGTTTATTTCAACTTTTGATTGAGTGTTTCCAGCACAGTTTAATATCAACAAAAATTCCTCATAACCCTTTGTTAAAATAGATGTTAAAAAGCAATATGATTTTCCAGCCCAGAAGCATTTTCATACAGTAAGTTGCGAGTCCGTATTCTTTAGTCATGAGGTTGCAAAGGGGATTCAGGAGCAGCAGACTAAAGTTTGGCTTTAGTTGCACCTCCAGTGTCCAGGTTCGATTCCCGCCCTGGGGTCTATGTGCGTGGAGTTTGCATGTTTTCCCCATGATGAGTAATTTTAGTTGGTGGGTTTCACAGTCCAAAGACATGCAGGTTAGCCTAAACGGCATCGTAGTGTGTGAATGCGCTTGTGAATATTCACTGGAGGTCCTACCATGACTGTAAAATGGAAATCACCATTGGCCTCCATGGTTCTTAGTTGGACTTCAGAGGTTCCTAGCTGGATGGTGACTAAGTGGTATCATTCTTAGGATGTTTTCTACACACACACAACACTAAAGCAGTGACAGACCCTCTCACTTGTCCTCTAGGCCGCTTATCCTGTACATGGTTTCAGAGAGCCTGAAGACTATTTCAGTGAGAACTTGGGGCAGGAGGTGGAGTACACCCTGGCCATATATAGGTGCCAATCCATCGCAGGGCATACAAGCTCACACACTCACACATGCTATGGAAATTTGCCCTATGGGAATAACTGCCAGTTAGCCTAATTTGCATGTCTTTGGACTATGGCAAGAAACTAGAGTACCCAGAGGAAACCCACCAAGCATGGGAAGAACATGCAAACTCCACACACGCAGACTCAAGTGACGAGCAGCTGGTTTTCAATGGGACATCATTGTGTACTTACAAACAAGGAACTGATACAATCCATTTTTTAGTTATGCAGGATTGCATTTTTTGTGTGGTTTAAGTGCAAGCATTGCATACAAAGAGTTAATTACAGTGCTCCAGTCCAATGAATGCTTGGTTTTATACTGTATATCAATAAGGCGTTCTATCTCCTGCACTGATCATAACAAGCCATTTCTCCAATGAAATATGACAAGTTGTACCAATCATGTCCCTCTGCATGCAGCACCGAGGCTGGTTGGCTTCAATACTCGATGCAGACCACACAAGATTTTGGCAGCAACAAACCCCAAACAACTTTTTCAAGAACACTTCAACAAGTTAAACAATCCAGGATTTGGAAGTTAAGAATATTGAAATAGCAAAAATTTTAACCTTTGGATCAGCATCCCAAATCCATAACCACAAAGGAACAAACACCTATTAGTAATTGAATTGTTGTTTTATAATGCCTGATAATGAATTTAATCAAAACCCAGAGCACTATAATGATTACCTAAATCAATATGAGTTAGCAATGATTAATTGAGTCTAGAAGTAACAGACCTCTGGGTTTCACACCCTCATGGGTTCTCAGTTCGATTTGGGCCTCAGGTTACTGTCAGTGCACAGTTTTGCATGTTCTCTATGTGTCCTTTCCAATTTCTCTCACTTTCCAAAAATTTGTCCTTGGTGGATTATCTAAAAAATTCTCGTAGGTGTGAAGTATCTGAATCAGTCTGCGTGCATGTTGTCCTGTGCGAGACTGGCATTCAAACAATGATTAAGTGAATATCTGCAGCTCCGTGGTGATTATTTAAATCAATAGAATTAATTGAGCATGCATGAATTGCATAGAAGTAACAAACCTCTCAGAAACGTGCCTGGATGTCAAAGTCGTTGTGCCATGCCATTCTCATCCCAGCACAGGGTGTTGTTGAGAACGTTTGCAATCAGGCAACACCGATTCCTGTCATAGAAAGACAAAGCCCAAAGAAATGTATAAGAAAGGCATGAATCTCACATGTAGAGTGCTTAGCTGAACTCGCTATGTCATTCATCTTTTTTTTAATTTTTGATGTTACGCTTTCTCCTTCTTTTTGCCTGCAGATGAGAAACCTGACTGAGAGGATGAGTTGCTTTTATCATCTTTCTTCAGACGAGCCCAGCGGTTGGCGAGAGAGGAAACAAAGCATTAAGATGCTCCCGGATTCAATTTGAGTGGAATCAAATGCTCAATGTAGACTACAGTTTCCTTTACTTCTCTTTGTTCCAGCAGGAAGGCACATGATGCTTTTCAGTTGTAATAGCCTATTTAGAGCATGATGTTAAATTTCCTCCCATTTTGAAATGAAACATGTAACCTCACATTGATCCAGCATCAGTACAGTTTTATGTATAGAGAGAGAGAGAGACGGTGGGGGAGGTGGAGGTGACTCACAAAAACATCATTGAGCACACGCGCACATTTAATGGAATTACTGCACAGCCCTCTAGTGGAACTTTATTGGTAATACTTGGCTTCCAAACAAGTGTCATTTCGATGTCCAGAGTAGAACAAAAAATGTTTAATAAAACCTTGCGCACCTACATACTGTCAAGGTGCAGTGTTTGAAGCCCAAGCTGCATTCAGGTCTACATGGAATTAGAACACTGTAGCTAAATATATTTTTTTCCAGGTGGGCTTCCTCTGGCTAGGAACATGAGACCTTATGTCTAAGCCAGATCTCAATTCTAATCCATGGAGATAATGTACTTAAAGGCAGAGTAAGACTAGAGGGATGGAAATAATGTAATATTCAAGTCTTTCATGGTATATCTGCACACTAGTAATGCTCTCTGTGCAAATTATACTGGTGAAGATGTTCATGAATACCAATACATTAAATCGGATTTGCGATATCACAATCATGGAGTGGCATTTTGGTGAATCCCAAAACACTCCACTCTGGATCTTTGGCTTAGTGTTCTCTTAGATTGTCCTACAGGCATGCATGCAATAGGTGGAGAAAAAAAAAGAATAATAATAACTCAACAGTGCCCCCTTTTGTCTGTTTGGGAAGCTAATAAACATCAAAACGTTGTATACTGATCACAGGATGCCAGCTTTTAAATTCATTTCAGCACATATGCAAAAATATTATTATCCTTTTTTTTCATCCCATATCTTTATCCTGTTTAGCCACAGCTTTGTTCTAGGGAAGGAGATATAACAGGCTGGGGTTATGTTCTTAAACACAGAAGAGTTTAATGCCTGCCAGTGGCCTACTTGAACCGAGCAATAACCTTGCTTCATAATGTTTAGGACTTCTAAATTATTTTTTAAAAAGACCTGCATAAGTCTTTTACCTGCAGTATCAAAGCATGCCCACTAGGTGACTATACTGACCGGTGTTTTATAGTCTTTCTGTCCTGGATTGATTTCTTAATACTGAGAACTGTTTAATATTTATATGCCTTAATTTATCTGAAATAAGATAGGATAAGATCATTACCATGCTAGCTCAGAAAAAAAAATTCCACCAGGGGCTTTATTAAACACACACACACACACACACACACACACATTTCCCTGGGATATTTATAGTGGACTGAACACCGTAACTCATTGCGGGCTTAAAAGGTAATCAGTTTTGACCCTTTGGCAGAACAAGTTAGAAGTTCTGGAGATCTGACAGAATGTAATAATTCGTAAACCCTTACTTTTAATGAGTAAAAGAGGAGTAAAGCAACAGATTAAAACAACACTTTGACGTTTATTTAGTTTACAGCTATTAAACTAAGAACTGTGTTTGAAAATTCTTTCTATCTATCTATCTATCTATCTATCAATTAGTAGTAGTGGCGGCACAGTGGACAGTGGTTAGCACTGTTGCGTTGCACCTCCAGGGTCTGGGTTCAATTCCTGCCTCAGGGTCTGTGTGCATACAGTTTGCATGTTCTCCCCATCCTGAGTGTGTTAACCAGAGGTCCTACCAAGGTTGTAAAAATGGGAATAATGGTCACCATTGGCCTCCACGGATCCTGGATGGATGGATGAGTAGTAGTAGTAGTAGTAGAACAAACAGTAGTACTGTAGTGAAATGAAATGTTATGCATTTCCTTAACTTTAAGTGAGGGAGAAGAAACCCTGAAGATTTATAAGCTGCAAATCACTTTTACATGTTTACTCTAGCTTTAATATGACTTTACGTGTATGGAAATTTACAAGAGGTATGATAGTTATTAAATGTGGATCTTGTATTAGACACAAACTAGAGTTTGTTTGCACATGTTTATTCATCAAGAATGCCGCTACTAACCTCTCATTTTGGTTCGGATCTATAAAAGCCAAAGCTATTATAAAGGCAGATGTTCCTTTTTTTTATTATTCTGGATCATTTGCATGGTTCAGTAACATAGGTAGTTAGTCAACACATCATCATTTATATTGCACCAGCATGAATCAAATACAAGTAATAGACCTTTCAGGACAGTGACTGGGTTGATGTGGAAAAGGCTTGTGTGGCCAAGGTTTGGAGTTTTGTATACTGCTGCTTTTAAATGCCTATTAAATGTGGTTCAAAAAACAACCGTGTTTGGTTATGAAAAATTTACATATTGCCTGTCAGATACAATCACAACAACTGTCATACAGCCTCTTTTGATTAATGTCACCCATTCCCGTTCCCTGCCTTGTCTTGTCCTACTGAGCCACGCATTGCATACACTTCATCTGAGTTTAATGCAGGCCAATGAATCATTCAAGCTATGGGTTGCCTGCGCTCTCGTTTAAAAAAAACAAAAAAACATCGGAGACTTAAATTGCTACACAAATAGGGAAAAGTAATGCTGGTCATTGTATTTATTGCAGCAGAAAATGTGGTTAAGTGCATTTCTACCAGGTCTCAGTCCATTTTGGAATAATAAAACAGTTATACTGACATTAATGTTTACTGTAATTATTAGATTATGCTTCCTAGGGTGCAGCGTGCACCATGGACGAGGTCTCAACCCACTGCAGCGCACACATTACAGGCGAATCGGAATGAACTGCATATCTTTGGACTGTGGGAGAAAACCAGGGTAACCAGAGGAAACCCACCTAGTACAGGAAGAACATCCAAACTCCATGCAAGCAGACCCAGGACACTGAAGGTACAGTATGAGGCCACAGTGCTAGCCATTATGCCACCGTTCCACCCTGTACATTTTGGTGGTTAACAAAACATCTAATTGCTACTTGTATTACTGCTTGAGTAGTCTTTAATAAATATGAAAGGGATGCAAATGTTCACTCTAAAGACATTTTCGCACGGTAAATAATTCATAAGAAATAAGTAAGATCAGATGCTATCTTGTAAGGAAATCCTGTTGTTGCTCCTGAAATATTCATGGTAGGGTTTGGCAAGAATAAGATATGCAATAAGATCATGTATATAGTCCAACATGGTTAGAGTAAGAAAGATATTAATCATATTGCATTGCTTATTTTTTATAAACAAGATTTTTAACAAGGCATTTACTCAGGAAACATGCAATGAATTCCAGGCAATAAATACATACAATACAGTAAAGCATACAACAAATTTACTGTACTCCATCCTTTGATAAATGAAATTGTGATAAATGGAAGATATCCCTGTATGTAAGAAAGATTTTGTGATGTGATGTTATATATAAAAAATAAATGAAAAATTGTATCTATACACTGGTCAGAACTCGCTCTTTTAATGTTATCTGTCTGTTTTTTTTTGTCACAGCATCTTGCAAACTTTCTGGACAGAATTTAATGAAGCTTTTACAGTACTTGAATATGTGCCCGAAGTTGAACCTGCACCATAAGTGAACTCAAAATATTGTGTAAAAGCGATGTTATGAACAGTTAGGTGTTGGATGTCCAACATAGCTGGGTATTTTTAAAAACATGGTAATTGAAAACAAAGATTTTATAAAACTACTTCCAAAGTAAAGATTTTCCAAAACTCCCTTTCAGTGGTGTTGTGTTTGACAGGGGAAACAGAGATTTTGGCTTGTTGTAACGTCACCTTGTGTGCCGATGATGTCATTGTTTGTGTGCTAGTCTCCTTGATTTGACATCAGTTTTATGAAGATATTTTGTGCAATGTTGGACTTACGTAAACCAGTGACTGTGTTAACGTTGCTTACTTGACTTTTTACATGCGTGTACAGTGAAATAACAGTGCTGAAATTATACAAGTAAATTTTAACGGACTGGAGTAATTTTAAGTCAAAACTTAATCTTTCCCATCTACTTTTTCGATTTCTCATTCATGATTCAATCTCAGTTTACCGAACGGTGAGTGTATTCAGCAGATGTCAAAAGAAATATAACTTTAAAGTGTAAACAATGCCTAAACATAAGCTTTTCTATATCCTCTCTTTCCCATTGATCCTAAAATGTAGATTCAAAATCTTGCCATGGGTATATTTTGTGCAATTTCCTAATATTTAGCCACCCATTAGGAAACCAAGAATATATAACATTTTCACACCAAACAAAATTTAGTAAAATTATATAGTTTAAAATTATAGTTTAAATTATGGGGTTCATCCTTGTTGCAGGCATATATGTGGGCTTCAACCTGAAATATTTAATTATATAAATATATAAATATTTAATATTACTGATTAAATTAAGGTTTATTAGCTTATTTTTAGTTTTAACCTTTTAACTATTTATAGAAACTCTTTAACTGTAAACAACGGGTACTAACACTAATAGGAAATAAATCAACAGTGGGGTGGTATGATGTGGTCAGACACAAATAGGGTTATCACTACCAATAATGTTGATGATTATTTTTCTATAATAATAGTTCTAGGAACACTGTTGTCCCACAATCATTTGCCAATAACTGAAAATTTTATGCTGAAAAATTCCTGCAAAACAAGTTCCTGTTGCTGCTTTTGTTTCAAAACCAATGGATGGGCAAATTTCTTGTTCCTAAATGAATTGCCTGAAACTGAAAACTTTTTATACCTTATTTCTGCCTGTCAATTTTAAATGCTAAATAAATAAAAAATACTTATAAAATGCCATTTCAGACCTGTTGTTTTAGAAAATAAATCAACACTTTCTGACCAATCAGAATTTAGCACTTTAGACCACTGTTGTATCGAAAAACTTACACAGGGACACATGGTCAAAATGGATGTATCTATATCTACAGTATATCTGTTACTGAAATTGTATGCATGTTTTCAGGAAGCACTGTCATAACAATCATTTATCCTTCCATTGATCCACTGATACATGCTATAAGATATCCGAGCTGAGGATAATTTTTTTCTATTTTTTTTATTGCAATTTGGAGAGATCAAGCAATATACTGTACATAGTACATAAGGCCAAAAGCAGACTGAGATGAACACTCTGTATTGTGTCCGGGAACGGATATCCACTTGAAAATGTGTTCTTAAACATGATACATGATATGTGTTCTCAGGCAATGCTTGAATGAAATACGAATGCCAAAAGCACCCAAACACAGCATGCCGTTAAGAACATTAAATCCTCAACGTGCCTGTCTCCCCAAAAAAACTCTGTGTGCACAGCGCATGCCGGTCTCATCCTCTGAACCACACAGTTATACTGTAGCTAATGAAGTAGAGAGGAAGGTAAGAGGATTGTTCTTGACACTTTTCCAAAATATCATAGTTTGTAGGTTGACTTTCTTGTAATTTTTTTTTGCTTATTTGTGGCTTGTAAATGAACTACCTGCATACTGCCACCTACTTCATCAAATAGTGTAAATACACAAGTGTACTCAAATACCTCACTCCTCCTCTCTCTCTCTCCCTCTCTCTCTCTCTCTGTCAAGCTACTCATGTTGCTCCTGAGCTGCCAATGATGCCCTCTGGACCTGTCTGACTCGTGATACAGACAGCTGTTCTCTGAGGTCTTGTGACTGCAGTTGGGACTGGAATTTTCTTCCTGAACCTCTAATAACGAACTGGACTCCATATTAACTTAAAGACATCAACTGTTATATTGAGCTTCCAGCTCCCTAACACAGAGTATGACTGCAGATCAATCCCTGCTATCTGTTATCACCTACAGTAAATGAGGATGGGTTCCCTGTTGAGTCTGGTTCCTCTCAAGGTTTCTTCCTATTGCCATCTCAGGGAGTTTTTCCTTGCCACCATCGCCCTCGGCTTGCTTATCAGGGACAATCTGATCATTTTGATTCATACACATTCACATTTCATACAAACTTCCATAATTTTCTTTTGACTGTGTAAAGCTGCTTTGCGACAATGACTGTTAAAAGCAATATACACATAAAATTTAATAAAACTGAATTGAAGGTACTGAACAATATTAATAATGTGAAAGCTGGCCGGCGGCACTGTGGTGTAGCGCTTAGTCGTCTTTTTTTTGTCGTCTTGCACCTCCAGGGCCCGGGTTTGTTTCCCGGCCAGGTTCAATTCCCGTCTCTGTGTGCATGGAGTTTGCATGTTCTCCCTGTGCTTGGTGGACATGTGTGAATGAGTGTGTGAGTGTGTGCATGTGTGTGTGTGCCCTTCGATGGATTGGCACCCTGTCCAAGGTGTACCCCGTCTTGTGCCCTAAGTCTCCTGGGATAGGCTCCAGGCCCCCGTTACCCTAAATACAGGTTTAAGTGGTATACAGTGGGGCAAAAAAGTATTTAATCAGCCACCAATTGTGCAAGTTCTCCCACTTAAAAAGATGATAGAGGCCTGTAATTTTCATCATACTGTAGGTATACCTCAACTATGAGAGACAAAATAAGAAAAAAAATCCAGAAAATCACATTGTAGGATTTTTAAA
>JAQMYJ010000033.1:27920666-27934859 GCA_030014305.1 Clarias laeviceps
CATAGCGTTTTCACGCAGCATCTCGTTCCCGCCTTTTCAGGGAACAGGGTTACAGCAAAGTAACCCGAGACGTTTTACACCTTCATTCCTGAGAAATTTCATCACAAGTCCCGGGTTGACTTTAACGCTCCTCATACTGAGATATTTGTAACTCTGTTTTTTATTTATTTATTTCACCTTGGTTTCACCTATCTGGCATCAAGTCATTAGGAGCAGATTCCTGTAAGTTGTGAGGTGCGTCCTCTATGAGACAGACTTGCTAGTCCAGCACATTACTGAGATTTTCTTGGAAATTAGGGAACCTTCAAGTCCTTATCATGCTTATTATCATCATTCTTATTAATTGCCAAACATTTTAACAGAATAGAGAATATTCATGATTAGAGAATATTTTTGCCATGAAGGGATATACTGGTACTGTCTACATCCACATTCGTTGTTTGAGGAAGCAGTGTTTTCAACTGTTTGTGTGGAAAATGTGAACCATTATGTGTAATGATTGTTTTATACTCATTTACTTCTGCTTATTCTCTTGATGTTTCCAACGATTCTGGTTGTTGACTGTGTAAAGTCTACGATTAACCCAGAATCTAATTGATGTATTGTTTGAATGTGTTGTATTGTAATCAGATGCTCAGTGTTTTCAGAGGCCCCAGACCAATGATGAGGCGCATTCTGGTATGAAACTGTTAGAGCAGGTTCTCAAACCTGGTCTTGGAGGACATTTTTATTTTTTTTCCTGTTCTATGACACCTTATTCAATTCAGAAAAGGCTGTTAATTAGCTACAATCAAGTGTGCTCGGTACTGAGAAAACACTAAGACACATCCCTCCAGGGCCAGGGTTGAGAACCTCTTGTCTGGAAGGTGTGTTATGTAGGATTGTTGCTGATTAGATGATACACTGGGTAGGATGGAGGGGAAGGAGAAAACTGAGTAATTGTGATGTGTTATTTTAGTGTATGGGCAACTCCAAAAATTATTATTATTATTATTATTATTATTATTAGTGTTAATGTTACTTCCATAGCTGTCAATATAACATTATTCATTCACAGCCTGGAGAAGCCATTTAGAGAGAGAGACAGAATTAAAGTTGAAAAGCAACATATCTTTTTTTAAAGAGGAAAATAGGTTAGACAGGACACTGCAAATGATACATTGTGTATAAGGAAGATGGTTTGTCTGTTTGAAGAGCTCCATACAGAGAAACATGACGTGAATGCCAGAGGCGCTAGTTGATAACCTTATAAAAACTCATCTTTCTGAGATTTGACCTATATACGTGACAATTCTACCCATCCACACTCAGACACAAACACTTTCATGCTTCACTACACCCTCTTGCTGGGAAATTGTAACGTAATGTTCTGCAGTTGCATCATTTCCCCAATCATATGTTTTGTTTTGCTGGAGAATGGGTTTCAGCTTTGTTGCCTCATTTTCAGTAAAAAAAACAAAATGCAATTTAGTGGGGAAGGAATAGGCAGGAGTTTAAATTTTAATACTGATGTTATTTCATATTTAAGTTATATATGCTATAAGCTAAGGATGTGAGGTGCAAGAAGCGATTCATGTGTGTGTGTGTTTGCTGAAAACATCTGTACGTTTTTAACACCTTGGAGTGTCTGTAAGCCAATTTTTGCTTTCCTTTTATCTATTTCTGCGTTGAGGTTCACAAAGTACATATACACTGGCTGGCCCAAAAAAAAAAAATAGGTCACTGTTTCAGAAGGGTCAAATTATTGCGCTACATCAAGCAAAGAAAACAACTGAGATTGAAAATGACTAGTACTGAGTTAAGAACCCTTAAACACATTGTAAAAACCTGGAAGGATAGTGCTGAAAAAAAAAATCATGAATTGAGCTCACTTGAACACTTGGTAAAAAATTAATGATAAAAAAACATAGCTTTGTTCAATAGTAAAAGTAAGAGAATTCACATGAGAATTCACAGGATGTGCTGTGTTGCCATAAGAAAAGCAGGTTATTAAGACTGATCAGAAAAAAAAAGCCTTTAGTTTGCTAAGGAGTGTTAAAAGATCATATAGTGTGAGGAACTGTATTAAAAAAGTGAAATACTGAAATTCTGAAAAGAAATGTTAATCTATGCACTCAATAATCCTTTAACATGAATTACTGCTTTCCTGTGAATGCAGCGCTAATTCCCTGGGATAGGCTCCAGGTCCCACCCAAACGACCCCCGCACTCGTGACTCTACACCGAATAAGTGATATAGACAATGAATGGATGAGTGAATGAATTAGTGAGTGAATGAATGAATGGATGGATGAGTGTATGAATGAATCAATGAATCAATCGATCAAATAATTTCAATGACATGGCATGATTGGTTTTGCATTTGATCAATGACACCTTTGGCTTTCAATAAACGAAATATCAAGTAAGATTCCTCCCTTCTCGTCACTAAACTGTAACTCTGTTATTGCTCTACTCTTGTTTCATGATGCACAGCATAACAGCACACCACTCTATTTTCTTTTAAAAATTCATAGGAAGTGTTTCTAACAGAAATAGGGAAAGAGCACACTTTAAGTTAAGACAAACCCGAGATCATCCCTCAAGTTGAAAATGTGTCGATTAAAACTCAAAGAACAAATTTGATATTTGGAGAATGTTTTGACTCTTTTGATTGAGTATGATAGTAGCTACTGGGCACCATCAGAAAATGCGACTATCAGATGACAAATAGCTCAATTGTAAGGGTTTTCTTAAGCTTTCTTACATTTACGCATTTGGCATACACCCTTATTCAGAGTGACTTACATTTTTATCTCATTATACATCTGAGCAGTTGAGGGTTAAGTGCCTTGCTCAAGGGCCCCAACAGGGACATCTTGGTGGTCAAGGAATTTGAACCTGGGACCCGTATTCCAGTGCCTTAACCACTAAGCTATCCCTGACCTCAAAGCTGTACACCTTTATATCTATATCTGTATATCTTCCACATTGTCATCAACTCTTGATCTTGATCACAGTCACCTCTGGGTTGCTCAGTTGGGATCAAGATCTATATTCAGATCTCTGTAAAGCTGCTTCGTGATCATGCCTGTAGCTACAAGTGCTATATAAATACAAATTGACAGGCTCCTCATGGAGGTATACTTGCTAGATAGAATGTGTGCCAGGGAATATTATTGCTTGATACATCTTGTTGATGTTAAAGTAAAAATAGTCCAATTCTAATATAGCAGTTTGGAATTTTCCAGACATCCCATCTGTATTTTTAATAACACTTTAACTTAAATCATGAGTCATAATTGTGACAAACATGCCAAGACAGCTCAAATATAGTCCCGTAGCTGCAATGCTTCCAGTCATAACAGCTGTCATAATGTTTAATGCCATCACGGCTGACAAAACATAGTAATATTTGTGTGCGCAAGTTAGAATTTAACTAGTTGAATTTAATATGACAAAATGCAAATTCTTGTCAGTTTTCTAAAAACGCTTGACTGTTTTAGTGCATTAGGGACACTAGGCTTGATAACACTCACTGAGACGTTGCACAGATGAACCACTGTAACTAACACAGTTAAATGACAAGGACAGAGACAAGACTAAATCAGAAACCAAAACATGAACATATGTCTTTCATTGCCATGGCAACCTTGGCGAGACAGGGAATCTCAATCACTCTGACTCACACACACATTCTCTTTACCGCTTATCCTGCTCAGGGTTGCGGCAGGCCTGGAGCCTATCCCAGGGAACTCGGGCAAGGTGCCAGTCCATTGCAGGGCACAAGGACACAAACTGGCAATTTAGAAATGCCAATTAGCCTAATCTGCATGTCTGTGGGCTGTGGGAGGAAACCAGAGTAAACCCACCAAGCACATGCAAACTCCTGAAGACCTGAAGGCGGGACTCGAACCTTCAACCCTGCATGTGCAAGGCGAGAGTTCTAACCACTAGATTAATGTGCTGCCTAAGGAGCCACACTTTTCTTTTTCTTTTTTTAATGTTAGCTTGTTTAGAGAATTTTGTTGCTCTCACTTATACAATGGCTTTCTTCATATTTTGGTATACAGCTTTGTCACAAGCTTTAGTACGTCTAGAAACAAATTCATAGAGCATAAAATGTCATGACATTTAATGTTATAGGATTTTTCATGGTGGTTATAGGTTACAGTAATATGATGTCTTTATATTATTGGACATAAACTATCAGGTCAACTTGTCTACTTTATGGCACAGGGTGCAAGTAAGGTGTTCCTTTTCCATTTTTAAATTGTCTGCAACATTTATTGCCTCTCGATTATATTTATATAGAGAAGTTTTTTTTGTGATTTCTTCCTCTAGGGGAAACCCTTCTATTTATAAAATGTTTTCCCGTTGGGAAGGATTCCAAGTGGAACCCATTTAAGAAGAAAAAAAAAAACATATTGCACCATTGACGTTTGGTGAGGAATGGTATTTTCCCTATTTTTGCTTGTCCTCTAAATAGACATAATCATACAGAAGCTGTACCCTCTAAACAAAGATGTCTTCCGTAAATGAGCCATAAAAGTAGGACTGTTTACCCGAACAATGAGATTTCACAAACCATTAAAACTCTACAATCTAATGAACATGCACCTTCCAATTAAGTCCTGCTAGAGATTTCTGCAAGAAATACTT
Organism: Clarias laeviceps; assembly: GCA_030014305.1. Lineage (NCBI taxonomy): Eukaryota > Metazoa > Chordata > Actinopteri > Siluriformes > Clariidae > Clarias > Clarias laeviceps. The sequence goes on from JAQMYJ010000033.1 coordinate 27,925,307, forward strand.
TCACGCAAGGAGCAGAAAAAAAGAACTAAGTGAGCCAGCAGATTAAGGTAACCAGTTATATCCAGAGAGGAGAGCGGTACTAATGAGCCATTAGACATGATGTACCTCCTAAATATTGAGTCTTAAAGTGCACAGAAGCGAAATCTGAACCTTAGATGTGATGGTGGGGGTCCATTATTGCAATAGCGAGCACTGAATAATCAGTGATAATTATGGCAACAGCGGACGTAGTGAAATGGGTTTCCTTTCACTCAGAGATGGCTTGCTGAGAAATCTTAATAATCCAGAAGGAGCAGAAATGTGGCTTCTTGTCTTCAATGGCTAATGATGTCCTCAGAGCCTCGTGCAAGGATTTCCAGCATAAGGCATTCCAGTGGGGATGATTGAGCAGATGTGACAGCGCATTCTCTTCATATAATTCAATAGAAAAAGGAGGAAACAATCCTCTGTGTGTAAAAGCAGGTGTGTGTACATGTGTGTGTGTATGTTTGTGGCTGCTTATAGAATATTAAGATTTCTGAAGCGAGGCAGTTAAAAAGCATCCATCCATCCCCAAGTGTGATGTACTCATGCATGCTGTGCCATCATACTACTGATGGAATTTCAGCTGTTCTGGCACTGCAACTTGTCTTATAGTATGCATCATGTACTTTCAGCTCCAGAGAGAGTCAGTCTATACAGTATATCACTCCATAATGGCATTTTGGCTGCATGCAATTTGTGAAAGCGTATTGTAGAATGAGAAATAAAGACATCAGGATAAAGGCTGTAATGTGCTGCTCTCTGGGTGTTATTAGATTTGTGTAACACAAAGCACATTTTAAATGGTCCAAAGCCTGGTTATTTACAGTAAATGAGTTTGTGCTTGTTATCATTTAATACATATAGCACAAACTTGTTTTTGATCTATTGTACATTCTACATAAGTTTTTTTTTTTTATGTAAATAGCAAATGTTTACAAAATGTCTACAAAATGTAGTCTTGAAAGCTACAGCATATTTTCTTTTCTTTTTTTTCTTCTCCTTTTTTTGGATTTAAGTTATTATACTGTATTAAGCATTTGGCTTAAAATCATAAAAAGGGTGAAAACTGATTTGAAAATTTTTCTTTTTAAATGCATTTTTGAATTTAGTAGGATAATGCTTTCACCATCCTGTATTAGATTACAAACTGAACCGATTAGATTTATGTCAATTTTGGTACACCATGTAGTCAGCCAAACATGATTAAAGCATGACATTTACTCTGTGAGAAAATCACTTATCCACCCTAGTAGAGCTGGGAATCATTGGCAGACTGTCAGTTGGAGTCAATTAGATTTTTTTTTTATTTTTATATGACGTATTATCCTAGCCTATAGCCAACAATTCCCAATTCTGATTAAAACCATTTTTTTTTTCTTTGTCAGCAATTTACCAGAATTCAGCCACAGTGGCATCTGATTGGTGTTCATAGAGTGCCACACAAATGGGACCTTTTGTGTGGCACATTTATGTGTTTTCATAAATTCAATACTCAATTATAATAATATCAAATAATGCTTACTTTAATATAGTGTATTAATATTTAATACCTCTATTCCACTGAGACGAATTTGCTACCGAATCTACACCGAATCTACACCGAAGTTTATTACCACCTCTGAAGAGCTTGGAAGAGGACGGTAACAGCTCCTTACATCCACTTTTGAGCTCTGTGTGAATTTTGGGATTCTGGAGCATGTTCAAAAATTTCATCTACCTCCTCCCAACATTAAAACCTCGATAACACCTTGGTATCAATTCTTGAGCGTCGGTATCGAGCTGTTGTTGCACATTTATGGAGTCATTATCACCTTACCTGTTCAGCAACATTCTGCAGCCAAAAATCCTTATAAAATGTAGATGGAGGCTTAAAACTGATATTTTAAGGAAAATAATGACGATTAAACATGATATATTACATGTTAAAGTCCGACCCACAATAGAAATGTTTAAATCTAAAATGTCTGTGTTTCTGTTAATTTCATAATAAAGTCTGATGACAAATTTACCTTATAATTTTTTATTTCTAAAGTATATGTGGCATAGCTGGCAACTTTTCAAAAAAGCTTTAAAAATGAGATTTTGAAAATAAGGGCATTGGTAGTACACTCACATGACTCCCCCAGCGCGCATACACCATACACCATACACCTTACCCCGCATGGCTCAGGTTCTGTATACACAGAGAAAATGACAATATCTGCATTTAGTTTTATTATATACAAAACTGTGCATCACTATTTATATTCACAAGAACAATGAGGGGATAACACACTTGATTAAGAGAGAATCTAACAAAATATACACTAGTACTGCCAAAGCTCAGAATCAAGTCACAAAATAAAAACTGAAATAAATAGATTAAAATATAGATACGCATTTAACTGTGAAGTCAAAAATACAGTGACACTGAAGATGAAACATAATGAATGAGGAATGCAAAAAGCAAAGATAATAATAATAATAATAATAACCACATCATTAAGACTATTACTATTACTACTACTACTAATAATAATAATAATAATAATAATGGAGAAAGTACCATCAAAGAAGAATAATTATTGATACAAAGGAATGGGAGAGGAAAGAAAGAGAAAAGTAAAGATCCCGAATATATAAAGCGGGATTGTGCTGCATGTATGATTCTGACTCTCTCTCTTCTTTTAATCATGTTTATTAGTCTTTGAGTGTCTTATGAATATTAAAAGTGCTACACGATTAAACTCAACGCAAATATTTTAATGTCACTGTAAATACTTACATGTATTTCCCTCTTTGGATAATACCGTCACTGCCCTCACTGTTTAATGTTACGGCTGGAGCATTTGCATGCAGCTCTTGCGTCTCATTGATGTCTTCACACATCTGTGTGTTAATTTCAACTGGATTACACTAACATTATTTCTCTTCTCTTGGAGTGAGAACAAAGTGGTGGAGCCTTGTGCCGGTGCACTCCGGCTACAGTATACCTGTGTATGTGAGAGAGTGCAGGCGGGCTATGGGACATATGTCCCATTCCTTCTACATCTATAGGTCTGCCTCTATCCATTACCGGGACGATGAGTTTGTTATCACATTGTTAACATATCAGTAATAATTTGTAATAGTCAGTAGCGTCATTTTAATTTCGCTTTATGTCGATAATGGTTCCGTTATCGATTCTTTAGGGCTCGTTATAACATCATGTTACTAACACTTTATTATTTCCTCGTGTCAAGAGTCGTTTTCCTGTCCTTATGAATGGGGGGCTATAAACTATTGCTCATCTGTTTATTTGTACATTAATCAGTACTGAGTGTCTACACTGATAATAGCTCAGTTACAGCAATATCACAGTGGGGGGAGTCCAGCCGTGTTCTCAGAACTGACCAGTGGAAAAGTGTCCAGGCTTTATCTGAATCCTCACGAGCACGGAATCTCATCTAACACTTAATGCACTTAAATGAAGGAGTGAGACAAAGCTAAGAGTAGCAGAATACTTTTGTCAGCTCTCAGAAGCTGAAACGTTATAGTGGAGTGCATTTTCTCGGACATCGCTGAGATCCAATCTGATGTTTCTTTATCCGCAAATGTGTCCAGTCAGAGATGGAGTTTCCCTTCAAGCTGAAGCTACTGTATGAAAGAGCCTCAACCCAGATTTAGTAATGCTTGTTTTAGATGTAGTGAGTGTACAGTACGTATTACAAGTTTTACGTAGTGCAAGTCTCCTAATCCAAACAATCACCATCTTATTGTTTCATTTCATAGTTGTTTGGATATTAAGCATTGGTAGGAACACTTAAAGGTGGACTGAAAGATCCCTTAGAGGGGTGATTCCCAGCTTTTCTTTGTTGGAGACCCCCTGTTTCTAAGAAAAGCTAAGCACCCCCCTCCCAACAACCCACCTCACCTCACTCCAGGCCAGCCCATGTACACAAAAATGAAAGATTAAATTGTTCTTTTTACATAGTTTTCTCAGGAGACTTTGAATTATACTGTGAGTCTATATTTGGGTGGACCCCCATGTTGGGAACCATGTAGCCAGTATTCTTCCTTGTATGATAATTCACAATAAAAATAAAAAAGCAACATTCCAGAATGTGTAATATTTTAGTAATGCAACGTAAAAAGTTTAAATTGAAATACTAATAAGAAACATTCTTTATATAATGAACCTTTTATTTTTTTATTCGTTGTGAAACTAAAGTGCTTACAATCCTATATATAATGAGGACTTGAGTTTTAAAGTAGATCTAATTATGGCAATTTATTATTTTCATATTCAATTGAATATTTTCTAACCAACTGTTTTTTTACAGTTTCTTTTATTTCTCTGTACTTGCATCAGTGATTTCAGTGCATGGCCATGCTTATTGATTTTTACACCTACAATGAAATTTAACTCTATTATTATTATTATTATTATTATTATTAACTTGAAGCACATTAAGGCTTGATAAGGAAAAGCATCAGCTAAAGACCATGCAGTTATCAGTTCCTTGTTTTCGTATGGGGTGTATTATAGTTACTATATCAATATACAAAAGACTTTAAAGGAGTATGCAATGCATATTTGAATACAGGAAGCATCCAGTAACTGCGAGAAAATTACTACATAGTAGGGACACACTTGTATACCATGATCAAATAATCTTGATCATGTTATCTTTGTCGGGTTTCAAAGCATTGTTTTAGTATTTGCGACATTATTTCAGGAATGCATACCAACCTACAGAATATACTGTATGCAGTTACAGGCAGAAGTTTACATACACTTATCATGAAAATAAATGTCATAGCAATATTGTGATGTTAAATATTTATTTTTTTTTGGTGTGGAATGATTGTATAACATACACTTTTATTAAAGAGTTTAGAGCACAAGGCTCAGTTCATTTAGACAAGCTCCAAATTATACATACTTTTCAAAAAAATATCTGTACACTCTGTGAGATTATTAATTCAGTGCTGCTAAAAAAAAAAAAAGCTCAATGTATTTTCATTTCAGTTTTTTTTTACACTTTAAGTCCTAGGCTCATTGTCCTGTTAGTGATCATGGCTGACCACAGCTGGTAACTTCTCTGTGCCAACATACTGTAGAAAGGGTTTGTTTGATAGCACTCATTGGATTGACCAAAATATAATAGCCCAAGGAGCTACAGTACAGTCTAAGGAGCTCAGTACAAATCTGAGAAAGAGAAGGGTAGCCTTACACAAGCCAATAATGTCTCATGTTAGTTATTCAACCCCAAGAACACTGTAGCAACTGTTAAGCATGGTGGTGGTAGCATAATACTTTGGTGTGTATTGCTGCAAGTGCAACTGGTGCATTGCACACAGTGGATTAAAATAATGAAGAAAGAGCACTACCCAAAATTCCTCAGCATAACCTCAAATCATCAGCAAGACGTAAAACCTCATCAGCTAAATGGTTAAAGCTTGGACATAATTCAGTGTTCTAGCAAGTCACTAACCATAAAGATTGGGTTATGGAACGGATAAAACAGGGCAATTTTAATCTTTTGGTACCTAAACCATTAAGAGAAATTTGTCAAATATGCAGTGAAGAATCAGGTCTGTGCCAGGAAACCAACCAATCATCAAACATTTTCACTACTGACCAGAATATTAATCAAATATCCAACCAAGAATTCTGTCAAAAGCGTGTTGATACTAAAAAGCATCTGCTAAAGGTGAAACTTGCTAAGGGACACATTTTGGGTTTGCTACGAGTACATTTTTGACCCTGAATGTATAACATTGACCCTGTGTTGATTTCACCTTGTGCTCCAAATTCTTGGGGTTGTCTTCTCAAAGATGTATGTTGTACAATCATTCTGTCCCAGAAAAAGACCAGTTAAAAATTGCAATTGCAATCCCAATATTTCCATCATATTCATGTTCATAATCAGTACACTACCGCTGAAACGTTTGGGATTTTATTTCTTTTTACATTGTAAAGCGAAGCTGAAGGCATCCAAAATATGCAATAATCTCCTTTGAACAGTTAATGTTGCCTTTCTGGGAAGGTCTTCATGAGCGCCACTTTCATCACATCAGATGGGTTTTGCAAATGCACTCGACAATACTGTTTTTGCAAGAACTGTTTCACAAAGTCTGACCTCCTTGTCTTTTAAAAGAACAACTGACTGTTCAAATTCAAATAAGAATAAAATAATAAAAAGAAAAATACAGTATAAAAATGAGCAGAATATGAAAATATTCAAATGAGGAATATAAAACATGAAATAAGAATAAAATAATAATTTGAAAAAATTGTTGTTGTTATATAATTACTTAATTTCAAAGGTGTCATTTTTAAATTTTGAAATCCCCAGTATTGTAGAATGTTGAAAATAAATCACTACAAAAAACAAAGAAATTTGCAGGTGATCCCAAATTTTTGATTGGTAGTGATTACTGTATGTAAACGTCTTACCAGACTGTATAGTGTACTAACTTATTTTTAACCTCTGGTATGTTTTAGACTTGAATTGTGTTTTTTTTTGTTTTTTTTCAGGATACGGACTCTTAGTTGTCAGGATATTATTTATTAGTTTTATTATATTTTTAGTTGAATCCCCAATAAGCTCCCTACACATCAGTGTTCATAATGATAATAATGAATATAATCAATAATTCTAGTAATGTAACAAACCATTTTCCTGGAAACTATATTTTGGGAAATACAATAAAAATGTGAGTAAAAAGACATCAGACGTGTGTATGGTGGAGTGGGAAGCTGTGCATCAGTAACCTCTTGACCCTCTCTTCAGGATTTGATGTGCTTTCAGTTGGCGTGTCATTATGCTGCTGCACCTGTGTGGTGTTAAGGTCAGTGTCTTTTCACAAGATATCAGCTTCATCCTCTTCATCCAGATTTCACACTACAACCACTTTCTGTGTCCATCAAGGCTCAGTGCGTTGTCATTTCAGCATCGAGTGCGATGTATTTGAGAGCGTGTGCAATTAGTGTTTTTATATTAGGGCAGTAAGTGCTATGGATGTTCTGTGTCTCCAGCTGTGTCATTATCTGTAATCATTTCATCCTGTCTGCTTTTTCAGATGACATTTCTTTTTTTTTTGCTTGTCTTTTTGCACAAGGCTTCATTTGCACCAACCCACATGTTCCTTTGCTCTGCAGATTTGCCCTAATTTTAAGGAAAGTCTGATAAATGTCAAACTCTCACATCAGTACCAAAGTTTGTGAATGTCATGACAAAATTTCATCATGTTCTAAAGGTGATGTAAGTAAACCACAGATTTTTCATAACCACATATTTTTGGAAATCATTCAACTACTTCTTTTCTTTTTAGTGATGCTAATACTATTCATTTACATGTTCACATATTATTCTGAAAGGAAACAAATAAAAAAAAACTTCTGTTAAGTTTTAAATACCTTTTTATATTTATTTACTGTATATCTTATATTGGTACATGGTTTATATGGGTATGGTTATGTATTTACATAAATGAATACAATATCTCACTATACTACTGTATGCTGTTATATTAATTATCTTCACAGCTGTGATTTGTGATTATATCCATCCCTATATTCATTACTGTACAACAACATACAACAACAACAACATCTACAACAGTTCTGTAAACAAATTAATTTTAAGCAACTGACATATCAGACACAATATAACCAAATACGCTATATGGCTAAAGGTAACAGTATGTGGTCACCAAATGCATGCAGATTAGGTTAATTGGCTTTCTGAAAATTGCTCATAGTGTGTGAATGTGCGTTTAAGTGTATTTGTGTGCCCTGTGAGCGATTCTGTTCAGGGTAAGCAAATAATGAATTTATATAAGCATATATAAATTACTTAAATAATTCTGTTGATTGTGTAAAGCTGCTTTGCGACAATGACAATTGTTAAAAGCGCTATACAAATAAAATTGAATTGAATTGAATATAAGTTTATCTACAGCATGTATAAATGCTTTTTGTTTCATGTTTCATATGCATATGGGAGACCAGGGTGAACAGGAATTTTCTCCCAAATCATTCTTAAAATCAGCAGCACTGGTTAGTACTGTCGCCTCGCACCTCCAGGGTCCGGGTTCGATTCACGCCTGGGGTCTCTATGCATGGAGTTTGCATGTTCTCTCCTGTGCTTGGTGGGTTTCCTTCGGGGACTCCGGTTTCCTTGCACATTCCAAAGACATTCAGATTAGGCTAACTGGCCTTCCCAAATTGGCCATAGTGTGTGAATGCGTGTGAATGATGACCGGACGACCTGCCACGGCCGAAAGAACAGGAATTAATACAGTGGTCACCATTGGCCTCCACAGTCTACAGCGTTGGTTGGACTACAGTGGTTCCTACTGTAGATGAATGGATGGATGGATTCTTAATATCAGTGATGGTAATATACTAGTAATAAAAAGTAATAAATGTTGAGAAGATTCTAATCAGTAAGTACTAGAAAATTCATGACAATTCAGGAATCACTAACCCAAGTTAGTTGCTACACTACTAGATAAAAGTTTGGACACATTTTAATTCCATGTTTTTTCCTGATTTTCATTTTCTTTATCTACATTGTAAAACAATGCTAAAGGCATTCAAAATATGCAATAATATCCTTTGAACAGTTGATGTTAGGATGTTTCTGATACTTATACTCTGTAAAGCCTTCATAAAGACTACATAAAGGTGATTTTTATGGCTGATAACTCTAAATGAACTTCACCTCTGTAGCAGGGGTAAGTTTCGGTCTTGCTTTCCTGGGAAGGTCTTCATGAGAGCCAGTTTCATCATGGTGCTTGATGGGTTTGGATATGCACTTGACAATACTGTTCTTGCAAGAACTGTTCCAGAACAGCTGACCCTCATGTCTTAAAATAAAAGTTGACTGTTTTTGTTATTACATAATTACCTAATGCCATATGTGTTATTTTATAGTTTTGAAATCTCCAGATCTGTTCTAGTATTAAACTTTGAATTAGAAGGAACTGTATGTCCAAACCTTTGACTGGTACTGTACATGTTGGCCACTCTACCCACTGTGCTACCTCCAAATGATTAATATATGAGAAAATTCCTGACAAACATCCTACATTTTTAAAACATATAAAACATAAAGGCATACTGTACTTTCATCCTCCATGAATAATTTATCACTATATAGGGTTTCACATTCTCATTCATTGAAATATGCCATGCTGTAAACAGGCTTTACACTGGTAATATGATGCAGGTAGTCGGTACTAGCAGTTCCGTTCTGCCTATGTTTCTTATTCCTAATGATCACAGGCTCTAAAATACCACTAAGTGATGTGCCTAATTGTCTGAGCCAATTACATTAACATAGACAAAGACAAAGCCATGCTAAAAGTAACTTCATCCCCATAAAGCTGTGCATTAGATCTGTGGGCACACAGTAAGTCTAAATGGCCTGTAACAATTGATACCATATAAGTAGCTTGAAGATACTGAAAATGTCTTTCACTTCTCTCTCTCTCTCTCTCTCTCACACACACACACACACACACACACACACACACACACACACACACACACACACAC
>JAQMYJ010000033.1:27936164-27952047 GCA_030014305.1 Clarias laeviceps
TATGAATATTTTTTCTTTATTTATTTTTTTATTTTTTGGTTGGGTGGGGGGGGGGCTTTTTTATTTTAAATAGCTACGTGTAAATTAAAGTATTATTGGCTATTCCTGATAGGGTACCCCTTGCCTCATTATGAATTAGATTTTATTTCCATATTCAGTAACATCACTGCATGAGTCTTTAAGGCATGTAAAATAAAATAAAAAATATTATCTTCTGTAAATTTTAGCAGTTGTACTAGATTTACTTATTTATATGCAATTCATTCTGTTTTGTTATTCATTTTGTCCACACTTTATTTGCACAATTCTCTGGATACAAGATATAGAATCTTAAAGGCTGCAGTCTGATTTGTTAACACTTCAATGTGCATGCATTTACTGTACCTGCACCTCATTTTCAAACACCTGAAGCTTTCCAGAATACTTTTTTTTCTGAGCAAGATATGATCACTGTATTATAAAGGAAGTGAATGGAATGTCCTAATTTAAAGTTATTACAGAATTTTATTTAATAAAATCGCTGGATTTTGTAAAAGTAGGCATTTCTTCACCATATAAGACTAGCATGATGCTACCTCAAAATGATGCAATAATACGTGTGTGCTATACCCCCAGATAAAACAATCTAGCACAATATCTACTAAACCTACAAGCAGAAAGGATTTGGCAGTGATGCTAAAATCCATAATTGTTGTGTCTAGAGAGCTTAGAGGCTAAACCTATATCAAGACAGATTATTGCATTATCATGTCTTCATCTGTGGCAGCTATCTGTTGCCATGACCCTTCTAAGTGCTAACGGTAAATGGTTCAAACAGGAAATTGTTCTCCATTTATCAGGAGACAGTGAACCAGATGTGGGCTGCTCAGTGAGCAACTTGTATGCACAGTGTGTTATGAATTATTATTGAGTCCTTACCATTTTTAGAAAGCATTATATCTACACAAAGAGATATCTTTAGCATTTTTAGAACACTTTTGTGCAGCTAGTATAAATGAACTACAGTAGTAGGGCTTCTCTGTGTTAACAGGATAGAAGACATCAATATAAGGTTTAAAATTTGGCATCCACATCAGATTAATTGAAGTTATCAAATGTATAAGCATGTAATATAAAATAGATTATTGTATTTGGGATTTGTTCATGCAGAAGGGGATAAAGGAGCGATGCTGGGGCTCAGTTCTTTCCAGCCCAGATTGTACAGTAGATTCATAAAGTCTATCAGTGTCTGTTGTGTCAGATTATTACACAAAGTGAAAGGCTTTCTGAATGTGATTTTATTTTGGGCTGATGATGCTAACACATTAGTAACACACCTTTAGCAATGACTTCTGAATTACGGCGGCTGTGAATGTGAATTAAGTGGATTATTTGCTCTATTATATTATTTCCCTTAACATCATCTTTGCAGGACAAAGTAGATAGACTAAGCACACACCAGAATGAAAGTAATAATTAGACAAAACAACCAAGGCAAAAAAACAGTAAGTTTTTGTTTGTGCTTTTAGTGAATGGGTAACAGTTTTTATGATTACTACCTGTATTTGATAATTGGAAGAAACTAGTAGGACATTATGTACTTAAAAAGTGTGTCTAGTAGTTTAATGACTCTTATTACCACATGCCATCAGTGAGACCGTATGATATAATGGTTTGCTCAGTGGTTGCTGTATAAACATTAAGCTATAATTAGATATTAGATTTTAGCCTACTCATCTAATATCATAACCAGCCATCACTGTATACCGTACTGTCCAAGTCTTGACAGATATAAAGGAATTCTGCAAAACACAGAGGGTTGATTTAAAAATAAGAAATAATAAAAGAAAAATAACTAACTAACTAACTAACTAACTAACTAACTAACTAAATAAATAAATAAATAAATAAATAAAATAATACTATCTGTCCTTTACAATATCAATAATGTTAAGATCAGGGCTGAGTGGAAGCCATATGATCAGTTGCTGAACTGCGTATTCTTTGTCATGCTAAAAATAGATCTTCTTATGTAGGAAATAAATGTTTTGTTCCTTCTGCTATACAGTGTATAGTACATTTAGCTGACCACTTGAACTTGCAAGCTGCGGTCTTATCTCTGCTATCTAAGTACACTTTTGAGAATATGGTTGGGTCTTTTGCCCCCAGATGTGTTTCATTATGGGTCTGACACTTGAAATAAATATAATATAAAACCATAAACATTTATATTACACAAGTTTATAAAATACACTACTCAGACAAAAAAAGAGGTCACCATTTGGATTGAAATAAGTACACATTTCTATTCATCCATCTAGGAAACTCTGTAGTCTAACCAGGGATCGTGGCGGCCAATGGTGACCACTGGAGGCAAGTGGTGACCATTGTATTTATTCCCATACATTCGTTCAATTTGGGAATGCCAATTAGCCTAACCTGCATGTCTTTGGACTGTGTGATAACTGGAGTACCTGAAGGAAACCCACCAAGCACGGGGAGAACATGCAAACTCCATGCACACAGACCCCGAGGTGGGAATTGAACCCGGACCCTGGAGGTGCAAGGCGACAGTGCTAACCACTACACCACTGTGAGACCATAAAGCGCGCATTTAAGAGTCTTCAACCGAATATATACTTAAAGTAGCTTCTCATTTCTTAAACAATCAACACAGAAGACGTATCAGCTGTTCATGCAAAAAGATCTCAATGTGTTTTAGGAGGGGCAGATTATTGGCCTTACAGTATATCAAGATTGCACTTTTGAGCATGCAAAAAGGCCATTCCAGATTGAAGGGAAAGGAGAGATGTGCATAGTCCATCATGAATAGTGCCCACTGTACAAGCAACCTCATAGGCAATAAAATTACAGTAAGTCAGCTGATGACCTGAATGTACTAATTGACCATCTATGGATTTTTTCTTCATCCATGTTGGCACTGGCATACTAAAGGGTGTTGTCCATTTAGGCTATTATAGCTGTTTCTCGCATAAATAACGGGGTAAAAAAACTTCCATTTTTTCATTGTTTAATTTTATAAAGTGGTGACAAGATGCAGAGCTTCATGAATAATTATTTGTCAGATGGTTCCAAGCTAGTAATTCTTTGCGTGATGCATGTGTCAACATTGGCGACAAAATCCAGGAAAACGACAACACTTAAATGAGGTGCTGAGGCATGTGAAATCTTTTTTGTTTGCAAATAACATGAATCTTGCTTTACAGACCCTGTTTTCCATGATTTGTCTTGTTAACCTTGGATACACTTTGAACATGTTTTCAGTTGAATGATTTTGAGAAGATTGGTGTCCTTTTTGATAGGTTTGCTTTACATTACTCATGATGAGTGCATATATATCACTCTCAGAAACATACATTACCAGTCAAAAGTTTGGACACACTTTCTGATTCCATGATCTTTTTTGGTTTTTCTTCTACATTCTTTCCAAAATATGTAATAATCTCTGCCTCGTCATACATCATGAAAATATAATAATTTACAGTTTGCGGTGTCACTCACTTGTGAAGGCTTGCAATTCTTGACCCTGTTGAGTAAAGGAAATTACTAGACTGTCTAATGATAGCTAGAGGTCTGCATTTTATATCCAACCTAAGAAACGTTTTTAACTTCAGAATTACATATAATAAATGCCACTTTCCAAATGCCATTTTTTTTGTACCTAAAAATGACAATGAGGGTTGTGTGGCTGTGGGATGGCATCAGTTTTGGGCAGGAATCAGTAATAATGATGCCATAGCCACCAGTCTAATGGCAAAATATAATACTTCCCCTTATTTTATTTCTTCATATGATACAGTCGAAACCAAGATCTGCTTCAAGTATTACCATGGAGTGAGCGGAGCACTGAGAGCCACCACCCCCTGTGTGACTGTGAGAAACCCTTTTGCTATTGTGAGTACACACACACAAACACACACAATCGCTGTTGTCTGAGGGCCTTATAAAGCATGACAAATGATGGCACATGGGTCAATAATGCTAGGGGCTTTGTGGAAAAAGCCAGAAATCCACAAAGTGCTAACAATTCATATTCACATTCAAAGCCCATGCTTCAGCAAAGATTTCAGAAATGCTTAAATAAACAGGTGAAAGTGATATTGTTATTTCTGTCAGAAAATGCAGTTTATGGATATTTTTTGGAGAATTTTTGAGGAGAAAAGAGGAGAACGTCTATTCACAGGTATGAATATTTCTTGTATTGTTGAACCCATTTCATCTTGGAGTTATTCTGGATAACACTTTCACAATTTGCCTTTACAACTTACATAAACTATCCCTGCAAGAATCTTTGGTTGTTAAAACATTGCAGTGATGTAAGTTTGATGTCAGCATTAAGAACGTTGGGACAACATTGGTATTAGATTGTTTTTAACAGTTTGAATTACTTTACTGCATGACAATGTTATAACTAATGCAAAACTTGTACAGATTATGCATTGCTTTATCACAACACAGTGCAGAAATCTCACATGGACTATCTCGGCTGGTGTTTCCAAACAACTTTAACTCATCTAGAACTTCACAGCACAGCTTATTGCACATTCCAAATTCACAGAACAAATCTTGTCTCTGCTTATCCAACTTCACTGGCTGCCTGGGTCTTATTGCATGGACTATAAAACATCACTTATATCATTCAAAGCTTTTTACAGTCTCACCTATCTCGCAAACCTCCTCCAGTCTTATAGACCCTTCTGCTAACTGTGATCCTCCTGACAAAGTCTAGCATCAGTACCCAACTTGATTTATAATTCTTAGATTTTTATTTATGCCTTAATTATTAAATTATTAAATTATTATTTCCTGTCAAAGTCCAAAGACATGCAGAGTAGGTTGCTTGGCATTTCCAAATTCCCTCTTGTCTGTGCTTGTGTTCCCTGAGATGGACTGGCGCCTTGTCCACGGTGTACCCCGCCTATTGCCAGAGTCTTCTGAGATGACCTTGAACAGGATAACGGTATAGAGAATGACTGAGAGTGTTTTCCTTTACTTTAAAGAGAAATGTAGGTAAGCCAGAAACATTGGTAAGGTAGAAAAGAAGACAAAGAACAAAGGGGACATGGTCAGAGGTAGCTCAAGATGCTGGCCTACGGATCAGAAGGTAGGTTCGAACCTGAGCACCACCAAGCTGCCACTCTTGGGCCCTTAACCCTCCAATGTATAATAAGATAAATGTAATTCTCTCTGGAACAGGGTGTCTGCCAAATGTCATAAATGGAGATGGATGATAGCTATATAGAACTTAATCTTCCATTTTTACTGACAATACTTGAAGAAGCTTAGCTGATCATTTTACCTGCATCAATAGTCCCAAGGGGTTACAGTGCACATCAAGTCTCCCTCATACGTACTACTTACTTGATTGCATGTCTATGCTTGGATGCTCTATTGGGTCTTGTTTTTTTTCCGCAGTATATAATTTTTTTATTTTATTTTACATAACATCCATAAAGGTACTGTAAGTCTTTCCACTGAGCACATTTTACTTGAAATATTGCAGAAGGATATTCTGTACATCATGTCCTGGAGTAACCAGTTTGAGTGGTTTGTAGTTATTGAAAATCTTTTCCAATATCCACATCAATAATGTAGAGGTAGTTCTTTTCCCTGAACTACACTGTCTTGTAAGACATTGCTGAACTGAAAAAAAATCAGATATTATCTCTTCATTTTATCAACATTGGACAAGATACAGTGTAGTCTTTAAAAACAGAAAGTGCTTTTTTATTTGTTTTTTTATTGGCTGTAACCCAGGATTGCATAACAGCTAGGAACCAAATACTTCAAATACGCTCCTGAGGTCATGTGCAGTTTAGTGAGTATTTCCTTTCAGGTGCTATCTGTTACTGTTTTGTAGAGGTGACACATACATAAAAAGGAATATTCTCATAGAACAGGGAGATCAAAGGGAGTTCACTTACACGCACACATACACACACACCAAAGGCAGAAAAGACAAGGGCATCTTCTACTCTGCTATCATCCACTTTGACCATCTGTTTGGAGGAGATAAAGTCATGGATGAAGCAAAATGTCCTGCAGCTGAACAGCTCTAAGACTGAAGCTATTTTAGTAGGCACCCCACACCAGGTTAGGACATCTAACATCACCAGTATTACCTTTTCTGGTCAGGATATACCATTGTCAACATCTGTTATGAACCTTGGGGTTAAAATGGACTCTCATTTGACGTATGAGGCTCACATCAAACATCTGTGTAAGATGTCTTATTTCCACCTCAGGAATATTGCAAAACTGCATCCAGCACTCACTTTTGCAGATGCAGAAAAGTTAGTCCATGCATTTGTCTCCTTCAGGCTGGACTTCTGCAATGCACTTCTCATTGGGACTCCTGGAAAAATCCTTCAAAAGCTGCAGTGTATTCAGAACAGTGCTGCTAGGATTCTGATGAGAGGACGTAAATACAACAATATTACGCCCTTCTTAAATCTCTTCACTGGCTCCCTGTTTCATTCAGAATTGATTACAAGGTTGCCCTTCTTACCCACCAGTGTATTTATGGAGATGCCCCTCCCTACCTCAAAGAGCTTATTACCTCACCTACATCAACACGCAACCTCCGCTCTGCATCAGTACAGTACATCTTTTGAAACCTCCTAAGATTAAGCTTCATACTATGGGAGATCGGACTTTTTGCTCAGCTGCACCTAGACTGTGGAATGCTCTCCCTGAGTATCTGAGGACGCCACTGACTGTTGATGCTTTTAAATCTGGTCTTAAAACGTATCTTTTTATCAGAGCTTTCGGGTCGAGTTAATTTGTAGCACTTTGAGATTTGCTTCAAATATAAAGTGCATTATAAATAAAATGTATTATTATTAATGTATTAAGGACACCAATAGTTCAAGTATTCTATAAAATAAATTAACTACCTATGATATATTCTTACACACATAGAGACCTGATGGTACTGTATAAACCTTTTTAACAGTCGTCTAGTTCCAAACACACCATTGTGTATTGATGTCAACATGCAGTAGTTGCTGCTTTGTGATTAGACATATGATTAGACGCACTGGTTTATGAATGAATTGGACCAATCACAGTCATGCTTGTTGATCACATGATATATGATATATATAGGTATGATAATATGAGTATTTTTTTACACTCAAAGTTATAAGGATAAGGTGACGCAGTGGCTTACTGGTTAGCACTGTTAACCCGACTTGCATCTCCAGGGTTCGATTCCCGCTTCGGGTCTGCGTGCACGGAGTTTGCGTGTTCTCCCCCTGCTTGGTGGGTTTCCTCCCACAGTCCAAAGACATGCAGGTTAGGCTTATAGTGTGTGAATGAGCGTGTGTATGTAGTATGTGCCTTACGATTGAAAGGCACCCCATCCAGGGTGTACCCCGCCTCATGCCCTAAATCTCCTGGGATTGGATCCAGGCTCCTTATGACCCTGTACACAGGATGAATCAGTATAGATGATATGAGTAAGTGGAAGTGAGTTATGAGGATGTAAATTCTTTAGGCTACAGAGATTTTTGAAAATACCTGAGCGAGATTAGATTTTAGTCTCCGATCCAATATCACAACCTGTGTCAGATGCTCCATCTGCAGAATATCAGAGGCTGACCTTAGCTTTGGTAAAAACCCAATTCGTGATGGCTGTTTTTGTTGCACGCTGCGTCAGCTTATATTGTCACTTCATAATTGATAGATTGAATTCTGAGAAAAATGTCGCACACGGTTCTTCGTCTGCCTCCTCTTGGGCAGCTCTCCATTGTTCCGTCTGGAAGATTAATGTGTCACCTTTTATTTGTCTTGCTGACCCTATGTTTTTCTCTCTTCCAGCTCACAATGCTTCTCTGTCGCTAAATTAGATTAGAAAGTGGAGTGGCTTTAAAAGTCACAGCAATCAATCACTGCATGTCCAGTTTTCTCCTCACTTAGTACCTGGCATGTCGAAGCAGCCTCCATCGTATACCGTTCCTACCTCATCCACACACTTCTTTTGCTCCCTAAAGCATAAATACTCAAGACATCGTCCTTTCAATATCATTATCCTTTGGTTAGCATCCAGCTGAAGAGTTTCCGGAGATAGAGTTACTGGAGCCCACTGCTATTGTGCTGCCGCCACCTTAGGAAATGCTGAGCACCCCCGAACTTGATCCCTGTGCCCTTTCTGGGAGTGGCGTTTAAAAATAACTGCCAGCGGAAGCAGGCACAGAAAGGCCAGGTGTGAAAGAGAAAGCGAGAGCCTGGGTGACAGGCAAATGGACTGCACACTTCTCCATCTGTGCACATGCACCATATTTACACATTCTCTCCAGTGCTGAGTCTGGGGCAGGCTGAATTTGGGCTGATGTCACCTAGTCAGACTGAAGGCAAGTGCAGGAGGAGGAGGAAGACGAGTGAGTGCTCTGTCACCTGGATGCCTGACTGGGTGAAGGTACATTATTCTGTTCCTGTTATAATACTGGCTTAGAATGGTGGAGGTATGAAGATGTGCATGTACAGTAGATGGATGAGGCTCAGGTAAGACAGAAGCTTTTATGCAGATTTTGATGTGTGATTTCAACAAACTTTGAGGAGAAAGGGGAGTCCATGAAAAACCACTTTGTGTGTTTGTCAATTTGTCCTACTTGATCGATGTGTGCTCGATCACTGTGTGCTCATCTTTAGTTGGCACTGGTTTTGTGTCAGTTTGTGGACACTTCTTTTATTTCTAGCAAACTTGTAACTGACTTTGCATTAAAGCATCTAAAAGGATTAATTGAGTTAAATGAAATTAATAGCAGTGAGGAAAAGGTTTCTTTTTTCAACCACTTACTTCTTGCATTCTTTGTTTGGTTTGCAATTTCTAACATTATTTTTGAAAGTTGTTCAGGTTCAGACTTGTACATGGAAAGGCAACCCTGTTTGCAATTCCTGTTTCCTTTCACATGTTCAAAGAGAAGGCCAGAATTATGTAATTAACGTTATGCTTGCACATATTTTTGAATTTAGTACCATAGTTTTCTATTGCAGATGTACCTCATGGTATCGCAGTTGTGATAACAGTTTCTTCATTTGTTTAATATCTCCATATTGTTATTTTTTCGTTAAGGGGTGGCCAGAGCAGCCCGTCTGATACGCACATTTAAATTGGCACGGGTGTTTATGCCATTCCTGTTGCAATGCTCTCGCGTTTATCCGGGCTTCATCCATTTATGTGGCTTGGTTTGGGGTGGCATAGTGGTACAGGGCACTCTGGCCTCACACTTCCATGGTTGAGGGTTCGATTCCTGCCCTGGGTTTCCTTGTAATGTGTGAAAGTGAGTGCCTAGTGATGAATTGGCACCCCATCCAGGGTGTACCCCGCCCCATGCCTTAAATCCCATGGGATAGCCTCCAGGCCTCCCAACTGTGTACAAGATAAGCGGTATGGAGCATGTGTGAGAGAGAGAGAGAGAGAGAGAGAGTAAACCTACAGTAAGCCTTCCACATGGCAGATGAGAAGCCTACATGCAAACAGTCGAGTACATGCATACGTAATGGTCTATAAAATAGACACCAAACCTTTTTCCTCTTTTTCCATTGCGGTTTTTATGGATGGATGGAAGGCACTTAAAGTCTCACTCTAAAAATAGCATTTTCAATGTGTATTCACTCCTCACATGTACCTTGGCTTAGTGCATTTTTCCTGAGTACTGTCAAGGGAAAAAAAACAACAACGTTTTCTCAGTGTCATCACTCTAGCCTTTCTGCAAATGGGAAATAAGTGTTTCTGAGAAAGGTGCTTTTTTGGCTGTCTTTCTCTGGCACACGCAGCTCATGCCTTATCTCAGCGTAAGCACAACCAGGCAGTATTGTTCTTTTTGTCCTTTAGGATCGGATGACTGAGGCTCTGATGATGCTGCTGACAGGACAGAGCAGAGTAACCTCCCTTTTCTGAAGGTGAATCAGTGATTCAGTGCTTCTCCTAGTTGTTGTTTTTTAAGCGTGCTGATGATCGTCATGATGACATTTGCAGTTTCTTCTCTAAAGGTGGAGTTTCTGAGCACTGAAACAAACCTAAACGAATACAGAATCGTTACTGAAACTGTTGTTTCTGCTTTTAATCAGGATGTGTATTTTAATAAGACTGAGACTGACCGTATTCCCAGAGTGCGAGTGCGCTTGCGTGTGATCTTTTAGGGCAATGGAATATGTATGAGGTGAGCAGATGAATGTGGTTGTGTTTGTATTCCTGCAGTATGTACTTTCAAAGTGGCTTTCTTTCCAAACAGTTTAAAGATAAATTGAAGATTGTGTACCTCAGGTCATCCTGTAAATCCATGTTCTGGTTGTTAAATAGATTCCCCCCCCCCCCCCTTTATATTTATGTATGATGCTGTCTGCTGATAAAATGTGCTGACTCACTGCTGCATTACGATTTATCCATCATACTGCAAAGCCTGCTTCTTTTGTTTTCCTGTCTCTTTTCCCCTTTACCTGTATTAGAAATCTACACAGAGGCACACAGAAGCTCATTGCAACAGGAGCTCCTTGTTCATTCTCCATGATGTAGATAACTCTTTAAACAATTACCCAGAGCACAGCTAAGCTTAGATTTAAGCTGCATTTACCCTGACTGGGCTAAAGTGCTGCCAGTGAATCAACTAAATGTGTCTTAGACTTGACAGTAGGCATTAATAGTATAAAACTGTGTCTTCTCAATACCTTTTCTTCACAGTGAGTGAGAGCAGAACATCTCTTCATTGTGATGGGAGTGCTATAATGACATGCCTGGTGAGAATTTGGCTTGAAATGGGCTTTTGCAGTTAAATTTGTCATTGTGCTCTTAGCATCCTTTATATATATATATATATATATATACATAAAAATGTTTAAAAATCACCCTGGAACACTAACTGAGATTGGAATTGCCACATTTGTGATGTGTTTAGGAATTCTGGTTCTAGTTTGTAGGTGGTGCCGCAGTATTTTACTTTGTCTTGTTATACTATATTGTCACAGGATTAGCACAGTTACAGTGGTGTTTCATAGACCTTGCTGTCACATTTCAATTCAATTCAATTTTATTTGTATAGTGCTTTTAGCAATTGACATTGTCGCAAAGCAGCTTTACATAATCAAAAGAATTATTTAAGTTTGTATGAAATGTGAACGTGTATGAATCAAAATAATAAGATTGTCCCTGATGAGCAAGCCGAGGATGACGACGACAGTGGCAAGGAAAAACTCCCTGAGATGGCAATAGGACGAAACCTTGAGAGGAACCAGACTCAACAGGGAACCCATCCTCATTTGGGTGAAAACAAATAGCAGGGATTGTTTTGCAGTCATATTGTGTTAGGAGGCTGAACGTTCAGTATAACAGGAGATGTGTTTAAGTTAATATGGATTCCAGTTCGTTATTGAAGGCTCAGATACTGTAGACTATAGACAGCAGTCCTGAACTATGGAACAACTGCAGTCATGACTCCTCAGTGAACAGCTGTCAGCATCAGCCGAGGCCAGGACCGTCTTCGTGGAAAAGTGGAACCGTCCCCAGTCACCACACGCATCCCAGGCAGACCACACACGGGGCATCCATGTGACAAGATCTCGAGCCAGAAGCGGGCTACCAGGACGAGTCAGACGGGTCCAGAGGGCAGAGGGGGTCTGGATCACTGGCAGCTCAGGAGCGACATGTATAGCTCGACAGAGAGACAGGGATAAGGAAAGAAGAGACATGGAGAGGGAAAGAACATGACTAGACCTTGCAGTCACATGACTACCATGACGTCAGTCACGACAGCAGACAGCTACTGTTATGTTCTGTTTCTGAGCCCAAATAAATAAATAAAGATTATCTGATAATTATCTAATGCTTTGTCACACAGATAAACAAGTAATTTAGAAAGTGATAGCATCAGTTCTGCTGATTATTTTCAAATGCAGTATGATGTGGTGGACTTTGTAACTTATTTAAAAGAGAAATATTGTAAGGAAAATGATGGTTATAAGGATATCAACTTGGAAATTGCTTGCTACTTAGCAATAGCGCTGGCAAATTTATGCTCTTGGTAAATGAGATGATTCTATGGAAAATGCAGTGCTTCAAGCTTTCTAATCAATAGGCAACTAACTCCTCTCCATTTTATGCTTTAAACTGCATGCTGGATGCAGGGTGATTGTTTTAAATGATGTTTTTAAATTTGATGCTACTCCTAATAGGAAGTACAATTCCTTGTTCCACACTGCAAGTAGTGCCGTTGTTCAAGGGTAAGAGAACGATTTGGGATTCAGCCCTGTGTTATAAATTAGTCAGCTTTGTTTAGTTACGTTAGTTGTGAAATACAGTACGGACAGTTTAGAGGCATTTCAGAACAACTTACAGTGCTGTGGAAAAGTATTTGGCCTCTTCCTGAGTGTTTTTCTTGTTTTTCTGTCAGACTTGAGATCATCAAACAAATTTTAATATTACGCAAAGATAACCCGAGTTAATACGAAATGCAGTTTTTAAATAATGATTTTTAAGATAAAAAGCTGTGCAAACCTACCTGGCCCTATGTGAAAAAGTAATTATAACTGGTTGTGCCACAGCTTGGCAGCAACAACTGCAATCAAGCGTTTGCGATAACTGTCGTTTACATCGCTGTGAAAGAAAGGAAAAAAAAAATCAGGGCAAATACTTTTCCACAGCACTGTAAAAGCAATTACTAAGGAGACAATCTGTTGTTTAAGAAGACATTAATAACATTATAAAGTGCTTTAGTGACTGTTTTTTTATGTTGGGACGAGACCATGATGGACAGATGCAAGGGGTCTATAAGAGAAAAATAGTCAACAATCTTAAACACAAATTATAATGGTTAGATTTTGCTGTTACTTTGAAAAACTCCGGCTCTACAAGATAAGAAACAGTATGGTGATTGTGGTGGTGGTGGAAACTGATCTGTTTGAGAATTGTACAGATGAAGAGGTGAGAGCTGGAAAGACTAAAAGACTAAAGTGCTGCTGCATCACTCTCTTTAGATACAGTAGAGGTAAAACAAGAGCTAAATCCCACTGGTGTCACTATTAGCAGTGCTTAGCCAAAGTGAAAATAAACCAAGTCTCGCTTTACAATTACTCAGTTATTCAGGGTAGACTTTTTCTTTAATAGCTAATGCGCTTTATCCCATATCCTTTATGTGCTCCTCATGTGACAATAAATACACAGTTCTGATTCACACTGCATCACCCAACTAATCATGTCCACCTCATGTGTCCTTAATCCGCCATGTGAGCTTAATTGAGTTTCAGTGGCAGAAATCCCATGGACAGACCTTATCTCTAATCATGCTGATACTAATGCTGGGATTTCAGGCTCCAGCAGATTAGCATAATCTGGTTGTTTAGTTGAGTAATCTGTGAAGAGTCTGGTGTTGCTGTGCATCTCTGTCATGGGGCAAGTTTTTCTGTTTAATGGTCAGTGGAACAGAATTTGCATCTCATTTTAGTGACAGTGGACCAAACACCTGCTCTTCTTTCAGCATGTTTGCTCTAATTTCCCTCCTCAGAGATTACTGAGTCTTGGAGGCTTCTTTGTATAGCGCTTTTTGCAAGGTCTATCAACTTTTTTCGAGAGGATTCGAGGAAAACAGCGTGATTATAACTGATTAAATATGAAACAAAATCATAGTTTTATTAATAATTTGAAAATATGAAATGCTAGAATTTTACAAAATTAAATAAATGTATGTGCACAATTGATATACATACGTTTGCCAATGTACAGGTTGGGTGGAAAGTAACTAGGAATTAAAATTTGTTAATAAAGTCCATATTTCTAATACAAATTTATTTAAAAAATTTACTTTATTATAAGGAAAAATGAAAGCATATCTTTAAATTTCAACGTAGGCATCGGTGGCATCAACTAGTTTCCTCAAACGGCCAGAAATGGATTGTACAGTCTTCTGAAGGAGGTCGTTTGGGATATTGCTGAGAACCTCCTGAAGTCCTCCAGTGTGTCATTTTCCAGAACGTTGGCTGGGAACGATGTGGACCTCTTGAATGGCCTCCAAGACGTTCGGATCTCATTCTATTTGATTTTTTCCTGAGGGGCTGCTCAAAGGAGAAGGTGTACAAGAGAAAGCCTACAAGACTTGGAGGCAGTACATGTGCCTATACAATTAGTTTAAATACATTTGTAATAGAAAAATGAACTTTATTACCAATTTTAAGGGCTAGTTACTTTTCACCCGCCTTGTATGCTGTCAATTTTCAGGAATTCGTGCTATTAGTTGAGGTTTATATTTAAGTCAAATTATATGTAAACCAACTGGTGGATTTTCATAACCAGACATTTCTTGTGTAAATGTTGACCTTTTATGAATTAGCTCCCCAGCAGAAATTTATGGTCACCAAAACATGCTGTATGGCAATGTTGTAGACGTTGGGACAATAATAATAATATTAGTTTGTTTTTGAGAGTTTTTTGAGACTTTAATGAAATGTCAAAACAATATCAAGACTTCAAGTCTCCAGGGTGAGGGCATGATGTACTATTGTTTGTCAATTACATTTACAGATGTGTACAATATATAATAAAACACACACATGCACAAAGCTGCAGGATCTTAAAGAAATAAACTCCTAAGTTTATCAAATAATACAGCGCTTACAGAAATCAACATGATTCAGATTTAGTCTTCAGTATAGAAATACTGTATTAAAACTTAAACAAGCCAAACATCTACTACAATACATTAAAATAAATTCTCGCCTACATCTGTAGACCTGGTCAGATTTTTATACATCAATTTGTTCATGGAAGTAGAAGCTCAGTGTCTCCCTCATGACCACCCTGCTTTTGGAGACTCTCTTGTCCCTGTTCTTCCTGAAAGTCAGACCAGTGAAGGAGTAATGAATAATGTAAGGTACCCATCTCCAGCCAACCTGCCAGAATGGCGTATTAGCACTGTAGCACACGAATAATGGAGAGGAAATAAAGATAGTGGATGGTGGGAAAGTGCCAAGCGTCGTCAAAATAACCTGCCTGAGTACTCATCTCTCGCACACCCCCACAGAAACAGACTCACACTGCTATTGTATACAGATAATATTTCTCCAACTACCTTAATACAAGTACATCTTTTTAGTTTATATTAAATACCCGTGCCTTAAACCAAGTAAAAGTAAACCAAGACTGTAAATTAAAGCTTTTTTTGTCTCCCTCTTTGTCTGTCTCTCTTCATGCAGGTCTTGAAGCCTGTAATGACTCAGGATGTCACTCAGAGTTTGGGCAACAGGAGGCTCATCAGCTTTTCCCTGTCAGGTAGGTTAACTTCAAGACCTTTTTTTTTTCTTTTATTTAACAATTGCGAAAATTATTTTTGTTAATCCTAAATTAAAAATAAATTATATTCATTTACAAGGGGTATTCCACTCAAACCAGGACTTTTGATTGTGCGAAATAACAGACGACAGTCACAGTACCAGTCAATAATAATGGAGATTTGAAAACTGTAAAATAACACATATGTGATCTCGCAAAACACTATCACATATGGAATTATTTGTTAATAAGTCAGTTGTTATTTTACGACATGAAGGTCAGCCTTCCTGTAACAGTTCTTGCAAGAACAGTATTGTTGAGTGCGTTTGCAAAACCCATTAAGCTCCATGATGAAACTGGCTCTGATGAAGACCATCCCAGGAAAACAAGACCAAAACTTACTTCTGCTGCAGAGAAGAAGTTTATTTAGAGTTACCAGCCTCAGAAATCACCAATTAACAAACAGCACCTCAGAATAGAGCATTTTACAGAGTGTACAGTAAGTAGCAGACACATCTCAATATCAACTGTTCACTGGAGATTATTCTACAGGGTGGGCCATTTATATGGATACACCTTAATAAAATGGGAATGGTTGGTGATATTAACGTCCTGTTTGTGGCA
>JAQMYJ010000033.1:27952147-27991131 GCA_030014305.1 Clarias laeviceps
TTGGTCACCACCCATCTTGAAAAGTTTTCCCCCTCACATATACTAATGTGCCACAAACAGGAAGTTAATATCACCAATCATTCCCATCTTATTAAGGTGTATCCATATAAATGGCCCACCCTGTATATTCTGGTTGCGTTCAGCATTGTTTTACAAAGTAGAAAGAAATGAAAATCAAGAAAGACCATGGAATTAGAAGATGTCTAAACTTTTGACAAGTAGTGAATTTCTCTATATAATTCTCTGCTATATGCATTAGCAGATTAGAGAGGGCATTGATGTTTCCTGGCAAATTGAGAATGGATCAATTTGCAATGAACAATGGCAAAGCAGAACACAAGTGGCCCTGTTGACACAAAGCTTAAGTGATCTCGCAAAACACTATCACACTGGAACAAAAGTAACTTAAACAGCCGCAAGTGATATTTTTACTAGCTACAGTACAATTACATGGACAACATTCCCACAATCCAACTAGAAATTTCTTGATTAGGCAATCTAACTAAACTGACCCGATAAGATGTTCAAAGCATTTAATCAGAACATAACTAAGGCACTTAATCTGCCAAAATATAACAAAAGTCGCTGTTTTTTTCCCTAAATTAAATTAAATTAAATTAATAGATGATGACCAAGATGGACTCGCATCATGTCTGGGAACAGTATTTGTGTTCTGCTGTTCTTTCTAATTAAGCATCAATCTCAGAAATACATACATTACTGCTCCTGCAATTTTTAAACAGGAGAAGAGTAATGCAGGATCTTTACAGCTCCTTAGGAACACTAAACTTCTTATTGTCCTTCCTCCGCCCTTTCGGATACTCATCATGTTACACAATTTTAACCCTATGTGGGTGCAAACATATAAAATAGTTTTACACCATCTATCTCATTCCTGTTGAAAATTCCATCCAATTGTGCATGTCTTTTAGTTGAGGTGGTTTACTCTGATTGGGGTATTATTTAAAATATTAGTGGAATATTAGGGTGCATATGAACAGAGGTACTGTAAGGAAGACTGGTATGTGTGTGGTGGGCTAGGAAAACCAGTCCAACCTTAATTTAGAGCAAAGAACCCAAAGGATAAAAGAGTTGTGATAATTAAGATTTTTTTTGTTCATAATATACAGTACACTGCCTGGCCAAAAAAAAGTCGCTCACTCCAAAACTTCACTGAACACCTTTAGCTTTGATTACAGTCCACAGTGTGGTGGAGAGCAGAGAGAACTGTCTCTGTGCCTGTGCCATCAGGGAAGTAAAAACTCTACTGATGTGATACCCTGGTCATTCAGTACATTCATTTCATCATCTGACTTTATGTTATTGCCACATTTTGTTGCTGAGCCTAGACCTGACCAACTGAAGCGACCCCAGATCATAACACTGCCTGCAGAGTCTTGTAAAGTGGTCACCACGCATGATCGCTTCATGTGCTTCCTTTCTTACCCCGATGCATCCATCGCTCTGGAATTGGGTCAGTCTGAACTCATCAGACCTCATGACCTTTTTCCATTGATCTAAAGTCCAATCTTTATGCTCCATAGCAAATTGAAGCCTTTTTCCTGATTAGTCGACTCATAAGTGGTTTTCTTATAGCCACACAGCTGTTCAGTCCCAATCATCTGAGTTCTCATGTAGAAATTCTGTTATGATTGGATTTATGGTTTTTTTGTTTAAATTTCCCAGGCTTTAATAATGTGTCTGAGAGCTCCTAATCTAATTCACTTAAATATAAAATTTTCTTAGTTGTTTTCTTTGCTTGATGTAGGCCAACAATTTGACTCTTCGGAAATGGGGACTTTCTGTGGTGGGGAAGTATAATATAGGAACTATGGGATTATTTTTTTTCTTTTCCTTTCTCATCTGAGCTGCCTTGATCTATCTATATCCAGGGGTTATGTTTTATGAAGAGCAAAGCATCAGACACACATAGCTTTACCATCTCCTGCTCTCTGGTTAATGTCAGACATCCAGGCAGTGGGTTTGAAGAAGGGGATGTTCTTCAATCCTGATCCATATTTGAAGATTGCGATCCACCCTGGAAAGCACAGCATCTTCCCTGCTCTCCCCCACCATGGTCAAGAGAAGAGATCTGGTATCATCTGTAACACCATCAACCCTGTCTGGAAGAGAGAGGTTAGCCCTCATCTCATTTCTTACTCCATTATAACCACGTGTATCACGCAATATACTGTGTACACACACATTACTGGAAGTTGTAACAGCAGTCTGGGGTATATAATGGCACAACAATGTACAGTCTGAACAATTTGTCAAGATACTTGGATTTCCATCAGTGTTTGATGTGCCTTATATGCCAGTACGTTTGTTTTCTAGAGTCCTGACATCAGACTGTTTCATTTCTGGTTTGTTGTCTTTGATTGTGCTTCGCTTTCAGCATTTCAAACTAAAGTGCTGCTTTCAACAGTTCAACTATTTTGTCAGTCTGATTTATGTCTCAGTGTATTCTAACACAGGAAGCAAAGACTGGAAGTGCTCTAATGTTTATGTCTTTTTTTATAAGAGCTTCAGCTTTTGACCTGAACAATTTGTAAATTATGACATTTAAAACATAAAATTAGTAGTCATGTTACTGTTAAGGCTGCTCACACTCTCAGAGACTCACAGACACATTAACCATAAAACTCTCTTACTGTAACGTGAAACAGGAGCGCGGTTTAAAAAACATTTCACTCACCTTGCAATCTGTTCCCATAGGACGACATGTACAATGGGACTACCCAAGTGTAAAAAGCAGCCTGAGGGGAGTCTAACATAATAGAGTCACAGCAGTATATAACTAAAGTAAGCCTCCTGTCATTTACCTGTCATCGGGGCAATTTTGAGAAAACAGATTTATGAGGTTAACATGGTATGTACTGATCTATCAGTATCAATTCCAGGTGCTTCCCAGCTGTGAGAATGTAGGTATAATCCATTAGAACACGCAAATATGTTATCGTGAACGTGAAAAACGACAGGCAAAGTTGAGAGCATTCTAAACCTGGGCACGTATTTACTAAGCGTCTCAGAGTAGGAAAAAAAAAAGTGGCCAGAAATTCTCAGAATGACGCATTTTTGTCCCACTTTCAGGAGTAGAAGTAAAAGCTATTTATCAAAATTCTTATAATAGGAAATCATTGGTATCTCCACCAAAATGTTGGAGAGCTCTGGAGGTGTCCTAACTGGTTAGGAGTAGCAAGGAAATGGTGTTCAGTCAGAGACACGCGTAGAGGAGAGAAGTTTTAGTAACACTGAGTGACATGGAGCTCATGAAAGAAACATTGGGACAAAAATGGAATACTTTTTTTTTTTTTTGTAACACTGCATGCGGTATGTAACTGGTCCTTTAATGAACATGTCATAAGCTGTCTCTATAGATCCCTGGTACTGTGCAGTTTTTAGATGCATCTTTGAAATAGTGTCACACCCAACAGTGTTGGAAATAATAAATTAAATTCTGCTGTTACAGCACCGCAGATCATGTGCAGATTCATATATTTTCCCATCAGGCAGCATGAAATCAATGAAAAAAATGGCTACATTCATGGAGTCGTGAGTATGATTCATGGCTCACACATTAAAATAATTCTATTTATATAAATAAACTACTGTTTTTTTTTTTTAGATTTTTTGCTATAAGCAGCACTTCATCAATTCATTAACACAGCGTACCCCTGTGTTTCACACTCTTTGAGGGTACGTGTGGCAAACTAACAGGCGGCATTCATGCTTTAAAAATTTGCCTCCACTTACTTTGTATCTTCAGAGGTAAGAGTAGGGCAGAATTTAGCTGTAATTATTTCTTTACATTTTACTCCCTCCTCCGTAAGCTAAACGCTCTCATCCTCTCTCCAGTTTAACCATTCTCACTGTCGTAAAAAAGGAAGCTTCATTAATTACTTTTATGTCCTACTCTGAGGTAGGAAGATTTTCAGTCCTAAATGAACTTTGAGCCTTGTTGTAGGAACAAGTGATTCTGAGATGCTTAGTAAATACAGGCCCTGATCTTAAGCAAAAACAAGAACGACCTCGAGAACAAGTAGGATATTAAGAAACTACTATACAATAATTGGGGTACTGAGGTAGAGACCAGTACAAGTGTCTATAAGTGAGTGAGTTTTTCCTGGGTTCCCTGGATGCGATCAGCTACATCACATGCAATGAAAACATTTATTTGCTGAAACTGGATAGTCATGGTTTAGTCCTTGCTTTTCTCTGCTCATTAAATGGCCAGATCCCATGGATATGTGCATGTGCCATACTCCTGTGCGAATACTGCAATGGCATTCCCTTCTTACACACTTTCCTCTTAGGAAACCTATTTATAATGAAATAACGGAACAATAACCCAAAAGATTAAAGAATATATTAAAGATTAAAGAAAGAAAATGTTTTTTGTCCGGCAGCTAGAAAGTTTTAAGCACCCATGAAATACACAACTTACAGAGTTAGGCAGTAAGAACACCATGAGTGTGAAATATGGCTTCATCTCAGACTCAGTGCGTGGTCGATCATGCACAAATCCCCCCCAGCGTGGCATGTGATCTTGAGCCTGATGTTTTTCTCAGAGATAATGGAACCATTATGAGCCTTAGGAACCCTGGTGACTTGAGCCTAACCTGATGTGCATGGCCACTGGGGATTTACTCACAGTACTTTTCTGGTTAAGGCTGATACTGTGTATTGTTTCACACTGTCCAGAGCTAAAGCCCAAATTGAAGTGATATTCGATTTTAGCCCTTACATATAATACCCATCAATAGCTCAGCTATGAAACTGTTAGAGTTGAGCAGTGAATTATACCATGAGGTCATGATGATGGTATAGAAATGTCATAGGGAAAATCATTACAGAACGGATAGGCAATCGAATTCATGGTTTGTAATTTCAAAGTCAATAATAAGCAACTGGACCAGGGCTGAATTGCCCAAAAATGAGAAAACACTAAATGTACAGTTCTGCCGTCTGTCTTGTTGTGTAATACTTTAATTGTATAGTATACCATTATTGTACCTACTTTTACAAGGGTAAGTTGTATGAAAAAATTTAATCAGCAATATACAGTAGACTCTTTAAAGTGGAAACTTTAATAGATACCTGTTCAACTGCTCATTAACACAAATATCTAATCAGCCAATCACATGGCAGCAATTCAATGCATTTAGGCATGTAGACATGGTCATGACGATCTGACCGAGCATTAGAATCAGGTAGAAATATAATTTAAATTACTTTAAACGTGGCGTGGTTGTTGGTCCCAGAGGGATGGTCTGAGTCTTTCCAAAACTGCTCATCTAGTGGGATTTTCATTCACAGCCATCTCTAGGATTTATATTGAAGGGTGAGAAAATATCCAGAACAAACAGCAGAAGCAGCAATTCTCTGGGCAAAAATGCCTTGTTGATGGCAGAGGTCGGAGGAGAATGGCCAGAATCGTTTGAGTTACAACTGAAGTATGCCGAAGAGCATCTCTGAATGCACAACATGTCGAACATTGGTGTAGATGGGCTGCAGCAGAAGACCTCACGGGGTGCCACTCCTGTCAGTTAAACAGGAAACTTGGGCCTCAATTCACAAGGGCGTGCACCAAAATTGGACAAGAGAAGATAGGAGATATCTTGCTTGGTCTGATTTCTTGGTCTTGCTTGGTCTCAATTTCTGCTGCGACATTCAGAATTGTGCGTAAACAACATGAAAGCTTGGATCTATCCAACCTTGTAACAACGGTTCAATGTATCTCAATCTCTTTAATGTAGGTAACGTGCCATTTTAGAAAGCTAAAATCATCTCAAAATTGTTTCTTGAACTTGACAATGAGATTTCTCTGTATTCACATGGCCACAAGAGCACTGTTCATTGAATGCGTTTGGTGAATTTTTTGGTGAATGGTGAACTAAACGGTTTAGCTTTCAACTAAATAATTTGAATGTGAGCATCTGTAAAATCCAGGGTGAGGAACATGAGCAGAAAAGACATTGTTCATTCTCATATTGCTAATACAGACATCACACACACTGGTAGCAGCTCCCCGATGCCAGCAAATCATCTACAAGATCCTGGAAATCGATGTTTTGAGAGTGAGTCAGCGTGCAAGAGAGAGAGAAGGAGAATACTGATCAGCTTATGCTACTGTATGTGAACGGTTCTTAGTGGGTGGGGCATTACATTTAACCTCTCTGTCTCTCTGCATCAGTAAAGTTGAGTCTCATGCAGGATTGTGGCTGAGTTGTCTAAAAAGCAAAACTGCAAAACATATTTTACTCAAAAATCCAGTAGAATGTACTCCGCCTGTAAAACCAAGCAGTGACAATAGTGTCAGTTCTTTTTGCAATCCATGGTGGGTTTAATGAGTGTAAAAGACATCTTAAGGTGAGTTTAACAGTCTCGTTTGTTTATTACTTGGTTAAAGGTTTATAAATAACCCCATGAGTTGTAATAGGTGGAATATTTGCTAACATCTGCTAATGCGATACACTTGGTGCATCCAGCAACATCATTAATTTTTTATTTATTTTATTTTTTTTTGCAATTATGCCCAGTACAGTACATGAGATTTGGGGATTGAGCACAGAGCAGCTTGTTAATAAAAAAGACAAATGAACCTGAACTGATTCATGTTTTTGGGCTCTAAACTTCAATTTTCTATTTTTTTTTATTCCAAGCTATGAACGTTAACTAGTTAGATTAGAATTAAGCTTTAAGTTACCTTTTGTAATGTGCGAACTTGCACAACACTGGTTGGGATGTGGGGGAACAGGAGATTTGCATCAGAGATGTGCAGCCGACAAATCTGCAGCAACTGCGCGATGCTATCTTGTCCATATGAACCAAAACCTCTAAGGAATGTTTCTTAAAATTCTAAATGATGTTATGATGTTATAATAAGTTTATATTATAGTTCATGAAATCACAGTTTCTCTGCCAATTATAGTATGGGTGAGAAATAGACAATGATAAATGATAATAGACTAAATAATCCATGTTCACTACGCCAAGACTGTATTTGCAAGCACCTTCTCAATTACTGCTGATGACATGAAACAGATGTGTCAGCGAAGCAGATTGGAAAAAACATCCCCCCAGATGGAGAGCAAATCTGCAGGGTGTTTCACTCTGTACATTTACCTGACAAAAACTGCATGTGCGGTGGTGGTGTAGTGGTTAGCGCTGTACCTTGCACCTTCAGGGTCCGAGTTCGATTCCTGCCTCAGGTCTTTGCATGGAGTTTGCATGTTCTCCCCGTGATTGGTGGGTTTCCTCCAGGTACTCCGGTTTACTCCCACAGTCCAAAGATATGCAGGTTAGGCTAATTGGCGTTCCCAAATTGGCCTCAGTGTGTGAATGAGCTTGTGAGTGTTTGTATGTGTGGTTGTGCCCTGCGATAGATTGGCACCATGTTCAGGGTGTACCCCACGTTGTTCCCTAAATGTAGGCTCCATGCCCCCTGCGACCCTGTATACAGGATAAAGCGGTATAGACGATGGCAACAATGATGACCGATGATGATGTTGCACTTGTTCTACCAAGAAGGCTTGGGTCCTGAAGATGAGACCTTATATCGATGTCTTTTTTTATCTGAGAAAGCTGTAGCACTTTCAACACCAGTCAGAGAAGTTACAGAAATGTGGATATGGGTTTGTACAGCTCCGTACAGATCTAACGAAAAAAAGAAAAACCTGTGACATGAAAAAGAAACCTGGAGATCAAACAGAGGGGAAGAAGATGCCTTTATTTTTCCATGTATACAGCACCTAGAAAATCTTTTCTTTTTATATTTCAGCTTGAGAGGAAGTTATGGTCAGAGTTCAGGATCAGCCATGATAGAGCCCCTGGAGTAGACCAGGTTAAAAAGCCTTGTTCAAGGACCCAACTGTGGCAGTTTAATGGTGCTGGGATTGAAACCCTGACCTTCTGGTCAGTAACCTACATTCAACCACTGAGCCACCACCAGACCTTCCTGTTCAGGGTAACAAAAGATGCCTCTGCCAAAATTCTTCATAAAAAGAAACAACTCCTTTTTTTATATGAAAGCACCATCAGTACTTACAGTACAGTATGTAGTTTTATTTCTCTTTTGTTCCTGCTACTGTACCTTTCCTTTCTCCATGTGTTCATCTCTCAGACCCTGTGGGTGGGGAAAGTGCAGGGGAGAGGAAGCTTTATGCTAGAATGTAAAAGTTGCAGCAAACCGTGACTGTGACGCAGTAAAACGGAGCTCCTCTATGGTGAGACCGTAAATCGTATTTCCTCTCCCTCACCAGCGATTGATCGGACTGAGCTTGTGCTTCTGCATATTGCTGCATCCTCTTCTTTTCTTTCCTGCCGGACTGTCCAGTGATCAAAAGCAGGAAGAACAAAGGCGCCTTAAATGTTCGATTACAATGTTTGCCCTAATATGCTTGAGAGGACCTTCCATTTATTTTTGTTCAATTAATGTCACCTAAATCCATTGCTGAGCCAAACCTGAGTAACCAAAGGCTACTTAGATTTTCAATTTTTAACTCTGGGGACATGTACAGTAGACCTCACCAAGATATAAAAACATAATGCCCTGCAGGTTGAATACTAATTTTATCCTCAATTCTGCAATGCTGCCTGTTCAGAGCCAACATGATGTAGGTTAGTGGATATTTTATAATTAGGAGAGGGTAGGTGTTCAATGAAGAAAGGGCATATTTAGCATTTCCCACACCAAGCCTTACTGCTTCACTGTTTCATCAGCCTTTCAACTGTTCTGAATAATACATTGAAAAGGCATTGATGTTTGATTCTCTGCTGCATGCTTTTAACCACTATGCATTTTCAAAAAGCCTAATTCACATACTTAAATCTTCATCATGTAGATTCAGCGCTTGAGTCATCGAGACAATGCCAATTTATGCAATTAGCATTCCTGCTGTTTTTATACTGTATAGCGTACACCATAAAAGGGCCACCAAGGCTACACTTGCCTTATAAGCCCCATTGTTCAATTAAGATTGTTTTGGTCAGATCAGATTGTGTGATGTGCACCTGTTAATGATCCTGGGCTTCTCCCCGCCCAATAAAACACAGCGGGGAGTATAGCTCGGGCTCGGTTGGGATACTGGACTTTACTAAGTGGTGTGTGGCGCTACAACGCGGAAGAGCGCCAAGCAAGCAGGGCAATAGAACAAGCCCCAGGGACTTCAAAAAGGATAGTACGCCTTTGATCTCCACAATGAGGTCAGCCGTGAGCTCACTGCTGGAGCTCCCGCGGCTCTTCAGCTCTCACACGGAGCCGGATTATCGCGACCCTGCCGCCAAGGAGGAAAAGGCCGCAAGGAGGTACACGGGAAGCCGTCCAGTCGCCAAACGTCAGAGAGGACTCCCGTCTGAGGCCGCGCCCACTGATAGCGCTGGGAGGGGCCGGTCCGGCCATCCCCCGAGAGGAACTGTGCAGGAGCTGCTGTCCACGCGGGTCCACGCTGTCCACTGCTCACCAGCCTGTGCACAACACTCCTTCCCTTTTTTTCCATCCTCTGTCCTTTAACCCTTTCCTTCCCCATTTATTCCTTAATAAATTACCCTTTTTCCCGTAAGGCCTCATGTCCGTGCTTTATGGTGCTGCCGTGCAAAAAAGGGTCGAACCCGTTATACATGTCATGACAGTTCTAATTACAAGTGACTTCTATCCGACTCTAATGTGGGCGATGTCTGTCCTCTGAAATGGCACGCATGCACACATCGATCTATCTTTGCTTGGCCATCTGGGATGAAAGGCGTTATGTTTGTGAACAATGGTTGTAAAATTAGCAAAAATATGCTTGGAATTTTGCTCTGGATGACTGCAAGCAGGTAGTATGCTGCATTTTATGAGGTCCAGTAGAAGGAAGAAAGCCAGACACCTGGCTTTACAGTGCCTGGCAAAAGTACTCATACCCCTTGAACTTTTCCATATTTTGTCACGTTACAACCACAAACGTAAATGTACAGGTCATCCCCTACTTACGAACAGGTTCCATTCCATGAGCACGTTCATACTGTAAGTCAGACAAAGTGTCATACACCTATGACACAAATATACAATATAAAGCATACCAATCCACTTGACTAAATCTGTCCTCTTTCCCTACACTGCCATCATATGGCCAAAACCATAAGCAACCGCGTCTAAGGAAATGAATCTCACAGTGAAATGTTGTCTCTGCGCCTTTAAATCACGAGGGGAATCCCAGATGCCATTTGAGCGAATTTCCCTGTAAGAAATAATGGAAACTCTAATGATTTATTCTAAAAACCAAAAATATTTATAGAAAAATTATTAATAAAAAATATAAAGTAAAAATCAAACTAAAAATTTAACTGCACTTTACCTTTGAAAAGAATCACCTCTGACAGGAGAGGACGAGGAGGAGGCGAGAGGTTATTGTGTAGGAGCATTTTCACACACACTTATTCGTAACTCAAATGTTTGCAAGTCGGGGACTACCTGTATTTTATTGGGATTTCATGTACTAGACCAACATGAAGTGGCACATAATTGTGAAGTGGAAGGAAATTTTTTTTTCTGACATCCCAAGTGTAGTGTGCCTGTTGTATTCAGCCCTCTTTACAATGATACCACTAATTAAAATCCAGTGTGACTAATCGCCTTCAGAGCAGTTCAGTGTGAGTGCCGTGCAGCATGATACCTGTTAATACATAATTCTGTGTTCATTGTACCATTATTATGCCAGGGTACTGGGGTTCTGAACAGGGATACGTGAGAGGAGATAGCACAGACAATTTATTAAATTTGAATGTACATTTTCATGACAGAATCATTATGGGTCAATTTTTTTTTTTTAAAGTCTTTATAATCTGCAAAAGTTTTTTTTCGTTGTTTTTTTTTCTTAAATTCTGTTTATGAGTTATTTTTTTCTTAAACAGTTTCTGTTTGTGTATCTTCATACAAAACCACACACTGAATAAAATGTACAGCAGACATTAAAACACAATTGGTAATATGATAAAAAAATAATACTATAATTACCAGCCTCTAGAAAGTTTGTTATGCTTTTAATGTGTAAATGATGAGGACAGTGCTGTCATGCTTGGTCTAGTCCATAAGACAGCATTTTACATCCCAAAAATTATAGCTACATTACAAAGAATCCCATATATATTATTTTATCTTCTGGTAAAGTGTAATATAGCTATCATGACATGCAGTATATAGAGAAAACATTTAGATATTTTACACCAAAGCACCAAAAATTGGTGGACACCTGAACATCACACCAGTACAGTACATGTGCCTTCTCCAAACTGTCAGCACAAAGTTGAAGCACACAATTGTTTAAAATGTAAATTTGCATTTCGTGCCATATTGTACCCTGTCGGGAAAGGGTTTCAACTTAAATCTTTTTTTTTTTTTTTGGTGGGGGGGATTTAAAAAGACTTAAGTATTTATGAACCATTGAACCAATGAACCATTAAAGAAATCCCAAAGAACATTGGGTCTCATCCAGCAACACCAGATGCTACAAGCATTCTTATCCATCCCAATCTGTTCTTACCCAGGTGAGCTGAATTATGGATCCCACGTGATCTTACATTTGGAGGTGCATAGGATTACCAGATGCATGTAATTAGCAGAGATAATTCCCCCTAAAGTACTTTGAAATAAACTTAACCGAGGTAAACATGGTCTGTCATTTCTGGTAAATCCAACCACAGCAATGGCAAAAAGATCTATGACTGCTGTGTCAGCCGAGGAATGCACAGTTAAATAAAAGGAAAGGGGTATATGGCGATGCACATGGCGCACAGCTTCCGTCAGCTTTGTTAGAGTTTTATAAAGTTAAGTTGTTTATAACAGTTGGACTGGGTAGTGATTTCCATAATTATGTGTTTCAGAGTGTTTGTGGCAGTCTGAAACGCTTCAGTGTGCATTCATCCATGAAACTGTGTGATCTCTAAATGCATGTTCTCTCCATAAACTTTGGAAGGCCAGAGCATCTAACAGCAATCTGTAAGCCATTCAGAAGCAGAATGCATGCAAGCATCCAAGGGTTTTTATAGTCTTAATTGGGATCAATTGTCCAGCAGTATCTTTTTAGGCTACAAATTAAATGATCCAAGCACTATAATTACTAGAAAAACATGAAATAATCTTCGTTTGATTATATGACATTTTTATGTTGGTAAAGTTTAAAACTATGCCTATGTGCTTCGGACAAACAATTTTCAGACTGAGAAACTGGGAGTTTTTTCATCTTGGTAAGAGTGCTCTCGACCACTCCTAAGATATATATATATATATATATATATATATACATATATATATATAAAATATATATATATTGGTGAATCTCAGAAATGAATGTGTACAAATAAAATAAGGAAAACTTTATTTATA
Source organism: Clarias laeviceps (assembly GCA_030014305.1). Taxonomy (NCBI): domain Eukaryota; kingdom Metazoa; phylum Chordata; class Actinopteri; order Siluriformes; family Clariidae; genus Clarias; species Clarias laeviceps. The sequence goes on from JAQMYJ010000033.1 coordinate 27,964,512, forward strand.
TATCACGTCTGTGTTTACGTCATGAGGCCCATTGTTTTCGGTCCGTATATGTTCTGATATTGCCTAAGCTTATCAAAACAGTGCCAAGATCATGATCTAAGCAAAAGGCGATCCAATGAAATATTAGAGGGGGCGCTTTTTTTTTTTTTTTTTTTTTTTGTCTGGGCAGTGTATGTTTATTAGGTTTTGGCTATAAAAATTAGATTGTCTGAGTGACAGTTGGAGCAGTTTGACAATACTTGATATACTGTACAGTGCACACACCTGTAACTGTATGGCAGTGATTAAATTCTATATTTATCTTCTTTCCATAAAATATATTAATCTTTGCCTATCATGTTGCTTAGCAACCAATGCATCCTGCTAACAGACTAAATTGTGTAGCAGAATTGTTTGCTTATGGAGCATTGAATATTTTTTTAGATTATACTAGCTATCATTTTATAAAAGCAGTAAGCCTATTGCTTAATTAATCCATCATTATGCCACTGGCAAATGTGCCTGTAGTTAGATAACCTTAAATCAGTTAGCTCACACGTAGCATCACTCTCTAATAGAAGCAATGTGGTGACTAAAAGCGCCACTTGGAAACCAATCCACCACACCGTGGCCTTAGGCAGTGGCCTGTACAACCTAATGGATGAGCCAGCACCACTTTGTAACATATTGCAGCAGTTACTTTCTGGTTAATTATTAGGAGAATATCAACTTGTCTTTTTTACTGCTGTTTTTTTTTTTTAGACGACATCATTACTGCAGCTTTCCACATGGCCACAGGGTAAAAGAATGCAGCGTTTCAGGAGAGATCATTACATTCCCCTTCTGCAAAAAAAATGTCTCAGGATCTATAATAAATAGTAACACTATCTGGGTGATCTACAGTTTTTTTAAAGCATTGAGTAGGAATTATTGTGACGTCCTGAGGCTAATGACAGCCCATACTGTCTAGCTGTTGTGCCTTGGTGAGGGATTTAAGAACCATTAATAAGCCCTCAGTGCTTTGTTGAGACTGATTTTGGTTAGCACACACTTGTAGCACACACTCTAACATCAGTTTTTTGTAGGATTCATTCTTTTTTTCTTTCATTTATTTAAATATTTAAAGCAGAGTTTTAATTTTTAAACACAGAAAAACTGAGTTACATACCTATAAGAGTGTTTGGGAGAAATAAATGGTTTTAATTAGGAAAGTCTCTGCTTTTGCTGGGCTAAACAGCAGGAAAAAAAGAACAGTCACGTTCATTTAAAAGTGAACATAATGGACGATAAACCTGCAGGGGGCTAAGAGGCGACTGCTGTGTGATTATCGCTTTTAGATGCACATATTAAATTTCCACCCCAGCTGAATGCAGAAAATGGAAGAACAAAGCAAAGCACCAGATATGATGTGATGTGCTTTATACCGAAGACGCTCTTTTCAGTAATGAGTTTCTCATGCTGACTGCGGTAGAAATATAATAAAACGTCCCAAGAGTAAATTGCCTGTTAGTCAGCCAAATTCTCAGAGTGCACTGCTCTGAGATGACTCTTTTTTTCCATGAAAGGAAGTGACTTCTGCTCAGAATTACATTCAATTATATGGCTTAGCCGGCATTAGAATTAAACCAAATACTCGGGATACATTTCATCATCTCCAAACAGCACTGTGGCATGATGTGTTCTACACCTTACAAAGCAGTATTCTCCTCATGACCTTGGAATTTGGATCAAATCCAGGTTTATCACTCAGACTTGGCCCTGGCAAGGCTTTTTAAAGGAGGCTTATTCAGCTTCTTAAGCATTCCCAATAGCTCCAGGGACACACAGGTTCTGAATTCTGCTGTCCTTTAGCTGTGCAGGACAATAGGAGCTGATGAGAGTAATTGTCACAGCTCATATCTAGGCTCACCAGCAATCTGATTTTGGATAATGAAACTGAGCCATATGAAGGCATGCATATTCACTGAATCCTTACTCTTGGTTTCTCTTCCATTCAACCATAGCATTTTATTTTTTCACTTACAACTTAATTAAATGCATTATTATAGATTTAAATGGCAGTCTCAAAAATGTATGGTCCATATTACTCCAGTCTTTGTTCCCTTCCCTCCCAAATGTTTTCTACTTCTACTTAAACTACATAGGAATTCACCACATTCTGCACAGACTGAAATTTAGTAAGAGCAGAGGGGTTAGATATTAAACTTGTATTAAACTTTTATATATCTATAAAATACTGTATATAGAACCCTCTGCTTATTTGTACAAAGAAATAAAATTTTGTAAGGTGACTTATGCCTTGTTTAGGCTAAGTTGCACTTATTTTGTCATCAGCCAAATACACTCCCTATTCGGTAATCGGAGAGTGAATCACAGATGAGAAATCGAAGAAATAGATCAGATAAAAGATGATGTTTTGTCTTAAAACTTCTCCAGCATATTAAAATTCACTTATACCACTTCAGCACTGTTATATCAGCGGTGAAAATATGAACTAATCCCAGTCAAAATATTCAGTTTAGATTTTCTAATTAATATCAATTGGTACAGGTGTTTGTTTGCATTGATTATTATTATTAGCTTATTAAAGTAGATTATTAAATCCGGTACATGACTTTTACTCAACATTTTGATTTCACTTATCAAATCAAAATGTTGAGTAAAAGTTATGTACCGGAGGTTTAATCGCAGGTTAAACCTCAGGCAGATATCTAAGTACAGTACTGCAAAAGTGTCATTAAATTCTGTCCAGTGGTCGATTTAAGACGAGCCCACAGTTTGACGCATGTGCAATACGCTGTCAAAACGTGCAGTTCATAATCTGGCACATAACTGCTCATAACTTCACTTCTACTCAACATTCTAATTTTATTTTACTGGCGCAGGTTTAACTTAAGGCAAATTCCAAAGTAATGCCAAAGTTTTATTAAATTCTATCCAGGTGGTTTTGCTTGCTGCTGTGACAAATTCTGGCTGGACAGACATACAGACATGCCGGCAAAAAGACAAATTTTTTTTGGAGACTGGTTCGGGTCCTCTAATGTATGAAACATAAATGTAAAATTGAAAGAGTGACAAATGTACAGAATTTTTTTATTTTTATTTATTAGATAGTTAGTATTTTTTTTTAACTATTTGATTAGAATGCAAAACTATGAAGGAACAAGACACCAAAAAAATCAAAAAGGCATTTAAAGCATCCCTAAGTGGCACAGTGGTAAAGTTCTCCCTAGCAAGCTTAAATTTAGTTTTCTGACTAATCTTACTAGGTGGTTTTCTTATGGCCAAACAGCAGTGTAGTTCCAATCCTCTGAGCTTTGTCTGATTGTATGTGTGTGAGAAATGCTCTTACTTTCAGTACTAAACATAGCCCCTTGTGCCATGACTCCACAAGACCTCTGGGGTGTACTGTGGTGTCTGGCACCAGGACATTGGTAGCGGATTCTTTGGGTGCTGTGGGCTGCAGAGTGGGGCCTCAATGGATTAGCCTTGTTTGTCTGGCACATCCCGTGTGTGCTCAATCAGCTTGAGAACTGGGGAATTTGCAGGCTTGGTCGGCAACCTTTTCGCTCTTTTGTCTGCTGAGCCCTGGGCAAGGTGATCTGTACTGCACTGGGGTTCTGGTGCCTTTCTTTCATGGTCAGCATTGTTTTGTTTTTTTCAGTGGTTTGTGCTATATTGGCTTTTCTCTCGGATTGAACCAGACAGGATAGCTTTGGTCCCCACAGACATTATATATTATTGTTGTTGGCCTTTCGGCTGCTCCCGGCAAGGGTCGCCACAGCGCATACAAGCTTGGCACATGTCTTATGATGGATGCCCTTCTGACGCAACCCTCCATTTTTATCCGGGCTTGGGACTAGCACTGCATCCAGTGACTGGGGTTTGGGCACTGACTGGGAATCGAATCCGGGCCTTCCGCAAGGCAGGTGAAACACCTACCACTGAGCCACCAGTGCCCAAGACATTATATATTATTAATGTCAATATTATTCATGTCAGTAATGTCAGATAATGACACTATTATTGTGTCAATGTGTTGTGGTGTTAATAGTATGGCTGACACAGTTATATTTTCTACATTAACTTTATCAAATAGTAAACGGTGTAAGAGAATGCAAATAAAGATGAAAAATAGGAAAGTCTAAGGCATTAATATGTTTTTCAAAGAGGACATGACATCCTTTTGGCTTGCTTTATTTTCACAGAAATTTAACTTTGTCTCTCTGCCCACGGATGTTTTGGACATTGAAGTGAAGGACAAATTTGCCAAGAGCAGGCCCATCATCAAGCGCTTTTTGGGCAAGTTGTCTGTGCCTGTGCAACGACTACTGGAGAAGCATGCTATCGGGTAAGTGTCGTGTACTTAATAATGTGGTCGCAAAATCGTGCATTCTTTGGCCTGCTTAAAAAATGGCGGATTTGAACACATATTTCTTTAATGACCACCCTAAATTTCCTTAATGTCTGGGTGCATTTATACTTCGTAGGATTTTCTCTTTCAAACCCTTGTTATTTTATTCCTTGCTTGCTGTATATTATTCCTTACTCTTCAGATAATTTACTTTTATTCCTTTTCTGTTTTCTGGCTCATATTTTAGCAGTAGTAATGATTGCCCTTGTTTCTCAACAGAGACCGTGTGATTAGCTATGCTTTAGGCCGCAGGCTGCCAACGGATCATGTCAGTGGACAGCTTCAGTTTCGCTTTGAGATAACATCTTCAACTCATCCAGGTCTCCATTATTTTACTATATCAATACTTTTTTTATGTATGAGACTGGTTTTACCTAAGAGCTGTTTAGTTATAGGTTCCTCACATTAGTGACAAATTGTCATTATGTTTCTTGCAGATGATGAGGAGGTATCTGTGAATGCAGATGGTGCTGTGACTCCTGATCATCAGGAAGTGGAGGAGCTGAATGTTGACCAACAAACACCCACTGATTTGGACGACAAAAATGAAGATATAAATGAGCTTAATGAAAATATCATTCTGAATGTGGAGGAACAGAATCCTTTGCCCTTACCTTCTTCCGCTAAACCTAGTTCCCCTGATCATACTGTGTCTAGCACAGAGGAATCAGGGGAGGATGTAGATCTAGAGGAGCCACCAAAGGAGGAAGAGAACAGACCGTTGGAGGATTTGTCATACACAGTTCAGCTCACTGAACATCAGGAGCTGAGCCCTGAGGAACTAGTTGAGGAGCTGGGAGAGGTGCATCATGGTCGTGATGCAGATGTTACAGATAATATTGTGGAAGATCATGGGAATGAAGCTGCAGGTCAAATAGTCATAAGAGATGAAGAGGTGGAGGAAGAAGTTATTCAGATAAAGCCAGAGGTGGAAGAAATCACCGAACTAGAAGGAGCTACAGGCTCAGAGCAACCAGAAGTAAGAGAGGAGGGAGAGAGTGAGAGTGCAGTACCATGTTCACCAAGGACATCATGTATGATGAAGCGAAGGGCCATGAAGCGCCGGCCCTGTTCACTGCCTGTCTCTGAACTTGAGACAGTCATTGCCTCATCTTGCACAGAACCTGAAACGCCACGATCGCACTACATTCGTATCCATCACCTCCTGCACAGCCTTCCCTCTGCCCAGCAGGGCTCTCACAGCCAAGATGATGGAGAGACGTTTGATCCGGAATCTCCTGAGGATGTTAGCCTAAAACTTGAGAACGAAAAAGAGGTGGCTGATGAAAACGAGGAAGGATCCAGTGAGACTCGGTCTCCATCAGTAGTCCCAGAATGTCTTAGACCCTGCTGTCGGAGGATTCTGCCTCCAAGCCTCTCCATCGAACGGCTCTCTGAGCTCAACCAGCTCTTGGATGGTGAGACCCGCTCACGTCTCGAGAGTGAAGATGCGGAAACTGAAAGCGGTGGAGGAGGCCACCGGGTTCACAGGGAGAGCGAGTGTGAGCTGTGTGACACCTCCTGCTACAGCACTTCATGCTACAGCACATCATGTTACAGCACGTCCTGTTACAGCAACTCAGGTCACGAGGGGCGAAATCGCTTCTGCAGCCACACGCGGCTATCATCTGTGGACAGCACCCGTCTGTCAGAGAGCACCGTATTTTCCTCGCAGGAGGAAGAGGAGGAGAACAGTGCCTTTGAGTCGGTAACAGACTCAGGACAAAGCCCAGATTCAAGGGATTTGGGAGATGCTTCCACCCAGTGGATGGAGGAGCAAAACGATGAAGGTCATGCTCAGTCTCCAGTAGCTGGTCCCAGTGTTGGGTCACCAGGTGGGAAAAGATGTACTTTTCTTATTTGAGAAAAATATATGGCTGGGTATTGATTGTCAAATGAATGTCAAAATGTGGCCTCAGTTGTTGCGATCACAGATGATTGAATTTAAGTTGCTTGAATAACTGCCACAATAACAACAACCGATTGACCAGATCAATTGACCCTTGACCTGAGATTTGCCCTTCTTTCCTCTTAGTGATAGAAAGATCTTTGTCACTTTCCCAGATTTACAGAGATGTAGATTGACATTTCTGCAATTTGTTGATTTTCACACCACTGAATGTCTGCCAATAACTGTTGACCACTGACGTGACATTTACTCTTTTTTTCCCAGTAGCTTACCAGGACCAAAGGAAGATCAAATCAATAAGGCTTGAAAGCAGCATTACAACAAGGACTAGTTTGTCCTAATAATGCTTTGTCCTACCGGACAGGGGAAAGGGTCAGAGACACGTTCAAACTATGCTTCGAGACCATTTGAGGGTTAAGTGTTTTGCTCAGTGGGTAGTGGATAGCATATTGCCGAGTTCTTCATGACTCATCCACAAATACTGCTTAAGTCCTTTGACTTTTCCAACATGCCTGGTTTGTCCTGATATTGGAGTGACTGATGCTGAGTTGTACTGTAATGCCAAGTCAGCTGATTTTCATATGGCCAGGAAATTTGCTGTTAAAATTGTTGATCTAGAAACAAAATCGATCTTCAATGCCATTGAACTAGTTTGGATATGATTTTAATAGACTATTCGCTCATGTGGAGGCATTTTAATGATCTAGATTTACTGATTGATTTTGGTGCTGTGCACTTTTTGTCAGCCCCTCACTTGCTGTTTGATCCACCACTGGAAAGTGACCAAAGGATTACTCCTGAGAAGATATTGTTTGGGTAATGGAGTGTTCTTGGAGTGTAATTAGACATTGTTTAATGCAATTTATTAAGCACTCACATAGATGTTGGTGCTGTATGTAAAGTTGGTGCTATATGTAAGGAACTCCCAACAATGCCGCAGCCATCGGTTGCTGGGTGTCCAGAGAGCAAAATTGGCCATGCTCTCTGGGTGGGATGGATGTCATAGTCTCCTTATAATTCAATCTTGTTTTTTTCTTGTTTTTTGTTCCCTTTTGAGATGTTTCTCTTTACTTCAGAAATGGCAAGAAAGGCATTTTCATCCCTAAACCGTTGAGAACACTTTAGTGCAAATTGATATCAAGCAAATATCAATAAGCAGTAGCATTTACTTTGAACAATATAAGGATAAATCCTTCTCATAGAGACTGTTGACTACATGCATTTTGCACGGAGGGATTCTTCAAACAATGGCTTTGTTTCAAGCTGAAATAATTAGAATTTCTGAGACAAACACCAAAAGAATATATTACCCATTATAGCCTCAGAACAGTCTGAACCAGACAGTATTCTCACATTAATGTTTTTCATTATGTTTCTCATCATGCAAGAACTTTCATTGTTTTCTCATTTCATATTTTTTTCCCTCATGATTATCCATGTCTTTTAGATTGTGAATAGTGAATCTCCATTTTTCATTTTCATCACATTTGTAGGAGCTAGTCACCAACCATTCAGTCAACTTCCTGCTATGCGACCCACCTCCCACCATTACCCCAGTGTTGATGACTCATTGCCTCCAAGTAAGCTAACCTCCACCACTCCCTATCCTTTATCCTTCGTTTACATCTGAGCACCGTGGTTATGTGTGTTTGTGTGTGCTTGTTTGTCCCACAGTGTGCAATCTGTTGGTAAATCTTATGAGTTTGCATTTCAGAAAGAAAGTAAACACTCAATTGGCTCATTGTTTAAGTGGTAAAATTAATAGGAACATTGTTGCTAGGCAACTGAGAACTATGAAGGCCAAACATCAATATGAACAAAGAACTGAAGTATTTGGCCAACTAGCAAGTTGATTATATGTCTTAGATAAGGACAAAGCAAATCAATAGAAATATTAACATTTTTATTAGATAATTTACTAAGAAGAGCTTAATTACAAGTAGACCCCGACTTACGAACGTGTGAGTTACAAATTTCAGCAAATACGAACGGACCGAGAACATTTGTAGAAGAGAAGAAATCACAGAAGTAGCTTGATGTATTGTAGAAAACTAGACACTGCATTGCATCAGATGCCAATATTTACAATTATATACAATATTTTCAGTGTGTACGTTAATGTATAACATGTGCAAAGTCGGTATATTGTATTTGTGCCTATGGGGGAGCGGGAGAAATAAAACGGGCTTACCAGTTTCAGTAAATCAGTCCCAGAGCACAATGATAGAAAATGGCTGTCCTGTAAAACTGTCCAGACGGTGAATAATCCTAATTTCGGAAAATCCTCAACAAAACAGAGTTCATAGTCCAATACAGTGGAAAACATCTTTGAGACAAAATGGCGTTCGGGATTCCCCTCGTGATTTAAAGGCGTAGAGACAACACTGTTAATTTGACATTGGCCCTGAAAGGGGACAGAGATTTAGTCAAGTAGATTGGTAGCTTTACATTGTATATTCGTGTCAAAGATGTAAAAGACTCACTGAGACTTAAGAACAAATCAGACTTACGAACGTGCTCCCGAAACGGAACTCATTCGTAAGTCAGGGACTATCTGTACATGTGCAATTGATCATAAATCAATCGAATTTCCTTGGAATCTACTATATTAAGAAACGCAAAAGTTGCATCACACTTTGGTGTGTACATACATCTAAGAGTGTAAAATTTTACTAGAAGATTGTACATACTTCTCAGTTCTTTGGAACAACCCATAGACTAGTGTTTTTTTCACCATTCACAATTACAATCATTTAAGGACTTTTTTTTCTTTGTAAAACTCCCTTCCTCATATGTGTTCTATGTGCTAGCCAGTATTACCCATTGTACTCATACTCCTTGTGACAGATTTTTCACATCATGCATTTCATGTTTTTTTTCTACTTTTTTCATTTTTCCAAAAATCAAAGTATGCCCACATTCAGGAGGAGACTTTTTCCAAGAAAACTGTTTAACAGAACACCTTGAGATACATCATCTGCCATTTTACATAACCATGTTGTGAGCAGGCAGTTATCAGCATTATATGCATGTTTGTGCTCATTTCAGCTACACAGAAACAGCAGAACATAAACAAAACATAAATCATCTTGGAATTTTTGATGAATCAGATCAATTGCTGTTTTTCATAATCGATCATTTGAGATGCACAGGAAATCGACTAGAATTGATGATCGTCCCACCAATAATTGAGCCTCAATTTGTTTTTTAAAATCAATGCATGGTGCAAAAACATGGCATACATGTGGAAACAGTGTAAGGAGTTTAATTACATAAGAATGCTTAATTAATAAGTCCTTTATTGATGTGAATCCTTAGTGACATGGCCTTTTCTGGGATGTTTTCTGAACATCAGTATAACCTTCAAGGCTCCAAAAGTACAATCAATCTCCTCTCTTCAATGATGAGATTTACACGGAGTTGAACTCACGTATGTAGTCAAGTCATTTCCAACATGACAAACCATCAAGGGACATAATGACAAAAAACATAATTTAGGATACTGATTAGAAATTCCACCGTGCAGTCCTACTGCCAGAAGTGCTTTGAGCGGAAAGAAAATGAATGCGGCTCGCATTAGCTTGCAGGGTCATACATCACACTTACAAACGATGTATCATTCATCAGTATGGCTCAATGCAAAGTGCAATTGGCACTCTGCCAGGATAAGCATAGGAAATATTAAACTGCAGGTTTTGGTCCCTCCAGAGAATCCATATGAGTCATATTCCTTTTATACCGTGCGCTATTGATATTTAATAACATCCTCTTTCTGTAAAATGCCCCTCTCCATGTCAAGTGCCCGCAGTGCATTTAAAGTAAGTCAAGCACTGGTGCTTTAAACCAAGAGGACTGTTCCTCTCTCAAATGCTCTCATTTCTGCAGATTTCAACTCTATGTCTCAGCAGATTGGACACTGGTAATAAAAAAAAGCTGTTGGAAACAGTGCTGAGCTTTGGATTTTCTCATTAAACGGGAGCACGTCCAATATGCTAAAAATAGATCGCCCTGAAAATTCTTCTCCCCAGGGGGGCACTTCAAGAGGACACTGTGCCAACCACATGCACTACGCCAAGTGCTACCCCAGGCACTTGTCCCTATTAAACTACAACTATCCTAATAAGGAAAGTAACAGAATCAAGACTAATCACTCATCGCAGAGAAAGAGGAAATTTAAAAAGTCTCTTTGGGTTCTCTTGTTTAGAATGTGGTTAGCTTAATCGTTAGGGATTAATAACCTATTGTACCACAGGACTGCTGAATTCTTCGTTCTGATTGGTCAGAAGGTGTTGATGATTTTACATGACAGCATTTATCCAAAGTAACTTAGAGTTGAGACAGGATACAACTGAGAAGTTGAGAGTTAAGAGCCTTGCTCAAGTTACATCTAACTTCCAAGCAGGAGCCCAAAGCCTTAAGCAGTGAACCATCACTTCCTGTTTTATAATTCCAGTTATTGTTTCTGCTGTATACTAACAACTCATTTAAAAGAACTTGCATGGCGGGCACTGCAGGTAATCTAAATGTGTTGTTATTTTTAAGTAAGAAAAATTAATAATCACTAATGTGATGAAGATGGAATGGAACTTGGTTGGAATTTTTAAAGCTGGTTTATAGTGAGAACTAACTTGCCTTGTGATTCGTCAGTCTCATCGTCTATACTGCTTTATCCTGTATACTGGATCGCAGAGGGCCTGGACAGGGTGTCAATCCATCCCAGGGCATACACACGTTAGCCTAATCGGCATGACTTTGCAGTGTGGGAGGAAACCAGAGTACACGGAGGAAACCCACCAAGCACAGCAAGAACATGCAAACTAACCACTAAGCCATAGCCATATAATAATTATTCTTATAACTATAAGCAGTTAAATATCTAGCATATTCTTGAAATGAAATGAAAATGTATAATTGTAGACAAATTGCTATGGTGTAAAAAAAAAGAAAACACTTCAGGACATGCTGTTGTGATGATGGTATGATGGCTGTCACAGCAAATTCTGTTTTATTCCTCACAAATCATTAAAATATTATTTTCTATGAATGAAATTCCATGATAGAGATGGGTGGCACAGTGGTGTAATGGTTGCACCTCCAGGTTCCTGGTTTGATTCCAGACTCGGGGTCTCCCTATGCTTGGTGGGTTGCTTCCGGGTACCCCGGTTTCCTCCCACAATCCAAAGACATGCAGATTAGGCTCACTGGTGTTCACAAATTGCCTGTAATGTGTGAATGAAAATCTGGTGTCGAGGTGGCAACCCGACCCCCTGAGTAACCTGTAATGCCGGACCAAAATACCAAATTATGGCAATGGATTAATTACTGTAAGAATGATGGGTTACGGATCCCTTTACAAGAGGATGGAGATGTTCAGGATTGTTCGAGCTGCCTTCCTATATTAGACTATTACATGGAGTCATAATTCCTCTATCCTTTGCTTTGTCATCTTTTTACTGCACCAGTTAAGTAATCCCTAAGCTTTTAACCCATATGCTGAATTGCTTCCTCTACACATCACGTGACTGCAGTGTTCGGCACCATAAGGCTTTTTTTTCCTAACCTCTCTGTGCCTATTTTGAATTATTTGTTGGCAATGCATCACTGGGCTAAATTCAAACATTTGGCTTAACCCCCCCCCCCGCCCCCACCCCCCCATGCATTTCAAAACATTGGCTCCTCCTGCGCTTAAGATTAAAGACAGAGAGGATGGAGATAGATGGGGGGTAGGAGAGAAGGTGAGAGGTGATTAATATGGAAGGAAAAGAGTGCAGGAGAGCAAACAGCAGGTGTCTGAAATAGCGAGGAAAAAAATGCTCAAGCTTGTAAGACACTTTGCAGAACAGTGTGTTTGTGTGGTCTGACTGTAGTTACAGTTTGCAGTTCCACCGCTCTGCTACCCACAACCCACAGCTGACTAAAGACTAACCATTAAAGATACATGGTCCAGATCATGACTGGAGGGTATTTTAACACCCATGTTGTGTTAGTCAGTTATTGCCACCTCTAGGAGATGTACGGGTACAAGACTGCAGTTTTTTTTACCTGAATTTATTTCCCCTGATAAGCCGAGATCACGTGTCAGCTTTAAAGCATGGGCATTCCGTGTGTATTGCGGTTTGGGAGAACTGATTAGCGTACAGCGGGTGTTGCTGTCTCCAGAGCCACGCTGTTCAAACATACTCATAACCAGCTGACAGTGTGACAGAGTGTTTGCCTGGTTCGAGAGATAAATCAGAGCTTGAACACTCTCTCCTCTGTGCCGGGGCGTGCTGCTGAATATGCTTATCACTTTATTTACAACCATCATCCAGTCAGAGTGTGCGTGTGTGTGAGTGTTTTTTTTTCTCATAGAAAGATGGCATGGTGCTCTTTGTGGTGTGTGATTTCCCTAATTAAAGTGTTTCTGGGTGTGTCTACAAGGTGTGTTTGGAAGCCCTGAACCAACACATTGTTTAAAATGTCCTTATCTCGTTATTTTGATATGATAACTCATTGTTTCAGAATATTACAGTATGTCCTTATTTTAAGATAGGTAGTAGTAACTCATGGTAGTAACTTATTCTTTCGGCATATTAAATCTTTGACTTGTTATTTTTTTTATACACACAATTGCTATTTTGACCATTATGTAAATTTAAGTGTTAGGAATCAAAACCTTGACTGTGCATGAACCTATGAGTTTGACTTACTAATTAGATGTTTAAATGTCAACTGAATTCCACTAAAAGCACGTTTGAGCTTATTTAAAATCTAGGAAGCAGCACAAGGAATAAAAGAGCATTATTACTGCAAGCTAAAATAAAGTAAATTAGTCATAATGATAGATTGTGGAGTTGAAATAATGAGAAATAGTTGAAATTTGTATACAAAGAAATAGGATATTCATTTTAATACAGGGAGTCCTCAACCTACAAACATTCGAGTTACGAATTTCCACAGACATGAACGGACCGCGATTCTACAGATGTGAACAAATTGCGAAAGTAACTCACATGTATTGTACAAAAATAGACACTGCAGTGCAACAGATACCAATATTTATAATTATACACAATATTTTTAGTATGTATGTGAATGTATAACATGTCTAAAGTCCGGTATATTGTATGTGTGTGCATGTGTGTGTGTGTGTGTGTGTGTGTCTGTGTGTCTGTGTGTGTGTGTGTGTGTTGGTGCGGGAGAGATGAGTCAGCCTCACCGATTTTAAGGAATTAGTCTGGAAACACATTGATAGAAAATGTCTGTCCTGTAAAGCTGTCCCGATGAATAATCCTAATTTTAGAAAATCCTCAACAAAACAGAGTTCACAGTCCAAGAAAGTGGAAAACAGCTGACAGAATAGCATCCAGGATTCCCAGCCGTTGGTGTGTGTGTATGTGTGTGTGTGTGCGCGCGCGTGTGTTAAAGTCGTTCTACTCAATAAACAATAACCCACAATAATCTCCTTTTCCTGTCCTGTCGGGAGTGATTCTTTTCAAAGGTAATTAATTTTATTTTTTTTAGAATTTTTATATGAGTATTTTTGGGTTGTGGAACAAATCATTGGAGTTTCTTGTGGGGAAATTGGTGTCCGGGATTCTCTTTGTGATTAAAAGGTGCAGAGACAAAATTTCACTGTGAGATTAATTTCCTTTTAGGCCACATGATGGCAGTGTTAGAAAATGGGACAGATTTAGTCAAGGATTATATATATCATTTTATATATTGTATATTCGTGTCAAAGGAATATAAGACTCACTTTGTCTGGCTAACAAACAAATCTGACTTACGAACATGCTCCTGGAACAGAACCTGTTTGTAAGTAGGGGACTACCTGTATATGAGTAACTAATCAGATCATTTGAAATAATGATTATCTTGAAATAGCAAGTCAAAATAAAGTGACAGAAAAATTAAGTGATTTTTGCATTTTGTGTTACTGGGATTTCAAAATCATGTCAAGCATTTGTGTTGTGTCTCAGAATGTATAAGATTATATCGTTGGACTTTAACTTTAGAATGAGCATAGGCCTGGTATTAATGATTAGAGATTATAAACCTAAGGTTGTTTCTGTGTGTTATTTCATACCTTTATCTTTGTCCCCCGCTCTCCCTCGGTGTGCTCAGACTGGGAGGCCAGGATAGACAGTCATGGGCGTGTCTTCTACGTCGACCATGTGAATCGCACCACCACATGGCAAAGACCCAGCCATGCACCAAAATGTCCCAGCATGTGCCGATCCAACTCTATCCAGCACATGGAGCAACTCAACAGGAGGTATTTTCAAGGAGAGAAAGAGAGAGAAAAGTAATCTGAAATTTTCTCAAGTAGCAGGACTGGAAAGCTTTCATCATTTGTTTGTAGGATTTAGGTAGGTGTAGGACAGAAGAATGTGCACTGGTATAGCTGCAGGGTTTTGTACAACCAAGCAGGACCAAGATCGATTGATTAAAGTAGTGAAATGACGTGTGGCTCCTACCTTTTCCAGTGGAAGTTAGCTGCACCACAATGTTGTGGATGAAATTGAAAATCACTATTTATATTAAATTTCTAATATTCTCCTCCATAACACATAGCGCAGGTCATTAACAACATGTGACCTCATTCGATTCCCCTAGTATACATCTTTACATCTTTTTTTCTTTCTTTCTTTTTATTTATTTATTTATTTATTTATTTGCATTGAATAATTTACCAATACCCCAATTTGCAAAATTATCCATATGTAGTAAAGTTATGATGTATATGTTTTAGGTTTATATCAAAATGTCTGGAGGTGCTTGTATTATACACAGTTATACCATATATACTGTATATATATACAGTATGTGTATATACTGTATTGTTAGTTCGTTTTTATGGCAGGGTCGAGTATTGTATGGAGGAAATTGATATATTTATAATTATATTTCAAATTATTGAATTTTGTCCAATATTAGGTGGATATGCAATTACAATATTTGTTAGAATTTCTACCTGTTATTTTTTTTCCTATTTGTTATATTCCAAAACACGGGTTGTCCTTCCACAACAAAAACTGCAATTGTTTTCAGCATGATTAACACATCAGGGTGATTACCAAACTAAAAGCAGGTTTCTATAGCTCTGTATGTTATACTGCCATCTAGAGTGCATAGCTGTCAATGCACAGTTTATGAATTGATTACTGCAAAACGTGTTTCAGTCTGATCTTGAACCTGTTTTTTTCTGTTGTTCCTTTTCATAAGGAGTGTCAGAGGTGCCAAGAGCAGCTGTTGCAGTATATTTTAAATGTCTGTCAAAAATTCAGCACGTAACATATTAGTGTGTTCTCCATTTTTTTGTTTGTTTGTTTATCATTATGCAAATCCTGCATAAATATTTCTGCCTTTCTGCCTTTGCCTTCACTTCTCAGGTATCAGAATATCCAAAGGACTATGGCTACCGATGATGATGTCGGTGGCCAAAGGCTGGAGAGCACCAGCAGCACAGAGACTGAGAGCGACGGCCCGTCTCAGCCTGCTGGTACCGCAATTCCTCATAAAGCATTTTCATGTTGGCCAGAAAATATTCTGTTTGTTTACATTTTGATTCTCTGGCTAGAGATTTGTTTCGTAGATTTATTAAAGCAGGACACAATAGATATTAAAAAACATACATCCACTGTCCGCTTCAATAGAACCACGTGGTCCACTGCACATTTACAGTATATACCGGGTGATTTTTTTTTTCAGTTCTTTAATGAGTCCTTCTGCTGTTTATATTTATGGGATTTGGCAGACGCCCTTATCCAGAGTGACTGGATACATGTGAGCACTTAAGGTTTAAGGGCCTTGCTCAAGGGCCCAATAGTGGCAATGTGGAGTGTTGAGGTTTGAACCTGCGACCTTCCAATCCATAGTCCAATGCCTTAACCTGTAGTGTCCTCCTGACCTACAGTACACCTGTTTCAATGTTTTGTGCATGCCATGATGTGCTCACCACAGTTGTAAAGAGTAATTATATAAGTTATTATATGCTTCCTGGAGGCTCAAACTAATCTGGCCATTTTAATCAGATCTCTCTTATCGATAATTCATTATTACATTATTAAACTAGACTCATTTTTACAGTAGCCTGTATGTATGTGTCCAGCAGTAAACAGTAGAAATCCTCCAACCAGGCCATCTGGCATTTAAATTGACTGTATGCCACGGTCAAAGTCACAGAGATCACACATTTTCTTATGTTTGATGTGATTATTACCTGAAGCCTCCATCTGCTTGATTTTATGCAGTGTAGAGCTTCCAACTGATTGCCTGATTAGATAACTGCATAGACGTTCAGGTGTAGAAGTGTTTCTGTTAAGGCTGATGATAAGTGTACATTATGTGTACAACACATTACATATAAAACTTGATTGTAGACTAAATGCAAATTTAATCAAAATAGCAAACCGACAGTATAATGTTAGTTTCTATAGAATATGACTTTGGAATTCTCCTGCTATACTGTACTAACATTTACATACAGTATCTAATGTATCTGAGGTTATTTCTAGGCATCTTTTGACATTTTTCACAGCTTGGTCAGATTTTTTTTTCAAGTTGTAGAGTTTTCGTTAGTCAACATGGTCAGGGACATGTGACTACATTAATCACCGTGTGTTCCATTAAAAATAGCTTGTGATTTTTTTTAAGGGACTGTGTTTTTTTCCATTCTTTTTTTAGATTCAAGAAGAGAAGGCTCATCCTCCCCAGTGAGCAGTCAGAAGATAACTCTGCTACTGCAAAGTCCAGCAGTCAAGTTTGTGACTCACCCAGAATTTTTCACCGTCCTCCACGCCAATTATGTAAGGATTAAAGGAGACATTTGGTATATGGTGTGATAGTGATTTGTGTAATTCTAAAACCCAGCAATAGCCAAAGGCTATGACAATAGTACTATTAGTGTTGAGCTTTACAGCATACGGTCTCACTGCAGGCATGATACAGTATGTTATATATATGGATATATATATGGATAACACACTGACGCACCCATCGGCAGCTGCAGTCATATGTCCTAATGGGTTTAAGTGTTTCAAGTCCATTATACCGTGTTTCCTCCAAGCAGAAAGCATGATGAGCAAAAATTCATCTATTATATAATTTCCCTTTGGGGTTAATAAAGTATTCTCGATCATGACTATGCTTGATATTAGACAGCTCTTACTGTACATGCAGGCAAATGCTAATACACGTTTCTGTCGGTTGTCCTTTTGTGTAAATTGTGCTTTTAATTGGAACAATGTGTGATTAGTTGATAGTAGGTTCTCCTCTGGCGGTATTCAAGAAAAGGATGAGTAATTAAGTAGTCCACTTCAATAGTGTTTATTATACTCTTTACTGCATTGTTCTTCACTTGCACATGTTAACTGCCGATTGTGTGTTATGAACATGCAAAGCACATTTTAAAAGGTATGGAAGGGTTATGGTTTGTCCACATGCCATAATGCACATCCGGTGACGAATACTTCAATCCATGAAAATATATCCGTTGTATCAGTGGCCGTTTCCGCAGAATCCGACCCCCTGTTCAAGTTTTTTTTTTTTCTAAATAGGTCTTAAATTTGGTGGTGGTGCTACTGTATGTAGATGAGAATCACAGTTGTCATCATTACAGTGTTGGAAACTACAGTATGGGCTAAAAAGAAATCAGCCACATCCATCCCCATCCTAACTACTGCATACTGTTGAGCCATTTTTCTTGCCTCCGTTGCCGGTGCTATTGTTGTTTTTTTGTATGAGAAGCTATAAAGTGGTAAAAGGGGCAGTGGTAGCTCAGAGGGCTAAGGCACTGAGTTACTGATCAGAAGGTCGGCAGTTCAAGACCCAGCTCCACCAGGTTGCCATTGTTGGGCCCTTGAGCAAGGCCCTTAACCCTGTCAGTATCATGGCTGACCCTGCGCTCTGACCCCAGTTACACTGGGATATGCGAAGAAAGAGTTTCACTGTGCAGTAATGTATATGTGACAAATAAAGGCTTAACTTAAAACTTAAAGTAACATAAAGTGTGCACAATAAAAAATTATAAAGTGGAAGTTTTAGCCTTGGTAGCTGGTTGTGGTGATACTACTAACAGATCTGTATTGTTTTACTTCCTATCCATGAGCACTTTTCCCATTATTGTCAATGACTTTTCACCTTCCATTGATTTATGTCTCCTTTTGATATTTACAAATGGAGGTATCTGAACCCAACCATTTAACCCTCCTCCTTAACCAACCATGGGATATATACACATTCACATACTCACTTACACAATACAGTTTAGAATTGGCAGTAAGCCTACACTGAATCATTTGGACTCTGGGCGGAACCTGGACTCGAACCTTCAATCCTGGAGGGGCGGAGCCACAGTGCTAACCACTACGCCACCGTGCTGCCATATACAGACTTTGCTATGTGTTCAGTGGAAAATGAAAGTGGGCATAGGAGACCGATAAGTTAAGCTTTCAGATGAAAGTGAATGCTGTTTGATCATCTATTATTAGAACTGACTTACTATTGATTAAGTCTCCCGAGGTGACAGAAAGAGACAGTGGATAGAGACATGGAATACTAGCCTTGTTATTTGTGGTGCACAAGGTAGGAAATAAAACATAAACTATCAATTTGACCCTTACCTCATACTTTAGTCCTTGACTTTTATTTCTGATTTGATATGCTGGTATCGATTCTAACTTGTATCTGGCTTCTTTATTTATAACTAGAAACCCAGACTGGGTTTGAGTGTATGAGACTCAGACTTTGACTAGGAATTATTTCTGCAAAGTTGCATGTGATATAAATATTTTACATAAATAATTTGTCTTCTGTATTAAAAAAATATATATTTGGACTTGGATGTTAAGACTTGGATTTTCTCCCAATTCTTCTCTGTTCATTGGCAAACTTCAGACAGTACATGTGCCTTCTTGAGGACGAGGATATTGCAGTGCTGAAGGCTTTCAGGCTTATTGTGTAACCAATGGCTTATTGTGAAACCAATGGTTTGTTTGGTGACTGTGGTCCCAACTGCCTTGAGATCAATCGCAAGATCTTCCTGTGTAATTCTGGACTGAAAACTTGCATGAAGCTCCAGCCCGAGGGCTTCAAGGTGATGGTCTTGCAGCCCATTCCAGTCTTTTGAAGGTCTACAGTCTTGTCCCCGACGTCCTTTGACAGGTCTTTGGTCTTACCCATGGTAGTGAGGTTTGGATAGAAGATAGAGATTCTGTGGACAGGTGGCGTTTATACACATGATGAGTTGTTGTTAGGTGCACTTTCATAAATGAATCCACATGAGCACATAACCAGTCTGTGGGAGCCAGAATTATTGTTGGTTGGTAAGGGATCAAATTTTACTAACTGAAATGCAACTACTAATAGTATTTATATTGTGTGTTTTTCTGGATTTTTAACTGATATTCTGTCTTTATCCTTTAAAAAAAAAAACATGATAAAAAAGTATAGACCCTTATCAGAACTTAAAAAGTAGGCAAACTTACAAAATCAAGGGATCAAATAATTATTTTCCCCCACTGTATATTATACTGTTGATGACAATCATCAGTCTATGTAATTTACATACAGCCACATTTCCCATGTTGTTAATCTGGCTCATTTGCAGGCGGCGTACCGGATGTTCACCAACAGCAACTGCCTAAAGCACATGGTTCTGAAAATCCGACGAGACGCTCGCAACTTTGAACGCTACCAACATAACCGCGACCTTGTCACTTTCTTTAACAAGTTTGCAGACACACAGCTGGAGTTGCCAAGAGGCTGGGAGATCAAAGTAGATCCACAGGGCAAGGTGAGCCTTTCCACAAAATCAGAACTAAGGCTCCTTTCATTATCATGCCAAAAAAAAAACTAAGCAGCACACCCCTAAGATTTTGTTGAACTGCTTTTAGCTTTGATTACAGTGTGCAATGTGCAGGGCAATTAATGTGTGACAATGATTCCTCATGCCTCTGGCATATGCCTGTGCTAACAGGGACAAAAACACTTCATATATGGGATAAGCTAGTCATTCAGTACATTTAGATCATCACCTGACTTTATATCAGCATTTTATTACAACATAACATTGTTGAGCCTAGACCTGACCAACTGAAGCAACCCCAGATCTTCATCAGACCATATGACCTTTTTCCATTGCTCCATCTTTATTATGTCTTATGCTTCCTTATGGTCACACAGCTGTTTAGTGCCAGTTCTATAAGGTCTTGAGAAATCCTCTTGGTTTCACTATTTAATATAGCTTTGATCTCTACTGTTGAATCTTTTGCAATGCATCTTCACCAAGCGATTAAGTGATCTTTGATCACAATTCTTTTCAGTGAGTTTGATGGTTCATCGCAGTCCTTACAGGTTTTTTAAAGTGTTAGACATTTAACTTATTCCAAGCAATTTCAGTAGTTTTTGTTGCTTGATGCAAACCAACTATGTGAAACATTTGTGTTCATCCTTTTCCAGGAAATTGCATCAGTTTTCTTGTTTTTTGTTTTTTTGTTTTTTTGTTATGCAATATGTTAAATTACTCCAAAGTATGAATTGCACTGTGAGATTGTGTTCTTCTTTCTGTCGCAGTCATTTTTTGTGGACCACAACAGCCGAGCCACCACCTTCATCGATCCCAGAATGCCCCTTCAGAACGGATGCTTGCCTAATCACCTCACACATAGACAACACCTACAGAGGTTACGCAGCTACAGTGCTGGAGAGGTGGGCGAACACACATTCTGAACAGTCCTAGACACAGAGACACACTGTGAGAGAGACAAACAGTAAAATAAATAATTCACCTTTAGTTAAACAGAATTAAGAATGATTGTGCAAATGTTGGAATATTGGGATGAAGTGGTCGAATTATTACCCCCTGTATTAGGGACGAAACTGAAGGATTGTATTTTATATTAGGGAAGCTTCAATAATAGTGTTTCTCGTGAAGTTGTTTGACTCATTAAAAGGCAGACTGTCAGAAATGTCACAAAAAAAAGCATTCTGAAACCTGATTTTTATTTATATTTATGTTTATGTCTCTGCACTTTTCCACAGGCGTCTGACGTCTCTCGCAGCCGAGGTGCCTCACTCTCGGCCAGGCCTGGCAACAGCCTTGTAGCTGCCATCAGGAGCCAGTACCAGAATGACCCAGTACCCTTAGGTCAGTGTCATAGTTTCTAATGTAAAAATGTAACCAATTTCTGCTGCAAGCCTCATTTTTCCACACATTATGACTGTAACCAATTTGGAAGACCTACTGTAGCCTGGAAATTTTTAGTGACATTGTAGCAGATCGAAAGTGGATTGTAGACTCCGTAGTTGGTTTGTGCCTCTTCATAACGGATCAAAGAGTTTATCAAATTTGTGACATCCCTTATTTGTCTAAATGGCTAAATCCACATCAATAAAGGTTTTATTTATAGGTTAATAGTAAGCTCTAATAGATAATTACAACACATATGGTGATTTATTGTGTAAAGTTCATACCTCATACATATCATAACTAATACATACTGTAGCAAACTCTTAAAGTTGAGTCATTTCCATTCGAGACAAATCAGTGTGATCTCACTAGGAGTTTGGGGATATACTGTAGGAAAGGGGCGCTTTAGTTTTTTATTGAAGAAAGAAGATGGCTAAATTATTTCATATTTTGCAATCTGATGTTGCCTTTTGCATCGAAAAAATATTTGAAGATCCCTGCTACACACTTCTTACTGACAGTCAGAAAGTGACCTGCACATATGACTTCTGTGCTTCATTAGTTTCCAAGTCTTCTATGAAATACTAATGCAGTTCTTGCCCCGGCTTATTTTTCATCCTCTTGTGCATTCTTATGTTTCCTCACATTGTTAAATCCGGCTTCTTATAAAACTACATACATGTTTTCCTTCATAGTTGGCAGGTACTTTAACGCTGTGGCTGCAAGATTTTGGAGTGCTTTGCTTCATTCTCCCTGCAGCTGCTGCTGTCCTCTTGCATCTCATTTAACGACCTTCCTTTTCACTCAGCACTATCTCCTTTTTTTACTCTGTATCTCTCATGTTGTTTTCCACTCGTTTGCTATTTTTGTGCCTTTTTTGTGCTGGTAGTTTATAAAAAGCTTTCATACTTGGGTATGAAAGCATAATACATTTAAAGATTTTTTAAAAGCAAGAAAACATGTTAATGAATAAATGTTTTTTATTATCATTTATTCATTTATTCATTGATTGATTTTTTTTCCAATAACAGCATGGCCCAAAAAGCTTTATTTATCTTCAAACATGGCAATATGGTTTAGCACATCAGGCTGCAAAGTGCCTAAAGATACAATTTAAGAATGGATTGTTTATGTACATTAACAACCTCAGCAGCAACCTCATTTCCCCTCTCATCTGTTGCACCCACTCAGCATTCAGCATCAGCAGTATATCAATCACCACCCGATCATCTCTCATCTTCTGCACCTGTTTCTCACTGGTTCACGCCTTAAATTAGAGTGTTTTAATGCTTGAATGATTTCTAGGTCACTGTGTGGCTTAAAAAACAAAAAAACATGTCTTTGAAACTGGTCAGGTACTGGTCAGGCTGGAATGAAAATGAGAACCAAAACCTTGCCAAAATGAGAGCCAAAAAAGTCCTTCAGGAAGCATGGAGAGCTATTCTTCAAGACTACATTTAAATAACAAGAAAGTCTGCAAAATATAAAAAAAAAATGGGGGGTGTAAGATTTTCTTTGCACAGTACTATATATTATTGCATAGCCAGTGAAGTTTTATTGAGCTAAAATGAATTGAAAATGTGTGTTCAGAGACTCATACAATAAAAATAATAATAAAATGGTAAAAAAAAACAACGTTCAGAGAAATAAAACGATGGCAGGTATTTAATTAAATAGTACATGTTGGTATTCTGATCATTGTCTAAACATATTTAAGCCTGCTGAAGCTGAATAATGTTTTTGTTTTGAGTGTTCTCTTTGGCCATGCAAATTACTAATTTGTTTTAAATTGTTCTGTCATACGTTACAAAAATAATAATTCACTTAACCCATTCTCAGACGAAATAATGATCACATCATGCGCTGGTATTTTATCTGTCAAATCATTGAACTATCTACGCTACTAATTTAGCTCAAAAGCAGGAAGATGCAATCTGGTGCTTCCTCGGTGTAATGCAGGCTGTCGATGCGAGTGCATGGGGAATATCGAAGCTAAATTCACTAATGTCTTGCCTGAGGAGTTCCTTTAGAGAGAAGAGAAACCCTCGCTGGGGAAGTGCTGTAACTGGGCTGTAACTCTAAATGAATTATGTTTTTGGAAAGGCCTTATTAACTCCAGCTTGAGAAAGAAAATAGACACCTGCAGCTTTTCAGAGCTGCATTATGCTATTCTTTTTCTGCAGTCATTTGGGTCATTTAGAGGAGAAAATAAGCTTTTTACAAGAATATCAACACTTCAAAACTGGCTACAAATCTAACAATATTTTCTCATTCACTCAATCATCATACTGTACCGCTTTATCCTGTATACAGGGTAGCAGGGGGTCTGGAGGCTATCCCAGGAGACTTAGGGCACGAGGAAGTGTATACCCTGGACAGGGTGCCAATCCATCACATGGCACACACACACATTCACACACTACGGGCAATGTGGGAACGCCAGTTAGCCTAATCTGCATGTCTTTGGAATGTGAAAGCAAATCGGAGTATCCAGAGGAAACCCATCAAGCATAGGGAGAACATGCATGCTCCTTGTTTGGGAATCGAACCCGGACCGCAAAAAGCCGCTTTGCCGCCAAAATGTTTTCTCCTCCTTGCAAAGCAAATATGCACTATAGAATTTGTGTTTGTGTTGCTCCAGTATACCCAATTCACTGCATGAGGGTTATGTAATTAGCTGAGATAAATAAGGTATTAATTTTGAGAAAATGCTAAGGTCTGCAGTGTTATAGCCCTCCAGGAGGCTGCCATCTGTCAACCCTCAGAACTTAATATCCCTTGAGCAGAGGATTAATGCACAAATTAAGCACTTTTAATAAGACAGATAAATGTTACAACTAATTGCAGAGATGTGGATAAACAACAGATAGGAGTTTCACAACTTAATGTGGAAACATAACCTACAGTAGATTTTGCCATTTTGGGAATTAAAATAAACCAGGAAAAAAAACTCATTAGCAAGTGTCAGAAAATAACAGATGAACTGATGCCGAAGTGCACTACAGTTCCTAGTAGAGTGATATTTTTTCCATCAAATTAGATAGTTCTTATATTATGTATGTTTTAGGATTTCATTTCTCTCCTTATGCAGAATTACAGTCAAGACCAACAGTTAATATGAATGCAGATGGGTGACAAACCAATGGGTGACAAATTCATTAAACCCATAGTACAGTGTCATAATATAGGTTTTTTTTTTGTCCTCCATGAGCCATATAAGAACAGCTTCAATTTCCCTGCAGAGTCTCTAGACCTGTACTGGTGATGCAATGAGTACCATTCTTCCAAGTGATATTTCCTTTGAGATCTGTTGAGCCGGAAATCTGGCGAATGTGGATGCCATAGCAAATGATTTATCTTTGTCATATGCTAGAATTAAGTTGGGGTTCAGCATGACATTCATTTTTATTCCCTTATTGTCAGTTGCAGGAGCTGGAGCATATACAGGAGCTAATGAAAAATTCAATATAACATTTCTAGTTATGTTGAAATTTGATGTTGAAATGAGGAAAGTTTTTTTTTTTTATTATCACTGTCAACATTGAAACTCATGTTAAAAGAAAGTTATTATTTAAATTGTTATGCCATTCT
This sequence comes from Clarias laeviceps, assembly GCA_030014305.1. NCBI lineage: Eukaryota > Metazoa > Chordata > Actinopteri > Siluriformes > Clariidae > Clarias > Clarias laeviceps. Next base: position 27,989,577 of record JAQMYJ010000033.1, read on the forward strand.
TTAGTCTGTCAGTGTGTGTGTGTGTGTGGAACTTTTTCCATCTTTGTATTGGCCGAGGTTAAAACAAGCCAGTTAGATTTTTTTCCCTGTTGTGACCTCGTATAAGAAGAGAACCTCCGGTGGCTTGTTGCTCAACTCTGCTGTTCTCTGGGGGATGGTCCAGCAGTAGCTCATTTGCATAGACACTAAAACCGTGCATTTGAAGGAGGAGCGAAAGAAAGTGAGTTTGAGGTATGAAAATAAATGCATTACCTGACAGGTATTTTCTGACAGCTAGAGTATTAACATAAACACTTTGGTGGATCTCTGAGACCTGTGTTAGCTTAATGTGTTAAATAAATAGAAAAATATGGGACTTTTAAAATCCAGGTCATTCATTTTTCTCTTTTTCACATAGCAACATGATTTTATAGCGCTCTCTTCAAATCCATAATTTATGCACTTGAACACGCTCTTCTTATTTAATCATTTTTGAAGAATCCAGTTTGAATGGGTTTAATTTTGTGCCTGTTTCTTTCAAAGGTTTTCTCACCCCTGGCTTAATTATTAAGAATCTAAAGCTGATCTGTGATAAATATCTATTGTAAAAATTGCTGCGCAAATAAAATTTAAATCAAGTGGTTTGAATGAAAGTGAATATTACTCATAGGCTATTTAGTGTGTTACAGTATGTAACATGCTGCAAAAAGGTCATGCTCGTACAGTATGTGGCGTTCAGTTGAAAACACTGATGCCTTGGGCAGGGTGTGTCCTAGTCTTATTTTGTAACCATAGCAAATATGTGACTCAAATATATCTAATATGCTTTATTTCAGTTTGATGTACCTATATGCACATTAATCCTCCTTTTTGTCTGTTACAGCATATAACGAAAAGATCGTGGCTTTTCTACGCCAGCCGAACATTCTGGAGTTGCTGCAGGAGAGGCAGCCAAGTTTGGCCTGCAATCACACACTCAGGTGAGGAGAACTGCGAGAATGGAGTGTGAAATCAGCAGGGGTGTCAGGTCTTTGTTATTACAAAAACAAATAAACCAAAAAAAAAAAAAAGAAAATACCCCAGTTCAGAGCTAAAGTTGAAAGTCTATGGCTTTATCCGAAATGACTTAGAATCGACACACGGTTTTAACTGAGCAGTTAAGTGTTAAAGGCTTTGTCCTCTTGGTGCACCTTCATTGATAGCATGGTGATGCTGGGATTTAAACTCATGATCTTCCGATCAATAGTTTAAAGCTTCAACTGTTAAGCTATCGCTGATCAGTTTTACCCAGAATAAAATGTTTTTATTTAAACATCAAGATTTTTTATTATTATTATTATTACATATACTGTATATTTTTTCTAAATAAAGAATACCTTTTGAATTAAGTTATATAGTTACTATAATGTGATTTTTTTTTTTTTTTTTTACTGATACACCATTTAATTTGTTAATTCATTACAATTTAATTACACAGTCTGCATTATGTCCACAGTATGTACAGTATCTCACAAAAGTGAGTACACCCCTCACATTTTTGTAAATATTTTATTATATCTTTTCAAGGGACAACGCT